>OW679199.1:14701504-14776700 GCA_940337035.1 Agriotes lineatus | reverse complement strand
GTGGCTTACGCTAGGTTTATTGTATTAAAATGATGTATTTGTGGAGGGTCATGTTGTGTACTTTGTGCATGGGTTATGTTAGGCTGGGCATATTGAACTCCGCAGGTTTTTGGTTGTTCTGATTTATTCCTTAACTGTGGGTATCACTCTTGTTGTAACTGTTTATGGACAATACATCCTCTGTAATTGGCTGGGTGTCTTTCCTTACAGTTACAGTTTGCTTACACATTGAACTTCTTCGTTTTTTTGCACTTCTAGGACAGTGTGATTATCTATGTACTTCACGCAACGCGGGTTTTTAAAACAAACATTTTGTGGTTGTCCATATTGCTGGCAGCGCATGCATTGCGGTATGTTTCGTTGTGCGTCAAATGTCACACATGTGTTCATTACTAGTTTCACTTTATAAATGTCTTTGTTATTGTTTTTCCGCTTTAGGTCTACCTAAAACATAGACAGACCTATATTGCTGTGTGGTTGCTTTATGTTCCACATGTTTGTTACTTCATGTCCCAGTGTTTGTGTACTTTCCTTTATTTCACCAACATAAGTGGAGTAATGTACATTTTTTAGTAACAACGATATAAAACCTTTATTTTGTTTGGCTTTATATGTGTGATATTCCGTTTTCTTGTCATTTAACATTTCTATAATATTGGTATAGACTGGACCATCTTTGGGCTCTATTTTCACTTTCTCGTTATTGAGTGCCTTTAGTTTGCAACTTTCCATTTGCTACATTATTTAATTCTGCGATTAACGGTTTAATATTTTATGCACTGGCAATGGAAATAAGTGGTGGATTCGGTTCTTTTCTTTACTGTCCCTTACGTGTGTTTGAATCCATTGCCTCCTGCTCACTAAGGCTGCTGAATCGATTGTCGCTTAGCCAGTATTCTTTTGGTTCACTTTGACTTCAGTGACCTTCTTCATCTAACGCCGGTTTTTATATCATCTAACAGTATGCCAGTCATTATTATATGATGGTGGTAGCGGTGGAAACTTTTGTAGTGAATGATGTGTGGTTTGATTAGGTATCTGAATATTTGCTTGTTGTTGGTTGTAAAATGTAGGTGTTGCTGTAATTGTTGTGTTATCATCGGTTGGGAGTAACACATATTTGGAACTGACATGTACTGTGGTTGCACATTTTGATTGTACATTATTGGATTTGATTGTACATATATATAATGCGTGTTGTTGTCATAAGGGTTGCTGGCCATTTTGCCCGCACCTTGTAGGTGCGTATTTATAACAATTTATAATATGATATATGAGTTAGATATCAGAAGTACTTAAATGTAAATATAAAAGTAATCGTTTTCCTAGTTAATATCATAGATTGACCTGAGGTCAAACGCTTATCACTCCGCACTTGATATCTCGTGTGTGCAGAGCGCATTCACACAACTTTATTCCACGTGACTGAAATGGAAACTACGAACATTTAAGTTTTAGTTTTCTCATTAGAAATCGGCCTTGGGTTAACAAAACCGTTCTGAAATTACTACGATACTTTATAAAGAAGAAAGAATTTAAATCTGACTACAGATTTTCTTTTGGTTTCAGAATTTTCGCGATATTAACTTTCTTATTTTAAATGCACATGAAATATAGCTATAATACCGTTGAGATACAATCTCCTCCTTTTACTATTACAAAGTTTGTATTACTTATTTTCATATACGAGCTAGGTAATTTAAAATAAATGTTCTTTATACCAAGCCATGACTGATCAATCAGAAAACAAATGAAAATTCGATTTGTCTTCATATTAAATTTTTATTTGCACTTTTCGCGCGGTATAAACGGTTTCACATACCATAGGTAAAGGAGGTTAAAGATAATAAATTTATATATCTACATCATTGAATCTTGTGTTGTAAGTAGGTATAAATAACTGCAATACTTTAATCTGCAAAAATGCTTAACCATTCCGTTAAACTCATTGTGAAAAATTGCTTGTTCTCCATTTATTCCATCGAGAAAGAAACGTTAAAAATTAAATCAATGCTGGGATCGAAATTCTTATATGCTAGGTAGATTTTATGATACATACATGTATTCCAATTGTTTTTTAAAGAAAGTAAAAGGTCCTTGCAAATATTTTAAATTACAGCCTACCGTGCCAAAACTTTTCAATAAAAGTTTAATTGAATTAAGTAACCTTTTTTGAATCTGATTTTATTCGATGTTGGAATTAATTTATTCCTGCATTTAATGTTTTTTCGTGTTTATTATTTCTTGTATCAACACTGACTGGATTTATATTGTCAGTATTAGAATTATATCTGGGCGTAGACTGCGTCATCTTTATAGATAAACACTCAGCATTTGTTGGCTTAATGTGCCTAACACCTTGTGAACTCAAGCAAGGGTTCATGGAACGGTTATGTTCTTTGGTGGCTCGTGAACTCTTACAAGAGTACGTGATTTGGATGTCTTTAAGCATCACTAGGACTTTATCAACCGGCACTTTCGTAAAGAGCGACACATTACGTCGAAACTGACTAAGATATCATCTTTGTTTAACTTTATGCTCTTTAGTGTCTGGACAAAGTCCACTGAATCCTTAATAAAGGAATCTGTTTTACCAGTTAGAGGCTGTAGTACACTGGTTAAATGCCTTGCCAAAGCATGTGTGGGAGAATTGCTCGCGCTGACAATTGGTCTCAACGGCACCCCCTCCTTATGTATCTTTTATAAACCATAGATGAGAGGAGTTATTGTATTTCTAGGAATTAAGCGATACTTTAAGGTAGGATCGATACTATCGGAGTGTTTTATAGCGGCAGTTATTTTTGTTTTGAGAGAGGCAGTGGGATTGCGATTTACACTTTTGTAAGTTTTATCAGATAGTAGGGCTTCCATATTTGTGTTGTAATCTTTAGTGTTCATCATTATATGGATTTATATTTTCTAAATCTGGATTTGTGTTTTCATTTTGGAGAGCTCAAGTGTTTAAATGACTATTTTAACTATACCTTTATTTATTATCCCTTGAAATAAAGCATCTTAAGGGGCTAAAATTGTTTTTTATGTTCAAACACGCCTATATAAAAAACACTTAAATTTAGAGGCATGGGCTTTTTAAAAATACAAAAATATCCAGATTCACCATGTTACACTCGGAAGGTAGTTCATAAAAAACATAATTTTTGACGTCGTTTTCCTTCATCCAATTCTTTTGTGTTACTTACAGCAGATATGTAAATTGCAATATCAATAAACCAGATATAAACAAGTATGGCGGAACTAGTCATTACGTTGGGAAAGGGGGGGGGGGGGTGCTCAAACCTTAATGTAGCATGTAAGTTTTAATTGAATGAAAAAGTTTGAGAGGGCTAAGTTGACATTCATGGTCTTAGTTCTTCCAAGCCTTCATCTAATTCCGCTTATGAGCACAAGTCATTTCCTTATACTTCGTATTTACACAAAATTACATTTTATTGAAACAGATGATGTGGAGGGATCGTTTACGTTCTCCTAATCGCTTTCTTTAAATGTATTAATTTTGTTAGGTTTAAAGTGTACTACACTCTGTGAGAAACGTCACGGATCATGGTTCAATGCAATCCTGCTGGAACATTTGAATAAAATGACGAGGAAAACGTAAATTATCCCTCAACATCACCTGACGATGAAATTTCAGTGGAAAATAATTTTTAGTTAATACCTCCAGTATACGAAAATGCCTTGTGTTCATAATCAGAATTAATTGAGGGCTTAAAGAGGCTAAGACCACGAATGTCAACTTATTTATTGGTTATTTAATTCTTAGTCTTCACTTCACGCGCTTGCTTTTCATTAGAACTTGCGTGCTACATTGATACTTGACTCTCCCCCACCCCAATTTTAAGGGCTAGTTTCGCCCCTACTTGTTTATATCTGGTTTACCAGAATTATATATTTTTATAGATATACTTGTCGATTGGCAGGTAGCAAGGTAGATACCCTCTACAATTTCGGAAGAGTACACATCTGCTCCAGGGAATAGCGACCCTGCCTAGGCGAGGTCGTGTTCCCCCCTTCCCTCATATCCTAGGGGAAACCATATCCTAACCACTTTCTCGTCCGGTCTCTATATCTCGCTACCCATATTCCTTTCCTCCCGTCATCCCGTTTGGCGAAATACATCCTTAAAATCCACGAAAAGTAAAATCAAAGCGGAACGACACCATACGAGTAGATTAATTTCACAGTCTCATATTTAGCAAATAGTCAATTCCATGGATTCTTATTTTATATTTAACTCAGAGTCAAATCAAAATTCAAGTTTTATCTTTATATCTACTTTCAATGTACGAACACTGTCATCAGAAGATACCTTGCTAAAACTTGAAGAAAATCTTAAAAACATCCATTGGACAACTATAATATATAAATTAAAGATAAGTCATAATTTCGTCTATGAGAGAAATAATACAAAAGAAATAAACGGACTAGGATTCTTAATACATAACAGTATATCAAACAACATAGCACAGTAGTATAGGGCAATATCAGAAAGAGTAATATTAATCGAATTAAAAATAACCAAGAGATACCGATGTGAAGTAGTACACGTATATGCCCCAACAACAGACCAGGACCAAGAAGAAATTGAGAAATTCTATGAAGACATAAATGAAGCCCTCAAATGTAGCTCACGGCACTATACATTGATAATTGGCGATTTCAATGCGAAAGTAGGTATACAGCAGGAATACCATGAAAGATGGCAGACATTAATAAATTACACCACAGGAAAAGATTACCATATTATAAAATCATATTTCAAAGAAAAATGAAAGTAGAAGATAAACATAGAAAAGTCCCAACGGAACAACAAAAAACGAAATATATTACGTTAATAACTAATAAAAAGGACATAGTATGGGACCAGCAAGTGATCAACTAAGGAAAAATGGAGAGCGAGCACCGAATACTTCGGGTCAAAATTAATTTTAACACAAAACCAGAAAGACGAAAAATTATCAATTAAAAAATGGTAAACACAATTGAAAGGCAAAGCACTTGAATACGAACACAAACTTAAAGAACTTGAAATCTATATCGACAATCTACTCTTACATGAGACAAATAGTAAAATGATGCAATACATCGTAGAAACAGCAAACAAGAAAAACGTACAAATAAAACAATGAAGAAACTCAAAGAAAATTCAAGAGACCACAGAACAGAAATGCGTGAATTTAAAAAAAAACGTAAAAAAGATCAGTAAGGACATACGAAATTGCAACAACCAGAAAATCAAAGAAACCCTTGAACACAGAAAAATTATCAAATACGTACAAAGATCAATTAATGAAGGATGACAACAAATCATAAAACTGAAAGATGAAAACCGTATAGTAAAACAAGTAGATGGAATAAAGAAAAGGACATTTTATAGAGCCCTATATAGAAGTAAAGTTGATCCACTGCCAGACAAAGGTGAACTAAACAGAGTAAAAGTAATGAATATAGGATCACAAGACATATCAAACATCTCAAAGAAAGAAATAACAAAATCCCTAAAAAAACTGGCAAAAGGAAAAGCAGCAGGCGAAGGTGGTCTACTCGCATAAATGTTGCAATATGGTGGCGAACCCGTAATAGAAATGCTAGAGGCTACAACAAGGCTCACGAACAAATTACACACCTGTCAGTCCCTCTAACAAGTTAGGTTTAGGAAGGGTTTCAGCACTTTAGATCAGCTTCAGTTATTGAGAATCATAATAGAATAATCAAGTTAATACAAAATCACGCGTTGGATGGCGTTCGTAGAGTACGAAAACGCGTGGATATTAGGCAGGGCGGATTGAGCAACAGTCCAATCGACAGCAGATACTCCAGGCTTATTCAAAATATATATATAAAAATGCAACATTCCAAGTAATATTGAAAGAAAACAGCAATAATATCAAAATGGAAGGAGGCGTCAAACAGGGAGACATCATTTCGCCCAAGACATTTACACTCGCGTTTGAAAACCTGTTTAAAAATCTTCAATGAGAAAAGAAAAGTATAAATATAAAGGCAGAATACCTGAGTCATTTTCGATTTGCAGATGATATCGTGCTTATAACATCGAGCAAAAAAGAACTGTGACAGATGTTGATAGAACTGAATAACAGATCTAGAGAAACTGGCGTAAAAATAAATACTATCAAGACAAGGTACCTGACAAACGACAAGCTTTGCGAAAATGACATTCTAATGAAAATGGATAAGGCTGAAATAACAAAAACAGAAACGTACATCTATCTCGGCCAAAAAATAAAATCTCCGGGAACAATGTGAAAGCGGAGATTTCTAGAAGAATATCAATGGCCTCGTCAGTTTTCCATAGGCTTAAAAATATCTTCATCTCTAATATATCCAACACCCTCAAAGCAACATTCGATCAGTGCGTACTACGATGCTGACCTATGGAACGAATACGTGGGATCTACACAAAGAAATGATCAATAAAATGCAAATTTCTTATAGAGAAATGGAGGAATTGCGCGTCCAAAATAACAAATGCAGCAGGAAGAATATGTAGACTGAGATAGAACTGGGCGGAGCACATTGCAAGCATGAGAGATACAGTGGCGATATTTTGTAAATATATAAATAAATAAAATCTTCGAGCAAGAAGAGAAGTAGAGGTTTTTCACAAACCAGATGGCCGGATTACATAAAATGATTAGCAGGAACCGACTAGATAAATAAAGCACAAAATAGAAAATGGTGGACCTATGTAGGGGAGGCTTATATTCAACAATGGACCATGCAGCTGATGATGATGGTGATCATAAAATTCCGAAAAGCGTTGTTTATGCATACGAATTAATTTGTTTATGATTATCAAGTTAAACATAGGCTTAAAGAAGACGGGTAGCGTAGTTGGGAAAGCGCTAGACTTGCATTACACAAGATTGGAATCGGGCTCGGTGAGACCATCTACAGTTGGGCAGCAAATTCATTGTGCTCTACTCAGAACCACAGACCTAAGAGATAGAGTAACAAGGTCACAAAATGGTTGCTGCGCCAGCACAAATGGCGCGCTCCACCTTTGTAACCCGAATCCGGGGCAACTTGAGTATTGTACCGCCAGACGCATGAGTATAAAGCACCAGTCTCTACATCGCAAGGTAAAATGAGATTACCGACAATACATACGTACATACATAGGCTTAGATATTTCTTTTGGGTGGAAAATCACCTATGGTAGTTAAGCCTCATTTCCTCAAAGTAAAGTATGATCAAAAATTCATCTCATCTAGTATGGCTATGAAAAAATAAATTGCTGCATTTAAAACTGGCTCCAATATATTTTATTTTTAAGTTAGATTTAAGATGAAGTGTCTATTTGACCGGTGCAAGCTTATTAGTTGGACAATTGCATTATTTTTACATGCAAATTCATTTATTTCAATATAATATTGTAATAAGATGGATAAAAAGAATATTTGATAATACAATTTTACAGTTTGGATGAAATAAAAGTATGTAAGCAATGTTAAAAGCGTTGGTTTGCACTTCCACAGCTATACTAGATGAGATAAATTTTTGATAATACTATATTTTGAACTTCATTGTGTATTCATTTATGTGTAATTAATTCATATTGGACTGATACATTTTCAGACAAAAACCAAAATACCTGATTTATGCATATATTCCTAGAATAATTTCTTTCAACAGATATTTTTTTATATGCAATTGACAAGGGATCAGTATGTGAATACATGAAAACGAAGAAACCTCACCAATCACTAAAAAACAGTGAGTCATGGAGAACGTCATGGATACTATGTAGCATCATAAAAATGCGAGTCTAGTAAATCTAATTGAACCAGAAGATCAAAATAGACTCACAGCTGACTCACACACAACAAATGCAACTCTTCAATGTTTGGATGAGGACAGTATTTTAAAGGTAATAAACTACCCTCACTTTGGTTTTTCGAACTGAAAAACTAAAACATTTGAAATAGTGTACTGTCATTTTGATTCTCAATAATTATATTAACACCTCTTCTAAACGCCGTTATAAAAATCTGACTGGCCCTGGTATAAACAACATTCTCATCTAACTTATTAAATTTTACAATTAATTAGCGTGTTCTTAACCCTTTTTAAACATCATCAACGCGTAAAGTGGCATTTTAATTTTATAAAAATCTACGCTTTGCATTTTTATTTAATAAAGAATTTAAGTAAATACAAAAAAGGACAAATATTAAAGGGGGCCGACGCCAAAGCTCTATTGCAGATACTAGTGGTGCAGATGCGATATGAAATAAAAATGCGTAAAACACTGCAACATCATTGTAGTCCATGATTAAAATGTTGAATTATGAAAAATACCCTCCGCATTAGCGCCAGAGGTGTGCGTCGGACAGCTGTTGTTACCGGGGTGTGTAACGAGCAGATGGCAAATTAAATAATCAAGCAGCTTTGAAAGAACCGCTTCGGTGGCTGTGCTCTCTGAATTAACATTTATATAAATCATGTGCGTGTGCAGTTCGTTATGCATAGCGGCCCTGCGGCCAGCCAGTTTTGTTGCAAATTGGAAAATATGCCGCTGCATCATTACAGACCAAATATGAAGTTGCAATTTCGACCTGCACCCTGGTGCACCCCCACTGAATTCAAAACTATTGCTATATGGTAATATACGTTAATAAATAATTTAGAAGGGTTTTGGTGTATAATCAGCTTATAATAATACTTAGAAAAACCATCAAATCTATTTTTGCTACTAATTCAACACAATCACATAAGTGTACACATATTTAAACCAACTTTGTTGCAATGCCCTTAACACACTAAAAGCAATTGTTCTTCTTGATCTTCAAATTATTGCTGCTAGGTTACCATTACCCCCTCATTTAATAAAAATTTCAAACTTCAAACTTTTTGCAGCATTTAAACTGACATCGCTTTTATTAAACTTCCCACGCTGTAATAAATTAACTTCTGAAGATGAAATTTTGTTTTGGAACTTGTCAGATATCATGTTTGATTATTAGCTTTGTGTCCTCTAAAAATGATTTCTAAAATATTTACTACACCAAACATGTAATATTTTTTTATCTAAGTTTCTATGACAAATTAAGTTACATAGAAGAGACTGGAGAGACAGTGAACATGGAGAGACAACGGATATGCTTAAATTTCCCGCTTATAAATATTTGAATAAAACCGCAATGTTAGGTAAAAAATTTCTTCACGGTTTAAGTCGCATCTGTTGTAGAAGTTTTAGTTAAAAGGTAATGTGGAAAAAGTTTCTGGTATTTTACGGTTTTTGGTAAGTCTGATGTAATGTTGTGTGTTAAAGGAAAGGCAACGAGCCAGTTTATGCACGTCATCAATGCACTTTTGCAGGGTCATTCAACGCTAACCCCAAATAAATAAAAATAAGATTTAGTTTTTATAAATAATTCGTCGAAAAGAATTACTTTTGTATCAACTTTAAAAATAAAACCATATAGTTAATGAATCTGTTAATATTTTGAAGTTTTATCGATTTATAACGAACAAATTGATTTTTATTGCCAAATTTTCCGCTCTTAGGTTGGTGTGAAATCGTATTTGGTTTACATAGTATTTAGTTATTGTTTTGTGTTTCTAACCTAACTAATTGAGATCGTACGTGGATTGTTAGTTGCGCTTTTTCATAGTTAGTTAAAGTTATTTATTGCGTTTACGTGTTTTGTGCGGTGGAAATAATGCCGAAAGCCCTATGTAAGCAGTCAAAACCGCTTATAGCCTCCCTACTAAGCTATTTTGAGCGAGAACGCGGCAATGGAGCTGCTGTACAAGAGGTTTGTTAAACAACGTATAATTATTGTATTATTACATTGTAGTGTTTTATTTATTATAGAGAGTTGCAAATGCCTTGCCCTCAATTATTGTTATGGATAACGCAAGTTATCATAGCACATTGGCCGATAAAACGCCCAATGCTAGTTGGAAAAAACAAGACATTATTGATTGGTTAACAAGCCGGTCAGTGAATATTGAGGGGAATGTGTTAAAAATGGAATTATTGCAGTTGGTTGCACAGTAAGTATATTAAGTGAATTCTGTGTGCTCAAGTACTAACAAATTTTTTTCAGGCACAAACCTCCATAAACGTATGTCGCAGACAACCTTGCGGAACAGTATGGACATACTGTGCTCAGACTTCCTCCCTACCATTGCATTTTCAACCCCATAGAAAATGTGTGGGGGATTGCCAAAACCTATTATAATAAACATATAGGTGAAGCTGGGTACGGCATAGAAAAAACCCTAAATATGTGGCAAGAAGCGTTAAGTAAAGTAACAGCTGAAACGTGGTCAAATTGCGTTACACATGCAGAGGGCATTATACAGAAGTGGTGGGACAGGGAAGTGGGTTTTGATGTAGAAGACATTGCCCCAATAATAATAGAAGTCAACGACGAAGAATCTGATGACACTTGTGATAGCGATTAATTATTATATTATATTGTAGATAATTAGTTTGCTGAGTTTCAAGTGTATTGAAATAAATTTACATTTTTACTGTTTTGTCAATGTTCGTTTTAAGTTATTTTAATCAATTCATAAATTAGATCAATTTAAATAAATAATAATCACGTTGTAATCTGATGCACAATAATAATTGCAATTTGTAAATTTTACTGTTTGATGGGTGAATACTGTTTGTTGGGTTGCATACTGGTTAGTGGGTTGAATACTGTTTGGTGGGTTGCATACCATTGTGGTTTATTTAAGTCGTTTTTAAACCTAGCGTAAACGGAATAAATATGTGACATCATGGCTTGTTGATGACGTGAATAAACTGGCTCCTTGCCTTTTCTATAGTTCCATAAGTTCTAATTTACTAACAAATGTTTGTTTTGGACACCCATTCTCAGTGACGATACTTTGTTAGTATTAAACTTAGGTTATATCTACAAGAAAAGATTATTGAGGAAAACAAAAACTTAAAATGCCTAAGACAAGGAAAAGGCAGAAAGAAAATGATTGGGCTAAAAAATAACACAGAAACAATAATACGTAACACAAAAGAAATGATTACAGAAATCGAAAACTACTATAAAAAACTTTATAAAACAAAGAACCAACCATCGGAAAACACGAAAAAAGTCCTAAAGCTACAAGTCCTTAACGTTAACTCTGAAGAACTACCCGAAATAACAGAAGAAGAAATTACTAAAGCAGTCGCAATTATGAAGCGAAATAAAGCTCCGGGTAAATACAATATACTACTGGAACTCATTAAAGACGCGGGAGAGCAAGTGGTCAAATGTCTAAAAGTTTTGTTGAACAAGTGAATTTTTGAAGGAGATATACCGAAGGGTTGGTACGACTCGTTAACAATATTAATATTCAAAAAAGGAGACTTATATAGTCTGGAAAATTATAGACCAATCTCTCTATTATCCCAACTGTATAAGCTTTTAACGAAAATCATCACAAAACGATTAACAGGAAAGATAGACGATTACCAACCAGTTGAACGGGCCGGATTTAGAAAGGGGTTTAGCACAATAGACCATCTCTTAACAGTAAAAATACTTATCAAAAAAGCTAACGAATATTAACTTCCCATTATACTTTGCGTTTGTCGATTATGAAAAAGCATTCGACAGTATTGAGTTCTGGGCAATAGAAGAAAGTCTAATAAACTGTAGAATTGATCATAGATACAGAACATTATTAATGAACAACTATAAAAAGGCAACAATGACAATAAAACTAGACCCATCTCTAGAGACAAACCCGATTGAAATATCCAGGGGAGTTAGACAAGGCGATATCATATCACCGAAACTGTTCACATTAGCGTTAGAGGACATATTTAAACAGTTCGAGTGGGACAAAATAGTTGTCAAAATAAACGGACAAAGACTCAATCATTTAAGATTTGCAGACGACGTTGTCTTAATAGCTGACACATTTGAAGATCTACAAAAAATGTTAAACGAATTAAACGCAGCATCAAAACTTAAAAGCCTTAAGGTAAACTTAAATAAAACAAAAACGATGACAAATACTAATGATGATAGGTAATTGTCGATAGAATTAACTCCTCTAGAAATGGTCGCAGAGTATATATACCTGGGACAATCCGTTAAACTTACTAAAGAAAATCAAACAACGGAGATAAGCAGGAGAATACGCTTGGCGTGGATGGCTTTTGGAAAAATGACATTTATTCTCACAAATAAAAACACACCAATGAAGTTTCGAACTAAAGTATTCAACAGCTGTGTTCTTCCCGTTCTAACTTATGCGGCACAAACGTGGACATTCACAAAAGCTAATCTTGACAAGCTGCAGAAAACACAACTAAGTATGGAAAGAAAAATGATCGGTGTAACACTAAAAGACCACAAGAGAAACACTTGGATCAGAGACACAACCAAAGCTACCCATGCGGTAGAATATGCAGCGAAATTAAAATGGAAGTGGGCCGGGCATAATGAAAGACATAAAGATAATCGTTGGAACCACCACATACAAAGCTGGCGCCCCTCTGATGGTAAACGCAACAGAGGAAGACCACAGATGAGATGAGTGGATGACCTAAAGAGACACGCAGGGTTGACATGGAGACAAACAGCGAGAAATAGATCAAAATGGAGAGATTTGTAGGAGGCTTATATTCAGAAGTGGAAATCTGAATGAAAAATAAGCTAAGAAGAAGTAGAAGATATCTACAACTCAATTGGTAATTTGTCGGTTTTGGTCAAAAACTGAAACACGGAGAAACAGCGGAAACATTTGGACCTGAGTTAAGGGAATATAGTTTGCAATAGAGTACATTTTGCAGCAGCTTAAAGCAAGCTTGTTTAATACGACTTTTTATACCTAAACTAATGTTATTATCTAAAAACAAAAGTTGTTTTATAATAAAAATTGTCTTATGTGTTCCAAGTATCATATTTTCCGTTCAGCAAGCCTTTATTTCTCAATAATGACCACAGTCTACCTGGTATATGTCTACTATCATCCTGGCCTGGTGAGATAGTGGATAAATTACACGACTTTAGATTATTTGCTGTGACACAAAAAGTATATGAGATTCCCTTTATATTGTGTAAACGTATAATATATTATGTACTTACACCGGAGAGGGGAGGCTAAAATTTCTTGGATACCAATTACGTGAAATGTTATTTTTTACATAAAATTAAAATCTTGATGTGTTCGGTTTTGAAACTGGTAACGCGGTATAAGCTTATAGTCGCACCATAATCTGATTTTATGTTCTCAAAGGGAGGTGAACTTTTTTATAAAAAGTGCCCATTATCTCCCCAGTCACAATTAACAATAGACCATTTCCTTGCGCATCACTGCTGATAATCACAACCGGTTCTCCTGTCAACTAGTCATGATAGTCCCTTAACCCGGTTCGGTTACATATGGCCAGCTAACCCTGACCATTTAATAACAAGTAACTCATGTAACTGCCTCTTTTCCATATGAGTAGAACCTCACCAAGATTGCTCAAAATAAAGCAGCGACAGCTCTAATTTTTCTATGCCTTCTTCTCTTCAAGTATCATGCCTAGTCACCCGGGCGTTGGCTATCACTTCAACAAGTTTATTTCTATCTTCAGCGACTCGGAAAAAATGTTCTACTGTGCAGTCGCGAGTGGTCTTCAGCCACATCATGATGCTTGTTTCCTCCAATTACCACTGCGAGTCTCTAGCTTTCCTTTCTTGATCATCTGCAAAATACGGTATTGATTACTATGCAAAATGTATTCGAAGTAGGGATTCCGAATTTTATTCTTGTATTCTCGATGCGTATTTTCTTTGTTCGAAGCTTTTGTATTTGTGATTCCAGTGACCTCTGGCAATTTTACCACCTTTCGAAAGCTTACAGGCACTGAATTGTATTTATTTTGAAGATTCAAGATCTGGGTGTTGATATCTTCTACCTTTTTACCATCGTGGTAATTCTAAAACAGACCATCTAACATATTTTGTCTCTTATGATTGTTTTCATATTTAAAAAAAGCAAGGGCCAACTTGTATTGCTTTATGTATTTTGTTGTATATAAGATTTAAGCATTATATTTAGCAGAATCAAATGTACGCGGAGTCCGACCCTAGGCAGTGCATAAATTGTGTGGTCTAATTTGTGTATGCAACGTAAAACGCGTGTTCAAGCCCGTTTGCGGGATGAGGGGAATATTAACCCATGCAAACTGGCCCAAGCGATTTGTGCGTCCCTAATTGCTGCCCACTATAAGTTGAAATGCACCGAGCAAGCGTTTGCTATACGCAAACCTAATTTCCGGGTGTATCGGAAGTATACCAATTTGGACCATATTCAAAGGTACATTTAATGCTTCCATTTTGGGAGACGATGATTTAGCTGTTCTTAAGGACCTGTCCGCCATTGAAAATGTATAGTATCATGTCATCCGAGGCTGGGATGACGCAATCTAAGCTTGATTCAAATGCTCCTAGCAAGTCTAGGGAACCACTTCCAGGTAAAATGCTTGCAGTTAGCGGTATTACGCTATGCGTTCAGCTGGGAAAAGCTTGTGCGAAAGTGGAAGAATGTGTTTACATGTGTAATTCGCGTCTAAGTTGCATATATGTAATAGCGATCAGAGTCAGCGTTAGGACCGGACCATGTTAAAACATTTTGACATTTTCCATTTCTAAAGACAATTATTTCAGCACTATATTTGATGCTGATTTATTAGGGTTTAACCATTTTTTGCTTTAATGCATTTTTAAATGTGTTTTGACGTAAATAAATTAGTGTAAACAATTTAACTTTGCCTATGCATTGTTTGAAGTTAATTTCAGCCCTACAACGCAATACGGCAAGAGAACATTTGTTTTCGCAGATAGTGATCTTTTTTAACCGTCGCTGGGGTATTAGACGGTTTGATGTATAGTCTAAGCTACCTAAATGGACAAAATGGCAAATAATTAGTCCTACTTCTTCTAATGTTTTTATCAGTGTATAGTGATAACTTTCTCGTAATCGACGAAACGGGCGAATACATATTTACGTTAGCTTCTACAGAAAATAAAGCATCCTGATTGGCAAGCAAATTTCTTAAACCAGGCTGAACTTCTTGAAAATCCTTTTAGTGTTTTTCCTATTTAGATGTGAAGCATCCCAAAGAATATCTTGAGAGCATGGCTCATTGATCACTAATTTATAATTAGCTACCCCGTATATTTTTAAATATATGAATTTTTCTTTTTATAGGAAATTCTGAAATTTGCTTAAGTCGTTTTGAAGTTATTCGATTTTTTCTGTATAATCATGTGATTACGGATACTTATTCAAAAAATCACAGGGCACTTGATCATTGAGATACCTAATTGAGATTTCGCTCGGGCCTAAACAATTTTTCTGAAAATCATTTGGCAATAAGAACACTTATCTGCGCTGTGGCATTACTTTGTTGTGACACGTTCACTTTTCGAAGCTTTGAAGGGCCATAACTTTATTTTTTTAAATAGTACTCCCTGTATGTTATTGCTTAGTGGTCTTCAACATCTTTTTTATATCCGATATGTCCTATACCAAAAATTGATAGTTTAGGAGACATTAGTATTTTTTTTAAAAGGCACACATTTCTCATCGGTACCTACCGAGTGTGCCATAGAAAACAAACCAATTAGAGCTTGACATACGTAATAATCGCACTTGTTGTACGTCACATTTTTAATTTGCTGAGAAAATATTATTAGCAAAATATGTATTTAGGGAAAGTAATAGATACCCTCATAGAAGTCACACAAAAGTTAGACCTTTGAAAAGTACAAAACATGTTTTTCTGATATCCAGAAGGATACACAAGGACCCAAAAATGAACAATAATAAGAAACTTAGAGTTATTTATTTATAGCAAATAGCACTTAGAATTACATAACATGTTCAAAATGATGACCCCCTTGGGTTATACATTCGTCAACCCTTCTTAAAAACGACGCATTCATGGCTTCAAGTGTGATAGCGTCAATGTTATAAAAAGGTTCTGTAATCCTTTGCTGCATATTTTCCTTAGTAGTGACATCGGCTTCATACACCCGATCGGTGACGAAGCTCCAACAGAAAAAGTCTGGTTTCGTTAGGTCAGGCGACCTCGGATGCCATGGCACTAGATCTCTCCTGCCGATCCAGCGTCCCTCAAATTCGCCGTCCAAATACTCCCTTGCAATACGACTAGTATATGATGGGGCACCGTAACCATATTCGTCTTCTCACATCCAAAGGCAAATCATCCAGATACAATTGAAAATCGTTTTGGAGACATTAAGTGACCAAGATTTTGGTGGTCGAGTGTTCGAATGAAATGGGGGGTTTGAAAGTCGTAGTAGTGAAAGTTGTGAATATTATCTATTCCATCTTTTTTAAATGTCGCCTCATCCGTAAATAGCACGTAATTGAAAAAATGTTTTTTCTGCTGTTCCATATTTCGGGCCCTTAAATAAAAGTTTTATCTGGCGACATAGTCGTCTTCATGTAGGTGCTCTATTAAAACTGTGCATGGTACGTATGGAATTTGTTTTTGCGGATAATCCTCGAGACACTGGTTTGGGAAATTCGCAGTTGTTGACTTACGGCTCGGCAACTTGTGTGCGGGTTTTTTTACAACACTTTGCACAACCAAATCTTCATTTTCACTCTCGGTTGTAGGGTTTCGTCGACGGTGTTTCTCATACTGGACACTGACCGTTTCTTAAAATTTTGCCTGCACGTTTTCGAAGTCTCTTGCTCTTGGATGTCTCCAACCGGGATATCTTTGGGCATAAATTCCAGACGCCAGTAACGTGTTTCGCTCACTTACACCTAATACATAAACCATATCCACAATTTCATCTTTAGTTAAATTCATTTTCTCGAAAAATTATAAACGTAGAGTAAAACGAGTGCAATTTTGACATGGCTCACTGGGTAGGTATAGATGAGATATTTGTGCATTCGAATTCGAATTATCTCCTAAACTATCAATTTTTCGCATAGGACATGTTAGACATAAAAATTGTAAAATGAGATGTTCAATACAACTAAGCAATAAAATAAAGGGGTTGCCATTTTTAAAAAAATAAAGTTATGTCCTTTCAAAGTTTCAAAGACTTAACGTGTTACAGCGTAGATAAGCGTTCTTATTGCCAAATGATAATCAAAAAAGATTTTTAGGAATGAGCAAAATCTCAGTGAGATATCTCTATGATCAAGTGACCTGCGCTTTTTGAATAAGTGTCCGTAAGCGCACGTTCTTACAGAAAAAGTCGAATCACTTCAGAACGGCAAATGCAAATTTCAAAAAGTAAACTTTTTTATGTCCTATACAAAGATTTCATTTATTGGTTCATTGCCGCTTTGCCGATGCCGTTTATTAACCTAATTCATTTAACTGTTCATCCATAATTTCTGTTCATTTATTGGCTCATTGCCGCTTTGCCTAGGCCGTTTGTTAAAAACTAATTAAGTATAGTCGATTAGAATTAAAGCGTCCCCCAGCTGGGCTATATAGTTAATCCATGTATTACTGTGTTTACTTTTGTGTATAATTGATTTACATGTGTGAGACCAATAGAACAGTTTATTGTACAAGGTCTTATGATTTCCGACGAGTTTGTGAAGGCTTACTTTCACGTTACTGTGTTAAGATAAATGTACGGCGTATCCTGAGTGTTTAAGCGTTGCAGGTAGGTTATGACGCCCGTCGCTGCAGTGTTATAGGTCATGAGACTGTGCGTGCACATCCATATTCTACTCCCGTTGAGCTTTGAATTTCGCCAAGGTGCAAAGTTGGAAGGTAGGCTCATTTGATTTCTCGGTTTGACTCTGGTCTATCTTTGCACTTTCGTTTATTTCGATGAAACCGGGTGGCGCCCTATTTTATTTATCAATGTTTACCGCCCCTTAGGCCGTTGCCCGTGGATAATCTCGTGTAGAACCCTCCCTCGCTCCACTGATGTCTAGTCGGTATATCTTGTTACGGGCAGGGCAGCGGCCCTAAGTGAGTCATTGACCCGATTTAGAGAAATATCGTCCGCGCTGGCCGTTTAGCTTTTACGTCATTTTTGTACGAATGGGCGCGGTGTCGTAAAATCCGTTTTAGACCGTAACAAACTATTCTATGGCCATACTAGATAAAAATAATTTGTAATCATACTTAGAAGAGCACATTGCCAGGTTTAAAGCGAGTCTGTACCACGTTCGCATTAAAAGCGATTTTACACCGTAAAGCTTTCGGGCAGTTTTTTCTTCAATACATCTCTAACATCATTTCTTATTTTGTTTGGTATTGCCTGCACAGTATTTATCATAACCGATCTCAGGATGGTTTAATTCCGGTTCTAGCGTCTTTCCGAATGTTTGTGTTACCTACAGATTGTGTCGTTCACCCACATGCGTATTTCTATTTTACTATAGATGTGTAACGTGTTTCTCTATTTAGTTTCTGAATTGTGTAACCGTTTGCTTTCTAAACTAATGCAAGGGCACATTCAGACACTCGCAAAACTTTACACAAAGTAGTATAAACTAAGTACATAACATTGCTGTAAGAGTTTCAGTCTTTTAGTAGACGTAAGGAAACTAACTGATAACATGGTGATTTGTTCTGAAACATTTATTCCTAATATTTAACGCTATAATTTTCACTTTATCTTTCGCTGCCGACAGATTGAATTGTCGGCATTTTTTGTCATTGGTAATATTTTGCGGCGCGGACCATAACCTTTTATGGTGTAGAAAAAAATGTTGCAAATCCATTCGACCAAAGACTTTAAGAACATCAAAATTTCTTTCAAATTGTCGGTAGCTATTTGCATACTGAAATACCTTTTATAGGAAAGACAACCTGGAAAAATAGTGATTCAAGGCCGAATATAAATCTTCAGAGCAGCAATTTCAGCAGTACCATGTTCTATTAAACTATCAGTAAAAACATGTCCGAAGTGAACTGCGTGTTTACTGGAACTTTTGTCTCTCTAAATTGCCCAAAGTAAATAGCTTCGTCTATAACCATATTAAAGTTTTACTGTCATACTGACAATATTTTAACATGTTTCCTTCTTACATATTCTAAGCGTCAAGGTTTCTCTCTCTCTCTCGCTCTCTCTCTCTCTCTCTCTCTCTCTCTGTCTCTCTCTCTTTCTCTCCTCTGTCTTTCTCTCTCTCTCATACTTCCATTTTCCTTGATTCTATGATACTTGATACCAATTCAAACACTCTGTTCCTTTCACATCATCATACCACCCCTGTTGTGATCATCCCATGCTCCTTCGTTCTCTTCATGGTCCCCACGTAGTGATGCTTCCATTCCAATGGTCCACATGTCTTGCTACGAGGGGAACTAGAAAAGTTATCTACCTAACTACGAAACGAATTACATAAGGTTTTTTAAATAATTTTATTTTTAAATATAATCTCCCCCAACTTCAACGCACTTAAGGTGCTAGCACACTTGTAAATTTTTGTGGAGCAACTTTATGGGTTGCGCAATAAAATTACACATCGTGTTCACACGTAAATCGAAAATTGCAGCAATTTGGTCATTTCTTGAATTGCCCAACTTAAAAAGTGTCAGCGCCACTTCTTAAAGTTGCAAGCCGGTTCACACACAAGCGCTATTTTTAATTGCGCCACTCAGGCTGCAACATTGTTCTTGTGTCTTCAATGCAATAAGTAGAGTGTCTAGATTTGGTAGTGCGTCGTGTCAATTTGTATTGTATTTAATTTATTTGGATACCTACTTGTTTATACATAATATGTATTCTACTGATACACACATTGAAGCTGCTGCTTATTTAGCATTAATTTTACTTCGACGACGAAAAAGAAGACGGGAAAATAGTAATCATAAGAGAAGTATTTGGGTTAAAGAATGGATTAAAGGACGTGAACGTTGTGGAGTGGTAAATAATTTACTAATGGAATTACGTGAATGAGATGAAGCATCATATAAAAATGTTTTGCGAATGTCGGCGACTGATTGTGATTACTTGTTACAAAAAGTAACGCCTTTAATACAAAAAAGGACACATTTATGAGGAAAGCAATAACGGCAACCGAACAAGTAGTTGTAACTTTGCGATACTTGGCAACAGGTAAGAATTTTGAATAAAACGACAAAAACATTTTCCACATTTCTATACTGCCGTATTCATCAAACAGGAGTAAATAGTAACACTTGGTGTAAGAGAGCTGATTGGTTGAAATCTATAAGTTTAACCAATACGAGTCAATAAATACACCGTTACCATGATTTACCCTAGGGTACACTATTTACACCCGTTTGATGAATCCGGGGTTTATTATGCAGCAAGCATTATGTCATTTGGTATTTTATAGAATATTATTTTCAGGTGACAGTTACCAATCACTGATGTATCTTTTTCGTATACCCACGAATACTATATCTTTAATTGTACCGAGAGTATGTAAGGCCATTTATGATGTATTGAAGGATGACTATTTAAAGGTAAGCAAATAATAAACATTAGTGTTTGTTTATCCAACGGTACCCGGATTTACATTTGTGTATTACATACTGAGTCAATATAGTTTTGTAAAAATTCATCGTTACCAGTTTGTTGTAACACAATGTAGCTATTTCCATTCGATGTATCAACATACGTTTTTTCGATTGAAAGTGCTGGTTCTATAGGTGGCGATGAATTCAGTTGTAATGAAACGTCAGTATGCAAAGAAGAATGAGACCATGAAACTGGGGCCGTCAATGGTGTTGATGTTGCAGATGAAACTGTAGACTTTCTTGATAAATGAGCTGCAGTATTGGCCTCTAAAATACATCTTTGAATAGAACTTTTCAACGTGAATTGTATATCTGGTACATCTTTCAGCAGTCTTAATTCATTCGCAACGTTCTCTCCAAATGTTGCATATTCATCTTTTTGGTTTGCATTTAGCATTGCAAGACAGCGGTTAATCGCTGCTTGTTCTTGCAGCGTCAGCGCTACTTTGATTTGTTTTTCTGGTTCTCTTTCTGGAAGGTGTTGTCGACTGAGAATCAGACTGATTGGCATCTGATGTTGATGGTACACTGATTGGCGATTGTGGTTCATCGTGATTCTCACGCTGATCGTCACCAGCATTTATTTCTTTCTCCCCATAATCACCCGTACCATCTTCGTTTTCACTGTAAATATTGATTGTGTTCTGAAAAAAAATATGAATAAGATTTTGCTTATCCTTTTTCTTTAATTTCAGATCCCAAATACTCAGAACGAGTGGATGGCAATAGCAAACGATTTTAACGAAAAATGGAATTTTCCTAACTGTATTGGTGCTCTAGATGGAAAGCACGTAAATATTAAAGCACCAGCAGGTAGTGGAAGTTTGTATTTCAATTACAAAGGCACACACAGTATCGTTCTCATGGCATTAGCAGACGCTAATTATAAATTTACCTATATTAATGTTGGTTCTCCTAGGCGTGATTCAGATGGTGGAGTATTTAGCTACTGTTCATTGGCAAGTGCCCTCGAAAGTAACTCGTTGAATATACCACCTGCACAGCCTTTATCTGGAAGAAACACCCCAGTGCCATTTGTCATTGTTGCAGATGATGCATTTGCCACATATTATGAAGCCCTTTGCTTTCAGAAACCAGAGTGTGCAAGAGCGAATTTTCAACTACCGTTTATCTCGTGCTAGGAGAATAATTGAGAACGTTTTTGGTATAGCTTCAGCCCGATTTCGAGTTCTAAGAAGATGTGTAGAACTTCATCCGCATAAGGTTAAAACAATAGTATGTTCAATTGCTGCGTTACACAATTTCATAATGTCTCGAACACACTCTGCATCAATATATGCACCACGAGGTACCTTTGATGTGGAAAATAACGATGGAACTATTATACAAGGCGATTGGCGAAAAGAAACCTACAACTTCTTGCCTTTACACAGAGTGCCAAAAGGAATAAACACAACCGCGAAGAATATTCGAGATGAATATAAAATTTATTTTTGTCGGGAAGGCGAGGTACCATGGCAACGTAATTACATTTAACGTTGTATTATTTCATCAAAAACATTATACATATAAGAATAATAAATTACTACTTACTACTGAATCAATTGTTTCATTGTTTGAACTGTGTTGAAACATAAACTGCAGAGCGTTGTAGAACTCCCATTTCGTCACGTAAAGTTCACCTGTACCGCTTCCACTTATCTTCTTTTTCATCTTGGAACGTTAGTTGGTGTATTGTGTCCTCACGCTATGAATTTTCTTTTTCACCTCTTCGGCAGAAACTTGTAATACACCAGCAATACATGTTATTGCTTTTTCTCTTTTAACTCTGTCCCGAAACTCTGCTAACCCCAAGTTCCATAAGCATGGATTTATTTTACCAAATTTATTAAACGAAGGGTTTCTTCAGACTTCCACTTATTAACAAAATTATTATTTGCTACTCGCTTCGACATTGTCGCCCGATCGGTATTAAAACAACACTGCGAAATTGCAGAGAAGCAAATGTTGCGCAACATTATTCACCAACATGCCGGTCCATTTTCAAATTGCGCAATTTGTCAATATACAGCTGTTCACACGTAGCAATTTTTTATTTATGGAGCAGCTTAAGAAGTGGCGTGCAACTGCTAAAATTGTGCAACTTTTAGACTTGCATAGCGGTTCACACATTGCAATATCCAAGTTGCGCCATTTTCGAAGTTGCGCAATACAAAAAGTGCACCTTTATGCCATTTGTCCTTCAACGAGTTAATGCCCGTTGAAAAAAAGATTTTTCTTGGGTCTCAAAATAGACCTTGACTGCCTCCTTCAAATGCTCGTCTGTTTCAAAACGACGCCCTCTGAGATTCTTTTTTAGGTTTCTGAATAGATAGAAGTCGGACGGTGCCAGATCCGGACTATAAGGTGGATAGTTTAGCTCAATAAATCAGCATTCCTGCAGAATTGGTTTGATTTTGGCGGCCTTATGCACGGTCGCGTTGTCACGAAGAATGAGCGATTCACCTTGTGATAAATTTGGACGTTCTTTGACAATAACTGTACGCAGCTTTTTGAGAGTGTTACCATAAACCTCTGTAGTGATTGTAGAGCCTTTAGGCATATACTCAATCAAAAGAATACCTTGCATGTCCCAAAAGATGGTTGCCATGAGTTTTCCAGCTGAAGATTGCGTGCGGGCCTTCTTTGGGGGAGGAGACCCCTTATGCACCCCTTGCATAGACTCTAATTTCATGTCAGGGTCCCAGTGATGTACCCAAGTTTCATCACCAGTCACTATCCGCATTAAGAAATCGGGGTCCGCTTCCAAAGATTCCAAATTGTTGCTACAAATTTGCTGTCTACGCAACTTTTGCTCAGGAGACAATAATCTGAGAACCCACCTTGCTGGAACTTTAATCATGCCCAGTTTGTCGTGCAATATTGTCAAAACGGTAGGTTCGGATATTTCCAATGCTGTAGCAATGGCGAAGACTTTTATACGGCGATCCTCAAGAACCACTGTTTCCACTTTCTTGCACATTTCAACATTTGTCGCTGCTGCAGGTCTTCCACTTCTGGGATCATCTTCTATAGATTCCCGTCCCCACCGAAATTGTTTTGACCAAAATTTAATTGTGAAATATGACGGAGCATCGTCTCCATACACCGCAATAGTTCGTTCGCGAATCTTTTTCGGATTGTTGCCTTGCTTTGTAAGGAATTTTATTACACTTCGCTGCTCTAATTTCAAAAGACTCATTTTTAGACACAAAACACTCCACAAAATATAAAATTACTGGCGGATATGAATCAAATGTTCCATGCAACAATGAAGGACTTGTCACTGTTTGACATTACAAGCTGAAGCTTATCAATTGTTTCTATCATGGCTAGGTAGATAATTTTTCTAGTTCCCCTCGTACATGCCTCGCCCATATCCCTTTTGAAGAAATCTATTTGCTTAACTGTGTTATATACTTCTGTTAGTTTTGTAATCCACTCACTGTTTTTTTAAAATCATTTAGGGGTAATTCTAGGTGATTGTTCTTTCTATAGCTCTTTGCTTCTTGAGTGCTTTGCTGTTCAGGAGCCACGTTTTCGTGTTATACGTTGTTACATGAGCTACAGATTGTTTTGTATTTTAGTAGAATTTGTATGTCTAGTATGTGTTTTAATCTGCCATACTCAGCCTTATCCTCCTATTGATTTCCCGTTCTTGATTATGTTTTGTTAGGGTTAATACCTTTGCTAGATAATATGTGAGTATAAAGGCGTGTAATTGTGGCGTTGTCGCTTTGTCGCATATTCTTTGGGTCAAATTGTTGTATCTTTTGTTTCGCATTCCTAAGACGATTGCTCAAAATTCAATAGTATCGAATGATTTTCTGAAGTCAATAAAAGTTATTCACAGTGAGATGTTTGATTCGGTTGTCTTTCCCATTATCTATCTTGCAGAATGTTTTGTTGGTTGTTATAAATCGAATTTGTGTTTTACTGTGCTTATTGTTATTATCATAAATAATATTTCCATAATTTTCCAGATATCTGGGGTCTCTTTTACTATACATTAATATGATTGTTGAATTTTCTCACCCCTCAGGAATATTGAGATTTCTCTTGCCATTCACTGGATACTTTTTTGCACCTTTTCGGCATTCTTGTAATAAGCGTATCAGAAAGTACTTGACCTTCTTTCGCTGCCCTACTGTTCTATATTTCATTTAATGATCGTTCGATTTCTTCAAGCACAATTTCAGTAACTTTTGTTCATAGAGATCTGTATAGAACAATTCAGCAACTGCAAGTAGTTTCTTTAGCTCCTCGGTTATGCTTCCTTCTATTTTACTTACTACTTTTCTGGTTGCACTATTTTCTCTAAAGTATTACCATTATCTTTTATAGTGATACAAATTATCCTATGGTACGTACTACAAATATACCAAACCGGACTGAGAGAAACGTCTCAAAGTTACTTTCTCAACTTACTTGTTTATTCGTTATAAAATGTAAATAAACATTTACGTTTGTTGGTTTATTCTTGTTCGAACAACAAGGCACAGTTCAACGGTACAGAATTTACAGCAAGCTTTCTAAATTTATTGACGTCTACATGTATTAAGTAAACATTATTATAACAGCAGCTCGTTCAGCACAGTTTATATTGGGGTGCAGAAAATGATGATTTATTACTTTTGCGTTTACGAGTAAATGACGTGTGTAAATAGAATTTATCACGTCAAGATGGCGGTTTATATTATCTATGTACAAGTCACCTGCATGTTTAAATGCCACCCACATACACGCTCAAGGAATGTAGCTGAAACGCCGCGCTACTGCCTTCATCGAATATGTGTTGGAATGATGTATTTACTAGCTATTTTCTAAGGGAGGATCGATATTTTATTAAAGAGGCTTGCTGGAATTTTGAAGTTATAAAAGCGTAATACAGGTAAAAGGTTACCTGGATACATTTGCCGAAAATGTAAATTCTTTTTCGAAGGAAGATGTTCACTGAAAACCGTCGCATTGTTGTACCTATATAATCTAAAAACAAATAAATTGGCAAACAATATACAAATTAGCTGTAAATAACGTCATCCTTAAAATAATACAGCATTTGTGACATTAGAAATTAAAAAACATATTTCAGACTTCATGTAGTTAAAATTTATCAATAAACGAGTTTTTCCACGACCGGGAGTAGAAGTCGGTTTCTATAGCATCAAAATTGTGACAGAAGTAAAATATTTATTCCCTAGAGACTAAATAAGACAAAAATATCCATAGGGAGTTTTCATTATGACGGACACAATAATTATGTCAAATTCGAGGTTAGATTTTGCGTCAGTTTTGACACAAACTGACGCAAAACCTAACCTGCTAACCTCGAATTTGACATAATTGTGAGCTCTTGCCATAATGACTTACAGTGCCACCAACTTTAAAATTTACCATAGGCTACTAATTTTAAAGTAATTGTAACTAAAATCTCATAAATGACGTTTAAAAAATACAGGTTTTTCGTTTTAAATCTTCCTGAAACGTGAAAAAAAATAGTATATACAACTCGGAGAGAATGCTATTTTGCTTCAGTGCAATTTGAAATTGCACCTCAGAAAAATAACGCATTTCTCTCCCTCATTGCATAATCTACTACATCAGGGTTTAAATTTTTCGTTTTTACTGTACCGCTACACCAAAGTGGGCGAACTAAAGTGCTACAAAACAAGAAAAATTTAAATTATGTAAGTGGTGGTACCCAACTATGGGAAATTTGAACATTGACACTTTCTCTTGGATTTTCCATAATTCTGAGTAATCAATAAAGAGGGTTAAGGAAAACTATTAGTGAAAAAAACATTGCTCATGACTGCTTCCCCATAGTTGTCGAAAATTTCATAACATTCAGTTTACGGTCTTGAAATCTTAGATGCTTGTCTTCTTAACATTTTTTGATAAAGTTCTTTATTGTAGAACGTAAAATATTATCAATATTCTTCAAAAAAACCTTGTCACATACGTTAATGCCAACAGGATTATGAATTTTAAATAGGGATTGAAAGGTGAACTTTTAGAGAGATCTTGAGAACACATGGGACATGATAGAGGGCGGCTAGAAAATCATGGTAATGTTAGATTTAGTGCTCGAGTGGGTCCCCAACAAAAGGATGCAGTAGCTGGCCAGTTTCGAAATAGGGCAGTTAATAATTCAAAGGAAAAATTAATATAAATATGCTATCAATATAATTTAAAGATCTTTAACAATCCTTTCGAACCCAAAGTTTAAATAAATTAATAATTATAAATTAACAACACTTGATATTAGACTTAAAAGAGGAGCCAGTTGTGGAACTTCATCACCTACTAGCAACTCATTTGTTGTTTAGTGTAATATCAACAATAGAAGAATGAATGACCAACGATTCCAAGAACAAGCCCAAGCTAGAGATATCAAAAAGTACAAATTATAGTACTACGGGAACTCTCTATTAAGCTGTATCAAAACCGACAATAAGAATTGAGTGAAGTAGACTCGAACGATGAGATAGAAATAGAAGATTAAAATATATGGAATGGTATATCAGCAACTAAAAAAGTAAGACGCAGAATGGAGGCACCAGAACCAGTAGTAGGTAGTATTGAACGAAAAGGAGGATAGGAAAAACAGGTGGCCTATATTCGGAATTTGCAAACTACTGCTCTGGTCTAATTAAATTTAGTACAATAATTTTACCAGAATGACTTTCCCTTCATGGGTAGTCAGAACGCCAAGAGTTAGATTTATTTTTGAGTGAAAATTGAATAAGAATGGTCTCTACAATGTACACATATTGGTCTTTATAAATAGAACCCAAAACCTATTAAAATAAAATCAATCACAACATTAAACGAAAGCTGTATTCGGGTATGAAAAATCTGAAAACGCCTGCACAGGTAGGGAACCAATGGCACATCCGCGATTGGTGTCCGACTCTTTAATAATATGCTTGATGGACACCGCCGCATGCATGGCAGAGAATTCTGTAATTATAACTGATTAAATACGAATGGCTCCATTTGTAAACACAATATGGGGCCGGTCGGTGCCTTTTATATGTGAATGTGAAAGTAACTAGTACCCCCAGGTGGTGTTTCTTGCGTTGTAAGAAGCTGTGTCAGTGATCAGGTTTGCAATGTGCCAATTTACATGGTTATAGAGGCCTTGCGTTACAAAACCTCCAGCTGCGTTCTTCGGGTTGTTGCAGGATGTTCTAGATTCTCCGGGAAGACCGCAGGACCTTCCTCTTGGGATAAGTATAGGTAAGACGATCTTGCTCTTATTTATGGCAGCGCTTACAGCGAAAAGCGTCCTCTTTCCAAGAATGAGGGATTCCGACGTAGAACGTGGCAAAACGCTGTGGGGTCACTGTCTAAGTATCGGGATCAGTTTGGGACAACAGGTCAGGGCATCAGGTATAAATCGGGCTCCTATGTGCTTTTCTCACAACAGAGCCGCTTTGAAGGGTTTACGGGTTTTTACAGGACATTCTGCCATCGAGGTATCAACTTGACTGGAAAAGATGGCTTTAGCGAGGTAGGCTGGTCACTAAAGGATCAACTTGGCTCCGGAAAATGGCTTCAACAAGAAATTGTGCGTTTGGAGATTCGGTTTGGCTGGGAAGACACCAGGTAGAAAGAGAAGAGGTAGGACTTGGCGATTTTGAAATGAGGGTATGAGAGTAGAGCAATGGCAGAGGGAAACTTCGAAGAAAATCAAACGCTGGACAAGGAGGCTTTGAAACGGAAATTGGAAAAACGGCATCTTGATGTATTGTAATATACTTGTAATCATACACTGTGTCATTAGTCATAAATTTGGACGCGTATTGTCCATTTATCAGAAAGTTTTATCCTGATAAAGTCTCTGCATCATCTCAAACCCTTTTATACGTATAGAAGCAGGTTAGAAAATATAAAAGTGGCTCAAGACTAAAGCACCCTTATTTTTTAGATACGCAAAAATTTTATTTGCAAAAGTTGCTTAAAATTTTTAAAAAATTGTCATAATCATCTACTCGGAAAAAAAATCTGTTTTTTTTCTATTTTTTACTTACCGCCCTGTGCATTACAAAAAATGAGATATTTCAAAGTTAACTTATTATGGAATAATACGATAAGAATATACCGTCGAACTTGAGTTTCGTTTAATTAGCAACCAGAAAATTACATTAATCGTAATTACTGCAAAAAATATAATTTTATTGTGCCCAAAGTAAAAGAAATCAAGGTATCTTTCCAAACAAACGACAATAACAATTCAATGGAATTATAATTTTTTATTGAAGTGGTATAACAGATATTTAGAAATCAAAAACATCAAACATACAAGATAATAGTAGAGAAGAAAACTTTAGCTGTTTAATTCTTTATAGCTACCTCCTTTCTACATATCTGTTATAACATTTCCATTAAAAATTATTATTGTTTTCAATCCTTGTTAATGTTGTGATCTTTTGTTCTTTAAATTCTAAGCAACTTTACCCAATCACACATTCGTGTGTTTTGAAAGATAAGAGTATTGTATTCTTGAACCATTTTTATATATTCGAACCTCCCCTTATACTCTAGAACATATTTAAGTTTAGTCAAGCGAACTTTTAGCTTGGGAAGATTCAGGGTTTTTTATTAAGTATAAAATTTTCTGATAAAATTAAAAACAATAATAACTAAGTGGATGACTAGATCAAGAGTTAATAAATAAAGGTAAAACTAACCAAATATATTATATTATCAACAACACATTAACAGGTAAAAAGCAAATAAAGCATATAAAAAGTTGGAAAAATGTAAAATGCTGTACACATAACAACATTTAAAAACGTAGGGATCTAAACTTGACAGCAACAGAGGATATGAGATAAAAATTACACCTACAGATGGTATATTATCCGTAAAATTACCGAACATAGCAACGATAGCATTAATGATAGTATAATAAGAGAAAGACAAAGTTGATAAAATGCTAGGGGTGTACATTACGATGATAGAGCGACGTAATTAGTTCAGCTAAGAAATTTATTTCAATATCTAAATCTACTGTTATCGCTGTAAACATGTACCTTTTTGAGACTCTTGTTTAAATTACAAAAAAACACCAATTAGCACAAGGTTACCCCTGTATAATATTGCAAAATATTTTAATCTGAATTAAAATTATGTCAGTGTTTGAAAGTATCTAACTTTAACGTGGCTTCGCTCACTTCTTATTTAACTCAAATTTCGAGGACTGGTAGCAAACAACTAACGAATAAAATTGTAATACATAAACGGAACCATACCTTGTTTATTCTCCCTTTATCACACACTTAACCACTATCCACTTCTGCCCATCACATGTAATACAGCTGCATACAATTATCGCTGCAGACACCGTATGCAAAAAACCTCTTAGACGCAACCCGGAACTGCAAACCATCGCCGGCCAACTGTTCACCAGCTCTTTGATCCTCTGCCTTAAACACCAGGTTCGTGTATACCCAGCTTAGAAGGTGTCTCGTTGTTGCTATTCCATTTGTTTTCTTTTTGCATTAAGCAAATGTAATTGTATTTTCTCATCGATTTCTGCAAGTTGTCTGGTTGCTCAGCTTGTTGCTATTATACAATTTTAACCTTGCTACTTTTGATTGACAGCTCCCAAATTAAAAGCACAAACACCATTTAACTATTTGCACACCTCAGCTTGAAACCCAAATTTATATAATAAAGTAGCTGGCAATTGGTCAAAACAGCTTCATGATTTGTTTTTAAGGTACTACACAAATCAGCATGTTAACTTTCACTGGCAAAATTGGAAAAGAGAAAGAGCTCAGCTCTGCGAACGCTTATATAGTTACTGCAATTTGTTTTAAAACAAACGTTATCGCATTAATTTGAATGGCTGTCACTAGATTGGTTAGTTTATAAGTATCGTTTTAATACGTGGCATAACTTAATTCTGATAATTTAAGCTTTAGTTGTAGAATTATTGAATTATTAGCTCTTATTTTAATATTTATGTAACACTATTACAGCATATGTTATTTTATCTTTATTACGTACGTTTAAAGCCATTCTGAATGGAATTGTACAAATTACAGCCTTTTTCAGTGTCACAGATAACAACAATCTATATTTTACTATTTACAACATTGAGCCAATTCATATAACTAAATAAACATTAAAATTGTTTTCTATGTTTAAATTTGAATCTAATAGTATCATTTCTGTAATCTTATATAACTTTTTATTTGCATTATATGTTTTAGGGTGTTTTCCAGGTTCAGGTGACACAACTCACAAAGAACCATTTCAAAACCCAGAGCTGACCTAAATTCGGGTTCACCTGCAGCACAAACAAATTCAACGATTTTGTCGACTGTCCTCAAATATTAAACTAATAATGATATATTTACAGGTAATTTTGAGATCTAAGAAATAACATATAAAGTTACAGTTTATTACACACAATTGATATAAAGTCACATTGTCACCGAAATCGTTCCAGCATAAGGTGAAGTCTTCTTTATCTCCAATTGAACCTGTGAGTTGCTAAGGTGTTTACAACCCTCCATAGTACGGTTAATTACAATACCAAGTGTTTGGGAAAACCATAAAGATTATTTAAACCCTATAACAGAGCTCTAGCAAAGCTTATCCAAGCTCGAAAATATAAAATTTTGCTTTATTCCGACAATCTTAAGAATTGCCTTATGCTAATTATACTGTGTATACAGTTATTATAAATTACAACAGCCCTCTACATGTGAAAATAGTGCTTATTTTGTCGAGTCCACACAGTAATTTATTTCATTTCACAAATTCTTCATTAAATTCAAATTTGTATCACTTAAGTTGGTGTATACCACAGTAATATAGAGCATAAGTTAGAATAGAAGAGAGAAACTGGTCACAGAAATAAAGGCGGGGGGAAAAGAGATAGGAGTACACCGAGGAAGTTATGGAAAAGGTATAGTAGAAAAACAAAAATGAATAGAAAATGGTTAGAAAGGAGCTGAGAAATACAATTACTTCCTACGCTTACCACGAAGTTTATCAGTGAGCAAACTTAAAAAGTATCGACATTTGCATAATAGACAATCTGAAACTACCGAGAAGCTTCAATTTGAAAAAAAAACAATATTTAAATAGTTTACTTGCAAAAAAAGGTAAGGGTTAAAGTTTTCTGTTTGCAGAAAAATATGTTTACGTAGATACAGATGTTATCTTTTAGCGAACCTGAAGGCAGAGCGAGCTGGCTCTTAAAATACATCAATCAAGCAGTTAAATGTAAATATTTTAATTCAGTCGCTGCTCCGTTTAGCGCAAATTCCCCCGGGAAGATCCATCGCTTAAACTTTAAAGTACACGTCAGACAGTATCACGACCAAACCGAAATCAGAAACATATTTCGGCACGAAAGTTGCGCGCCATTAAATTTTAAACTGGCAGTTCATGTGGGACAGCACCTCGCTCTTATTAACAAATGGGCCGCAAAATTAAACGGGATATCGATTTAATCCGGCTGTAGCTAGACATTTGACAAATTTAATGAAATGTCATATGTACCTAACTAGATGCACACGGGCTGTCATCGTAAAGCTCATAAATTCCCTGTAAATGCTAATTAATATATCAATCACCGGGGCAGATCGCCATTAATCAGCTGCGTTCGCAAAAGTTCCCGGCCGATTTTATTAGCCCAGATTAGTTCGTTACGGGTTTTTTCGAAATTTGTTGTAATTTCGTTAAGGAATGCTTGGTGCCCGGCTTGCTTTCGATTCGGGTTTAATATGTCAACCGGTTGTAGTTAATGCTTCTGAAAGGGTTGCAGGAACATCGAAATTAAATTTGGCTCTTCCTGAGTCACTAAATATATCAATGTAACTGTGGCTGGTACGCAGATATTTGGCTACTTGACCAAAAGAAAAATGTTTATTCAATTTGTATGAGGGTGTCTTGCCGATTCCTGAAATCTATTTATTGAACGATAGTTTTATGCTAATTTTTTAATTTACTATATTACCAGTGGAATGGATAATAAAAACAACTTTTATAAATCTGTAGAGTAAGTTCTTCTTCAGATAAAGCAATATCAGTTCATTATTTTTATTTCACTCCATGATTGTATGTTGCATGTCTTGAAAGTCTTCTTTACCGACGAATGGCCGCTTGACCTGGTCGTTTTGCATGTTGTTTAATTGAAGAAAAGTATGTAGAATACTTATTTGGACTGGGGTTTACGGGTTCTCATAAAGTAAGCAACTACTTTACTAAAATGGGGTTAACAGCTTCAAGGTCAAAGTAAATAATCTGGTTTGGGGTAAGAATTTTTGTTTCTGAACCTTTGTTTGAATGAAATTTTAGGACTGTACAATACCCGCAACCTTTGTTCTGCACTAAAAATGCCTGTTCCTGCTGATTTAGGTATTGTCCATGTGTAGTGAAACTGCTTCCGAAGTCTTGAACTGGTAACGGGAACACTTTTGTTTATGTAAATTTTGTTACCATTGTTACCTGCCATCTGTGATTTTGTCTCCACTCATGTTGACCAATTTCAGCCAGGTAAAAAGCATTCACTTCATGTATAAATCTATTATCAAAAGATTTTTATTTTGCAAAAACAAACACGCTCCACCATAGTAAGTGTGTTGATATACAAAATCAACATCATCCCATGGCAACAAGAAATGAATGCCTTTTACCCGATGAAGATATTACACATTATACTAGGAACCTTAAGTAAGCTCTATCCCGCATTTGTCTGGGCACACTGAGGAAAAAACCACAACTGCTGCTTCGTTGAAACCCATCGTTAGCGCAGCAATAATCTCACCAAAATTCTGTGAAGTTAATCACCAGATTTTTCGTTAATCATGTTTTGTACGACGAATACAGAATGATTTTTGAGGCTTTCACGGCCATTGTCATTAAGTAACAAACGACTTCCGGGATTGGACCGTGTCATGATTGAGATCGTAGAACTCAAAGTTTCGCCCACTTTCGTAAGGGGCTTCATCAGTCGAGTTTCGCCTCTGACGTGGTTCACACGTTGAGTTACCGTGCTCTTCTGTCCCTTCCCTGCAAAGAGTTTTGCCTCTGGCGTGGTTAACACGTTGAGTTACCGTGCTCTTTTGCTTTTTTCCTCCTGATGAAGCCCCTTACGAAAGTGGGCGAAACGTTGAGTTCTTCGATCTCAATCATGACACGGTCCAATCCCGGAAGTCGTTTGTTACTGAATACGGAATGTTGTGTTAATTTAACTTAGCTGCTGATCAACTTCATATGCCCCAAAGTTCTATACCAAGTTAAGTAAACTGCAACCTCACGAAGTGTCCACAATCTCATAGTTAACTATATGAGGTAATATTTGACCAAAACTGTTCCCTATATCTATGCTGATTACCTTGAATTTTCTATAATTCATTTTCAGTTTATAATTGCGTCCGACAATTCCCAGCCGTAGTTTAGTTTAGTTCCTATGGTTCTTCTCAAAGATATGAAGTATATAGTGAGCAAATTATACAGGGAGTTTATTATAACGAGCAGTGTGTAAATGCGTTAATTTTAAAATGCAATATGGAAACGTTACTGAGTATGTAAAAACAATATATTCTACGGAGGAAGGAATTCTGTTGATCAAATGTTATCAAGACTTCAGTTTACAGCAAGTATGTGGGTTATTACATGCCCAGTTATTATTTCTGATGCTTCTTTTTCAAGAAAATTACGGTTCGTATACAGTGCCACCAAGCACACAAAAACGCCGGGTAGAGGAGGCTGGCACTAGCTCCGTTTGACAATTCCACTCCGTAGAAAAATTATAAACATTCGTAAACGCTGGAAATTTTAAATTTTTAATTTCAAAATCATCTTGAGTTCTTTTACATGTAACAGTGTTTAAGTTACTAAACCGCTACATATTAAATTAATTTATTGTAACAAAAATAATAGTACATAGAACAACTAAGAGTGTAATACATATTTTTATGATAATAAATTACTGAGAGATTATATAAAATAAATATATTAGATTGCCTAATTATCAAATATCCTAAAGGCTAATACAAACAGTTTTTAAACAAAGGGAATAGACATTAAGATCGCCAGAGCAAAGAAAAGCTGAAGAGAGAAAAAATGCTGACCGAAATACAGTATATTCTTCTTATCATAGACTTGCTTGTAATCGATTCTCGTTTTGCAATGTACCGACTACCAAAGTCCCGTCAGAGTCATTTAAATGTAACTTTTGTAAACACCTGGTTCATCATCCAACTACCAGCGTTTACCGTATGCTTTTTCTAGGAACGTTACAGGTTTTTTGTTCACACCTTGTTCTCCGTTTTCTTCTATTTTCCTTAAATACCTAGAACGCCACTCTACAATGTCAGTCCTTTCCATAAGCAATTTCCTTTTGTCACATTTTTTATAATGAAAGCCTATTTCGTTTAGATTTTTTCTCCAAGTTTCTTGACGACCAGTATAGTTAACTTTTTCATTCAATCTGTTTACTAATACGTTTAGCCTTGGTACTTTATGTTCAGTGAACATTCGATGACCCATTCTTCGCAAAACTCCAAATGAAAATCGTGGAGAACGATTTTCTTAGAGTCTTCCTTGAGTTTCTTCTTCTGCGGAGACGTTAAAGAAGTAGTTCCTGGAAGAAGTAAGGACTAAAGTATTACCTGCATTAAGTTTTTTAATAACTATGCTGAGAAATAATATTGTTATTTGTTATGTATTACCTGCTGTAGCATACTCCTTTACGAACTTTCTTTATCAGAGAGGTTGATTTTCCAGTTGCTGCAGCTGCTAGTTCTGTAGATTGCTCTACCGAAAATATCAACGTTAGTAGAATAGAGCTACCTTGATCGTGATATCAAATTAATTGGGTCAATTAAAACCGCGAATTAAATCCGCGATTTGGTCTAATTCCGCGAATTAAACAGCGGATTGATCTAATTAATTTTCGCGGATTGATCTAATTAATTTTCGCGTTTTGATCTAATTAATCACATATGAAGTTTGATATGTAATTTACATATGTGCTACTGATTAAAATACGCGGCGGCCATTTTTAATTTGTTTCCGGAATTACGCGGCGGCCATTTTCACTTTTCGCGCGAATATTTGAATTTGAAATTTTTCAGATTTTTTTCTAAGTTTCATTTTTTGAATTTAAACTTCCCGGGTGTCGGCCATCTTGGTTTTCTGCGTGCGCACTTCTCTCGGCTGCCAGTTTGAATTTAAAATTTTTCAGATTTTTTTAAGTTTAATTTTTTCAATTTAAACTTTCCAGGGTGTCGGCCATCTTTGTTTTCTGCGTGGACACTTCTTGCGGCTGTCGTTTTAATTTAAATTTTCGCGCAAATATTTTAATTTCAAACTGGTAATCTGTCTCTCTCTCTTCTGCTCCTTGGTTGTCGCTCTCTTGCATTCACAGAAGGGCTGTTTATATTTTAAAAAATCTCTGGCGGGCTCGGATTTTAACGCTCTACGTCCGTGTTCCACAAATTATCTGCAACCGTTAGTGGCTCGAGACCACGGCGGCGCTGCAAATTTTAATGTGGTTATCGGAAAGATACCTTCCCTGCTCTGACGTCACGAGCCCAGCTTTTAAAACAAACTATTTTTTCAAAAATATAAATTATAAGAATAGGATTGTGTAGTCTGTTGTGTTTAAAGGTTAATACAATTTTTTTTAAATTGACTTTGTAACTGTTTTTGCTAGAATTAATTACTTTATTTTTATAATTTGAGTGAGGCGCATGAATAGATTATCGATATTTCCATTGTCCATACCTACTATATAGCTGGAAATTTCCGCTCGACCGTCGAAATTTGAAAGCTATTATGTTTATAATTTGCCCCAACAGAACGTATGCTATCTCACACAATCTTCATTGGTTTCTATAACTCTTTTTTTTTCACTCGTAGTACCGTGATACTGATTAAATTACGCATTAGCTTCTGATTAAATTACGCGACGGTCATTTTCAATTTTCGCGCTAATATTTGAATTTGAAATTTTTCAGATTTTTTCTAAGTTCCCTTTTTAAAACAGGTCGAGACATGTTTTTGTGACTAACAGTGCTTTGTCCGTTAGAGGCTGCACTGAAAACGCAGGCATAATTACTCGGCCACAATTATACCGTGTGTCCACAGGGTTTCGCACCATGGAATCACAGCAACGTTAATTTATCCCAAAGATCAGCTCTTGCTTTTACGAAAACATCTTAATAACAAACCCTATTATATTTATTTTTCTATGGCAGCAAACGATTAAGTCGTATTCAATTTGACATATGGTGTCAAATTCTACGTTAGCAGGTTAGGTTGTGCGTCAGTTTTGACACAGACTGACGCAAAACCTAACCTGATAACCTCGAATTTGACATAGACTTACAGTGCCACCAACATATTATTCATACGTTGTGTAACCAAGACCATTCAAAAACGTTCGATCATTTCTGAAGGCACTTTATTTGTTACTTGCAAATTCAATTTTAATGGTCAATGCTTAGCAACCGTTTGACTATCAATTGCCACCGGCAGAGTAGATCTTTAAAATAAACTAGCATCACTCTAACGCCATGGTGCGAAGTCTCGTGGACGCACGGTATATACCAGCAATAAGATAACATGAACAAGAAGATAACACGTATTACCTGAGTAAGAAAGAGATAAACATAGTAGCAAATATTCGAGAAGGCTTGACTCTGAATTTCAATTATGACATTTGTTAACTAAACATGCCTACTAATATAATTTTTTGTATGGCTATCTCTTTCTTACTCAAGCGTTGTATTTGCTTGTTCATGTTATCTCATTGCTGTTATAGATAATTATGGCCCAACAGTATATCCAAACGTACCCTTTTTCAAATTTTTTGAGAACTCATGCTAGCTCAGTTTCAAATTCTCTACAAAAACAGTATTTTTATTCAACTCTCATTGAAAAAATCGCAATTTTGTTGAAAAAAAAATGTTCTGTCACCATCATTTCGATAAACAAAATTTCAGTTACGTAGGCTCGTTGTTCATTTTTATTACGAAGTTCTTATACTTTTGATGGAAATATATGTATGTTGACCACAAATTAACATAAAATTGAATAAAAACAAGCAATAGAGTTCAAATCCGAGCCCGCCAGAGATTTTTTAAAAATATAAACAGCCCTTCTGTGAATGCAAGAGAGAGACAACCAAGGAGCAGAAGAGAGAGAGACAGATTACCAGTTTGAAATTCAAATATTTGCGCGAAAATTTAAATTAAAACGACAGCCGCAAGAAGTGCGCACGCAGAAAACAAAGATGGCCGACACCCCGGGAAGTTTAAATTCAAAAAATTGAACTTAGAAAAAATCTGAAAAGTTTCAAATTCAAACTGGCAGCCGAGAGAAGTGCGCACGCAGAAAACCAAGATGGCCGACACCCGGGAAGTTTAAATTCAAAAAATGAAACTTAGAAAAAAATCTGAAAAATTTCAAATTCAAATATTCGCACGAAAAGTGAAAATGGCCGCCGCGTAATTCCGGAAGCAAATTAAAAATGGCCGCCGCGTAATTTAATCAGTAGCACATATGTAAATTACATATCAAGCTTCATATGTGATTAATTAGATCAAAACGCGAAAATTATTTAGATTAATCCGCGAAAATTAATTAGATCAATCCGCGGTTTAATTCGCGGAATTAGATCAAATCGCGGATTTAATTCGCGGTTTTAATTGACCCAATTAATTTGATATCACGATCAAGGTAGCTCTATTCTACCAACGTTCCAAAAGTCTTCTGTTCATTAAAACACTTTATAACATTTGGAATTATACTTCTTGTTTCTGAATGCATAATCTTTCTTACTTTATAGCTCATTGTAATTTTATATAAAAAGGAATTTAGTATTACATAAATATATAACTGCAACTTAAGGTAGCATTTTAGAAAGCATTTAATACCTACGATTTGATGTTAGATAACCAAAATTAAACGGCTAATAGGTAAACAATAACAAAAGGAACTGACGAACAAAAGCATTACTAACAAAAATTAACAAAGAACAACAAAACTAACGAACAACAACACTAAAAAACCTGGAAATTATATTAGACACTTATATCTGGCGCAATAACAGCAATAGCGAAGTGACATTTTTTTTTTGTTTGAATGTACCGTTGCGGCCAACTCAAAGTGCACGGCAGATTTTTAGCTTGTAATACGATATTCTAATCATAGACGTCGAGTTTTGACGTTTACGCTTGTCATCAACTGTCATAGAACTGAAAACTCGGAAAATTCCCAGACATTTGTCAGAAGCAGAGAAAATGCGAGCTATTTATTACAAAACTGGAAGAGAACTGGTTGCTGAGTCGAGTTGCAACAGATTTGCATGTGAGCAAGAGCTGCACTTTCAAAATTAAAAATCGTTGGCAGCAAAGACTTCTGCAAGAAAAGTTTTTTTAGCACCAGAGAACAAAAAATGAAAAGTACAATTTGCAACTGACTATTTGAATGAGATCGACGACTTTTGGAACACGACTGTTTTCTCAGGTGAAAGGGTATTTCAATCATTTACTAACTGACGATTAAGGGTGTGTAGACCACAAAATTCAATATTTGAGGAGTAATATTATGTTCAACCCTTAAGGAGTAGTGAATGATTCTCTGTAAACGTATGGGGATGGATCAATGCTCACGGATCTTGAGCATGCTATAGAATTAATGGTCGACTGAATGCTGAAAATGATCGCAACATTTTGCAAAATGTGATGCTGCCATCTGTAAGAGAGGTCTTTCCTAATCAATTTACTTTTCAACAGGCAATATATTACCTAATTAATTAATTTTGTTTATGTTAACGTAATTGATAACATTATTTTCACAGGATAACTGTTCTGTGCATACAGCAAGGGTTGTTCATTGATGGTTTGATGAGAATAATATCAATTTATTACCATGGCCTGCAAGAAGTCCGGACTTGAATCCCATAGAAAATGTTTGGGGCTATTTAACTACAAAAATTTATACCGGGGATTTTGCACCAAACGAAACCGATTAATTATGGGAAAGAATAAGAAATGCTTGGAAGGAACTGAAAGAAGGATACAATATGGAAACATTGGTCAACTCTATGCGAAACAAACTGCAAAGCGTAGTAGCAATTGAATACTGATACATATTTATTAAATACTTACATATTATTGTATAGTTTGTTCACTTGTGAAACTTTGCTAAAATACAAACATTAAAAAAGTAATACCTATTCTTATAATCACGAGCAACGCCACTGGAGAAACCCCCATTTAATAAGCCAAAAAATCGCAAAAATAACCATAGTAACAAAAAACCGTGCACTTTGAGGTGTCCGTAACTGTACCTCTGCGCAAAGCTTGCTCTTTATTGGTTCTTTAGTTCCCCTTATAGTCCAGTCATTCGATACTTTTTTGGTTGCAAAAGGTTGCGGAGTTTTGAAAGTTGGCACGATTGTATGCTTGGTAAGCCTAAGTATGACCCTAAGTTTTCGACCTCAAGCGACCGCCGCTCACAACGCCATCTTGAAAAAATGGCGGCCAAAATCCGTTTTTGGCATATAGCTCGGCTCTTGTAGGTTTTAGGAGAAAAAAGTGCTATAAAAATTTTAAAGGAATAGCATTTGCTACAAAATCGTTTCTATTATTTTTTTGTCAGACTAATACTTTTCGAGTTATAGGGCCGAACAATAGGGCACATTTTTAAAAATCTCATATCTGGTACTTTTTACCAGTTATGTATAAATTAGCCTGCCTGCAGCAGTTTAGTGCAGTAAAGTTATAAAAACATAGGCTATCAACTCGTTTCCACACCACCCAGGAGGTAGAGTTGAGCGACGCGTTTTTTTTTAAACGTGGTATCCCCAGTAGGTCTAATCCAAACCCCAAACTTACAAGCACGGTTTCTGCCGTTTTGTTTTATGAGATGTGCCTGGTTTATTATATACGCTATCTGTCAAATCTTGCTTGTCACCCGTCCCCTCTAACACCCACTCCAACAAATCAAAGTCGTCATCAGACTCGTTTGGGTCTTTGAGATCTTAATCCACTACCAAATCAGGAATGTTTTCACATGTTTTCCCGTTGCAATATAGACACAGCACTGAGAATTTTAAACCTGTTTTCCGACATCCACAAGCTCCTGCACAGCCTTTCTTACATTTACAGGATATTGATTTTAAAATGGCGTTGGGAGCTGCTTCTGACGTAGCCCTAACAGCATCAAGCCCGTTCCTCTTTTTCAGCCAGCCATATGGCTCTGGATTTTTTTCTCTGCCACACCACATCGCAACTTGGTGATATATTCGCAGACAATGCTGCCTTGCACCATCTCTTGTAGGTGGCAGGAAAGCGAGATTAAATTTGTTCTTGGACAGAGACTTCGTAAAATGCTGGTAGCGAAGCGAATCCAATGTGTCCTTTTCACATGATTCGCCATACAGTGCCAATAAAAAAGCTTCACCAGCTGCAGCGAGAACATCAACATTTGCTTCTAGTTCTTGGAATATTGCTACAGTCTCAAGCAACGAGTCGTTTGTATCCATGAGACCGAGGAACTTCAATTTTCCTTGGTTAAAAACAGTAGAGGTTTTGTCACAACCACTAATTGCATGTAAAAACAAAATGTTCTTCCCAACAGCTTCCTTGTATTTCAGGCTCCTCGTCGAATACAGCTTTTCCGCAACATTCTCTCTCGATAGTTTTAGCAAAAAAATGTTTTCCTGATCTCTCCTTAGCGATCTAGCTTATCTTTACCGCCCAACACACTATTAAAGCTTTATTATTTGATTAATACCTACTATGTTAAATAGTATATTTCGAAAAAGTATTTATCATTAACTTCCAATTTCATTTCAGATATTAAAGTAAATTAAAATTCTACTGTTTCTCAATTAGCTTCATTCAATTAAATTAGAAATTCTATTTCCTTTCTTTTCTAAATACATCTTAATAATTTTGATATCCATTTCAAATCTAAATTCATCTTTGTAATTTTTAATACTGTATGCTTTTAATTTTATTAATCTGATTTGTAAACCCCTGTACCAATACCATAACAATATATACACGATAACCAAGAAATAGTGACTCTTCAGTCATGAATCATGAACAAGAAAGATACAGAATTTTTCGCCCTTTAATAATATTCCTCATTACTATTTATGTTTTAGATTGAGGTCACGTGTAATTTCATTGTATAACATCGATCCAATGTAGCATGTTACGTAGCTAAACTAGGTAAAATAAGTATAGACAAATTCCATCATTTAATGCAGTCGCACTCCAAATGGATGTTGCGATGATAAAAAGACTACAATGATTCTTTCTATGGCTATCAACATAGCGTTATTAATGTTGTTTTAAATTTTTAGTTTCTTTTACATAAGCAATGCACAAAAAGAGAAAAAGAACTAAATTAAAGAAAATACACTCAATGCAAGATCGTACATCGTCAATTGTCACCACATACTTACAATTTATTGCGCGATCTGTGTTATCCGAAGAAGCCATGTGAAAAGACCTACGAAGAGATGTGCAAGTGCATGAGGGACCATTTCAGCCCTAAGATTTCGGTGCATAGGGAAAGGGTGGAATTTTACGGGACAACACAGAAACGCGACGAAAGCATCACAGAATGGCATGCTAGACTCAAAAATCTAGCAGTGAATTGTACATTCCTGGGCTTGGACAAGATTCTGCGGGACAAATTTGTCACGGGGCTTCGCAAGGGGCCCATCTTGGACAAATTGTGCGAAGAAGAATACAAGGAAGACGCAACTATGATTGAAATGGTGGAGATGGCTTTAAAAAAGGAGGCCAGTCTCGAAGCCAGTACGGCGGCTGCAAGTACGAAGGGAAACCAATCCGTCAACGTACTTCGAGCGCAAAAAAATACGATGTCAAGGGACCAGCAACGACGGCAAGAAAAGGGCCAACAGAGCATTGCAGAATATTACGCGTGCAATCGTTGTGGTAAGGAACATCAAGTAGGGCAGTCATGTAAATTTAAAAATGCCAAATGTTTTAAATGTAAAGCGATAGGTCATTTATCAGGCATGTGTAAATTTAGGCCTAAGACGAACAAAAATAGTAGTAATCACGCCAGCACCAGTAATTACATTGAGGTTACTGAGAGGGTAAATTTACCTTTGTTTAACATTACATCTAATAAAAGTAAGCCAATGAAGGCAACAATTAAAATAGGAGATATCGTTTTAGAAATGGAAGTCGATAGTGGTGCAGTTGTAAGTGTTCTTTCAGAAGAATTGTATGGTAGTCTGTTTAGTAATTATCAATTACAAGCTAATGACGTTGTTCTGAAAGAATACACGGGCAAAACTAGCGAGCCTTTAGGTTATTTCACAGCTGAAGTGGAGTATAATAGGGAATTTAGAACTAAAAATATTTATAAAGGGGGCAGGCCCACCTTTATTGGGTAGAAATTGGTTAGAAGCATTTAGCCTAGGCTTTGGAAAAATTTCGGACATAAATAGGGTAAATTACGTTAAAAACATTAGCATTGAGCAAGTTAGATGTAAAACCTGATGCAAAACCGATTTTTTGTAAGCCAAGATCTATTCCGTTTGCATACAAAGACAAGGTAGAGGCGGGATTAGGTAGGTTAATTGCAGAAAACATAATCACGCAAATAGATGGTAACCAATGGGCGGCGCCTTTAGTCTCGGTGCTGAAATCTGACGGATCTATAAGAGTTTGCGGGGATTATAAAACGACGGTGAATAGACACTTAGTAGACGTTAAGTATCCGTTACCGAGAACCGAAGAAATATTTGCAGCACTAAGAGGAGGTGAAAATTTTAGTAAAATTGATCTCACAATGGCTTATGCTGAATTCAAGCTGGACGATGAATCAGCTAGGGTTGTAGCGTGAAGCACTCACAAAGAGATTTTCAAGGTAAACAGGTTACCATTTGGAATCTCCCCCGCAAGTGCGATATTCCAGAGGAAATTGGAACAGTGGTTGCAAGGTATTGCGGGAGTTGCAAATTTCTTGGACGACAGTTTTCAAACGACTAAAAAACGCTGGTTTAAAAATTAAGCTGGAGAAATGTGAATTCTTTAAACCCGAGGTTGTCTATTTAGGACACGTCATAAACAAACAAGGTCTTAGAACTTTGAGTGACAAAGTACAAGCTATTTTGAATGCTCCTAATCCAGTAAATACGACTCAAGTAAAATCTTTTGCCGGGATGGTTAATTACTATGCCAAGTTCGTCCCAAACTTAGCACAGATAATGACTCCGTTGTATGAACTTCTAAAAAAAGAAGTAAAATTTAGTTAATATAGGAAATGTCAGGAAGCGTTTGAAATAATTTAAAAAACAAATAGCATCAGATATGATCATGGTACACTTTGACCCTGATTTACCAATAATACTAACAAGCGATGCATCAGAATCGGGAATTGCGGCAGCTTTATGCCATAAGTTTGCAGACTGGACGGAAAAACCTATAGGTTTTGATTCGCGCACTTTTTCGCCGACTGAAAAGCTTTATTCCGTAATTGACAAGGAGGCATTAGCATTATATTAGGCGGTTCGAAAGTTTCAGAATTACTTGCTAAGGCAAAAATTTATTTTGAGAACGGACCATCGTCCATTGATAGCTATATTCGGTGAGAATAAGGGAATTCCACAAATGGCAGCGAGTAGGCTGCAGCGCTGGGCAATTTTCTTGTCGGGATTCAATTATAAATTTGAGTCTATCAAAGGGTCTGAAAACGTGGTAGCAGATAGTTTTCCAAGATTGCCTTTGCAAATCACGCATGAGCAAGGTACTAACGAAGAGCTGTCCTATTTAAATTTTATTGAAGCGCAAAATACGGCCATTGACAGTAAACGTATTAAAATTGAATCAAGACGCGATGCGGTTATTGCCAAGGTAATAGATTTTGTAAATAGGGGATGGCCAATTAAAATGAGTGATCTAGAATTAAAACCGTATTTTAATAAGATAACTGAATTATGCGAAATTCAAGGTTGTCTAATGTGGGGATTTAGAGTGATCATTCCAAAAGCACTTAGAATAGAGTTACTAAAAGAGCTTCATGTAAGTCATCAGGGCACGGTTAGGATGAAATCGGTCGCGAGATCTTACATGTGGTGGCCCAAATTAGATGAAGATATTGAAAACAACGAAATCTTGCGCCCCATGTTTAAGAACAAGGTCAGATCCGCCAAGGGTAGCTTTAACCCCTTGGCAACTTTCATCCAGGGTAGGAGAACGTGTACATATTGACTTTTTAGATTTAAAAGGCAAAATTTACTTAATAATTTTGGATAGCTTTAGTAAGTGGGTAGAAGTGCATGACATGCATAACAATGCCAACACGGCCAACACGATAAACAAACTGCGAATTACGTTTGCAAGCATGGGAATTCCTGAGTTGTTGGTCTATCCGACAATGGAACTCAGTTGACCAGCAAGCAGTTTAAATCATTTTTGGAGAAAAACGGTATCAAACATATTACCACTCCTACGTTTTATCCTGCGTCGAATGGTGCGGCAGAAAACGCGGTGAAAACGTTTAAGAACGCCTTAAAAGCAGCTTTCTTTGATTCGATTAATAGGGGAGTCGCAACGGAAACGTTGATTGGTCGGTTCCTAATAAATTATCGAAGTACACCGCATACAACAACTCAGCAGACACCTTCGAAATTATATCAGGGGAGAGAGTTGAGGATTCGGTTAGATAGCAACCAAGCGAACAGTATATTGGCGAAGCGCCCGCCCGTGGGAAGGGAAGAAAGGAAGAGTTTGAATTGGGAGATAGCGTTATAGTAAGGGATTATCGGTTGGTAAACCATAAGCAGTGGACACCGGCTATAGTTAAAAAGCGGTTAGGAAAGGTAACATATATCTGCAAAATAACAGAAAACAGGCAGATGGAGAAAAGGCACCTTAATCAAATAATTAGGTAAGACAAGAACAAAGATCTTGGTTTACAACAATCGGAAACTAAAGAAAAGTTTAGCTTTACAGATTCTAAAAACGATTTGGTAATACCTCAAACCGGCATCGAGACCAGCGGACAGGAGGTCGCTGTCAACGAAAATATTGTAAATAATGAAACTTTTGTTACTGTTAGTTCTGTAGTGAATAACCCTCGGAATAACCAGCCAGGTAGTAGTAAGCGAAATAAAGAGGAAAAGGTGCAGGAGGTTCGAAGAAGCACAAGGACACAAACGGTACCTGACCGGTTTGGTGAAAATGTAAGTTTCACAAATTAGTTTAAGTTTAAATAAGCTAGGTTAAGATATGGTAACTGGAGGTGAACTTAAAGGGGAGGTGTGTGGTGTAGCAGAGGTTTTGCAACGCTGTGTAACTGCGGGTTATCCTAAGGAACAAAGGCCGGTACCCGGACGAAGGTTTTGGGTTAGTTTTAATGCATTCGAGTTGTGCTCTTGTTAACAGTAACTTGTATTTGTATGAGATCTGTTTAAGTTATATTTATTTAATAAACATATATTTCCACTACAACATCTTTAATTAGCCTTAACCACGAGGACATAACAATTGGATACTACATGAAAGCTCGTTCTGTCTCAGGATTAATGATAGTTTTGCTTTGTTCGTAATTTAATCTTCACGAGAATACTCAAGACTAAGACTAAAGCTCTCAAAGAAAGATGTTACATGGAAACTCATTCTGTTTCAAAATTAATGTTGATTATGTCTTGACTATGATCTTCGACACACAGTCCAAGACTAAGAATAAATCGATCAACGCAATATAATAACTAAAAATGCTTTCTGTCTCAAGAATAGTGTTGTTTGCATATTGTTCTTGTCTTGATCTACGAGGCAAAACCCAAAATTAGAAGTAGTCCTGAGTCAACAGAGTACCTTCTCTGAGACGAATGCCGGGGCAGTATTTCTCCACCTTCCCTGACCTTTCTTCCAGTCTCCACCCCTCCTTTCTCTCACCCATTCCGAGTTTCCCGTTATTGCCTGAAGAGGGACGGGGAAGGTCCCTATAGCAGCCCGCCCCCAGTTGGGGAAATTGAAATAACCTTTACCTTTGTCCATTTTTGTCACTGTCGCTTTTGTTTTCGTCTTGTCTTAATCTAAGACCCAAAGCTAAGAATAAGACTAAACCATTCAATGCAAGATACTACATAGAAACTCGTTCCATCTCAAGATTAGTGTTGATTTTGTCTTGCCCTTGTGTTGGTCTTCGAAAAAAAAACCATTACTAAGACTAAGACACTAAATGTAAGATAGTGCATAAAATCTCGTTCTGTTTTAGGATTAGAGTTAATGTTTACTTGACTTTCGAAACCAAGACAAAATCTAAGGCTAAATTAACCAAGGACAGATAATAAAGAAGTGTTGGCTTTGTTTCAAAAATAGTGTTGAGTTTATCTTGTTCAACAAAACAAAACGCAAGGCTAAAACTAAATGTCTCCTGGAAAGATACACATAAAATATAGTTCTGCCTCAGTACTAGTGTCGATTTTGTCTTGATCTTGGAAAAAAACTGAAGACTGAGACTAAATCACTCAAGTCAGTTATAAAAACTCATTTCGCATTGATTCCGTTGATTCTGTCCTGCCCTTGTTTTGATCAATGATGCAAAGTCTAAGACTAAATCAATAAATTTGACGTATCTGTGCTTTTCAGAGTACCGACAAACCATTGTCCCCTCTCACTCTAAAGTGCGGAACAACGATGTTATGTTTCAAATCTTAATATCTATCGTATAATGTGTTCTTGCAACTTACTTGCCCAACTAGTTGATTATAGCCTCTAATAGACGGAACTACAGTGGACTTGAGATATTGCAGAACTAGAATAGGTATAGGTGAAAAATGATAAAAAATATTTTATTTCAAAATAACAGTGTACTATTTAACTACAACGATTGAACTTTAGCACCCCTTCCATTAGAAGAAACTCGAAATCTGTGGTTTAAGTAATACATCATCAGATAAAGTGGTTGTCACGAACATTTTTCGCAATAATTAATGCAAAATCCCCCAAGGTTTGTTGGAATAGTTCTCGGAGGCTTCATAAACCACGAAAAGTAAAACGCGTACTACTTCCGTTACATTTAAGGCGCTTAAGTAGAAAAAGTTGAAAAGTTTGCCGCGTATGTAAATTATAAAAATTACAAGTTTCGAAGTCTTTATAACTACATAAGTAGACCTTATTACGCTCCTCTTAAATAAATGTACTTTAAATAATAAACGACGCGCTCTTCGCGCGCACCTTTATCACAAAACTTTTAATGCATGTTTCTCGTCTCGTACAAGGAATCCACAAGTTACGATCGTTCTTTTAAATTTTATAGAAGATGCTTCGGGAGGTGTTTACCTACACAGAATACAAGCTATAAAATGTAACTCTCCTGGCGAAAAATAGCGCCCAATTTCTCTTCGGCCCTTCATTTGCTGTTTACAAAGATTGCGTTTACATCACAGTTGCGCGAAAAATCGTTTAGCAAAATTTATCACTTTTTTACATTATGCTGCGTAATTGAAGGCGCAATTAGATATCCCTGTTGGCTGCTTAGGTCATAACAAATTATTGAACTACAATTTATCTCTGTTTTGTGAATGCTGTAGTGGTCAATGTTTATGTAGCGTGGAATGCAAGAAAATTAACGGTGAAATACTGTACAAAACTTTATTCTAGACATTCAAGTAACAATAATTTTTCTTACCTTTATTACTCGATGCAGCTTTCTGAAAGAGAGAATGTTGAATCTGTATTTAAAAAGTGTGTAGAGTAAGCTAAGAACTAGTAGCGCTCGACACTATATATTCTTCTCTTTGTATACCGGGTGCTCCGAAAAGAATAAAACACTACATGTTTAGATTTTAACAGATACTATTCCCATCAAAATAGGCTCATAAAATCAAATTCCTTAGCAGTTACCTGCCGTACCAAATATCAGCAGATGCAGCTAATTCTTGTTGTAGTTAAATAATGTTGTAAGGAAATTAATGAAACCATATCATGTAAATTTTGAACTTCATTCGGTAAGTAGTGTCTCAATTGTGAAGAAAATTCAAACATTGAAATTCTTGAGTGCATATTTGGCTCTAGTTTTGTATTTCGATGAGAATTAAATCTTTCAAAACGGTGTTCCATTTCTTTTAGAATATCGTGTATATCTGCTTACATACTACACAGGATGTACAGAAGCAGGATACCGTGCATGAAAATTAAACGATATATGCGACTAGCTACAAGTGGCTTGGGCGAGGTTTCGAAGGCCAAGGATTGTCCTAAATGTATTATCGTGAATAGGCCTTAAGGGAAATAAATTTATTGGACCGGCCGCAAAACTAACCATCGCGATAAATAGCGTTTAGGCCTATCAAATTAATGGAAATGAACTACAAATTTGAGTTCATTAGGTGGACCATGAGCAGTGTCTTATAAATAGTACTACAGAAATGTCTAAAGATTGCCCTCGAAATGAATGGCGGTGAGTATGCTAGGTTACATAATAAATGGAAATTTTTAGTAAAAATTCAGTAAATAACGATACTAAACTGGAGTCAGGGGGGCTGGCTTTTAGCTATAAACTGTCCTCTATGCAAAGGAATTGGTTAACGAATAACAACCCAGGCACATCAGTAGAATATTGGTTCCAACCTCCGAGACATCCAACTAAATAGGGCCGCTGGATGAGTAGGAGGGATATCTCCGGAAGAAGACATAGAAGACAAGCTACAGTAAAGGGCTTTTATTAATTTTTTGGGAGTCGTATGTCTACTGTGAGGTCCATGGTATTTAACTAACTTTCAAAAGCTGCTCTAAAATCTTTGAAAATTTAGCCAATTTGTTAATTATAACATTGTGTAATACAAAAACTGTAAATATATTAATAACTGATATAAAATTACATAAAATCACTAACAACACCAGCAGGGTATTTATTAAAATTTTGTTGTTTTGTGAAATCTGTTTCGACTTTGTGTTCGTGAATTACAAAATGAACAAAAGCGAGGATATTTCATCCGAGATTAGAATGTTAGCCGAACAAGCTGAACAGCGATTAATCCCCGAGAAATCTAAACAAGGGTATTGCAAGGAATACGAAAAATTATCCAACTGGATGGCCAGCAAAAACTACAAGGTGGTCGATGAAACACTTATGCTTGCGTATATGAACAAAATGGTAGGTAACAATTAATTATTAAAAAGAGCAATTATTTAAAGTAAAATTGTGTTTCATGACAGTCAACCATCTACAAGTCGTCAACACTGTGGTGCATCCATTCTAAATTGCAAACGATGCTGCGAATCAAGCACGGAGTGAACATTGCTTCTTTTCATAAACTACATGCATTTATGAAGGGCACAAACAAAGGGTATGACCCTAAAAAGTCTTTGTGTTTACAGAAGAGCAACTGCGCAAATTTTTCGTTGAAGCACCTGACGATACTTTTTTATTTTTGAAATTTGTACTGAGTTAACAGTTTTCACAAAATGTTGACAGTAATATTTCGAATTTCAGGTTGTAGCTATTTGTAGAATATTTGGGGCTTGCCGGAGGCATGAAATGTGCCACCTCCGCATGCCGGATATTAAAAAAGAGGGGTCTGTTTTAATAATTAATATTCGACCATGTAAGACCGAAAAAGGTAGAAATTTGCCGTAACTGATGACTGTGAAATTCCATATGTTCAGATTTTTAAGAAATACCTGTCATTACGCCCAGATCAGATGCCTACGGATACAGTATTCGTAAAATACAGCAAATGCAAATGTATCAGGCAATTTGTCGGAGTGAATACTTTTGGCAGATGCCCGTTTCTTGTGGCGAAATACCTGAACCTTCCAGACATTGCGAAATTCACTGGTCACGCGTTTCGGCGGACGTCTGCGACAATCATGGCAAATAGTGGAATGAGCGTGGATGAGCTTAAGCGGCAAGTTGGATGGAAATCTTTGACGGTAGCTGCTGGTTATGTTGAAGAGTCCATTGAGAACAAATTAAATGTTTCGAGACGCATTGTTGGGGCTGTTAATGGAAGTAATAATACTACATCAACGTCCTTAAAATTGAACGTCCTCGAAAATGCAAAGGATCAGCAGTCTGCTAGTTTACAAATAACGAACAATGAGCTGCTTAAAGCTTCTGGTTTGCAAATTTTAAACAACACCAATTGTACGTTTCATATTCATTTAAGTAAATAAAGATTCGTTTTGATTGCCTGTGTATTTATCATTGTTGAAAATTTGTAGGTGAATCTGTGTGAACAACAACTGGTGGAAATGGAACCGAAATAAGGGAGAATTGGAGAAGATGAAGGAAGGAAATCCTCCCCAACAAAAAACTCTTAATAAAAACAAACCAAGGACGGAAGATAAAGATGACGAACAAGGCAAATAGAAGGACAAGAGCAGCTGAAATTAAGAATAATAAAGGGAACGATACTCGAACTGTATTGAAACAAAAATTAAACTTAATTAGTATAGCTACGTGGAATGTGTTGGGTACATTTGAAAGTGGGAAAATTAAACAACTACTAAAAGAACTGGAAGCATATAACATTGATATAGCAGCAATACAAGAAACTAAACAGAAGGGCAACTGGATCCAGATATAGGCAAATTCACATACTTTAACAGCGGAGCCACCAATCGACTACTAGGCACGGGGTTCATTGTAAATAAAAAGATAAAGCAACTAGTGCAGGAATTCAGGCCTATTAATGATCGGATGTGCTACTGAGAATAAAAGGAAAACAACGCAAACTAAGCCTACTAAATATACACGCGCCAACAGAAGTAGCGGAGTAAAATAAAAAGGACAACTACTATGAGCTTATGGAAAGACAAATGGGCAAGATCCCACGGTACGACATTAAAATAGTGCTAGGGGATGCAAATGCCAAGATAGGAAAGGAGAGAAGATTTTTTCCCACGATAGGCGTACATAGCAAACATGAGAATACAAATAACAACTGAGAACGTTAATAGACTTAGCAACTGGGAGAGGGATGAAAATTTGTAGCACGTATTTTCAGCGTAAAGAAATTCACAAAGTCACTTGGGTCGGGCACAACAGACAAGCAACCAATCAAGTAGAATACGTATTAGTAGATAGTGAACATATGAAAAGAATCAAGAATGTTAAGTCGTGCAGAGGAGCAGAGATAGGATCGGATCACTATCTGGTAAAAATCGAGGTGCAGGAAGAAATCCAAAATGGCTATGCTTTGGAAAGCAAGAAAAGAAAACAAAGCGGCTGAACTATGAGAGCTTACAAGGTGACAAAATACAGGAGAAATTTATCGAGAAAGCAGAAGAACAACTAGCTAAAATAGATCAAAACGCAGGTGAAATAGATGAAAAATGGAATCAAATAGCAAAGGCCCTTAAGAATGCAGCAATAGAAGCGCTACCAGGTAAAACAGAAGACGCTTACAAGAAAGACTGGATGGACGAAGAATGCTGGAAAGCAGTGGAACAAAAAAAAGAGCTAGGCAAAGACTGTTAAATCAAGACACAGAAGATAACAGAGAACAGTATAGAGAAAGGACTAAGAAGGCCAAACAGCTATGCAGAAGGAGAAAGAGAGCCATGCTTGAAAAGAAAATGCAAGAAATGGAAACTCATTATAATAAGAAAGCAACGAGATCATTCTACCAGTCAATCACCAACACAAAGAGGGGACTACAATCGAAAACAGTATATTGTAAAGATAAGGAAGGGCAGCTCATAGGTCAAATGGATAAAATACTACAGAGATGGGCGGAATACTTCGAGGAGCTCCTTAATGTAAACGAACAGCTGGAAACAGAAATAGAAGAAAGTATACCCGGAGAACAGACCCAAATTGAACCCCCACAATCGAAGAAGTCCGTAAGGTAATAGCTCAAATGAAAAATAATAAAGCAGCAGGGGAAGATAAAATACCAGCCGAGCTACTAAAGTATGGAGGAGACCGAGTATTACAAGCAGTGCACAACACTATCACAGAAATATGGCGAGAAGAGAAGATACCTGAAAAATGGACAGAAGCAGTTATCACTCCCATTTTCAAGAAAGGAGACAAAACGTGCTGTTTAAATTATAGAGGCATTGCTTTGCTAGATACTGCCTATAAAGTATTAGCAAGCCTACTTAAACAAAATTGGACATGTTCATGGAGCAAGAAGTAGGTGAATACCAAGCAGGGTTCAGGCACGGTAGGTCAACAATAGACCATATCTTTACTCTAAAACAAATAGGGGCCTTAAGTGAGGAATACCAGATGCCTATGCATCTCCTGTTTATAGACCTCAGACAGGCGTACGATGCGGCAAACAGAAGCCAACTTTACAAAACTATGCAGGAAATGGGAGTTCCAGACAAGTTAATACGGCTAGTAAGTCTAACGCTAACAAATACAACAAACCGAGTAAAAATGCATGGGAAAGTATCGGAACAATCTGTTACCAATAATGGACTGCGCCAAGGTGACCCCTAACCACGCTGCTTTTTAACCTCATACTAGAAGGGATTATCAGAAAGAGTAAATTGACAGATGGCACCATAACAACTAAACTATATCAGTTTACAGCCTATGCGGATGATCTGGTTATCATAGCTAGAACAAAAACAGCAATGGAAGAAGTTTTCCTGAAAATAGAAACGGAGGCCAGAGGATATGGTTTATCAATAAACGAACAAAAAATTAAGTATATGCGAACGGAGAAAAGAAGGAGCAAAATGGGGGTGGTCACATAGCAATCAGGGTGACACAAAACAGTACCACTTCGTGAAGGTAAAAGAATATGTATACCTAGGAACTACAATTTCAACGACTTTTAACCAGGAAGCGGAGATTCAGGCTAGAATACAGTGTGGAAACAAAAGTGCAAACGCCCTCTACAGTGTTCTTACTTCAAAGCATTTATCAAACAATGTAAAACTGAGAATTTACAAAACAGTGATAAGGCCCACAGTTCTATACGCGTGTGAAACATGGACTTTGACTCAAAACTTATTAAATCAGCTGTGCACCTGGGAGCGCAAAATAGTGAGGCGAATACTAGGGGGGATTCAAGAAAATGTAACGTGGAGAAGACGGACAAATAGAGAAGTGCTTGACGGTTTAAAAGGGAAAGATATAGCAGGAGCAGTGAAATCACAAAGGATCAGATGGTGGGGGCATGTGCAAAGGATGCCGGACAAAAGGATTCCCAAGAAAATGATGCAGGCAAGATTATTCGATACCCGAAGGCACGGAAGACCTAAGATAAAATGGACAGATGAAGTCATGGAAGATTTAAGAAACCTTCAAGTTCTGGTGGCAGAAAGTTCAGAACAGGAAACAATGGAAAAAGATATCATACCAAGCCACAGGCCTTAATGGCCTATAGTGCTCAATATATATTTATATATATATCAAAACAACAAATTATGCAAAATTACAGTAAATTCCAACTTTGTGTGGGCAAAATGTGTCGCTCAGAAGAGGAAATCGTTCTGTTCGCATCAAATCTACACGACTATGAACAGATATAACTTCATTTCAAACCTTTGATTTGAATGAAATGTGTCACTCTTAGTTTTCTTTTATGCAAAACAGAAAATAACCATGTCCATATTTTAAATATAAGAAGCTCTAAGTAGCTTTAATCCCCCTCCTTGTTCAGAACACTTAGTAATAAACAATACAGTTTTTTTCTATTATTTAGAAATTAATAAATACTTTAGTTACTTGTTCAATAGTCACAGAACATAGCAAATCCTCTTTAGGGTTATTACTGACACAATTTGGGTCGGAAAATGAAGCTAAAGGCGTTTTTAAACCTTTGAGAGGTAATGTTTATACTTGTAATATCAGTTATTAGATCTTGTTTGCTTTTATATTTAGTAGCAAGTTCGATTTGCTACATCGCATGTAAAATGCATATTCTTACACAGGATTGTATATCGTATAATTTTTCTGTGACAAGAACCTTGCAGGGACCGTAAACCGCGGAGTTTAGGTGACACTGCATATTCGCGAAAGCGAACTGAGGCCGAGCTAGAAAATTGCCTGAACGATTGGTCCAAAAAAGTTTTGTAAAGGTTACCATAAAGTTAAGGAACAGATTTCCAATACTGTCGAGACCAAGGTGTGCTTTTAGCTTTCATTTATAGCAGCCCACACACGCAAGTAATTCGATTTCTTTCCACTCCAGCCATACACACTGTCGCAGTGGTTGTCTCAAAGTGTTGCACAGGCTGGGCAATACTATCACATCCACAAGAATGCAAAACTTTAACTCCTACAAAATGTTTAGTACAATGCTACGTTATAGATTGTCATTAATTTAATCAGCAGCTCTAGAGTTGCTTAAAAATTTTACTAGTGAAAGGGACAAGTATTGATAAAATGTGGCACTGAAACCTTTACCCTCTTTAAAGTGTACATATTTAAAACTGACCAATAATTGCATCTCAATTAAAATACCTTTAGCCTACTCCGTGTCACACTTTACAAATTGCGTTAACAAACGCTTCAATCATTTAAAATTCAAGGGCCCCCCGGTAACTTGTTAAAATATTTCGCAACATGTTGCTTCCGTGAAAACACGGGCAAATCTGTTTGCCCACCTAAAAATATACATGAATTCGTGCGAAAAACCTTACTCGGCCGCCGCCACAACAGGTCGTTGCTTTCCCAAGAAAACGAAATGGGGATCGATTCCTGTGGGTCGCTGATTCAACGTCTCTTTTTTTAAGTCCGGAGCTAGTATTACGAATTATCAAATTAGTACTTTGAGCGTTTCTTTGCGTGACTGGCGATTATTATCGCCCCATCTGCTTGGTCGGTCTTATCAGTGGGATTCTGAGCAACTTGTCGTGTTTATTAGGGGATAAAGGAGGGGGCGAACCAAATAATTGGTAACTGCGAGAATGTTTAAAATTGTCTTACCTTGTCGATGACTTAGAACGTCGTAGCTCTTGTATTGGATCCACTCTACGCTGTAAAATTGCTTCAAAAGTTGCTTCTAATCACGGACGATTTGATAAAACAATTGCCATTTCATAAAACAATGTTGGTTTCTGCGTTTTCCTAGTAGAATTTTGAATTTGTAAAGCACTTTGCTTCCACTTGCGTTAGAATCATAGTCTTGATGATAATTTTTCAAAAAGGAAAATATTTGTTTATCAGAATTATTGCTGAGCGAAAATGTGCATACCTCCATAAAACAGTTCGAACCTTCACCATTTATAGTTTTTTTAATCAAACATAGAATTTATTTATATTTCTATTAAATTCAAGACTATCAATACAGGTCAATACTACTTTTTTATGCTTTAAACTAGCGTATTTTATGTTTTCCTCTTTATAGTAGGAATGGTGTAAAAACCTGCAAAACCTAAATACATGACTTTTTCTTTTTCATTATACAGAGCAATTTAGAGAAAACTCAACTTTACGGCAAGCTAGAGGTATTTTGTCCAATATATCAGTAAATAAAATTTTCTCCAACAAGTCTTCTATATGTTTCATTAATGACTCGATAACATATTTAACTTTTTGTACAAGCTTTACCTTCAGTTCATAGTGTGATATACTCGTACAGGTTACCAGTTTCAGATTATCCACTATTCGAACCGAATCTATTTTTAATCAGAAAGAGTGCAATTTTGTGACCTGGAGCCAGGAGGTAAACAAAAGGTGAATCCTGCGCCGAGTGGCGCAATTATAAAGGCAGCGCCGTGGGAAATTGCGAAAGCCCACAGTCTACGTGTTATACAAGCGGTATTGGAAGAAGTTTTGTTAAAGTTTGGAATAAAGTACCGGTGCTTGTTTCAAATATGCAAGTTTGATACGTATAAGTTTCATAAAAAGTAGTGAAAATTTTCGATTTAAGCTACTTTGTTCTATTAAAAGTAAATAGGTTATGAATAGTGGACAAGTTAACACCGGTATTCTGCATGTTATTGAGTATGTCAAAAAATTACCATGCTACTGTAAAAAATATATTTTCCACTCGATATTCGACCTCATGGTTAGCTGCTTGCCTGAATATTCCTCAAATTGGAGTGTTTAAAGCAAAAAACAAGAAGTTAAAGTATTTTCTATGCTATTTATTATGAAAATATAATACAAAACTTACTATGTAGTGTTACATAATAATAATATTGTGGTCAATTACTGGACTGCAAGTAGTGTACAGGTTCTGCAAGCTTTGCGCTCTCCAAAGTTCGGAGCTTTACAACTGACGGTTATAACTATCTCCGCAGCTTTGGCAAGGCTGCTACTCGAAGCGTGCTATCACGCTAGAGCGCTATTTCGTTGAATTTATGTTAAGTTCGTCTAAATTCCTCTATCTAGCACTAGATAAATAGAGTATATGGTATTGCTTTGATTATATTTAATATAAATAGATGTATAACTATTGCTGTCGCTATTGCTATCATATAAATAATAGGCAGGCATTCTATATCTACAAGGGGACGGCGTTTGTGTCTTCGCTCCATTTCCTTCGTCGTCGAAACTTATTGACTTCGATTAATTGAATTTGTAAGTACGAAAAGTATAGATTATGTATACAGTAATACGACTTGGTCAAACGCCATCTCCGTTGCGCTCTCTGATCGATGTCTAGATCTTACGCTATTATTACTTAAATATTCGTTTATCTATATTGCTATGGTTCCTCGGGCGGGGGGCCCCCGCCCGCTACTGTGCTTATTGCTTTTGAATACCCGGCATCGCGGGGCCCAAGCCGAGGCCCGGATCCGCAGAGACCCACTGCCTCATTGGACGATTCGCCCCTGAATTATTCATGCACTCGTGTTTTCTTTGATAACTTATGCATTGTTTCGTCGTGTTTTTTTTCTCCTCGCGAACGCGAGTCGCTGCGGCCGTCGCGGACCCGGCTTCTCCCCAGCAGAATTGCCAGAAATATTAATATAAACTATATATGTATATCAAATAAATAACCCCTACTCCTAACTGCTCTCACCCCTACGTGCAGCTACGCTACGCTAATCCGTGGCGTTCAGCAACAAGAGTTCGAGGGTCGATGTATAGTTCGTTGTATGCGAGTCGTTGTTTCATTAGCCGATAGTCGTTGTCATCGTGTGCTCGACTAAGGCACCAGCGGAACTCTTGTTCAGATCGGCTTCTACGGGCCCGGCATTGCTAAAATATTGGCTAATGACTAGATGCACACTCGCCTATTTCGGCGCTCGGGCCTATTGCACTGGCCCACTAGATTACTCGGTAATATTTAACTAAGCAACTGCCGCGCACCCCGTGCCGGATTGGCCCTGAGGCCGAAAATTGGGTCCCCTATTCAGCTTTGTCGGTGTGATTCACAATGCAATAAAGTGCACGCTCTCCGAAACGCTTTTGCGGAGGGTGAAGTTTAACGGCGGACTTAATTCCGCATTTTTCAAAACCACTTTATACCAGTGAACCCTTGCTGCTCAATGTGAGAACCTCAGCTATTTAGAAGTTCCAAGGCAAATTTTAAGTTTGAGCTTGCAAAACTTGTAGATTAGCAATATTTTTTTAATATAAGAACTATTGAAATGTAGTGGGTGTGTTCAAATGATCGATGACAATGAGCCTCTCAAGGGAAACATCACAGCCACCTACCTGAGCCACAGCCGAAGCTGGCTTATAACACTACACCTGGCGTGTGGTAATTACAGGCTATCAGCCTACTTTAAGAAACATCATGAACAAATCTAAAGGGGGAAGGAAAATAGAGTGATCAAATCGTGAACGAAATACCTAGACGTTCTAGTCTGTTTCATGGCCTGATACTCTCATCGCTAGTGAAACAAGCTCGAGGGCTAAGCAACGTTAGCCGCGGTCGACACTTAGATAGGTGGCCAACCATAGTGTTAGTGAGATCGCAACCAGCTGTGCCTTGGAAGGCATGTTAAACCGGCGGAGGTAACACAGCGGGTCCACATTGAAGCCGAAGTGCGAGTGAACTTGGTTCCAAAAATCCAAACATTCAAACATAGCTATTAGCTCAGTCTGAAGCGCTAACTCAACCTAAAAACTCTTATGGCACAACATAACAAGAGTGGACAAAATTAGTTTGCTATGAGTAACATGAAATTTTGCACGCCAGCTACTATCACCAACTTGAATATTACAGCTAAAAATATTTTTAATTATTTGAGATGTTTACCATCTTCTCGTAATTGATATAATCGTCAAAAATCTAGAATAATTAAAAAGCTGCTGGAGGGGCATGAAAGACACGTAATGAAGTTAAGCACTTGCCATAGAAAGGAATGGATAGAAAGTGCTACCGGCTGGAGAAAAATTGTATTATACGAGTTGAAGGAAGTTAGGCATTGACCGTTCAAAAACGTCTATATAAGGAAGTGAAGAAGTTGAAAACAGAGAATGCGCACGAACGAGAGTAGGTGCTAATCGAAAGGAGAAAACATAGTCACAAAATGTTAATAGCTGATCTAAAGAGCACAAGAAAGCAATAAACTTCCATGTAAAGGCATTCTGCGACAAAAGAGGAATTAAACAAAGAAGCAGGAGCTACAGTAGAAATATGTTTAAACAATACCTATCGCATATATAAAACCTAAAACAGTTTTTAAAGAAACAATGTAAGAATAAAATGGGACCCTGGACAGGCAACCCGGATTGGAGGAAAGTAAGAGTTAAGCGGCTGAAAATATTTTTAACGACAAGCTTAAATCATAGAGATTATGGACTGGTGTAGTTAAGCACAGGTGGGTTTGGTGTTTTATAGCAAACTCGGTTTTGAGATTCTAAATTTTGAGAAGAATCGGCAGTCTTGTAGTGTTGCAATAGTTGCAAAGAACAGTAAGGTGGCCACAAACGAGTTACTTAGACGTTTTAGTTAGAGTACGAGTTATATTGCGATCACCAGTGAAACAGATTCCAAAGCGGAGCAACGTTAGCGCGGTTAGCACTTGTATGTGTGACCAACCAATGGTGGTAGTATCGCAGGCAGCTGTGAGCACGGTAAACCACCGGTTGCTGTTGTTCATAACTTGAAAACTCTGACAGCAGACTATAATAATCGACATTTGTCATAGAACAGAATGAGTAAAAAGGGCTAGAGGCTAATGAAAAATTGTCTTATAAGAGTTGAAGGAAGTTAAGCATTGACCGTTCAAAAACGTCAGTACAAGGCAGTGAAGAAGTTCAAAAGAGTGAATGCGCACGAATGGTAATAGATACTATCGAAAAGAGAAGAAGAAGTTAGCGAGATGATACAAGGAGCACATGAGAGCAAGAACCAGCCATATAAACGCATTCACAACAGGAAATGATTGAAGATAAAGATGCGGAAGCTATAGAATAAGATTTCTTAAGAATCAAGGTGAGAATACAATAGGACCTTGAACAGGCACCCAGAGTGGAAGATAGAGAGAGTTAAGAGCTTGAAATTTTTTTAAACTCAATCTTAAAGTGCACTTCCTAAATTTGTAGTGTCTTAAAGCAAATTCCATTTTTACAATCTAAATTTAGGGAAGAATCAGCAATCTTGATGTGTTACAATACTAATGAAGGATTGTAAGGTGGCCATGAGCGAGATACCCAGACATTTTAGCTGGTTGTACGGCCTATACCCCGATCACTAACGAAAGAGGCTCCAATCTGAAGCAACGTTAACCGCGGTCGACTCTTGGATGGGTGACCGACCAATAGTGGTAGTCAGATCGCATCCAGCACTTCTTCAGAGAACACGTTAAACCGTCGGTGGCTTGTCATTTCAGCGACAGCGACAGCCAGAAGCGCTAAAATGAAAACTCTGACAGCAGGATTACTAACACAAACCAGCTGTTCTGGACAACCCCTTGATATCAAGGTCACCTGTCTGTAACTGGACAGCCAAACATGCTACCCAACAGACTGGCCTATAATGAGAATGTAGCGAAAATCTCAAAACGGTTATCAAACTGGCAAAATTCGTTGAAAATCAAGAAAGATAACAAGCTGCCGTACGAGTCCTAAATACGTCGTGCATGCAGTAAAAATAAGCACAAATACTAACATTTGCCATGGAAAGGAATGGGAATAAAGTGCTAACGTTTTAGAAGGAGTTGAAGAAGGTTAAGCATTGACTGATCAAAACATCAGTACCTACATGCAAGTGAGAAAGTAGAAAAGAGACAATGCGCACGAGTGAGAAGAGAAGGCCACTGGAAAGAAGAAAGGGAAGATAGCCAAGAAGCAGCTAGCGAAATGACAAAAGAGAGAGAAGATTAGAAGCTCCATGTAAGCGCATTCTACGATAGAAAAAGCTAGAAATGACAGACAAAGAGGTGCAAGCTACAATGGAAAGTGGTGTTGTTCAAGAAGCAAGATAAGAATGCGGAACGTGATGGTCGGCTGGCAGATTGTATGCATTTCCAGTCGACAGGTGCTAAGTTCGAACCTCACACTCAGACAGTGGTATTTATCGTATGACCTCCGACTACCATACCAACACCGTTAGTGATCGTGGCTAGCCACCTGCCCAGACCGCGGCCGATCCGGGCTCGTAGAACGGCAATTTATGTAGAAAGCAAGAGATTCTCAGTTTAAGTTAAGAAGAGGAGGTGGAAGAAGAACTGCAAGGATTGGAACAAAGTGAGAGTTAAGGGCTGCAAAATTGTAAACCTGATCTTTAAGTGCACACAGGAATTATGGACTGGTGCATTTATGCACAGATGGGTTTACTGATTTAGAAGATGTTTTAAATCAAACTGGATTTTGACATTCTGACCTTAGAGAAGAATTGGCAGTCTTGGTGGTACAACTACTTCAGAAGAAGCAGACTATTTTGGTATTTTTTAAGGTAGACAATATTTGTGAAGTCAATAGTTTTTAATTGTCATTACTTACCGATAAATAAGCTTTAGCCTAACCTTCTCAAGGTTTAATTAAAATGGTGTTCCCATTCTTTTTTCTTTAAGTAAGCGATCTTCCCAAATTGAGAGCAAGGGTGCAGCAGAAAGTTTCCTATGTACATAAATGAACTGTGCAAATAGAAATTAAAATATGCATTCATTTTTATTCTTTCGCCCTTTTTAGCTTTCGGCGTTGAGGATTAATTAAATTTTGTCTTTACATCACCATGGAAGAAAGTGTGATGATTCAAATTTCGCACAATTGAAAAAAATTTCAAGGTAATGTCGTAATGTTATTTAATAAAGTTATTTCAAATAAAATGGATATCTCAGTTTCTTTTTGTACCGTTTTAGTTATGGTTAAACTGTATGCCCTCATCTGAATGAAGGTTGTTTCATTAAAAAAACTATTTCTTTTTACTAAGACAAAAAAGAAATGCTAATGTAGGTATTGTTTTGAATTTATTGTAGTCTTATACGACGGTGACCCAAGATTTTCAATCCGGCACTATATGCACTTTAGTTTTTAATTTGTATATCCTTATCGCGTATATATCATGTGTATATCTGCAAAAATACTGTCGAAACTATACTTTGTATTCGTTTATAAATTACACTATACAATTTGGAATGTTAATATAGTGTTCTAAGCATACGTTCAATAAATACTTAAAAACTCCTCGAAAAAAATATAATTGACTATAAAACGGGACTAGGACGTCTGCATTACACTATGCGTGACCGGGACTAGAAAGTGACTAGATGCGAACACGGCCTCGATCGCGCTCTTCAGCCTTAATCTAAGTATATGTATACGTACACTAGAAGAAATATTTGCATAACTTCGTTGTTTGTGAAACTTTGCTTTGTTCGCAATGAACATTTGGAATGTCGCGTTTAATTAACTTAATTACTTAGGGTGCCGATAACATCTTACTCTGGCTGCGTATTTACATCCCGTGTGGTGTTCTAAAGGTAGCGCTCTTATATCTATGGCCTAACTTAATGGACGTGTTGCGATGTGTTATCTTACTAGGAGGGATATTTACAAGGGGCTCCAGTTCGCGCAGAATAAATCATAGCTAATCTAGGCGGCGTGACGCGGTTTGGAACGCTGCCGGGACGTGCCACGGCTGCCAACTAAGTAGTACAGCTATGGGGGCTCCGGCTCAAAACTGGGACTACGGGCGCGGGAGCTCACCCCGCGTGCACCCTCATCGGCAGGGGGCCCTCCGTCGCCCTGGGGCCGCCGTCCTCCGACGTCTCGTCCTTCAAGCACGCCGACTCCAGGTGCTTGTTGAGGTACGACTTGAGGGCGAACGACTTGTGGCAGCGCGGGCACTCGAAGTTCTTGTCCGCCGAGTGCGTCTGCATGTGGGCGCGGAGGTTCGACCGGTCGGCGAAGGCCTTGCCGCAGTGGGCGCACCCGTAGGGCTTCTCCCCCGTGTGCGACCGCAGGTGGCCCTGCAGCAGCCACGGCCTGGAGAACTGCTTGCCGCAGACGCCGCACTTGTGCTGCAGCTTGTGGGTGAGCACGTGCATCGCCAGCGCCGGCATGCTGACGTAGGCCTTGCCGCAGGTGATGCACTTCTTCGCCGCCTGCGAGTCCAGGCTCCGGTGCGTCTGCTTGTGTCGCGATAGGTTGCTGGACGTGGCGTACTGCTTGCCGCACTCGCAGCAAGTGTATTTCTGTTTGTCCTGGGGCCCCGGTTTGACCACGACCCCCACGGGGTCTTCTGGAGCTACCCGCTTCTTCGAGCGGCCGTCGCTGACGAAGAACGCCTCGTAGGTATAAGCTATCGTCTTGCCCCCCGAAAAAGCCCCCACGTCGCCCTTTGGGGACGGCGACGACGGTGCCGTCTCCCTCGGGACGTTGTGCTCGACTATTTGCAAGGGCTGAGGAGGCGGTGGCGGCGGCAGGAAGACCGTCGTCGACGCACTCAGGTCGAGGATGGCGTGGGCGGCGTGGAGGTCTTCTTCGGCGGGCACTCTGGGCGGGGGAGGCGGCCTGTCGTCCAGGGAATACGGCCGGTAAATGTCTTTCTTCTTCGGCGGAAGGGAGAGCGCAGCTCCTGTGCTGGTGAAACACATCGCCAACGATTTCCGGCCACGCGGTGGTACAGGTGAAATGTTGTACTCGGCTCGTAAATCTTGACTTTCCGTCACCGTCCTTAGTGTCGCGTAAGATGGCTGATGAGTTTGAACGGCGACTTGGTGATCGCCTCGCTGAATAAACGTAGTGGTGTAGCTTGTAGGAGAGAGTTCCTGAAGATAGCCTGAAGCAAAATTACATCGTGCTATACACAACTGTTAATATTCAAATGGAAATATGTTATCGATTCAAATAGTATTTGAGTGACAAAACGTGAAAATACGTTTTCTTAACCAACTAACATAATAGTTATTTATGAAACGTCACTTCCTTCGTTGGACACAACATTTTAGATACTCTAGGTCTAGGTTATATGGGGATGAGACAATTCGCTGTCGCCAATTGACAATCGCCGAAAAGCTATATTGAACGTAAACTAATTGCACACACTTCAATTTTATTATTTGTCAGATACAATTGTTCTTTATCATAATTTTATTTTTCTTTGCAACCATTTATAGATATTGACAGATGTATTGATGGAAAAGAAAAGCTAGATATCTTTGAATTCGCAATCAAATTCTCTATCCGAATACTGAAAAATATATAGGGTGTTCTATTTAAAAAAATTAAGTTAAGTCCAACTTCCGGTTAGACCGGAAGTCATATTACAATAAAAGTACCTCCATTTTACTTAGAATTACGAGTATTGTATATATACCCCAAATTTCATAGAAATCGGCCAATTGGCGATCGCCATTTTCTCCATCTCCGATTCGCCGTCTTTCCGATTCACCGTCGGCTAGATTCGCCGTCACGAAAAGCTATATTTTTGAAATGCTTAAATAATAAAGAAATAATTTGTAAATCTACCGGTGATAAATTTTAATCACAACAGTTTATCCCTATGTTGAGTTTTAATCCTTACTAAATAATGCAATTGTGTTGAACTTACAAGTAATTTTATTTTTATTGTTCAAAATAACGTAGTTGCAGTTGGGCCGTTGTAAAAGGATCAATCCTAGGGAGTGCATTAGTGATAACATGTGACCCAAGTTTTGATTTATTGTTTGTATTATTTACATTGAATGGGAGTAGTATTTATATTCATTTACAACTTTATCCGCCGACGGCGAATATTTTGACGGCGAATCGGCAACGACGAATCGGTGACAGCTAATGGGCGATGGCGAATTGTCCTAAACCTGGGTTACGTTGACATACAAATTGACGACAGAGCCTAACATTTTAGTTCGTATCAAAGAAATGCAACACAAGGTGACCGGATTATTTTTGTTCATTAAAGTCATCTAAAATTTGTATGAAATAAAATATACTTTATAACAATCGTAAATTTTTTATAACACTCGTTTCGAAGTTTCGAAATATCGAACTCGCACTGAAAAAAATCATTTGCCGGATTTGAAGCGTAAATAAATATTTCCTACGGTCATCAATGGTTACGTGAAAAAAAAATTATGTAATTTCAATATGAATCATAACCACTAAAAAAATTACATTGTATTACAAATATTGCAAAATTTCATTAAAATGTTTGTACAATAAACGAATATCTTTCAAGTGATAAATTATTTTGTATTTTCTATAAATTTATTAAAACCGTAACAATCTAGATATTCGAAAATTTAAGAACCGTTTTTTAGAGATAATGTTACTATGTAACAGCAGTGCAATCAGGTCGTGTTTGCTTGCCAGTGTAATTTCGTGAAGCAAGGTACTAGAATAATGCGAATTTCTGAGCTAGAAACAATGAAAAGCTACATTGAACAAGATCGCTGGGTACTTCTGTGCCTTTGCAAAGTAGGTAAAAGAACACTGGTTTTGTTAAAAACTAGCAGTAGAAGTAGAAGTAGAAAAGATGTGTACTATTCTATTTCAATATAATGGTGGACTTAAACGACTCTGCCATGGCCAACTTAAAAAAATTGAAAGTTCAAAGGTGGTTTTATTTTACTACTTTACTAAAATATATTTTTAACACTCTTCAGCGTCATGAATACGTTTTCAAAATCTACCCATTCACCAGATTAATTTTAAAAAATGTGATAGTGATGAGCAGAGGGCGGATTAAATGCAGTTTGCATATTTTGTTTATTAATATGCAGCACGCTCATTTGTTGTTTTTTTTAATTACTGCCTCCAAGGAATCTAAATTTAAAATGTTATATATTTCTCCATATTTGATCTAGCTGGTACATATTTGCATGTACGTGCATATATATTGATAGGTATATCAGTGCCCATGTAATATCTGTTGGTTGAGGTCTAAGAAAGTTTTTCGGCCTGTAAATATGTTCTTATGGACAGACGGAAATGTTTTTATATGGATAACTTAGAGAAATATTGAATAATATATTGTTTTAACAACTATAATTTTAATAATTTAGATTTCATGTCAAATATCACTACTTCTTGGTGTATGGATCTATAAAAATCTATTTTATATTGACCATCTATGAATGGATATTTTGTATCTTTAAAAATTCAAGTTTCTGTTTTTTGTTTGAAATTGTTTTTTATTGAATTTCTTACATTAACAATATGAGGATCTTTAAGTTTTACAGTGCATATTTTGTACTTAAGGTGCATATTTTAATAACTGAAAAGTATACCCTAAAGTCAAATTCCAAGACTACAGATATCAAAGCTCTACTAAAATGAAATGGACTACTACCGTAACGCGTATCTTAGTCGTAGTAATGAATAATGACAAAAACGTGTATTACGATTTTCAATTATTCAAAGCAACGGACTTAATTAATTAATTGAGTAAAAGCAGAAATTAAAAAACCAAAACGACCAGTAGTTCATGAAAATGTACAGTAGTAGCGAGTTCTGTTTCAGGCACAGCCAGAAATACTCGGCAACTTATTAAATGTCTCATTTATGACGATCTGGATAATTAATTATGTAATAACACTTCCTATAATTAACAGTGATGGTTTACGCCCACAATGTGATGAATTAGTTGAGTTGTGGGAAACAGATTTTTAAAACTGAACACGCAATGCTAGAACCAATTTAAAAAAATGATGTTTCAATTACAAATCTAGCTTACTACCAAAGTTATGCGAAAACACGATTTAAAATTTACAATAATACGGAGTCGTGTCTACAGTAATAATTACAAACACCATGTTAAGGTGGCGATTTACTCTTACGAAATTTAACTTAAAATTGCGGTTATCATGACTTCACTCGAGAGCAGGCAGTGCGGTTAATACTGAACCAAATTGAATCTACAATATACGAAAATAAGCAGAAAGATTCAAGGAAGGTGCCCTCCGTATTTAAAATTTAGTTTATAAATCACGGCTTTGACTAAAAAATATAAATAAAGTGGATTTTTGAACGTGAAATTCGACGATTTATTTCTGTAAGAAATACTCTTCAAACAGTAAAACAAAATGGGGGGCCATAATCTCTAGAGTTTTAACTATAACATACTAAAAATTCAAATAATTTGAACCAGAAGTTTGGCAGATGACCGAGAAGCAACATATACTTGTAATAGCTCATCGTGAGTAAATTTTGTGTTGGCAATTTAAGCTTTGATACGTGTTTCTCTGCTAAAAATAGTTCAGCCTCTGTAAGGTAGATGGCGCTACTGCTAATGACGTAATTCAAACTCGAATTGTGATATGCATAAACATGTAACTTGATATTTTTAGTCGACCACAATCCTGGGCCTGATAACGACAACGGGGTGGAAAATAGTAGTAAAACTATGAGAGTTACATAAATATCACTTATATAAAAGTTGCAGGTAGGGTAACCAATATTGACATTTTGACCCGAAGACTTCGGGTTATCAACAAAATTCTTCGGGTAAACTAGAGGTTCATATTTAAAAGTTCCAGAGCAAAAGTAGAAAGTGGGTAAAGTGCCAAAATATAATTTTAGAAATTATTTTAAATTTTCTCCACAAAAATTTAGTTTCTTCGCGGTTTACTTAACTTCTCAGATACATTGGATTGGATTTGTATAGTCTACCCAATTATAAATACTGAGAGCTGCTAAGATTTTATTTTACATAATTAGTGTTAAGCAATAAATATTAATTATTAATAGCATGCCATGTACAAGTGTTCCAAAGAAAGTTTTGACATATGACTATTGATGAGGCCGGAATTATTTTATGCGATTTCAGAAATATAAAATAATTTTTGGAATCGTATTTATAATGTACTTAACAAACTATTTCACGTTGATCTTTTTCATTGATTTTATCCCCCCCACCCAAATTATTTTTCTTCGTGTCAGCATCGGCGGAATGTAGGTAACCTTAGTTGTAGGAGCAAAGGTGGTGCACATTACTGGAATACTTTTGATTATACAGGGTGCCTCAAAAAAGCGCGGCAAATAAAACTTACTTTTTTTATGGAATTCCCTATATTTAGGCAGCTTGAAGGTTTTGAATTGACTCGTAATGAAATAGACGATTCTTTATTTAACTGTAGTTTATATCTTTACACTTAATGCAAATAATGTAACAGATTTAGTTTTTTGCATAGTGATGACAAAAGTGTTTTTTTTTAACGAAAAATCGTTAAGAAAGCGTCACTTCTTTAAACAAAAAATTATAAAGAAAAGTAAAGTTTTTTAACTGTAAACAAAACTGCGTTTGAAAGACAAATATTGGCTGGTATCATCTGCTAATTTATAAATGGCAAAATGAATCGTCTGCGTTGTAAAATTCGACGATATTGTAGCCATTTATGATTTGTACTGCCATTCAACCGCAAACCTGGATCGCTTTGTTAAATTAACACCTTACAAGAAAGCAGACACTGTTAACAAATTTTATTGCTATATATTGGTAAATGTTATACCTACCGTTTACAACCAAATTTACTCCGAGTGATTTTTTAAAAACTCAATTGCAGCAGGCCCTGGATAGCCTGAATCAGTTGCCAATACTGAAATGTATTGTTGGTGACACTGTAAGTCTATGTCAAATACAAGGTTAGCAGGTTAGGTTTTGCGTCAGTCTGTGTCAAAAATGACGCAAAACCTAACCTGTTAACCTCGAATTTGACATAGACTTACAGTGTCACCAACAATACATTTCAGTATTGCCAACTGATTCAGGCTATCCAGGGCCTGCTGCAATTGAGTTTTTAAAAAATCACTCCGTACTTCCTATAGTGTTATAGATATTTGCCTAAACAGATATCAAAACATTCAAATATTGACAAAAAATATCTTTTATTATACTACTTTATTTACAATACAAGATTGATAGTAAATATAGTGTGATTGAGGTCACAGCTCTGGGCCGGGTTGGAGAAGTGTGTCTTGCCACCTTGCTTTCGGTCGTAGTCGTCGTCTCTATTGAACGAAGATGTGTGTATGTATGTATGTATTATCGACAACCTCATTTTATCTTGCGGTACAGAGGCTGGTGCTTTATGCGCTTGCATCTGGCGGTTCAATGCTCAACTTGCCCCAGATTCGGGATACAAAGTTGGAGCACGCCTTTTGTGCTTGCGCAGCAACCACTGTATGAGGTGTGTGTCATGGTGATGTTTTAACCTTATTACTCTATCTCTTAGGTCTGTGGTTCTGAGTAGAGCACAGTTAATTTGGTGCCCAACTGTGAATGGTCTCACCGAGCCTGATTCCAATCGCCAAGACTGCGAAAAAATTCTTACCCCCGCGGGATTTGAACCGAGGATTTGCTTAATGCAAGCCTAGCGCCTACCCAACTGCGCTACGCGGCTTATTGAACGAAGATAGTAATTAATAATAACTACAAACAAAATTTACACATTTTAACATAAGTTATTACTTCTAAAGAAACAAATGCTCGTTATATTTATGGTAGTGTCTGATGATGCAATTGCAGCATAATTCTGATATACAGTAATGTTTTAGTTATGAAAATACTTGTTTCTTGTTGTTCTGAGCCGGGTCGAGCCAAGAATTCATACTTTTCAAGCTTTTTTCTTTGTATGGCATCGTTTTCTTTTTTCCGCAATTGTTCTCTTTAACTCTTGAATATTTTTCTTTTTTTCTCTCTCATTGGCCTTTGCTTGTTGAGTTTTACGCACGTTTTCTTGGGCGTCTAAAATATATATAGGATCCCTACATTTTAGATTACGCTCTCTTCTATTTAATATAATTTCTGGCGCCAAACAATTTGAATAAAATAACAGCAGCTTAGGAAGCCACATATTCCATACCATTAAATCTTTTTCTATGGCCTGTACGAAAAGTTCATTGTTGTTACCGGTATACACAATGAAATGGCAAATACGGGCTCCACTAATCGCTAGCTGCCCTTGAATCTAAAGAAAATACTTCTATAAAATTAAATAACAAAACCCTTTATAGTTATTACCTGATAATAATAATTATGCTTCTCATTTAATGATACAACATCATCCTGTATTTTTAAACAGGCCACTTCTTTATTTTTGACAGCTTTTTTTAAAGAAATACCAAGGACTGCCACTTTATGGAGGCATTTAACTTCTATAATTTCTTCGCTTGATATTATACCTAAAATTGTATTTACATGTCATATAAAGTATGATCAAAAACTAAATGTTTTTTTCTTCTTATGAAAATGATCAATTAATTAAGTTTTCCTGTAGTGTTTCTAAATATTAGCTATGAATTTTTTTAAATAAAAAAATGGTTTACGAAAGGCAACACTGTTTTCTTTATTTATAAGGGTCTGATTACCTGTGCACTATTTTCTGCTAACATTCGTCTTATTTTATTTAGTCTAACCATAGATTGTGCTCTTTTTGTTTTTTTACCTTTTCCATAACATGGTCTTGCTTTGCCCATAATTGAAAACTAGAGATAATTAAGTGTGTTAGTGTTATAATAATTTATTAGGGTCAGGTTGGGTAAATGTGCAAACACGTAACGATTAGCGTAAAAGGAAAAGAATGCTATATTTAATTAAAAATCAATTTATTGTAAAACTGTAGTTCTAAGCGCTAGTATTTGACATGCAGTTTAGCTCAGAAAATATAGAAATACGAATGTACGAAATTTTGTACTGTTCATGTATTATTTTCGGAATCGGTGTAAAAATATGCAAATTGAATTTTACATTTTGTTGTATAACCATTTTATTACAACTGTTTTAGTCACAACTGAAATAACTCAACGAAACTAATGTCAAATTTTACTGATCTGCCAAATGTAGAACGAACACAGCTATTGCTAAAGTTATAATAGGAACAAAATAATATGAATGTCATAACAACTACCCTAATAAAATACTAAAACAACGTAAAACAAATTAGTTTGGAATAAACTGTTATAATCCTTGCTAATTATATAAACTCCAACCACAAGTTCACCAGACTGCAAAGATGCACATCGGGCGTGTGGTCGCTTAAATTTTATCGATCGATAAGAAGCTAGCCAAAACAATTACATGTGCCATTAGCCGGCAACGTCCCGCCCCCCGCGGCCACCTGACCATCAGAAGTGTTTAAAATTATGCCACTGACACAATCATTTAGACTGGTTGCAAACCTAACACCCTACATTTGAGGTGCATGCTTTTCAAGACGAGAGAGCACCACTTACTAAGTAAATTTTAAGATAGTCGGATTTTCGAGACTAAATCGCCACCTTAAACAACACTGTACAGCATCTATTTTAGTATTTTCGTATATAAAACTGAATTTCCCTAGGTACTTACTTCTTCATTAAAAATGTCAATTCGCAATATGGCAATCTACTTTAGGGCAAGGGGAAAAGTAATTTTTGCAAAATCATACGTTAAGTTAACTTCTTTATTTCGTAGAAATTCATTATTGCTGCATATTTTATTTTTTACTTCCTTTTACAAGGATTCACTCCAAAATAGTAATTTGCACAACTAGTTTTGAAAGTCATAGTTTTTTTTCATGAATTTGCAGTTTGATAACATGATAACGAGAGCGAAGCCCGAGTTAATCAAGCAATTGAATGAAAAAAAGGACTTTCAAAACGTATTGTACACGTAGTTTTTTCGCATACTGATCTCTTGGTCGAAATTTAGTCGAAAAGGACTTCGGAATTGACAACTGTCAAATTGACATTTCAATAAAATAGTTAAAGAATTTACTTTTTTTCACGATGTTTGCGTTAAAACAAGTGGAACTTTCAATACGATTTTTCGTTAAAAAAGACGACTTTCACGATCACTATGCAAAAAATCTGGTGTGATACACGCACACAACTTCCTTTTACAGTGATCTTATAATTAGCAAAAATTTTATTTTAAAGTTTTAAGCATTTGTCAAAATTTTTTAAAAATTACAAATTCTGCAAAAACGGTACAAAATAGAGCGTTAGTCGAAGAGACAAATTTTCTCTAGAATTTTAAGCTGAATTCAAAAATGTAATAATATACCGGGTGTTCTATTTAAAATAGGAGTTAATAAAAAAATAGAAAAAAAAACAAAAGAAACCCATTTTAGAAGTATTCAACTGGAAAATCACCTACCTCATATCAATACACATTCAAAATTTAGTAAAAATGTGAAGTTTGAAAAAAATCGTTAGAGCCGTTTTTGAAAAAATCGAAAAAACTGAAAAATCACCTACTTCCGGTTATGCGATTTTCTTCAAAAGCTTGCTGTCGCATCTACATAGTACACAAAACTTATAGGTATATGAAGTTTCAACGCCATACCTCTTCTAGTTTTTGAGATATTCTGTTCACAGACACACAGACAGACAGACCAATGAAAAAAAAATGTTTTTTGGGTTCAGGGGACTCTAAAACGTCAAGATCTGTTGAAAAATCAATTTCGAATTTTTGGGGTGAATCCAATACTTCCTTTATTGTAAAAGGAAGTAAAAATTGAGTTTTCAATAGATCTTCACATTTTCGAGTCCCCTGAATCAAAAAAACATGTTGTTCATTGGTCTGTCTGTCTGTCGGTCTGTGTATGAACAGAATATCTCAAAATCGAAAAGAGGTATGACTTTATATACAAGTTTTGTGTACTCTCTAGATGGGACAGCAAGCTTTTCAAGAAAATCACATAACCGGAAATATGCTGTTTACTTTTGTGATTTTTCAGTTTTAAATTTTTTCAAAAAACGGCCCTAACAATTTTATTGAAACCACGTTTTTATTACATTTTTAATGTGTATTGATGTGAGATAGGTGATTTTTCAGTTGAATACCTCGAAAATGGGTTTCTTTTGTTTTGTTTTTTTATTAACTTCCATTTTAAATAGAACACCCGGTATATTATTACATTTTTGAATTCCGATTAAAATTTTAGAAAAAAATTGTCTTTTCCACTAACTATTGTGTACGGTTTTTGTAGAAGTCAAATTTTTGGATAATTTATTATATATCACTATGAAAGGGAGTTTTTTCTAATTTTATATGTATATTTATATCAAATTTTGATAACTTGAGTCATTTAGATTTTTATAAAATTAAGGTAAATGTAAATGGTCGACTAAAAGATCTTATGGGCAAGAGGGGCGGGGTGCGAGGGGGTTTAAATATATAATGGTGAATTTATTTAACAAATAGGTTTTTACAATAAAGCAATCTTCAAAACTATGATCCTAAGAACTTTGATGCTAAAAATAGTATGAACAATTTTCTGCACTTAAGTACCTTATACATAGTCTGAATAACATCAATTTGAATGAAATTAGTTTCTCTGATCACGTAAACAAAGTATTCTTTGTTCCCATCATCTGATTATAAAAAGGTAGCTAACGAAATGATACAGGAATACTGTACGTCTACTCAATAAATGGTGTAACTACTTCGACATCCTGTATAATATAATACAGTACGATCATAAAAACGACAAGGCCGGTTGTGAATTTTCAGCTGAAACTCTTAGCATGTGCCATAAAACGTGGAATCAGCTGTTGCCATTTTGTCTGGATCTCTGGATATCGCGTTTACCATTTTCATGTCGCAAATATGATTCAATTAAAAAATCTCTAAAAAATCTATTTTAATAAGCACACCTGGATTGGGCAAGTGCCAAATTCACAGATGATATATTAATTGTAAATACCTATATTAACCTAACCCACTGGCGTTTTCCATAGCCGCCTTTGTTAAAATTGATTTTGATGGCAATGTAGAATGGGGAAAAATCCAGGACAACTTTTTCAAATTTGATTTATTTTAATTAAAATAATAACTACAATAAAAAAACTATTTCTAACTGAAGTCAAAGCTTGTGAAACATTACAGTGAATAGGAAATTAGTTTACGCAATATTAGAATAATCCTTGAAACACGAACGGAACACTCCTACTTTACATAAGAATAATTATTAAGGCAATGAGTAGCAGCAATCGCGTTTAAAAAAAAGCTCGCGCAATTAATCCAAAAAATAATTAGCGATTATTATACAATTATATAAAAGGCTATTAACCGTGGAAATTTTTCACCGCACTTTCTCTGTAATAAAATTAAACTTTTACTTCTAAATTAGAAAGGATCTACCTGTGTGTACATAACGTATAATGATGTGCATTAGCACCACGGTTTAAAATACCCTGTTATTTCTACTAGCACCTATTCACGTGCAAATTAGAGCTCCAAATTTTCCTAGACATAAAAAACTAATAAAATCCAGCGAGGTAACAGTACATTGCAAAAAAAGTGTTACGCTCAGCAACAGAAGTTTCCACAGCGAATCGGGCAAATCGATGGTGCAACAGCAGCCACGTTCAAATCCTGCGGGACAATTGCGATCATATGGTGAGGGCATCAAACTATGACTAATTTTATTTATAGGATAACAGACAAAATGGCACCCAGATAAAAGCTGAGCGCAGTATTTCAGAAAAAATGCCAAGTTTCGTGAGCCTACCTTAACGATTCTCCCCGATTTCTACTTCTGTACACCTTTGCTATAAAATCACGTTAATTATAGAGTTTTTGGCTCGTATATTACACATTCTGACTGAGAAAATATGGTTTTTCTGAAACAATGTAAACACACAGCAAGCGATCGCACGTTGCCAATCCGAACGCTCTCTGAAAACTAGTCAGCTGTTCCGAAAGAGGTCGGCTGATGTTGGATCCTCCGTCTCGCTCTAACGCGGAGTGGGGTGTTTCAGTGGCGCGCGCGGCTGCTTTAAATATGTTGTAATTTCGTATGCAGCAGTGGCGTTGCGTCACTACACACCAGCAAACAAACCCCTGCGTGACAAAGGGGGTCTCAAAAAGCATTATGTATATGAATAAGTCTAAAACTGCTGCCTTTCACCTGTATATTTACATGCTCGTGAGGGTCGGAGTAAAATCAGTGTGGCACAATGGGTTAAAATTATTTTAGTCTACCTATTAGGTCAAATAATATACTTTCTTCCACTTAATACTATACAGTGGCGGCCCTAGAAATTTTTCTAGGTAATACAAGATTTCGAAATGACGCCCTCATAGTGTTTTCTCTCTACAAAAAATTAGATGGGCACCTTTCTCACCTGGTGTAACTCTATATTAATTAAATTAATATAGAGGTACACTATTCTCACCTTAGCGATGGCATTTTTTTTTCTTATTAAGTCAGACTAATTTAATGACTGAAAAGTGTCATTTTCGAAGGACAAAATTGCTAGATCTGATAGCCTTTCCTATGACATCTTCTTTCACTTCAATAAAATCTTGATTGGTTGGCAGCACTCCAACGAGTTCAATTACAAGCCATTTGTATTCATTTCTGAACACTGTTAGTCCTGCGTTTATCAAAACTTGCTTAATAAAATCTAAACGGGGTCTTTCTTAACCCTCCAATTGACAGGCTGGGTCTGTGAGGTTTCGTAAAATCTCTTTTT
>OW679199.1:14588349-14701404 GCA_940337035.1 Agriotes lineatus | reverse complement strand
GCGAGGTAACAGCTTTTGTCACACTGAATAACGGTTGAACAGAATTCAGAACGATGTACAAAATAGGTACCTAATAATATCTTAACGTTTCTAATAATACTAAAAAGTTAGGAGAAACACTTAGCTACGCAAATTACATTAATTCGTAAATGAAAAAAATAGAGTCGGAATGAGTCGACTCTACGCCGTGACCATGAGTAATCTGGTTGCGAATCAGACGTTTTACCAGCTCGGCTAACGAATGCTGTCTCAAGTACTTGCTAACAGTTGCATTATGAAGCATGCGGTGGCGACAGGGCCGATCGAAGACGAAGTGCGCTCGATCAGTGGCAATGAATACTTGACACGCGCACCCAGCCGGGCACAATACGCGTTTATCTAAAACCGAAAAAGATCGACTAGAACAATTAGACGATTGTTAATGTTCCGCATGCAACAATGAAAACAAGGATTTTGTACACAAATTTCGCAATGCAAGCTCGAATACCCATGGTAGTCGTTAACCCCTAAACAAGGAAACTCTTCCTCACTTTCGACGGGCAAGGCTAGCCACCTACCCCGCCTAAGGGCAAAGAGGGCCTGTTTGATTCACACAGATGCGTGCATCAAAACCTTTTTGATTATAATTAATCACGTAATTCAAGTCATAACTGTTTTATCTCATTCAAAGGTCGTGGTAAAGCCAAATTTGCATCTTGCCGTATTTGTTTGCCTCTGTTAATGTTGGAAAGGAATTTGTAAGCTTCCCTTAATGGCTTTAAAGCGGATGGATACATTTTCTACTAGAACTTAAGCCGACTTAGCATATTTGGGAATCATGGGTTTATGGATTTCGTTCAATTGCCTCATTGAGAGAGCTTAGCATTAAGGTTTCTTAGAATAAGCATTTTTCCTAAATAACGTGCGACGCTCCGATTGGCTACGCAGGATCGCCTCAGCCAATAGTGTTTGAGCTTGCCCCTCCTTGATGATTTGGCGAGTTCGGCTCGCTGTAAATTCACAGTCAGTTAGATCCAGAGCCTCGAGGAAGCAAGTTCAGCTATACTTTGTGCTAGTTTGCGTTTCGGTCTAACTCCCTGGTAAAGACGTTTCCAGGTTGTTTTGTGTTACGGTTACGCGCAATTCGCTATTTTCGCGTGGCCAATCCAAGCGTGTCACAACAGTTGAAGCTTTTGTAAAAAACCATCGGTCCATCAGTGACGTTTGTAATCGTTGTTATTCAATATACTCGTGTTTGTTAAGTCTTGTTTCACTCCAACAACTAACTGAACCCAAGTTAGGGTTATTAAGTGGCAGTTCCCGGCAATCCCATTGAACCGGAACTCGCAGTGGATTAATTGGGGGCCCCATTCGTGGAAGCCTCTTATCAAGTTAATCGTACAAAAAACATTGGTCCTTCGAGCCGGATGTGGAAGAAGCTAAAAAACGCGAGTGTACAAGTTTCCAGTAGCTGGTGGATGCAATTGCTCCAACATCGTTTCGTCGGAGAGCGTCAAGAAGCTTCGCCAACACCAGGAAATTCAACCATCGAGAGCTTACACCGAGTCCAGGTCCCACGTCAAGCGGCAGCGATCGGCAGCGGGTTGGTTTTCTGTTCGTCAAGAAGTTACTACGTTCTCAAATCAAAAGTAAGTCCTTTTCCATTACACCTTCGTTTAGTGCTGTTTTTTGCTTGTGTCAGTCATGGTGGAAACTCGTTCGACATCAGCGGTCATGTCGGAAACTCGCACTTTAACCACTCGTTGCAAATTCATAAAAGCCCAAGTAGATCGTTTCAAAACTCTATTTCATAGAATTTCTTCGTCCAGCCCCGTGAAGGCTCACGAGGTCGGCAACTTGTCAGAAGAGTTTAGTTGTTTCCAAAATTTGTTGGATGAGTATAAGAAGTCAATGGAGGGCCTAATGGAGGCCGACGCTGAAAACTTTGATGAACTTTTCAATGAATTTGACTCTTTTATGACTCATTTTAGCGAGATTAGTAGCGCAGTAAAGGAATTCTTATCAAAAAATAAGATCAGTTCGGGTATAAAACCGAATGTAGGTCAAAATTCTTCGCAAAGTGGCCCTTCAGGAGAGCTCGCTGGATTAAGATTACCACCCTTAGATTTGCCTTCCTTTTCGGGGAAATTCGAGAATTGGGTTCAATTTCATGACTCCTTTACGTCGCTTATTCATAACAACGTTAATTTGACCAACGTTCAGAAATTTTACTATTTGATTTCTTCCCTTAAGGCAGAAGCTGCTAGTTCAATCTCGTCGTTAAAAGTTACCAACGATAACTATACCATTGCTTGGGACATTCTAGTCAAGCGATTTGAAAATAAGAAACTGATCGTAAAATCAAACATAAATGCGTTATTCAGTTTAGAGAACGTAAAAAAGGATTCACATTCGTCTGTTCAAAGGCTGCTCGATAGTGTAGTTAGAATTTTGGAAATTTTAAAGGCGTACGGGGAACCCACAGTCGACACCATACTAATACATATCATAGTTTCGAAGCTCAGCTCAGCAATGCAGACTGACTGGGAATTATGCAAACATGCCGGACAATTTCCTACTTTGCGAGAGTTGTTAGATTTTTTAGAGAGCAAAAGTCACTTATTAGGTTCGCTGGAAGCTGCGAAAATAGGTTCGAGTTTGGGAAATCAGGGATCCGAGCAAAAAAGTCATGCACGCGCTCATGTAGCCAGAGAGCAAGGTAATCACTCTTGTGATTTTTGCAAAAATAGTAATCATTCGATTAGCGCTTGCGAATCATTCTCAAAATTGTCGGTAAACGCTCGTATCGAAGAGGCGCGTCGTTTGAAATTATGCAACAATTGTCTCAAGCCCGGACATTTCGTGGTAAAATGCACATCGTCGAGATGCCGCGTATGCAGAAAAAAGCACCATACTTTACTGTGTTTGCGTCCAAAGCGCGACGCGCACGAAAATACTTCGTCGCCGCGTCCTGGACCGCCAGAATCCAGCAGTGACGCACGGGAGGTCGGGGCCGTCTCCCCGAGCGAGGCACCCGTCGCATCCGTTTCAGCAGCTTGTAGCCGTCCTGCAATCGCGGCGCCAGCGCAAGTTTTATTGTCCACGGTTAGCGTATTCGTAGAAGGATCCTCCGGGTCATTTTCCCGGGCAAAAGCTCTTTTGGACCCCGGATCCCAACTTAACTTAGTTAGCGCCGACTTGTGTCAAAATTTGAAAATTGAGAAACGAGGTAATATCACCTCACTGTCGGGTGTTGGTGCCAGGGCTCTGAACGCTGAATTCAGAGCAAACGTTCGAATCCGCTCCCGCAATGGGAAATACGAGGACATTTTGAGCTGTGTTGTGTTAGACAAAATTACGGACCCTCTGCCGGCCCTTTCTTTCTCGTTGAGGGATTTGAAGATCCCACCAAACATTGTGCTAGCCGATTCAGATTGTAATACACCGGGAAAGATTGATCTTTTATTAGGCGCGAATGTCTTTTGGCAAGTGCTCTGTCAGGGACAGCTGAAATTGGGCCCAGAGAAGCCATTCTTAACAAAAACTCTTTTTGGTTGGGTTTTAGGCGGAAACATGAACATCGAAAATCGAGCGCTCATGCTTTCAAATAGAGTTCATTTAAGTGTAGCCGGCATCGAGCACGGCATTCAGAGATTTTGGGAAATCGAGGGGGCTTACGGTTCATCAGGCCGACTCTCTGCTGATGACAAATTTTGCGAAGACCATTTTCAATCGACTACGAAACGGGCGTCGTCGGAGCCGCGTAGGTTCATCGTGAGCATACCTTTCAGGAAAGATGCTCCATCGCTGGGAGACTCGCGCGGTATAGCGTTAAAGCGTTTCTATTCATTAGAAAACAAATTGTCAAAAAATCCCGAGTTGAAAACCGCGTATTCCGCATTTCTCAAAGAATACGAGTCGCTTGGTCACTTGAGCAAGGTGGACGACGAAGCGAGCCTTCCTCATCCTAGGTTTTATTTACCACATTTGCCAGTCATAAAGGAGGACAGTTCAACGACCAAACATCGCGTTGTTTTTGACGGCAGTTGTGCGTCCTCCTCCGGAGTATCGCTTAACGACCTTCAACATAAGGGCCCAGTGGTCCAGCAGTCGTTGTTTGCAATTCTTTGTCGCTTTAGGCAATTCAAGTACGTGCTGAAAGCAGATTGCGCCAAAATGTATAGGCAAATTCTCGTGGACCCCTCGCAGACGCAATACCAATTAATTTTATGGCGTGACGACAAAACCTCAGCGGTAAAATGCTTCAAATTATTAACGGTCACCTACGGTACTAAATCAGCCTCGTACCTAGCAACTAGGTGCTTGATACAAATCGCCCAGGAAATCGAAGCATCGCTTCCAGAGGCCTCATTAAGAATTAGCCGGGATTTTTATGTAGATGACCTACTGACTGGTTTTGAAAATAGGGCGGAAGCCATAAAAACGCAATTCGAAATTAGTAGCGCTTTGTCGGGGTACGGGTTTGAATTGCGAAAGTGGGTATCCAACGACAGTGAAGTAGCTAGCGCCATTGGTGTGGATCGCGGCGGCGTAGAGCCCATTTCTTTGACGGAAGACGCCACGGAGAAAACTCTCGGCATTTTTTGGGATACTCGGCGGGACGTGCTAAGTTACAGAGTGAACCCTAGCTGTTGCAAATCAGTTACCAAGCGGGCTATACTCTCTAGTATGGCTCAAGTATTCGATCCCTTGGGACTACTTGGTCCAAGCGTTCTAACTTTGAAACTTCTCGTGCAACGGCTTTGGCAGTTGAAGTTGTCATGGGACGAAACGGTGCCCATGGAGATGCGCTCCAGATACGACGAACTCCATTCTTCATTACGCGCTTTGGGCTCATTGGCAATTCCGAGACGGGTAATTTGCGATGACATAAATTCGATAGATCTCCACGGATTTGCGGACGCGAGTTCTGTAGCCTATGGGTGTGCCGTGTATATACGTTGCGTTGACGCGCGCGGTAATGTCACCACCAATTTGCTTTGTGCTAAGTCAAGGGTCGCTCCATTAAAAACAATATCCTTGCCTCGTCTGGAGCTTTGCGCAGCCTTACTATTGGCTCGTTTGATTAAAACTGTACTCGATTCCTCCGCATTTAAATTTGACCGCGTGTACTATTGGTCGGGCTCCACCATAGCTCTGCACTGGATAAATAAGGATGCGAGTAATTGGAAGACGTTCGTCGCGAACCGGGTGTCCGAGATTCACGAACTAAGCAATAGGGAAGCATGGTTTCACGTGCGTACAAATTGCAACCCGTCCGACATAATTAGCAGGGGAATGTTACCCCAGGAGTTACTCAACTCGCGCTTGTGGTGGCACGGGCCAGAGTTTTTGTCACAGGCGGACTTAAAACCCCAGCCCGTTAAAATTGATTCGGGTGAGCTAGCAGCCCAAGAGTCGCGCCCAGTAGTGGCCACTCTTCACCGAAGTCCTTACTCCTGCCCACTTCTTGATCGGTCGGAAGCTGACTTCGTTTCCGGAAGCCCAACTCCAGGGCATACCGGAAAATCGTCTCAGCCGCTATGGGCTGGTCCAGCGGCTGTCCCAGCAGTTTTGGGATCGTTGGTCCCGGGACTACCTCCACCTCCTGCAGCGCCGGCCTAAGTGGAAGTCCTCCAGCACGTCTCTAGCCCCCCAGGTGGGCGACGTGGTACTCGTCCACGACGAGGCATCTCCAAGCTACCGTTGGCCACTGGCAATCATCTCGGCCACATATCCAGGAGCGGATGGTGTTGTGCGTGTGGTGCAGGTGCGCGATTCCCGAGGAAATCTCCTGAAACGCTCAGTGCGTAAAGTGTACATCCTACCCAAAGACGATCATTGCGATCAAGGGCAATAAACATTGACTTTGCTCTTAGTTGGTAGTTTTCGCTAATTGAACATTTTGCTAGGTTTAGTTGTTTCTTTGCTTGTATTCATGCTAGTTGTAAGTTATCTGTAAGGCTCTTGGATTATCATCTGTCCTTAGTTCTTGTTATGCATTTGATTATTTGGTAGTGTCAGATTTCAGTTTAATTTTGGGATTTAATCACGTCGTGCCATAGTCGGCACTTCGGGGGCGGCATGTTTGATTCACACAGATGCGTGCATCAAAACCTTTTTGATTATAATTAATCATGTAATTCAAGTCTTAACTGTTCTATCTCATTCAAAGGTCGTGGTAAAGTCAAATTTGCATCTTGCCGTATTTGTTTGCCTCTGTTAATATTGGAAAGGAATTTGTAAGCTTCCCTTAATGGCTTTTAAGCGGATGGATACATTTTCTACTAGAACTTAAGCCGACTTAGCATATTTGGGAATCATAGGTTTATGGATTTCGTTCAATTGCCTTATTGAGAGAGATTAGCATTAAGATTCTTAGAATAAGTATTTATTCCTACGTGCGACGCTCCGATTGGCTACGCAGGATCGCCTCAGCTAATAGTGTTTGAGCTTGCCCCTCCTTGATGAATTTGCGAGCTCGGCTCGTTGTAAATTCAGAGTTAGTTAGATTCAGAGCCTCGAGTAAGCAAGTTCAGCTAGGCTTTGTGCTGGGTTGCGGTCGTTCTAACTCCCTGGGAAAGACGTTTTTAGGTTGTTTTGTGTTACGGTTACGCGCAATTCTCTATTTTCGCGTGGCCAATCCAAGCGTGTCACAACAGTTGAAGCTTTTGTAAAAAACCATCGGTCCATCAGTGACGTTTGTAATCGTTGTTACTCAATATACTCGTGTTTGTTAAGTCTTGTTTCACTCCAACAACTAACTGAACCCAAGTCAGGGTTATTAAGTGGCAGTTCCCGGCAATCCCATTGAACCGGAATTCGCAGTGGATTAATTGGGGGCCCCATTCGTGGAAGCCTCTTATCAAGTTAATCGTACAAAAAACAATGCCTACTCAACAAAGTATGAAACGTATTCAGAATCAAAAAGTTGTCTTTCATGAAATTTATCTTAACCAGTAATAAAAGTGGCACCAAATCCAAAACCAAATATGGCAACCACGTTTTGTATATTGACATAAAATTATCACTTTGTATAAAATGGGCATAACCTAACTTTTGTTAATGACTGACAGCATATTTACAGGGTGAAATGTATCACCCTAACATGACCTATTGGGAAAATAACTATTGAACGGTTTATTACAAGTGACAGTAACTGTCAAAACATAACCAAGATGAGCATAACTCATTCCTGTGTATGTACTAAAGCACAATAAACAGCTCCAGTTGATGTTATGCGTTTGGCAATACTGAAGTGTGTTGTTGGTGACACTGTAAGCTGTAAGTCTATGTCAAATTCGAGGTTAGCAGGTTAGGTTTTGCGTCAATCTGTGTCAAAACTGACACCTCGAATTTGACATAGACTTACAGAGTCACCAACAATACACTTCACTATTGCCAAACGTAAAACGAATCGCCGTTACTAGGCAGAAAAGTGTTGCTATTGATAAAAGTACCACATTTATTATCGATTTTGAATGAAGAAATGTATGAAATGTGATAAACTTTTTTAATTCATTGCCTGAATTGATTTTCCCTGAAAATATTACAGAATCGATTTTTTCATTTCTCACTTTTGATTTCTTGTAAAAAGAGTTGACAACTTAATTTTTACTTCCTTTTACGATAAAGGAAGTATTGGATTCACCCCAACAAATTCGAAATTGAGTTTTCAACAGTTCTTCACGTTTTAGTCCCCTGAAACAAAAAAAAACATGTTTTATTCATTGGTCTGTGTGTCTGTCTGTGTGCTGTGCGTCTGTCTGTGAACAGAATATCTCAAAAACGAAAAGAGGAATGGCGTTGAAACTTTATACATAAGTTTTGTGTACTATCTACATGCGACAGCAAGCTTTTGAAGAAAATCGCGTAACCGGAAGTATGGTGTTTACTCTTGCAATTTTTCAGTTTTTTTTTCGATTTTTTTTCAAAAACGGCATGTACGAATTTTTTCAAACTTTACATTTTTAATGTGTATGGATGTAAGATAGGTGATTTTCCAGTTGAATACCTCTAAAATGGGTTACTTTTGTTGTTTTCCTATTTTTTTTATTAACTCCTATTTTAAATAGAGCACCCGATATATTATTACATTTTTGAATTCAGCTTAAATTCTAGAGAAAATTTGCCTCTTCAACTAACGCTCTATTTTGTACCGTTTTTGCAGAATTTGTAATTTTTGAAAATTTTTGACAAATGCTTAAAAATTTAAAATCAAATTTTTGGCTAATTATAAGATCACTGTAAAAGGAAGTTGTGCGCGTGTATCACACCAGATTTTTTTCTATAGAATATGTTAATGTGTGTTTAACAGAAAATAGTAATAGTCGGAGACGACAGCGCTTCTTAAGTGGTATATGGTGACGTGAGGCTCAAGGTCGGTCCACGAGGTGCTTCTCTCATTGTAGAAGGCGGCAACGCCAACTAGGCTTAGTAAAGCGGGCGCAGCAGGAAATCGTGCCGCTTATCGGCTAGGCTTGTGAAACGGGTTCAGCAGGGTATGTTTGCAACTGAGATATCGTTAAGGATCGAGAGGCAGGTTCAGGAGAGGGTTTTAGGAAAAGATTCTAGACTCAGAATTGAGAACTCGCGGACGGGCGGCGAAACTGGCAGGTGGCTTCGGACTGGGAGAACTTAGATTTGATCTGGTTGCAGAGTTTGGGGCTTAAGCCCTGCCATGGGGTTGAAGGCTAGTGCTGCAGCGCTGAACTCCAGTGCCTTTCGTAGGCCAGGCATATTGCTTTTATAACCTTCTGGTAGTCTGTCAGCTGTGCCATCTGCTAGTGTGATCTAGGTAGAATTGCATTGTAGAGGTTGGAAATGCAAGTGCCAATTTAAACACATTAATTGTGTGAAAAAATACAATGTACCCAACAAAATCAATGTTAAAAAAATTAAGTATTGAAAAAAAATAGAGTGTGCCCTAACACTCAAATTGAAAATGTTAACATCATCTTACTTTGATAAAATGATACGTTCATTCATGGCCATGCAAAACGTGTTCTAAGTCATTATATTCTTTCGGGAATTTTATGTTATAGTATACAAGGTGTAATTTAAGGACGTCCAAATATTTCAAGGTGGTAGGTAATCCTTAGTCACTTACAAACATAAGGTGTGGCCACAACACAACTTCCTTTATACTGCGTAACTTGTTTCGAAACACTTAATTTTGCGATGTTTTCAAAAACTACTTTTGACAAAAAAACTTTTTAAAGAAAAGTTATAGTTATCTACAAAATAATAGTACCTACAGTCCATTTTAAAAATAATCAGGTGTCAGTGTCAAAACTTTATAAAAAACCAGACTGTGTTACCCTAAATTCTGTACTTACTCACCAACTGTATAACAGTTTCCCCCATGTCAAAATTGAGGTTACGTCTGTCTAACGTAATTGAAATGTCAAACGTGCATGGTTAAACGTTTCAATAAAATGTAAGTTTTTAATATTATAGGTTTATGTAGGATGTAGATACTTTTATATACAGAGTATTTTGTAGAGCATGTTCTTTCGTACATAATCTTAGACCAGTACATATAGACGTAGATCAGGTGAAAGAAGCTGTTATGCAAACAATATTGAAGAAAGCTTCCGGACCAGGAGGTATCTACCCAGAACTAATAAGGTACGCACCAGAAAAATTAATTACCATGCTGAGAATCCTATATCAACGATATATTAATGGGGAGAATATCCCACAGGGATGGAAAACATCCTATATAATTCCCATACATAAGAAAGGACCTAAAATTGACCCAACAAACTATTGAGGAATAACAGTCATAAATACATTCATTGGGCAGAATATACTCACGAATATTAAAAAACCTCATTGAGAAAGAAATAGAAGCAAAGCAACCAGAAGAACAGGCGGGCTTTCGAGCAGGCCGATCCACAATAGATAACTCAGTCTCGTTGAAGTTAGTACTGGAAAAAAGAGTACAAAGAAACAGAGAAACACACATAGCTTTAATAGACCTCGAAAAAGCATATTATAGTGTACCAACATCTAGATTGTGGAGAGAGATGAAGGAACTTGACATAGAACCTACGCTTATACAAGCCACCAGTCAGCTATATGAAAGCAATTTAACAAGAATAGAAAACGGGAAAACGTTTACCGAGACAACCAATAAAATCACATTCATTGTTTGCATATTGATGGAGGTCATCAAGAATGAAATGTTGTTTTTTTGCATGCAGGGCATGAATATGTCTACCCAATTCTTCTTTGATACAATAAAAAGCTGGGCCAGTTTTATAATTAACTTTGGACCGTCCTTTTTTCGGAGTTGAACACATTTTGTCGTTTTAAAGTTATTACATATCTAGAGTGCAGACGTCCAATGTATCTAATAAAGTATTTACGGAAATAAATGAGAATTTAGAAAATAGGTATTTAATACGATACATTGAATATGTTCGAGGCCTTCTCACAAATCGCCTTCTTAGTCAATTCAGGTTTGTCAACTTTCACCTCTTCGCAATACCGAATCAGGGCCATTTTATCAAGCTTTGTGAGAGGCTGCCTACTACCTTTTTTCGCAAAGGCATCTTTTCAAATTTTGTGCGTTAATTTTTCAACACAAACGCAATGACAGTTATGCGCAATGACCTTGAACGGCTCGACGCTGCCAACCTACATTGTGAAATACACTATTTACTAGTTTCAACTCCTCATACCAACTTGACAACACTTTGACAGCTGATTTTTAAAAAAATAGACTATATATACAGGGTGTTAATTAAGTACGTAGACAAACTTTAAGGGGTGATTCCTTGATCAATTCTAAGATAAAAAGTTCCTACAAACATGGGACCTAAACGGCTTTGTTTTCGAGATACAGGGTGTTGAAGTTTAAACAAAAACAGTTTTTTTCAAAATTTGGAAAACGGATAGAGGTATTCTAATGAAACTTGGTGTAGGTTAGTATTTCAGAAAGTGGCATTGTTCAGTCAAAATAAATTTAATTTATTTCCACCAGTGGCGTGCATCGGGGCGATCTCAGTTACATTATTTTAGAAAAATCTGATACGCCACTGTTTTGTAGAAAAAAGTTTTGTAGCTATTGTAAGATTGTGTTTTATTAAATAACATTTTTTAAAAGCTTCCTTAAACTGTATTTAGAAAACGAAGCCGTTTAGGTCCCATTAACGTCCAATGTACGAAATTGCTGTTACAGATTTTTCAATTTTTCTCGCAAAATGTTTATTCTATCAAAAAAATTAAAGATAGGTACATCTTTTGTGTAGTTTTAATGGATAAAGCTAAAAAACTTATCGTATTCGCTGAAAAACAGTGGCGTACCAGATTTTCCTAAAATAAGGTAAGTGAGGTGGCCCCCATGCACGCCACTGGTGGAAATAAATTAAATTTATTTTGAGCAAACAGTCCCACTTTATGAAATACTAACCTACACCAAGTTTCATTAGAATACCTCTAGGCGTTTTCCAGATTTTTGAAAAAAAAGAAAATTTTGTTTAAACTTCAACACCCTGTATCTTGAAAACTAAGCCGTTTAGGTCCCATGTTTATATGAACTTTTTATCTTAGAATTGATCAAGGAATCACCCCTTAAAGTTTGTCTACGTACTTAATTAACACCCTGTATATTGTAATACAAGTCACAAAAGAACTTCATTGCAAAGCCAGTATAAAAGTTGTATGTGTTTTGCAATTACCTTTTCCACACGTATTTTACATACTATTTATTCTGTAACACTAAGAACTAAAAGTTAATAGTACCGTAAAGTGGGGATACTTGCAACATTTTCAAAATTCTTTTGTCAATAAGTTTTTTATTTTTTTGTCAAATTTTACATTATTGGTACCAAAATTTTAGTCTTGTGGTCTAGTATCCGATTTTAACAAAAAACTTTGAATAAAATGAATATTTAATATATATTTAAAAAAAAACCGGGTGTTGCAAGTTAGACACACTAAAGTGGATACTTGCAACAGGTGTCTTTTTTCAGTAGTAATCGCATTTAGGAGCGCGTATTGATTTACTTGCAGCACAAAAAATATTTTAAAAAAATAATTTGGGTATTTGAATGGTAGTGGTATGATTGTAGATTAAAAAAAATGCATTTATTTAGTTTTTTTTATTAAAAATACAAAAATAAACGTATAATCAACTTATAGGAACATATAATCAACTTAAATTCTTATAGGAACATCAAAAAGGAACAAAATGACCCTAAACTAAATAATAAAAAATAATTTTAAACAAAACATATTATGTAAGTTTCAAATGACCGGGAAATGTATAAACTCCACGTTTTGCTTTCGGTGCGGGTAACTTCATTTTTACTTGATTTATATCGACAATTGATAAATCATCAATTTCTGGATATTTAAAGCTATTTTTAGGCAATTTTGTACCTGCGGCCGCTCTTAGAAATTTGCAATACAGTGAATTATTATTATCATTTTCACGTAAAACTTCTTGAACATGACCAACATACATCACGGCCTGTCGTCTCTTTGTTTCAGGAATAAATTGAACCAATATGTAGTCTCCTTCATTGTATTCATTTGGTTCTAAGTTAAATTCATCCCAATTGTCGGAATCTGAATCATGGACAGACATGTGGCTATCCGAGAGCGAACTGTCGCTCTCTTTTGAAGTGGTGGCTCTCGGAAATAATTTTGTGTTAAAATCATCTTCTATAAGATCTTCAGATTCTATTACATTTGTTGCTTCGTCTTTTTCATTTGTATCAAAAGATACACTTCTTCCTGCAATTACATTTAATCTCTTTTTGCGCTTAATCTGCCTATTTTCATCTGGAAAGCGAATCTTTTGTAACAAGTCTGTAAAACTATTGTTTAAGGCGTCTTGATTTAAAGGTGCTTGTGCTTGGCACCAATCTGGCAGTCGCTTTAGCACTTCTTCTCTATTCAGAGGATATATCCCTGTGGCCCTAAATCCTGCTACCAAATTTTCAGGCTTCACTTTTTCAAGAGTTTGTCTTAATAATCTTGGAAATTGATCCTTTGGAATACAACCTTTATTTTTTTGTTTCCAATTAAGTAGAACATCCCTCCAAGCAGATTTAACTGGTCTAAAAAACGCCACGTCCAATGGCTGGCATAAATGTGTCGAGTTAGGCGGCAATAATATAAATCTAATATTATATTCTCTACAGGTACGCATCACCCGATCTGAAAGGTGGCTCGACAAATTGTCTCCTATCATGACTTTTGGTCCATCTTTTTGCCGGAAATATTGCAAAGCAATTTTTAAAAACCAGTCTTCAAATATTGTAATGTCAAACCACCCTGACTTCGACCGATTATATTTCGCACCCTCTATACCATTTTCAGTCCATGTGTCATATAAATGTAGCGACTTATAGACGACGTATGGTGGTAATATATGCCCTGCAGCTGAACCAGCCATCATAACAGACACTGATGTCTTGGACGAATCCATATATCTTTCACTATGACGAGCACCTCGTTTAACAATGACTTTTGACGACCAGGATCGTCACAAAAATTGGTCTCATCATAATTAATAATATTTTGAGGAGGCACATTTTCAAGACTATTCTCCAACTCAGTAAAATATTCATTAATCATATCACTGGAAACTTGAGCTCTGGCCCGCTTTATGTTTTCGCATAATCTCGCAGAAAGCTAAAATATATTTTTAAAAATAATTAAAATTTGTATAATTATTGGCTAGTTACAGCCTACCTTAGATTTGTGCCTATTTAAAAAATTTCTTGCCCATTCCAAACCTGGCATATTGTTATTTCCAAAACGATTCTCCCGAACACCTTTACGATCCAGGTATTGTTTTACTGTTAACCGTATATCATATGAGGTTAATGGAAACCCCCACTGTGCGGCCAAAAGGATATTATTAACAAATGCTTCCTCCTCTTCCTTGGGAAATACTGGTTGCCTCCCAGGGTTACGGGAAAACAAATTCCTTCTTTTCCGTGAGAGTGTTGATGGGTCAATTCCGAATCTCCGGGATGCTTCCCGAATTCCGGAACCATTTTCAATAGCCCGTAATGCAGCTTCCAAAGTTTCGTCGGAAAAATTTCGGTACGATCTACTCCCTAACTGCTTTTTGTGTTTTCGGGGCATGTTGCAAGTTACCCACTTCTGGACATGCAATTAAAAAATATATATATTTACAAAAATCTTTTAACTTAAATCAAAACTGGGTATTTAAGGTTTTAGACCAAGCATCTAAGCACATTATATCCAAATTTGATACAAATCCCACTGTAAATAAGCTCTGAACAGGGGAAGTTATACAGAAACAATTTAGAGCACTTACCGTAGACGACGAAAAATCCCGCCAAATTTATCGTAGTAAATTTTGTGCAGCGCTATACTTGCATACAAGTCGACCTACCGATCCGTACTAAACGTAAACACGCAAGCGGTTGACGCGCGGCCTAACCTAGGGGAGGGGGAAAGCAAACATTCACCCGGTTCATATTGTTGCAAGTTATACCACTGTTGCAAGTATGCCCACTTTACGGTAAGTTCTACCGAGAGATCAAATAAATCTACAATTAGAGTCACCTGTGATTCATGTTATAAGTTTGTCAGTACTGAAGTGTACCTGTTGTTGGTGGCAAATGTCAAATTCGGCGTTACCAAGTTAGGTTTTATTTGTTATTTAACACAGGCTGATGCACAACCTACTTTCATCACTAAATTAAGTGACGGAAATGTCAATTTTATAGTTGATGTTGGAAGAAATAGACTTCTTTAACAAAAATATGGCAAACGCTGTTTCAGTAAGTATACATGCATTGGTCGGTTGCTATAAAGCATGGTTTACAATATATGACAAAAATTTAAAAAAATTATGATACAAGATAAAACTAAATGTCTCTAAATATGAATTACTATCAGTGATCTAGGCGATATAAGGAAAATCGTAGAGCTTTTATTAACAAACAATCTATGTACTCCTCCAACTTATGCGTTTCCACCATAAATCAGTCTCTATCATCAATATGCTGATGACACCTAGATTTATCACACTTTTAGACCTGATGAGACTTTACACTCTTGCAGTCTTAATCAATGAAGATTTAAACAATTTAGCAAACTTTGCAGAATCTCATTTTCTAAAAATTAATGCTAGTAAATTCACAGTTATTGTTTTTGGTCCCAAAAATAGTACCTAAATTCAAATTAAAATTTAAAATTCATTAATTATGTGTTCCAATTCACTTCGTAACTTGTAGTTGTAGACAATGACTTCAGATATCGTGATCATATTAACTATTGTGTCCGTAGCGCCTACTGCAATTTAAACATTTTATATAGCAATAGCACATCCTAAATAGTAATGTCTCTTTCTATCTGCAATTATGCTGATACTCTTTATGGTCCATGCCTTGTTAAAACTATTATTAGAAAAATTCAATTGGTCCAAAATTCTTGTTGGAAGTTTATGTGTAGGGTGAGAAGACGTGACATATCTTTCAGAAAATCAAAGATGCCATATGGTTGAATATGGAACAACGCCACTATATGCATGCAGCTCTACTTGCAAAATTATTATATGAAATACTCCTCTTTATTTCCATAACAAGATAAAATACCGTACAGATATCCATAACTTTAGATATCGAGGATTATTAACTACTCTAATACACTTTACTGAACTTTTTAAACGCTAGTTTTCGTACAACATTGCTAAGCTATATAATCAATTCTTTTGTGTTTTAAAGACAATTCCCTGATAACATTCAAACATAAAGTTGCATCGTTGTGTACAACAGCAATTATATCTACGGTCTATCTAACATCTTCTCGACGGTTTTATGGATATTATTTGATTTCAGTTGATTCAATGAAATTTTGCAATCAAGTAAGTGATTATAATTTAATATTTGAAAATATTTCTTTATCCGCAAAGGTCACAAAAGTGACAACTTATTTGTCTTTATTGACAAGGTAAAAGTGTCACTTTATCTGCCTAAGCAGACAAAATAGCGACTTTTGCGTACTTTATCTGCCTAAGCACACAAAATGATTGCTCTCTTTCTTTCTTTCTATGTTTGTTCGCCATCTCCTCCGAAGATACTGGACCGATTAAATTGTATGATGGCTTAAAATTTTGCTAATTTTTAGAATTAGTTCGTAGGCCGGTTTTTATTTTCAAAAAAGTACGAAAAAGTTTTAATTTAAATAAACCTTTAAGCAGCGGATCGGAGCATCTGTCGCCGTGGGTTATGGTGTGACAGCTGCTGTGGCCGTGTGCTATTAGCACGGGTGATTCAGTATGTTCATATATCATTACAGTTGCGCGTTATCTGAACAACAGAGGTTGGCGCAGGGGTACAGTGCTAGCCTGAAATTTACCTGAATACGTTTGCGGATAAAATAGTATATGTTATTCGGAGTAAAAGTGACTTTATGTGGCTTAGCTGAATTATTGGCCTCACTAACGTTCGGCTAAATAAACTTCAGCTTCGCCACATAAAGTATCACTTTTACTCCTAATAACATAATCTACTATTATGTTAGTTAACTGTAGCACTATATGGCCTTTTGTTTTATTTTCTTGATATTTAAATTTGTTTTTCTTAGAAATTATTTCATTATTCTTTCTAAAGCGGTAATGTGGAATTGCAAAAGTTTCCGTTGGAAACGTTTTAAACATTATCGTTTTTTTCTTTTTCTTCCCTTTCGCCACCTTAAGTTATTATCAAATTAGGAGGCTATAATTAGTATTGGTTGGAAAAAATTAAAAATAAAGTTATTATTACTATAATTATAAAAACTGTATAAGTATTAAAAATAACAGTTCTTTAAATAAGCTTAATACAGTAAAAAACTACAATAAATGTTCAAAATACCCTCTGTTGGCTAGCAAACAAGCTTTACCTCTTTGCGAAAAATTTATGTGAATTATTGACTTTATATTTCGCAAAAAAAAAGAATTTGAGGTGAATCAAGTCTGGAGATTTGGCTGCCTACGTCCTATCCATCTATTCAGATAATGATTGTTGAACCAGTTACAAACACACCGGGAAAAATTCGGTGTAGCACCATCCAACTGAATCCAAATGTCTTGCCTATTTGCTAATGGGACATCCCCATTAAATTTGGTACACTCTATTTTTTAATGCCGGAGACAAAGTTATGCAACCCATTATTTAATTTTACCAGTCAACTTGTTCTATTTATTTAAATTAATTTTTTTAAATCAAGGACGTAAGTTTAGCTTGGCGGTGTCAACTTGTCATTTAACTTTCGTATTTCGTAAATTTTAGATAAGAAATGTTTTTAAGCCAATATCATTGTCGAAATAGTCATAAAATATAACTTCCTTGTGTTCCTACGTTATAAGTAACATTAAACAAATATATGACATTAATAAAACTATCACATAAAATAACCTAACTTCAGGACACATATTTTTTTCATGCCTTCCTGGATTATATTCGTTAAAAATAACATTTTGAAATCTAGATTACATTGGAAATCGTATTTTGGGTTGCATAACTTTGTCCTTGAAATAAAAAAAATATGGTGTAGATTATTTTTCAGTTAAATTTAGGAAAGAATCTTCAATTAACCAATGCAGCAAAATAAGTGGTATAACTAGATGTTTCCCTAATAGTCCTGTTCAAACATTAACGGCAAACTGGTGTTGATGTCCACGTTGACGTATAACATGCAAATTCTCAACAGGCCAGTAGTGAGAATTGTGCATATTGAAAAAGCCATCTCTGGTAATAGTTATTTACGTGGCAAGCTTAGTAAATTAGACTTTATGGGCGAACCAGACAATTTGCAGAGTGACGTATCAGAAAACAAGCTGCTTGTAAAGTCACCAGGGCACCATTTTATAGGCATCGTGCCTGTAGAGACTCATTTATCGAGTCAGTTCAGACAGCAGTAAACGATCTTTTAACAAGTCAAGAGGAAATAAAACAAGTTTTGTCAGTCCGCAAAACTTTTAACAGATTAGGTTCTTGAATCCAGTATCCAATTCCATTATAGGTTCATAGTAGGGTCACTTTTGTGTAATGGTAAAGATGTAAGTTTTCATCTCGTACATATCGAGAACTAGCCGGTGATTTATCCTAACTTGTCGTCCAAAAGATCTTGGACTTGTTTGTGGAGTTTCGGCTACAATTTCTAATACTAGTTCAAGTTGTGGTGTTCTTGCACGAGGTCGACCTCCTAGGTATAAAAGTTCTGGTTTCTGTAGGACGTTAGTCAAGTCTTTGGAAAATATTCCGATTATGATGTACCTATGTTTCTGCATGCAACATTGCTGCTGCTTGACCAAAAGCCATATACAGGGAAATCAAAATCTTGAGCCATATATATAATACACATATATTGCTTGTAGGGCCTGGAAACTTCAGAAAACATTACGGCGCCGACATAGTATCACTTAAGAGTATAACGCGTCTCGTGCGCATGCGTGGGAATTCGAACTCCGCCTTTAGAAGCGAATTTTAAACTTGACCACTTCCCCATTGGGCGGACGACGCCGCCGCGCTTGCGCAGAGCTCACCGTATACATGAAGGAGTTGGTTGCGTGTCTCACTTCATCGGTGAGTTTCCCACTCATAGCCGCTAGCAATATAGTAAGTATTAGATATATGGCTTGAGCACGGGAGCCATTGAACATGATAAAACTTGCCTAATTTGTAGCATGGTTTTCGTCGACATCAATGTCCACCTCATCTATATCATGAGGCCAAATTGCAAAAAGATATGTCGATGATGTTTTTGCAATTTGGCCTCATGATATAGATGAGGTGGACAAATTTCTTGAACATATTAACAGTAAAGAAACCTCCATCAAATTCACATTAGAAACAGAGCAAAACAATCAGTTACCCTTTCTTGATACACTAATCACACGCACAATAAATACTTTTGAAACATCAGTATACCGTAAGAAAACCAATACTAATAGGTACTTACATTTTAATTCTAACCATCACAAAAACATAAAGACAGGCGTTGTAAAAAGTCTTTACGACAGAGCCAAAGTTGTTTGCTCTAATGATACAATTTTCGAAAAAGAGAAAGAATTTATTATTAATGTTTTACAAGATAATGGCTATCCAGAGACTCTTGTTCGGAACATTTTCAATACACGAAGCAATGCCACACACATACAAAGGAATGACACTCAAAAATATAATACTCTTACTATACCATATATTCCAGGCATATCTGACAAAATTAGACGAATTGGAAATAGATTCAATGTTAGGACGGTATTCAAAACGATGAATACTTTACGGTCAGTTCTTACAAAAACTAAACCGTTCAACGAAGAACAGCATTCAAGGAATTGTATATATAGTATTCCCTGTGAATGCGGGAAATATTATATCGGTGAAACATCCAGGCCTTTAGCAGTAAGAGTTAAAGAACATAAAAATATGTTGAAAACGTATCAATTCAATAAGTCTAAGCTGGCAGAACATGCTTGGGATGAAAACCATAAAATACAATGGGACAACACAAAGATCTTGTCTAAAGAATCGATGTCAACTAGGCGAAAAATTAAGGAAACGGCATACATTTTACTTAACGAAGAAAAATGCGTGTCGTCTTTCTCAATATTTTTAGACAATAGTTGGCTATCGATTCTTAAAGATGAGATCAAGTAGGTACAGATATCAACAAACGTCAATGTCAGAAAATTCATTGGAGGTTGGTCGTTTTTTCTTCCAGTGAAAAAAAGATAAGTTCTTGTTAGTTTTAACTGTTATTCGTTGATAACGAGGGCAGATTGTCCCTCGAAACGTTCGTTGTTAATATTTTCGTTATTTAATATTTTAATTTGCAGAGTGGCGAAATACCCATATAAGAAAATGAATTATGAATTCACGCCACAAAGAAGTTTCAGAGATTATATCAATGTCAAGTTTTTTTTTTAAGTTTAAAATTTTTCAACATCTTGTTTAACGTATCCCATTGTTATTTCAATGTTACTTATCAATTTAATGTATAAATTTGGTGTAAAATACGTATGTTTGCATATTTGTGTGGCTGATTACACTGCGTTAAAGTTACATGAATTAATAATAGTTAATTGTAGTTCAAATGTAACATGTGAGCAAACGACAATGAAATCAAGCTTGGCTTTGAAATATTTGTTTATGTTGGTGGCAGTGTAAGTCTATGTCAAATCTTACGTTAGTAGGTTAGGTTTTGACACAGAACCTAACCTGCTAACCTCGAATTTGACAATAGACTTACACTGCCACCAACATAAGCAAATATTTCAAAGCCAAACTTGATTTCATTTTCGTTTGCTCACATGTTACTTAGTTCTACAGTCGCGGCCATAAAAACCGCGACAGTTTTTTTGACCTAATTTTCAAAATGCGAAAAGAAGTGCCGACACTGACAATTCTAATTAATAAATGTCATCAAAAGTCATTGTTTAGATTTGAATAATGACTTTTTATGACATTTATTAATTAGAATTGTCAGTGTCGGCACTTCTTTTCGCATTTTGAAAATTAGGTCAAAAAAACTGTCCCGGTTTTTATGGCCGCGACTGTATAAGTGTCGAGTATTTTTCATGGGCTCCCGCGATCAATTTTATTTTTGATCGCTTTGTACTTGTCGGCATATTCACTGAAAGTGTACATTCTTCTTCTTAGTCTCAAATACTTAATATTAAAACAGTAAAATTTAGTGACAGTAATAATATCTGAATATGTTTAAAGCTCAAGTGCCATGGGATTTGTTCGCAATGTTGCAAGATCTAATTTTTATTATTAAAAAAATCTAGGCATGCAGAGAACCAGGTATCTTAGACATAGACTGCTGTGTTCATATGATCAATGTCCTATTTACAGTTTTACAGAGACCGAGTTCCTACTCTAGCAAAAGATCTTTTATATGCTAAACATCGGCATTAACGGTCAGCGCGAGAACGTTTAGGTTTTCTTTGATTTTTTACAAAAACGAACTTGCAATATTTTGTATATAAGTAGAATATTCTTCCCGCAGGGTATTTAACGAAGTATTTTTGGATAGTAGGAATGTAAATCATGTACTTATTTCTACCTCAAATATAAAAAATGTAGCCACAGCTGCTAAATCTGAATAAAAGCCACAACTTTCTATTTGAATTGAAATTTAAATTTGATATTACTTGGTGAAGGCGTTCAAATTATCACACAGGTAATGCGCTAGTTTTTCACTGGCGTAGCCTGATTTCGATTCATGACTTTCTACATTTCCAATATTCATAAAAAAATTAGATTGAATACATTAATCGAGTATCCTCTTCCTTCTAAGAGTAATTGTAACGTAACAGGTTTACATTGGCAAAATTATAAATTTCCAATTATACTTGTCTCTCTTACGCGTTTGCCGCTTTGGTTACTTAATCAATGATTATGGGAAATTTAGAATGTTATTTTTGTAAATTTCTGTACAATTAAAATAACAAGGGAAGATTTATTTAAAGTAACATAACAGACATAGATATACAAATGATTAAAATTAATTACGAATCTCACTGTACAGGTAAGGATATACAAAAATACACCTAGTTAAGCATCGTATGTCGATCATAAATATTACGTCGCTGCTCTTTCACTTGACGTTTCCACTTGTCTTGCTGGTGCCCAACTCTGTTTAGCACATTCCCTCGCACACTCATGTTATGGGACATGGGCCCACCAACTCCCGCCGCAGTTTCATCCTGCTCCAATTACAAACGAATATAATGGCAACTCTATCGAACAAAAGCACAACTTACCTCTTCGTTCGTATGCTCTTGGTAGTTGCCTTTGACACGTTTGTTGAGTAATGGATCCAGAATGATTAGGAATGCCATATAAATGACCAATATCGAGATGACCCAAATGACAATGATGACTACTACTTTAATGATGGTTAAGTTACGATTTTCATATTTACATTCACAACGCGGGCAGAATTCCTGCTCCTTGCCCTTGATTTTGTCTCCGATCTTTGGAAGAATTACTCCCTCACAGTTACTGAAAACATAGTAATAATTGTCATTAATTTCCTGCCGTCACCATTACCATTTATTTGGCGGTACGCTGGCAATGTGGAAGTTGCGAGTAGTATGCGACACATCGGTGCTGTTGGTGACGGATGATATGCTGGGGCAAACGCACAAGCACCGACTGTTCTCGTAGGATTGTGCCTGTAAATACCAATTTGTACGGTAGGCACATTAGCGACTTCAAAACAAACCTGGGTCGCTGTCGTTAGGCACAACAAAATAAAGCCGCTGCTAATGATGTAGCGAAGCATAGCGTATTGTGGAGTATCTGCAGAATTAATAGGAATTTTACTGATTACATACAGGATTAAGAATGAGATTGGCTGTCAGATATGTTCAGTAACTGATAGCTGGCATTTGCAAACACAACAGTGAACGATAACCATTAAATTTTGTTTACTTTTCACCAACTGATGTTTATGTGGCACTGAGTGATAAGGGGAGCTTACAACTTATACTAGTCGTGGCATTTCATTGTTGCACCTGCACATAAGGTGGGCTTGAACGTTGGACAATGGAATCTAGAAAGGTCGCCTTAATAACAGGCATTACCGGACAGGTAAGATTCTAGTTTACTGTAGATGTTATTGTTGCTTTTGTAGGTGTTAAAAAAGGTTAATTAAGTGTCCTACCTTGCGAGCAATACGCAACATAAAAAATCAAAACACAACACAGTCAAGACAGTCGACGTCTGCCATTCTAATAATATCGATAGAACAGTAAACTGTAAGGCGCGTAAATTCAAATTTTTTAGGATGGTTCCTATTTGGCCGAATTCCTCTTGCACAGAGGCTACCACGTGTACGGAATCATACGGAGGGCAAGCACATTTAACACGTCAAGGATTGAACATCTCTATGCGGACTCGTTTCGACACAAAGGCGGTAAAATGCAGTTGCGGTATGGGGATATGACCGATTCCAGCTGCCTCATTAAATTGATTAAGGAAATCGAGCCCACCGAAATTTACAACTTGGCTGCGCAAAGTCACGTCATGGTCTCTTTCGATTTGAGCGAATACACTGCGGAAGTGGATGCCGTTGGGACTTTGAGAATTTTGGACGCGATTCGCACCTGCGGTTTGGAGAAGCGCGTCAAATTCTACCAAGCGTCGACTTCCGAGCTGTATGGGAAAATACAGGAAAACCCGCAGACTGAAACTACCCCTTTTTATCCGAGGTCCCCTTACGGTAAGATTTATTTATTATGTCAATCTTAATGGAAAAGGTGTTCCTAGGAACTAAATATTACCTATCCATCAAATCAATCTTGCTTTTTGAAACTCGGTGTAACAAAAATGCATTTTTTCTATTCTAAAATAATGGAAACTTTATATTTGATCAAGTGGAAAGAAAATGTTACATTTCGGACTCAGTAGTACAACATTATATTAACAAATACATTACAAACATGAAAATGCATTTAAAAATAATACAAAAAATAAAATAATATTTTTTTGTGATAGGTGTAAATGTTTTCAGTCGCCACACATAGCATGGCAATACGTGGAAAGGTAATTAAGAAAAGTTCTTTGAAATTAAATTTTATGTTCACATTTGAAAGCGTGGCCCACTAGTCAAAACTAAACATTTTGCAATATTCTGGAACTAACCTTATTTAATACTTGCTATAAAGCAATTTTCTTTAACAATTATGCTTTATTAAAAAATACGGCTTGAATATAGCGTCCCCAGTCCACACACATATACGTGAATCTTTTGGTCTGGGAGCTATAATTTTAGGTTAGCTGCAGTTTAAGATTTGTGTGTACGTAGTACACAATTTGCTATCATTTGTGTGGAAACCACTACTTTTCGGGGGTTTTCTGCGCTTGCGCGGCAAACGTCAAACCTAGTGGGGACGATATACTGAAGTTTTCCCAAAAATACATTGGTTCGCATATTAAAAAAATATACAGGTAGCTGAAAAAACCAAAACCATTAATTATAAATTTTTTAAGAAAAAACAACAAAGTAAGTAATAAGGACACAGCAATATAAAACTACTCTACTTGAACTTCGCCAAGTTTAACACACCACTCGAATCTTCTTCTAATATCTGCATATGTGGAGTGGATCATTTCTCGATTTACTTGGGCTATGGTTTGAATAACTCTTGTTTTCAGGAAATCAACATTGTGTTGCATAGGTTGTTCGTACACTCTTTTTTTTCCAGAATCCCCAAAGAGAATAATCAAGCGGCGACAAGTCGGGGGATTTTGCTGGTCACTGAATAGGACCAAACCTTCCTATCCACTTCTCTGGAAAATTTCTTGAAATAACTGTAAATGATGGATTTTCTTGCGATCAAAACGACAATTTTGCGACGATACCACCCCATTGGTAGAAAAGGTGCTCTTATCAGAAAAATAACATTTTTATGAAATTGTCTTATCTACTGCAAGTCTTGCTCCTATTTCTAAACAGAAGTCCAGTCGACGTGTCTAATTACCAATTTCTGGCGTGTGAATTACTTTCGGCTTGAAGGCTTTATATTTATTTTCTTTCAAAATTCTGTTACTGAATCCAAAACCAGTATTATGACCCCATTATTGTCTTTGTGATTTATTTTTGATTTTTTTACGTTTTTTACGTCTCCCGTTAAATCAAATTTTCGTATAAATTTTTTCAAATTTTGGTGGATAACTTCCACTCCTGGACATTTTTCATGAAATAATTCGATTGCGTAAGGATAAGAAATGTTACCGATACCGCAACATTTAACTAGATAAATTCTATGCTGTTAAGTAAGCATTATTTCAATTGAAATTTAACAATCCTAGTTTCAGGTGACATCTGATATATCAAGCCCAATGTCAAACAATTAATAACAGTTGCCTTAGTAATAACTTACAGGATTTTTATTACTAATTAAAAGTGAAAGAAAGGTTACACTGAAACAAAAATAGAAACAACCAACATACAAAGCAAATGTTAGATTTAGATCGCAGAAGTTAATTCCAAGCAACTTTTTTTAAAATTTTTGAACTTTTTTTCGACAGTTTCAAGGCAAGCACACATTTTTATGAAGAACGACTTTTTCTCGAGAACTTAAATTTTTTGTCGGTTTGTGGTATAGGCAACCCGAACTGGGGACACCCTGTATATAAATAAAACAAATGCATTTATTCCAGCGAAATCTAGCATCCAGTAATAAATTCGTAAAGCCTATCTCTGCGTTTTTCTAGCCACCGTTGGCGATTCTATATCATCTTCTTCATGTTCGCTAAGAATAGGATTATTCTTATCGTCATCCTCGCCCTCGCTGATTTTTGTATCACTCGAATTCACAAAATTCGACAAATGCCACCCACGTACCACTCGTAAGAGTATGGTACTCAGACGCTGGACTTTCTAGGTATAACACGTACGCAAATATTCATGTAAAAGTAAACGTCGGGGTTATAAGCGACCCCATGTAATAGTTCTACGGTTAATAATACCGGAAGTGACACGATCATGTTAAGTCCCCCTTTTTCTTTATTTTTGAAGATAAATTTTTGAAAATGTGTACATCATGTGTACTGAATAAACTTCACTTTTTGACATATATGTAAAAAAATTCCACTTCCGGCTTTAGCGGAAGTGATACTAACTAAATGTTTTTTAAATTTAGTTTTAAATTTTTTATTTAATTGTGCCATGACTGTTCCGATTTATTCCAATCGACTCATGTAATGCTTGAATCTGACACAATTCGTTAAAAACCTCTAACCGTCTAACCACACAAATATTTAACAACTGGTTAAATATTGTGTCTGATTTATTACTAAACAAAGTGTTTCAAAATGGTTTCTGGAACATTTTTTTTCAAATGGAACCAAGTTAGTACCAAAGTAGCTTTGAATACTACTACTGATAAGGAATCTCCTGATATTCCCACTTTGCAACTAGGATAAATACGGCCCAAATTACAGTCCATCCACGATTTTAATACTGATGGGGCCATAATTATATATAACAGCAATGAGATAACATGAACAAAAAATATAATGCTTGAGTAAGAAAGAGATGACCATACGAAAAAAATATTTTAGTAGGCATGTTTAGTTGACTTATGTCATAATTAAAATAAGCGTCATGCCTACTCGAATATTTACTACTATGTTTATCTCTTTCTTACTCAAGCAATACGTGTTATTTTCTTGTTCATGTTATGTTATTACTGTTATATATAATTGTGGCCTCATCGGTATAATTGTGGCCCCATGGGTATTTTAATTTTGTTCTAATTAAAGGGTTATACTAAGTAATTAAGGTGCTTTGAAAAATTAAACACTTGAGTAGTCACATTTGTGTTGGCCAACTGGTGTTTTAATTGTATCTTTTAAAACTGCTTATAATTATTGTTAATTTGGTCCAAAATGGCGAAAAATTATACAACAGATTTATTTATGGAAAATATCTAAATGATGTAGCTGCTGCTACTACCAACCTTCAGGGCGCACTGACAGCAGTTTTGAGGCACTGGATATTAGGAGTAGCAGGCCACTTATTACTGTAAAGCTGTGCACAGGGCTCGTGGACCACTCCCATGCGCCGCAGAGGAAACACTTTTTGGGGATTCAAGGTTTCGGATATTTCTCTATTGCTACATAAACTTAACGAGATCGTTCTAGAGACTTGTAACCTACATTACTTAAAGTAATTAAATGTATTAAATAAATTATATTTTTCCGCTTTTTGGACGTCTCGTTAAGTATGCAATTCCTGATGTAATCACGATAACTCGAGAACGACATAACTTATCAGGATGATTTTTGGGCCATTTTGTGTGGAATATTAACGCAAAGAGATTTTTTTAAGTCGTCGCACATATAGTAGTGCTAGCAAGTATTTAACATAATATGATAACGGCCATACCACGTTAAAAGCACCGTTATAACAGATTACTAAGACTAACACCCGTATTCATACTCGTTCGCCAGCGAATCGCCGGCGACTCGCCAGAGTTTCGTTATGAATAGTATGTTGGCGGTACTGTACGTCTATGTCAAATTCGAGGTGATCAGGTTAGGTTTTCAGTCAGTTTTGACAGAAACTGACACAAAATCTAACCTGCTAACCTCGAATTTGACATAGACGTACAGTACCGCCAACATACTATTCATAACGGAACTCTGGCGAGTCGCCAGCGATCCGCTGGCGAACGACTATGAATACGGGCGTAAGTGTGTCTTAAGGAGTGAGCACTCCAACGAGAGCATGGCAAAAACTGCTCCATAGCAACGGTGTGCCGAAGTATCGATAAGGGGCAGATCTATTCCCAGTACAGATAAAAAATACTCGAGTACCGAGTACAAATACTTTACTTAAAATGTAATCGAGTACCGAGTACAAGTTCACAATGAAAGTATTCGAATACCTATACAAGTACAGAGTACCGAGTACAGAAGAATGCAATGGCGGAACAATGGTAAAAACAAAACACAAAATCCTATTTTATTGGCTTTCAATTTTTCAAAATTGTCGTCTGTCAGGGCATGGCGAAGTGGTCTGTTTACCAGTGTCGCGAATGAAAATAATCGTTCTACTGCGGCCAATGATGGCAAACATAAATAAAATGAAAGAACTTTTCTATAATATTTCATAAAAAGAACACGTTTTCTTCCTGTACATCGAAAACTGTATATTAGCAAACATAAAATAAATTGTAAAAGTAATTTAATCTTTAAGTAACAAACGACTTCCGGGATTGGACCGTGTCATGATTGAGATCGAAGAACTCAACGTTTCGCCCAGTTTCGTAAGGGGCTTCATCAGGAGGAAAGAGAAACGAGCACGGTAACTCAACGTGTTAACCACGCCAGAGGCGAAACTCTTTGCAAGGGAAGGGATAGAAGAGCACGGTAACTCAATGTGTGAATCACGTCAGAGGCGAAACTCGAGTTTGTATTCGAGTACACGTAAATGTATTCGAGTACACGTAAATGTATTCGAGTACCCGAAAATGTATTCAAGTACAGGGATATGTACTAGAGTACACGTAAATGCGTCAAATACAAGTACAAATACATTTCAAAAAATGTACTCGTGGACTGAGTACCGAGTATACACTAAAAGTACTCAGAGTACAGTTACTAAGTACTTGTACTCGAGTACAGCACAGCTCTGATAAGGGGCTTGCATCAACTCATCTTGTTTTTTTATTATGAAATACAAACAAGCCTACCGAGAAAAAAAGGGATATAGATGTAGATATTTATATTTTCGGGATTAGAAGAAAGATTAGATGCCCATCACATTATAATAAGCTATTAAATAATAAATAATATCTACGCCAAACGATATCCTGATCGACACTGCTGTGCTAGAAATTATTTTCAACGGCTAAAAATATCCAATAATGATCCAAAATTGAAGTAAAATGAATTTTACAATTGTCTCTTACCTGTAGTTTTGATTGTATGAGTCACACATCCAAGTAAAATATATGAGTAGATTCCTAATTAATGGTAGTATCGAATGGTCCGTTGGTACCAATATGGTGCCATTTGAAAAAAAAATGACTTGACGCAAAAGCAATTTTATTATTTTATTACTACGTAAGAAACGTAGAATTGTATCAATATTAAAAAGGTTGTAATGATAAAAGAGACGGTAATTATTGTAGGACAACGGTATACTGTATTACTACTTTACATGTTTCTACTCGAATACAATATTTCGTTATTTTTATGTAATATCGTAGTGTTGCTGCCTTATTAAGAGATATGTAATGAATTTCATCTAGATTAAATATTTTCAGCTTGTGCAAAGCTGTATGCCTACTGGATAGTGACGAATTACCGAGAAGCTTACGATATGTTTGCCTGCAATGGGATTTTGTTTAACCACGAGAGTCCTCGGCGTGGAGAAACCTTCGTCACACGAAAAATTACCAGGGAGGTTGCAAAGATACATCTTGGCATCTCGGAGTTTCTTGAACTGGGAAATTTGGATTCTAAAAGGGATTGGGGCCACGCTAAAGATTATGTAGAGGTATTGTCAATGTGTATACATTTTAGCAGTGTTATTCTGGTTAATCCTGATTTTATCGGGTTATTTTCTATGGAAATATACATACCGGTTGTCCACTCTCAAAGTCTAACATAGGCAGTTAACATTGTGCATTCGATTTTTAAGTATTTTTCCACTATTTCTATAATAAAGTAGTAACTAATAAATATTATTATTAGTATTGGTTGCTCAATAAGTTTATCTTTCTATTGGTACCATTAGCTTCGCTGTATGTTGAACTGGCGAGCAAGAATCAGCAAAAATATTCATTATATTGTTAGATTCCTATGTTCAAGTTTGAGAATGGATACCCGGTATATTATTTTGATGTAAAATCCATACATAACTATTCATATAATCGATTAGTTAAGTTAAGGCAGTAACAATACAATTCTGAATTTAATTTTTTACGTATCTAGAAAAACTATTTTCTCTTTTGGCTTTGGTTTAGTGTCAGACATATCTATTAACTTTGCTCTGTTCTAAATAGCGTGTTTTATAATTTTATTGCATTTTTAATGTGCTAATATTTTCAATAGCTTTTTCATGTATGGTTTGCCATGTTTTATGTGAATGGAAATACTATACTGGAATAGCAGCTCTTTCAGAATAAGATGCTTAGTTTTTGAAGTCTAGAACGATGAGCTACTTGCATGAGCAACTTGCATCATCAGAGTGAGTTTCTTCACTCTGATGATGCAAGCCTGTATTGGTAATTTTATCTAGCCCTTGCGTTGGGTACCGTAAACTGTAATGCGGCTTTTTCCCGTGCCTTCTACTCTACTGTACTATGAATTTGTAATGCCCTTTGTTTGCTAGTTAACTCATTCGTAGGAGTACAAGACTCGTTTTTTCCTCAGTGCATCTAAGTGAAATGCCAATTATTGCTCTTTTCGGTTTGCTCGTAATCACCTATCATGCTGTAATTATAGATGCAAACCCTGCCAGAAATGAAAACCAAACACTTTATATAAAAAGATATGTAATCCGTAAAAGAAACAAACATGCATGGAAATACATACAAAGAATACACAATGTTAATCGATAAATGTTATAAGCGCTATTAATATTAGCACGGCACAGTCCACTAGCTTAAAGCTGAATATACAGGCAATGTTTAGACCTTGCATTCGAATTTATTAAATACGACGGGTTGTATACAAAACCACCGATGTTGATCGCCACCGATATGGATTTCCTCCGACTCCTGACAACTGTATTGAACACTACCGACTGAAACTACCACCGACTTGGTTTACTACCGACTTTTAAAGTTTGTAACAAATATATGGTATGTCACCGAACTAAAATACCACCGACTTGGTGTACAAACCGACTTGAATTACCACCGATGTTAATTTACATCGGACAGGAACTATTACCGACATGAACTTTCGCCGATGTGGACTACCACCGCGCGTTTACTTCCAATCGTTTTCGACCGTAGTTGCTGCAACACATCTTACACGAGCGACCGCGAACTTGCAATCCTTCCGATATTAATAGTTTGGCAGCAACTGCAGTATCTTTATGAAGTAATTGTATCACTAGCTGTTGAAAGATTTCATATTTCGTCAGTAAATTGTTTATACTGTAATAAAATGTCAGTATTATGTTTTAACTCGTACATAGATTTAAATTCTTTTAAAAGAAATGCGATCTTGTTTGATTAGCGTCTGGCGTATTTTGACCAGTAAGCATATTTTACTAAAATTCTGTAAGTATTAGAACGTTATATGTTATATAAGACAGGCGGCTGCGTTTAATTTCATACTACCGACAAAATAACTCAAGATATTGTGGTTTTCTTTGTGAATTGGTTTGATATATATCAGCGTGTTCAACTTCTCACCTTCACACCCCTGTATCTTTCTTATTTATCTTCTGATCAATTTAAAATGTTGGTCGATTTACCTACTCGTTAAAGCAATTATTTTAATAGTTTTTAAATAATTTTACTACAAAGCCGTAGCCTACTGCGACAAAAAAATTACTGCAAAAATTAAAAAATTATAGTAGGCTTAGTTTCATCAAAAAGTTATTTACAAAAGTTGTTCAGAATTAGAAAAATTGCCAAAACGTAAATTTTAATCCAAATAAGTGTATTTATTGTCGACCGAGTAAACACACCATTTCTACATTTTCAGCAGTGGTTAGGAGTATTCTAGGCATAATTTAAATTTCGAAAATGCTAAATTAATAGTTCATAAACTATGACAGTTGGAAAACGTAATTGACGTTCATAAACCTTTTGTTTTCCAGGGCACCACCTCTTATTAAGACAATAATGGACTGTTAATTATTTACATTATTTACATAGTACATATTGTTATGCCGCTTAATATACAAAAATATTTCATGCGAAATCGTTGTGTAAAGTAAGACCTCACTCGCCATTTCGCCTTACTTCATTAACCGTTTTCCATATTTTACTGGCGATTTCAGATAATAGATATTAACGATACAAGTTTGATTATGAGCATCTTACCGAAACGAGTCTCGTGAAGTGCCATAAGCAAACGTGTATTGTTCAATATTTTATCTCCATCAATAAATTCTGATTCAATATTTTTTTTTTATATAAAAAGGGGGCAGTGATATCAATTACCGCACTAAGTGCGGTAATATCTATCCATTACCGTGCGGTAATGAAGCTCTTAACATACTAAAATTAATTTGGTTAATAGTCTATAACAACACCGATGAAGATAAAAATATTTAAAGGAATAGAAAGTTTTGTTAAATGCGAAAACTGTCACATTTTGTTTGGCTGACATTCTTTTAAATATTATAAAGTTGTATGCACCAGTGGACAGTAAACTGCGTAGTTTTGTTGTCGAAAAAAAGTCCTTCTCATTATAACAACCACGAGTTTAAATTTATACACTGGGCTGGAACACGGGCAATATGACTCAATTGTTTTAAGAAAGTGTTTCGGAAAACAAGCAATTATAAATATGTCTCATAATTACTAACAATAAAGAAACAAATTATTACCAATAATTTAGACACTTGTTTATACCGAGTGATTTTTTAAAAACTCAACTGCAGCAGGCCCTGGACAGCCTGAATCAGTTGGCAATACTGAAATGTATTGTTGGTGACACTGTAAGTCTATGTCAAATTCGAGGTTAGCAGGTTAGGTTTTGCGTCAGTTTTGACACAGACTTACGCAAAACCTAACCTGATAACCTCGAATTTGATAGTAGTAGTTCCTATCGGATCGAAATCCACATCGGTTGTAATCTAAGTCGGGTGTAAACCAAATCGTTAGTAGTTCATGTCGGCAGTCAATTCATGTCGGATCCAAATCTACATGGGTGGTAGAGCGCACTCTACGAATACGACCCTGGCTCCAGTAGCTTGAAATCAGCTGTGTCAACAAGATGATGCAGGGATTTGCCGCTACGCGACGCTTGACTCAGCAGGTTGCCGTTGCTTTCTGGCGCGTAATTTTCCCGTTGAAGTTATTACACAATGCATTGCAATCCCTTCATAATTCACTGGTATGGTTATTTATAGAACTAAACTTGCGTTATAGTTGCTCCAAATGATCTCGTACATTTACAAGATCGACTGCTCCTTTGAAATGGGCTAAGCGGCTTTCGACACTGGAGAATGATCGGTATGTCGGTGTTGATTCCAAGGTAGTTGTAGGCTCTCGAGGCTGTATTTCGGCTCAAGAATAACGAGGCGTAGACTGGTGTTAACGCAGGCTCACACAGAAACTCAATCGCACCTTATTGCTTCGCGTGACGTCCATTGTCTTTGGAGGTAACGCTTCGCTCACCTGGTAGTGAGCGACTGACTCTCCGTGCCTCTCAACCCGCGCATAACTTGCTTTGTTCTATTAATAACCGCACTCAACACTGTATCAGCTTGTTGCCGCGCACAATCTCACGGTCTTTATAAATGTTTAGGGGTGGGCAACTGCGGGCGCACGTGAAATAGGATACGCGAAAGGTCAAGCTCCGCGCCGAGCGCTAAGATAAGAAAAACAAAACCTAAACAAATATAAACATCTGTGAAGCCGGAACGTGAGATTTTATTTTGTGCCACAGACAAACACACATTAAGGAAAATTATATTATAGATTAGGCATACTACGAATTATCCATATATATACAGGGTGATTAAATTATCATGTAACAACTATGTAAGTAGGCAACCTATTATGCGGAAGCATTTAATTATTATGTTATTATTATGCTGTTATCCCCAAACTTTCATATTTGACTTGATTTGCGTTACTAATAAAAAATACCTAACACTTTCGATCTCTATTTATTTAACAAATTTTCAGATAAAGAAAATGCTTATGGAATAGTTGCACAAGTAATGTGTGTTGCCTACCTGGTTGTTACATGATAATTTAATCACCCTGTATAATAGGCTTGTCTGGGACGCTGTTTTGTGTGTCCGGGACGCTGTTTCAGCAGCCAAACCGTAAGAGATAGAGAAAAAAGTTATGAAAGTTATATGTTTGGAATGGTCATGTCAGGTCAGGAACCGAATTTCAGTCACGTGACACTTCCGGTTTACGAGAAATCACGTGATTTCCGTCCGTCCGGGACGCTGGTCCGTCCGGGACGCTGTTTCAGCAGCCAAACCGTAAGAGATAGAGAAAAAAGTTATTGAAGTTATTTGTTTGGAATGGTCATGTCAGGTCAGAAACGTGACAATTCCGGTTTTCGAGAAATCACGTGATCTCTCGAAAACGCGTTCTATTTGAAAAACGGTCTTTTTTGTTTTATTAAATGAGACATTTGTCTCACTGGTTGCTAGTATTTAAGAATAGAATACGGTGATTTAAAACCAGAGAGAGAGAGAGAGAGAGAGAGAGAGAGAGAGAGAGAGAGAGAGAGAGAGAGAGAGAGAGAGAGAGCGTAATACTATTTTATTAAGTGAGTATCAATGCTAATGACCAATGTTTGTCCGAAACACACTTATTGTTGCTTTTTCTGCTTAAAACGCAAAACTTAACCTAGAAACATCAACTGACATTTCTAAATTTCTTCATTTGACACATTAAACAAAACCAAGTTAGCTCGTACCAAATCGAAAACCGCCAGTCGCTATAATGTTGGTATGGTGGAAGGTCTTATTAGCCAATCTAATAAATTCCAGAGATGGAGAATGGCTCAAAATTCAACGAACTATATTCTCACAAAATGTATCTAATTTTGAAAATAGGGCGAAGACAAAATATTAAACTGCTCGATGCATTTTTGAAATATCTGGAAAAGAACTTTGGCTTTACAATACTGCCAACACTAAATTGTGCAACGTCTTCTTGACTGTCTCTTCAAGCAGCAAATTTCAATCTTTGGGTTTACATTTTTGATGTAAAACTGTCTAACGTTCTCGAATATTGAATTAGATTTGACGAAAATTTTGACTGTAAAAAGTTATAGTAAAAAACATCCCCTCCCTTGCATAAATGCCTTCTTCTGAACTTTATCAAGTCACCCAACTCGGCATAAAAAGTCGCGTAGACATGTCAAATTACATGAAATTTGCTTTATCTGTATTTTTCTGTTACCTTTTAAAAGGCGTTAGCAATGTTCAAACGAACTTTTTTGCTTATTGATCTAGACAACACGTCCCTAGAATAACGATGTACAATTTGAAAACACCCTGTATATTCCGGTTCTTTTATTGTTGTAAACATATTGTTTGTTCTCGATGATACTAATCTCTGTAGAAGTTTCACTGAATATTTTGAAGTTATTTATGGTGAAACATTTTACTCAATTCTAAATCACCAATTGCTAAGATTAATTAACAGAAACGTTGAAGTTTACGATACTAATTACAGTGATAACAATTTCTATAAAGATATCAGTAATTTTTCTTGGAAATCATTCAATGTAAGCGTAATTCAACTCTATAGCAACGTGTTTGTATAGTTTTCCAAAATTGTTGATAATTTTCCTCAAACTTTTTTCGTAGTAGTAATTGGTAGCGTAACTCGCATTGCGGTATTATGAAACGAGTTAGTGGAATTTCTAAATTTGCACTAGGTACCATAGATAATTTAATGTGCTTTGCGCCGCAGATTGTCAGAAGTTGTTATAACAAATAATATAAGTTTAACCACTTTTAAATTCTTAAAAATTAGAAGTGTAATATTTATCAGAAATTTAAAAATAATATTTTTGGATTAGGATACGTGTACTACATTTTATTATAATTGTTATATTAAATGCTTCATTTTCACTTCAATAATGCAGTTAAAGTCCTATAAAATATCAACATTTAGGCTAATTGTTGTACTTATACCTTTTAAGTATTTAGCATTAAAATACTTCGGTTGGAACTTTTTACTACTGTCCTAATTTCAATTGCCAGCAAACTTCTAAAATAAACAGAAATATTATAAACTGTAGACCCGATTAAAAATGTAGAAGCAGCGTTGTAAAGCAATTCAAATATTTTTGAAGAGAGTAAATGTTAAGTATTAGGTGGCAGCTCATATATATCGATCATACGAGTAGTTTATTCTTCAAAGAGAAAAAATCGGCAAAATATGTAAGTTGTAGCATTTGGACACACAAAAAGCCTACTAAACACTTTTGAAATCTATGTTACTGTTTTCCATAAACTAAATTTGAATCTGTGTACCTATGTGAACGAATCTTCATTGAGACCACGCCTAGAACTCGATCCTGGCATTGAATCCTATTATTTGAAAGGTAAAATCGCCTTAATAACTATTAGAAGTACGTACAGAACTAATTCCGGAATTTATCTTTAACAGAATATATCTAGCATAATCAAATATATCAGTGCTGGGAAACAAAACGTAAATATGTAGGCTACCAGGAATTCTAAATATGAATCACCAACATGAGGTTGTCAATTTAAATTATTTAGGATTGATTGGAAAGATAAGATATAGTTCCTAAAAATTAGATATAGTATCTTTTACTGCGTTTGTTTCACTAAAATTGGTGTCACCTTTTTAAGACGCAGGATACAGTTTTACGATGAAATATTTACCACTGGGTATATCGAGTGTCAGGAACTATAAATACAGGTGTCTCAAAATTGACGCCCGTGCTTCTAGAATTTGATTCAGGGGGCTAAAAGAAATCGAAAATAAAGAGTGGAAAATTTTTCGTTTGTCTTTTGTTATCGAGTTATCAATAAAAAAACAAATTCGAAGGCCATTTTTTAACGTGTTAAAAAATGGGATATTTATTTACGTTACCATTGACGACGTGAAAAAATGCACTTCGCGCACTAGAGCGCCAAAATTGATATTCTTGTTTGACGGTTGTAGAAAAATATTGTTTGTATTGCGTGCGCGAAGTGTTTTTTGTGCGTTCGAAGTAGCCTTCTCACGCATAAAAACACTCACTTCGCGCACTTAATACAAAAATTACTATTTAACATCGCTATAACCACCTTATTGAATTATGATACACAACAAATTAGAGCGACCGGGCGATACAAGTTTTTATTTACATTTCCATCAATAACTCGAAAACAAATGGCAATCGGAGAATTTTCCATTCTTCATTTTCCATTTCTTTTAGCGCCCTGAATCAAATCCCAGAAGCACGGGCGTAAATTTTGAGACACCCTGTATAAAGCTAGAAATTTTAAATTACTTAGGATCTATTGGAACGAGAAGATGCATTTAATCAACCATAAATATTGTCCCGGTAGCGGGTAGAGACTTATTTATAATCCCGGTAAAGAATAGCTCTACTCCAGGGATGCGACCCTGCCTACGCGAGCCTTGGTTATCCACCAATCCCTCTCAGGGGGTAACCAAGTCCTAACATCCTTCCCCCCTACGAACCTCAAACCCGTCCATAAACCACAAATAATCCTACCTTACATTTCCTACCAATCCTCCAAGCCGTCTAGTCAACGTGGAGGATTAAGGCTAACAACCCCCCTTATACAAAACATGATGAGTTTCAAAACGACCGGTCGTGAACCCCAGGTGGGTAGCTCACTCAGTGACAACTCCCACACCTTCAATAAGGTCAGCCTCAAGGATTCTGGGGGAGACAAAAATTCATCAAACCAAACTCCAACGAAAAACACCACAAAAGTTAAGCTCTACATTGCAACATACAGTATCTAAACCATGAGATCCACCGAACACCTAGAAGAACTAGAAAAATAATTGTCTCTTATTAAATGGAACATCTTAGGCATATGTGAAACCAGACTACCCGGCGAGAAATGTATAACATTAAAATCGGGTCATCTTCTATATCACAACAACAAAGAAATATATTCACACATAGGAGGAACAGCGATTATGATAAACAAAAATATTAAACACCTAGTTACTAAAATGAAATCCATATCACATCGGGTTATATATAAAGTACTCACACTATCACAGCGATATAGCATTCAAATTATCCAAGTATATGCCCCTACTAGCTCTGCATGTGATGAGGAAATAGAAGATCTTTACGAAGATATCTCTCGAGCAACGTCATCAGAAAAAGCGCACTATATGTTTATTATAGGCGATTTTAGTGCCAAACTAGGGATACCAAAAAATAACAGTAATCAATACATCGGAAACTTCGGCCTTAGATCCACCAATGAGCGAGGAGAACAACTTATGAACTATATGAATCAAGAAAAATTGTACTGTATGAATACCTTCTTCCAAAAACCAGCAAAAAGAAGATGGACTTGGAGAAACCCAAACTCAACTGTGAAAAACGAAATTGATTACATATTAACAAATCACAAACATGCAGTAAAAGATGTGTCAGTTTTAAATCACTTTGACACGGGTAGTGACCACTGATTGATAAGAGCTAGAATAGAAATATACACTAAAGCAGAACGAAGGAAATTATTTAAACAACAACGTTTTCCCACAATAAAAACAATAAAAGAAAATCTACACGTCTACCAAACTGAACTAAATAAAAAACTATGCAATGACGAAATACTAAAAAACATGAATATAAACACTCTAGAAACCAAAATAAAAACAGACATAAAATCAGTCACCAAGAAGATATGCACCAGAACAAAACAAAAGAATACAAAAATAATAAAAGAAACAATAGACCAAATGGAGAAAAGAAGAAGCATGAAGAAGGGAATACCAGAATACAAGGAATTGAACAAAACCATTAAGAAGAAAATAAGAGATGACATCAGACACTATAACAGAGAACTGGTAATGAAGACCATCGAAGAAAACAAAAATATAAAAATTCTAAAGAAAATAAATACCAAAGGGCGACTCAGAATACACCAAATAAAGGATGAAAATGGAGACATCAAAGAAGATAGCGAAGACCTAATAAGAATCACGGAAAGATTCTACAGCACATTATACTCAGACAAATATCCAAAACCACATGAAATAACTGAGAAAACAATTCTGAATCTTGGCTCCGAAGAACTACCTGACATCACATCACAATAAATCGTAGCAGCATTAAACCAAATGAACAATAATAGAACACCGGGAGAAGACTGTATTACAACCGAAATGATAAAATTTGGAGGGAAGGCGACTATCGAATCGATGAAAATACTACTTAACAAATGCTTGACCGAGAGTAAGATACCAGAGACAGACAGAACGCCCAGGTTGTACTAAAACATAAAAAAAGGTGACAAACTAAAAATAGACAATTATCGACCTATCAGTCTACTCCCTCATCTGTACAAGTTGTTGACTAAGATCATAACAAATATACTTACGAATAAATTGGATGCTTATCAATCTCCTGAGCAGGCCGGATTCTGGAAAGGCTTCAGCACTATCGAACATATTCAATCCGTCCGTTCACTTATAGAAAAATGCAATGAATATAACGAACCACTCCACCTTGCATTCATTGACTACAACAAAGCCTTCGACACAGTGGAACTATGGTCTATTTTTGAAGCTCTAAACTGTGCAAGAGTGGACTCAAGATATACAAACTTACTAAAATATATATACGAAAATGCAACAATCGAAGTAAACATCGCTGGAGATATAAAAACAAATAAAATCTCTGCAGGATGTTTTCAAAACACTTGATTGGGATCACAAAGGTATTAAAATAGACGGCAGATATTTAAACCACCTTCGCTTCGCGGACGACGTCGTGCTCATTAGCCAAGACATGGAGGAGTTGCAAGACATGATGAATTAACTAAAGTCAAAATCCGAAAAAATTGGGCTTACCATGAACTTAGCCAAAACTAAAATTATGACAACAGGCAACACAGAAATACGCCTGGGCGACCATGTCATAGAGAATGTCGAAGAATACGTCTATTTAGGACACAACATTAAACTAGGCAAGGAGAACCAAGCTGCCGAAATAGAAAGACGAATTCGAATGACGTGGATAGCCACAGGCAAATTATCGTACATCCTTAGAAATAAGAGTATCCCAATAAACCTTAAAAGGAAAGTATTCCACACCTGCATACTTCTCGTAATGAACTAAGGAATGGAAACTGCCACACTCACCAATAGATCAACCAACAGATTTAGAACAACACAAAGGGCCATTGAACGAATGATGTTGGGGATAAGTCTCAGGGAACATATCAGTAATAAGGAAATAAGGCACAGAACTAAAGTAGAAGATGTCATAAAACGCATTGCCCAACAGAAATGGAACTGGGTGGGGCATGTTGCCCGCCAAGATGAAACCAGATGGACAAAACGGATAATACAATAGAGGCCAAGACTACACAAGAGAAATGTTGGCAGGCCAAAACGACGTTGGCTTGACGACATTAAGAACAAAGTAGGGAGTAAATGGCACCAACTGGCACAGAACAAAGAGTCATGGAAAAGAATAGGAGAGGCCTATGACCAGGAGTGGATGAAGGAGGGCTGCTAGTAGAAGAAGAAGAAGAAATATTGTCTTTTATCTACGGCAGTGTGTAAAATTGCCGTTTAGTTGGCAGTTTTAAGTTTGTAAAATGACTGTTTAATAGCATGTTTTCATTAGTTTACGTCGTCAGTGGTAACGCGTTTTAAAATTTTTAACCATGAAAAATTACAACCGCTTGCTAGTAATCCTAATTTATTTAGCGGGGCTAAAAACGCTCGCTCACTCGCGTTTTAACTCTGTCCCACTCGTCACTAAAGACTAGCTTTACGCACTTGTATTATAAATTACTATTAATTCACTTTTTTATCTGAAATAGTACAGGTAACTAATACGCCTGCGATCTAATAAATATTTGTTCTGTATATTGTGCAGTGTCTATCAAAGGAATATGTTCCATTTGAACAGCAAAAGCTCTGCTAAAGGGGGATGTTGGGTCGATGGGGACCAGCTCTCCAGCATTCGTGAAAAATCCCACAAGCTAGAAATCCCAACCATCTCGGAGTATATCTATAGGAACAAACTTAGGCAGATAATAATTACATTTTATATGGCGTCTTATACAGTCAATATACAAGTAATAAACGCAGAGAAAAAAGAAGTCTTCCAGGAATTGCAAAGAATGAATGTTGACATTTTCAGATTGGCCGAAACGATAAAAAAAGAAGTTAATAAAAATGAAAGAGCCGCGAGAAGAGACATAAAATGGTTATAATTGTAGGCACTCAAAAATTACGCTGATGATATTAACAAAGACGATTTTTATATTGATTTGATAATAATTGTTCTGTCACAGATTTGTCGTAGCATAGAACTATTTGTGCTAGGTGATCTAAATGGAAGAAACAGGTAAAAACCAGAATAGCACAGTAGTAGGCAAAAATGGCGAAAAGGTACTTCATGATAAAGCTCAACATTTATTTGATTTCTCTCTCAGAATTATTAATTAGTATTTCCCAACAAGAATATTCATAGATGCACCCGAGATCGACCAACAAGGCAGTTGTCATCTATAATAGACTACGTGATTCAACGGCAAAAATCCTATATTCAAGAATTCAAGCAGAGCAGAGTGTGACTCTTATTATCACTGCTTGTTTTTGGTCAAGGCAATAATCCCCAACTACAGACAACAAAATAAACAAACGGAGAAAAGGGAGGATCAACAGACAACAAATTAAATTCAATTTTGAAAATATGAAACAGGACCGAATCACTAGCCCAAAGGCAAAAATACGAGAGGAGTTTGTGGAATGGTGGATAGATGCAATAAAAGATACAATAAACCTGAAGAAGGTAACATGTTAAAATTGGTTGAGAACAAATGATCAGAATGATGGAAAATTGTATGCTAAGTTAAACAGAGAGGTCAAGAGAACAGTTTGAAAAGAACAAAATAGATAGAGTGAACGCAACTGTGAAGAAGCAAATCGCTTCATGGGCGAGTCTAAAATAATGAAATAAGAAAAATGAGCGGAAAGTGTAGATACGTATAACAGCGACAGCTGCAGATCAATGGGTTAGACCAGGGGTCGGCAAACTTTTTTTGGAAAGGGCCAGAACGTAGAATTTGTAGGCTCGGCGGGCCAGGTAGCAAACTCGAAGACATTTACATAAGCATTTACATAGAGCAAAAACCAGGTTCATTTTTTTATTAGGAACTGATATTTTTACATAATATTTATATATACTATACATACTAACACAAAAAAAATTAATAAAATATTTCCATCTATTAATAAACCTATTATATAACTGGTTACATTTTGTACTAATGCGATGAATGTAATTGTTTTTTCTGATATAATATTTCATCATACTGGAGTTCGAAATTATTACATCCTATCATTAAAGTTGTTTGCAAATGGTCATCTGTTAATAATGATCTGTATTGCGATTTTACATCGTTCATTTTCAAAAATGTCCTTTCACATTGGTAAGTACTCCCAAATAAAGATATAAAATCCCGAGCATACGATTTTAATTGAGCGTATGTATCTTCCGAAAGATATTTATAAAATTGGGTTAGATCCATTTCTTTAAACATAATTTTTAGCATATCATCATTTTGCAGTTCAATCACTTCCAATTGAAGGTTTGACGGAAGCCCCTCAATTGTACAGCGAAATTGATTTTGAAATATGGAAATGTCTTTTACACTTGCATCAAGATCCGAAAAACGCTGTTGTAACTGTAGTTTAAGTTCAGAAAATATATCCGCTGCGAATATTTTTGGGAATGAGGATGTCGTTAATATTAGAAAAATTTTACAGCATGGAAAATGGTCAAACTTGGTTAATGTGATTTGTGTTTCAAATAATGCAAATTGTTGGCGATATGACTTTACGATAGAATACAGTTCACATAGGAGCACTGTTTTTCCATGTAATTTTAAGTTAAATTCCTTAAGATATCCCATGATCTCTGCAGTAAATGCTAATTTCCATAGCCATTTTTCTCATTTAGAAACATTTCTATTACTTCAGTCAGTTCATTGATATATGTCAGTGGTTACAGCGCGTAATTTGATTTATTTTAAATTAACCCGCAGGCCGGATTAAAAACAGACGGCGGGCCGGATATGGTCCGCGGACCGTAGTTTGCAGACCCCTGGGTTAGACGTGATCGTTTCTTTCTGCCGAAAGACAGAGGTGGCTTTAAGTGGGCCGAAAACGAACCAAATATTACAGATTAAGAATATAACATCATGGAAGTAGGGGAAATTAAAGAGAAGAGCTGGTAAAGTGTCGACCGAGAATACCGTGCAAGAAAATGAGGACTTGATGAAAAATTATAGGTGGCGAAGAGCTATCGAAAGATTAGGATACTGGTTATCTGAGACCAATTTGCGAAATAGGGAAACTTGCAATAATTATCGAAGGACAAGCGTCACTAGCTCTATGAGCAGGTTGTGCAGTAGAATATTAAAAATCTGGTGTGATACACTCACACAACTTCCTTTTACAGTGATCTTATAATTAGTCAAAAATTTCGTTTTGAATTTTTAACCATTTGTTAAAAATTTTCAAAAATTACAAATTCTACAAAAACGGTACAAAATCGAGTGTTAGTTGAAGAGACAAATTTTCTCTAGAATTTTAAGGTGAATTCAAAAATGTAATAATATACCGGGTGTTTTATTTAAAATAGGAGTTAATAAAAAAAAATAGAAAAAAAAACAAAAGAAACCCACTTTAGAAGTATTCAACTGGAAAATCACCTATCTCACATCAATACACATTAAAAATGTAAGAAAAATGTAAAGTTTAAAAAAATCGTTAGAGCCGTTTTTGAAAAAATCGAAAAAAACTGAAAAATCACAAAAGTAAACACCTACTTCCGGTTATGCGATTTTCTTCTAAAGCTTGCTGTCTCATCTACATAGTACACAAAACTTATATATGAAGTTTCAATGCCATACCTCTTTTCGTTTTTGAGATATTCTGTTCACAGACAGACACACAGACAGACACACAGACAGACAGACAGACCAATGAAAAAAAATATGTTTTTTGGGATCAGGGGACTCTAAAACGTGAAGATCCGTTGAAAACTCAATTTCGAATTTTTGGGGTGAATCCAATACTTCCTTTATAGTAAAAGGAAGCAAAAAAGAGGATTGAGGCTAAAATAGAAATAAAGAAAGAGAAGAGCAGAGTGGTTTCCAAAATGAAACATCAAGCACTGACAACATCTTTTGTCTACTTCGAAGAGACTGGAAAGAGGGCTGAACAATCATATAATTTTGTCAACGTTGAAAAGGCATACAATAGTGTCATATTGTCAAAAAGTTCGAATGAGTAATTAGAAACAGATAAACCATTCCTAAGAACATCAGATAAAGGCCTTAAACCAGGATGTTGCCTATCACCCACACTTTTTAAAATATACTGTTATAATTGACTATGTTATAATGGTCTTTATATATTAATAGTAGATTATGTTATTAGGAGTAAAAGTGATACTTTATGTGGCGAAGCTGAAGTTTATTTAGCCGAACGTTAGTGAGGCAAATAATTCAGCTAAGCCACATAAAGTCACTTTTACTCCGAATAACATATACTATTTTATCCGCAAACGTATTCAGATAAATTAAAAACTGATCAAGAATAACACTAATTATTAGCAAGTAAGTGAATAAAATAAACTAATACCTATAATACAATTTTTCCGTGGTTACGATGTAAACATTTCGCTGAAATGTTTGAGTTTTGTATTTTGTGTGATTACGCACATAAAGTAGGGAAAAGTTGCTATTTTATCTGCTTAATTCGATAAAGTGGCACTTTTACCTTGTCAATAAAGACACATAAGTTGTCATTTTTATGACGTTTGCGGATAAAATGGTTTTATGTTATAACAATAATCATTATACTTTAGCTATTACATCTGACTTTTGATTATACTTTAGTTTATTTTCAATCAATTCTCTTTTAAAATTCAATTTCTAGTAACTGATTTGCCCTTTTATAGTTATGGATTATCAATATTATTAAATCTCTAACTTCGGTAAAATAGTTATTTGTTTCATTAGTACAAAAAATACATGATTTCGGGACAAGTAAGACAGAGTCTTACGTTTCCAGCGAGTTTGGAAGACAAGGAAGCGCGCTCTCCCCGACAAAGACGGACAAGATTAGAACGACGGCGCAGCCTATTCGAAAAATCCGTGAAAAAACTCTAGGTTGAAATTTATGGCTTCCTGTCCATAACAAACTATATATTAAAATTTTTCGGCTGGCGCCTTTTTTCCTTTTCTTGAGCTAAGTTTTCAAGCATCTTTATCCTCCCATTCTCCATCTTGCAACCCTCGGTTATCTATGGCTATGTCCACTTCATCTATCCAAGACTTCCTCGTTTCTTTCTTTTGATGGGATTCCACTCGATAGTCCAGTATATTTATCTATCTTGATCAGCTTCTCTTACATCTCCACACCACAATAACCTCTTTAATTCGATATGTCGTCAAAATTTCCTTGTTCGTCGCCTTTTTTTAATTTCCTTGTTGGGTATTATGTCGATAGACTGGACTTTAATTGAGTTTGCTTTAGATTTTATTGTTAAAACCAAGCACTCTAATCCATATACTTTGATAGATATCACATTGTTATATATTCCTCTTTTAGTATTTTTAATACCAAGTCTGTGCCATACGACTGGATTGAGTTGTCGTGTCGCTGTTTTCTCTGACTTAGGATATCATCTTCAGTTGTTCCTTTTTCTATGTACTATAATATTGAGTGCTTTCGTAAAGTAGTGGATAAATTCGTTAAAATCTTAAGGAGAAACTCTCGGACCCGTCGATTTTTATTTTTATTTGCGCATTTTTTCAAATAAAATCTATACATACAGGGTGACCCGCGTAGGGGGTATGAGGTCATCGATGCTTTTTTTTAATAGCAACCCCTTTTTTATGACGGAATTTGAAAGAACGCATTATTTTACTTACGTTAAGCTGATTTTTGAGTATAGGACACATGACCAAAAATTCAGAAAAAAGACTTACAATTGCAAAATACTAAATTAATTGCAATGAGAACTTCAAAAACAACTAAATGAAATGTTTAAATTGTGCAACGTTGTCTGCCTGACAGTAGCCAAGACGACCGACATGATTTTTATTGATTGCTGTCATTGATAAAAACGTAAAATCATACTTCCTAAAAGTAAATTTAGTATTTTGCAATTTTAAAATAGTTTTCCTTAATTTATGGTCATGTGATCTATACGCAAAAATCAGCTTAGCGTAAGTAAAACAATGTGTTCTTTCAAATTCCGTAATAAAATAGGGGGTTGCCATTTAACAAAAACATCAATGACGTCATACTTTGTATATATGTATTTTATTTGAAAAAATGCCTAAATAAAAATAAAAATCGACGGGTCCCAGCGTTTTTTCCAAAAGCTATTCCTTGAATTTGTGACGATTTCATCCATCACTTTGCGAAAGCCCTGTATAAGTTAGACGTGTATGTTCTTATATCTATTAGATGCTTGCACTTATTGTTTTTTTTGTAATAAACAGAAATTCTATTTGCATTTTTCTAAAGACACGTGGGAATATAAACTACAATAATTAAAATAAAAGATTGGTAACGCAAAGAATGAAAATTCTGCTCTTTCGCTGTCTCCTACACCAAATTCAATAAGTGCATGTAGCGGACGTCCTGAAACGTGTTCCTCTGGCAATTTTCTGTATTTCAGGCGATGTGGTTGATGCTGCAACAAGACACCCCCCAAGATTATGTCATAGCATCTGGAGAAACACGCAGCGTACGTGAATTCGTCGAAGCTGCCTTCGAATATATTGGCAAGACGATAATTTGGGAAGGCGAAGGCTTGGACGAAGTCGGAAAGGAAAAAGGCACCGGCATCGTCCGGGTTAAAGTAAATTCCAAATACTTTCGACCTACTGAAGTGGTAAGAATAAATAAATAGTAAGCTGTTTATGATTGTTTTTGATACAGCTTGGTCGTGATCTATTTTATTAAAGTTGTTGCATTAATTTTAACCTTATTAAATTGAAAATCTAAGTCAATGTGGCATCGTGTAGATGAGGCCGTGTTTCCTGATTGTTATTTATACGATTGCGTAGCCAATTATAACCTGAAAATCAAAATTCTGTAACCTCTACAAGTATTAAACAGTTTACATATACAGATTGCCTGCAGTTTGTTTGTCTTAAAATTGTTAACCGTCTCGGTATCTAGTTACCCTGTGTGCAGACAATCTGTATAGCAGTCACATTTCTATGGCCACGTACCATCCGACATGATAATTTTCATTGCTTGCTTGCTTGACGCCACTTTGAGAGCGAACCCGTGGGTCGAATTGGCCGATTTTGGTGTCAATCGACTCAGGGCGACGCAAGTAAGCCAGTAGTAGGGTTTTCAAATTTATATAAGTGACTTTTTTTATGTGGATTTTCTAACCTCAAAATTAACTCGACACACAAAATGGATCACTCTTGTACAAATTGCATTAAATGAATTATTTCGCGCCCAATTTTGGTGCAGAACGCTTGTTTAATATAATTATGAATAGCTTAGATAAATGACGGCTCTTTCTAAGCAAAGGATAAGTTAGTTAAAAATTTATTGTTTTAGGACTTACTTCTTGGAGACGCTACTAAAGCCAAGGTAGAATTAAACTGGGTTCCAAAGATCACGTTTCCAGAATTAGTGAAAGATATGATGAGTTCCGATATTGAACTGATGAAGAAGAACCCCTCAGCTTAAAACAAATGTTACTTTGTTATCTAAAGCAGTATTATCATTTTCTTACTTATGTCGACGGAAATGTTGAGGCAGTGTTCCTTGTACGTTTAATAATTAATTTAAAAATCTAAAAATACTTTAAAAAGATGTTATAAATGACCAAGTAAAGCGTATAGATATATACATTTATATAATAAATTTTCACAATAAATGTGTTTTTATTAAATAAAGTGAAACATAGTTGATACATAACAATGTTAAAATCATGTATATAGCTTGGTCCGCCCTCTACAGCTCTTAGGGTAGATATACAGCCCAGCCTAAATCAATACTGTTGGTGATTTTTGGTCGCGATTAAGATTTAAAAAAATGGTTCTTACAGCTACTAAACAGAAATAAAATGGTGGCTAGTAGCCGTCTTAAGAAAAGTCTAACTTCATCTAATCAGCATTCTAAACAAATTCCATTTGCCGTTAAGGGTATTTTTTAACGCAGCCCTAATCTTAAAAAAAAACGAGAAAGTGTCGGTGATTAAATAAAAACTAATTTTAGAAGTAAAATTCAAGTACCTTAGGTCTTGATCGACCTAGAAGTGATTTCTATTGTTAGATCAAGAATCGATATTATAAAACTCGACGCATTCAGTCTTTCAACACGGATTACCAAAGCTTTAGGGGACGACTTCGTTTTGCAAACACTCAGCTTGCGTATTTATTTACAGCAGAGAAATGTATAACTTGCAATTTTGCAGAAGAAGAGAAACCATAAAATAGCTGTATTCTGAAGTTACTTGTGCAAGATTATCAAAACACACGGAATACTAATTTCAGTTTCCAAAATACACTAAAAATTAGCCAAAATGAGTATATGCAACTTGTTTTACGCACCGTGTGCGTCACAAAGTGACCTAATAGGCTACACACTAGCTATATTTGAAGGAAGAAGAACTTATGAATCTACTAATCATGCTAATTTGAAGAGGCATTGGAAAAACATCGCAAAACAAGAAAAAAATTGGAGCGTTACAGGCTGAGTACAAAAAGTGATTTTTCGAAATAGGTTAGCTAAATTTTCTGATTTTTTTTTAAAGTATTTTATTTGCTATCTATATATATGATAACTTGAAACCGGTCTTTCAGGCCACGAGCTTGTTAATTTGTTTCTTAAAATAATCTTCTTCTCCTTCAAATTCGGGAACACCACTTCCCTCCATATTTTCCTTGGCCTGTCCCCTTTTTTGTCTGATTCTATCCAAGCTACTTGTGTCACTATTACAGCATCCAAAATCCTTTCTATACGTCCAAGCCATTGCAACCTCCTCATTTTCACTATATATACAATATTTTGTTCCTCATATAGGTTACATACTTCATTGATGGTTCTTCTTACATAAACATTTGTTTGCTTTAAGTATTCTCTAGTTCACTTACCTTCCTATCACACATTTATTTATAATCGTAGTCCCTAAGCATACATATTTTTAACTTACACTTCAATATAAGCCGAATAGCGAAAAAACTACTCCGGAGGAAGAGATGGGTGTCACCAATATGATAATTCAATAACTGGCGCATCTAAGTTGGAGGGTGATATGGTATACGCAATTTATATCGAAGATAAATATCTCAAAAATTACCTTCATCAAACGCAAGTTCTTTGATAAGCTATAACCTATTGTAGCAATAAAAAGACATGTATTGAGATGGTCTTAAGCCCTGAACCGCACATCTAGAGCACAGCAAATTAATGAATAGGTCATAAACGCTCAGAATGGGAGATAGGATTTAATGGCAACAAATAAAATAAAATCAAATTTGAATTAGCAATCATATTGGCAAAGCAATGCCTGTAATAAGTATTAAAATCGTAACATAAAAGGAAAGGCAGAGTTCTAAACCTAATAGGAATGGGACTACAATATTTAATTAGTTTAGAATATTAAAAGGGGATGGTAAAATGCAAAAGCCAATCCATGTATTGGTAAATCGATTATGAAAAGCATGGTCACATGCTTGTCGAGGTAAATTGCAAGTCAGAAATAGTTGTATAAATTTCTCTTTGAGCATATTCTCAAAAGGTATAAAAATGCAGAAGGCAAAACAGAGTGCAAAGAGCACATAGGAATAAATCTGAAGGCAAATAAAGGGAAGAAAATGAATAATTAACATGCAAGATTATTTGAAAATCCGAACATTAATTTGATGCAGAAGTGGAAAAATGAAATGGACTTTTAGTTGAACTCTGAAGTGTTTCTTGTGGAAGTTCACGAAAGGAAGAACTGATCAGTGAGAACATTGTGAAAAAGGATTGTTAATAAGTGCGGGACACATTTATGTGAATGGCAAAATTGACAAAATTAATGGACAAATTTAGTATATGTACATATAAGCAAAAGTTTGTAAAAATATTAGTTTTAAGGTGTTTAATTGTTGTAAGGATTTTATTTGACTTATTTTATATTGATATGCAATTGTTTTTAAAAACAAAGAGACAAATGAATAAAATTTGCTGGTGACAGCTTAAAAAGTGGTTGGTGTTTAATTTAAAATTTAGTACCTTTTACATACAGTTACAGCCTTAAAATTTCACCAGAGTGCTATTTACGTGGTCTTGTTCACGCACAAATGAAGGCAAGAAAATCCAACGCCTAAAGGTAATTTTCAACATCGGCCACCGATCCCGATCCGCTTCCTGCGGGAGAGGCCACGAGGCACCATCTCGACCCATTTGAGGACATCCCGGACCGGTTTTGCAGTTCCAGCGATAGCAGGCGAGCCCTACGACGACTACATCAACACCGCACATCCGGCAACCGACTTCAAGAGAAGATCTGGGCACATTCTTGCTGCGGCCGAGGTTCGAACGGGCGCGTAAAGAAGGTTTCGCAGGTTAGTGGTGAAGCCCATATAATTTGTACCAATGTGTACCTACTGGGAGGCTGCTTAAACGTCGCTGCATAACAGAGCCAGGCGAATTATTTCTTTGTGTAAAATTGAAATTGAAAAATCTAAGTGCAGAAGTGAGGTTAGGATTCTTCCTCGGCTTGGGTTTAAAACAATCAGGGTACGGTCATTGCCTGAAAGAAACAAAAGAAAGCTACTGACGCTACTAGAAAGCGGGAAATTCTGAATTTACCTGTGAGAATTGCTCATTGAGTTGCATTTAATTAACTGAAAACACAAAGAACGACAATCACTTGACAAATTTTCTAAACGTAATTTATCATTTAGCTCTGTTGTAGCATTAGCGGGTATTTGAACTACGCACATGAGCGTACGGTAAAATTTACATTAAAGTAATTGTGGACCCACACCTTTTGATAAGATCTCTGCTTACCTGAGTTAGCCAACATTAATTTTTATTACAATTAGATTCTATCTAAAAGTAGGGGCATACGAACATCAATTCAAGTAAAACATAAAGTAACTCACAATAATTATCCCTGAGCGTTTTATAAATTTGTAATATTGCTGAACCCAAAATAAATTTATTAGCATTGGAGGCTCTAGCTAATTTTATTTTCAATATTAATTATATAGTAAAGCCGTATAACCATCACAACATAAAAATGGTCGCCATCAACGTGGGGCGAGCTTAAAGTTAGTAGGTGCCTAACATTTCTATAATATAATTAGATCCAACTGTGTAGGTTTGCAAAAATAAGAGTTAAAACCACAGGGCTATTTTAAAATATAAAATTTTATAATGTGAATCGATTATCTGTGTGGGTAGCTACGCTGGTAGGTGCGAGCGCTTTGTTTTTGCCAATATACCCAAAAATAAATAAGAAAAAAGATGGATAAGCGTACCAGAAGAACAAAGAAGGTAGAAGAAGGAAAGGAAGAGGAGCACCAGACAGAAGAGGTCACTGAAGTACCCGAACAGCATGTGACAAAGGAAATACAGCAAGGGGATCAGGCGGAGGAGCAACAGCAACAGGCTCCAAAGCAAACGCTGGAAATGAATTCGATTATGGAAGCGATCATCCAAATGCAGCAAGAAAGCAAGAAGGAAGCAGAAGAGCGGGACAAGAAAAATAAAGCAGCGATCATCCAAATGCAGCAAGAAAGCAAGAAGGAAGCAGAAGAGCGAGCTAGAGAGCTAAAGGAAATAATTACAAATAACATACTGGAATTAAGACAAGAGTCGGAGAGGACCGCAAATAACATGCAGGAGTTAATAACAAACAACATGCAGGCACTAATTGCAAATAACACACAGGAATTAAAAGAGGAATTGACAAAGAATGCAGAAGAAATAGAAGCGAGGGGGTACAACCACACCGAATTGATGGTGGAAGGATTAAAGAATGAACTAATGCAGAAGCAACAGGAGAACAAACAAGAGTTGCAAGATAGAATTGAGGGGTTACAGGAAAATTTGGAAACATTCAAGGTAACAACCAAAGAAGAAATTAGGCAAGAATTACAGCAAGAAATGAGAAAATTGATAGAAGAAAACATTGGTCAGAAAGGAGAGGAAATTAAGGACAAAATTAAGGGGGTAGAAAATAGAACCCGAGAGCAACTGGAACAACATAAGGAAGTGCTGGAAATTGAGTTCGCCACCCTTGCTACGAAAAACGAAGAACAATGGGTAAAAATACAAGAGGGTCAGAACAGGAACACACACCGAATTACCCTGGTTGATAATCGGATTACAAGGGAGCTACAGGAAGTACACGATCGGCTCGAGCAAGCACAAGAGCTTCCCGGAGGCACAATGCATACCAACATAAATAACGAGATGATTCCCAAATTTTAAGGCAGGAGTGGCGAGTTGCCGATGATCTTTTTAGCAAAATTGGACGACGTGATGCGGACGATCCCAACCGAGTGTAGAAAACTCCAGGTCATTAACATGGCCATGAAACACAATGCGGAAATATGGCATAGTATCATCAAATGCAAATACACCACTTACAATGAGTTCAAAGAAATGTTCAAGGAGCAATATTGGAGTAATACTCACCAGGCTCAAGTGCGAACCGAGTTGACCTCTGGACAGTACATCGACAGAGGAGGGTCCTGAGAGATTTACATTATGCACCGATACAATAAAGCCCAGTATTTGACCCCAAGATTGACGGAGGAGGAAATTATTCAGCACCTCTCCAGGCATTTAGAGGCCGAGATCACACGAGCAGTGGCAGTCCAGAATGTGAAGACCTTGAGGGATTTCCTAGAAATAGTAAGAAACTATGACTTGGCGGTCCACAACGAGAAGGAGACGAAGCCCAACGGTAATTTTCAAAATTATAGTAGCAACGCGTATCAAACGTCGAGCAAACGAAAATGGGAGGATAATTTTGGCAACAATAACTTTCGGCATAACAGAAACATGAATAATTATTACAACCAGAATAACAACCGACAACAAGATCGTTATAACAACTACAACAATCAAAGAAGGAACTTCAATAATTACACCAATGGGAATCAGAATAGAGCAAACTACAATAGGGGTGAAAATAGCAACCAAAGGAGTTATAACGAGTTGATCGACGAAAGAAAAAAGAGGAGATGCCAGGAGCAGGAGACTAATAAGCAACAGGACAGACAATTTATAAATAACGGATTTACACAACGAAGACCCGACGAAGATAACATGAATCAAATTGTGATTGCGGAGGTGCATGAGGAGCCCTCGACAGATAAAAAAAACCTCAATTTTAGAATTAGATGAAAAACACTTTGTAAATAGTAGATTTAAGGACGTCGCAAACTTCGCCATCACCCATGAGAAAGCGGGGGAATTTTTATTAGAAAAAAAGGAAGAAGAAATATCAAGCTCATGTTTACCATTTATTAAACTAAAATTTCTGGAACAAGAATATGAGGCGCTGATTGATACCGGAGCAATGGTTTCTCTAATACAAGAGGAAGTCCTAAATAGGTATTTAAACGTTTTACAAAATAACATAATAAAAGTCAACAAAATCGAGTTACTGTCAGCAACGAGGAAGAAAATATCAACTACAACAAGATTATTGGCAATTAAGATCAGCATAAGTAAGAAGGAATACGATGTGCGATTTTACATAGTGTCTGCCCTAAATGTACAATTCGTGATAGGAGTCGATATTATTCAGCAAATTGGATTTAAAATTGATGGGATGGAGAAATGTATACAAATAGACGATATTAGAAGGCATTTGTCTGGATCCAAGTACGGGGACCAAATGCGTGAAAATTGTTGCCCAGCTGATAGAGCGGGAGACGATATGATTTGTTTTCGAAGCCAGTGTGCCGAAGACGAAATAATTATAAATTTGTAATATTGCTGAACCCAAAATAAATTTATTAGCATTGGAGGCTCTAGCTAATTATATTTTCAATATTAATTATATAGTAAAACCGTATAGCCATCACAACATAAAAATGGCGCCTTTTTTTTCACCAGCAAATGTTATTCATTTGTCTCCTTGTTTTTAAAAACAATTGCATATCAATATAAAATAAGTCAAATAAAATCCTTACAACAATTAAACACCTTAAAACTAATATTTTTACAAACTTTTGCTTATATACTAAATTTGTCCATTAATTTTGTCAATTTTGTCTTTCACATAAATGTGTCCCGCACTTATTAACAATCCTTTTTCACAATGTTCTCACTGATCAGTTTTTCCTTTCGTGAACTTCCACAAGAAACACTTCAGAGTTCAACTAAAGGTCCATTTCATTTTTCCACTTCTTCATCAAATTAATGTTCGGATTTTCAAATAATCTTGCATGTTAATTATTAATTTTCTTCCCTTTATTTGCCTTCAGATTTATTCCTATATGCTCTTTGCACTCTATTTTGCCTTCTGCATTTTTATACCTTTTAAGAATATGCTCAAAGAGAAATTTATACAACGATTTCTAAATTGCAATTTACCTCGACAAGCATATGACCATTCTTTTCATAATCGATTTACCAATACATGGATTGGCTTTTGCATTTTACCATCCCCTTTTAATATTCTAAACTAATTAAATACTGTGGTCCCATTCCTATTAGGTTTAGAACTCTGCCTTTCCTTTTATGTTACGATTTTAATACTTATTACAGGCATTGCTTTGCCAATATGATTGCTAATTCAAATTTGATTTTATTTTATTTGTTGCCATTAAATCCTATCTCCCATTCTGAGCGTTTATGACCTATTCATTAATTTGCTGTGCTCTAGATGTGCGGTTCAGGGCTGAAGACCATCTCAATATATGTGGCGGTATATGATAAAAAAGGGCAATTCCAAATACCAAAATACCCCATTCAATCTATGATTTATAAATGGAAATAATTTAGAGCAAATCCAATAGTAAAACCACAACTTGATCACCGAACGTTCACAGCGCACAGTTAATTACAAATGAATACTTAAAACGCATATACAGTGTGGTCCATTAAGTGTGCAACAAATGGGAAATTTTTTTATTAGTTGTACAATCGAAATTTAAATATTGCCAAAAGTTAGTGCATGTTTGATAACCATATCAGATGCCATTAGAATGGCTTCAAGTCAAACAATATACAGGGCAGGACAAAAAATATAAAATTCGTTCAAGAACAAAGTTACCTTATTTCAAAAAATATAGCAAAATTTTATTGAGAAAAGTTGTTTATAATTAAAAGTTATGCTCAAATACAAAGTCACGGCCTCCTATTCGAATTTTGATTTTTTTTTGGAAAATTTTGTATTACCCCCGTATGATACATATTTTTAATATTCTGATTTTATATGTATTTAAAGTAGCCACAACCACATCACTTTTAAATAACTTTTAGCAACTTGAAGCGTATTTATAAAATTTACATGGATTTATATTTTTTTAGGTAAGCGTCTACTTCATGTTTGTTGCAACGATATTTAACAGAACTTTAGAATTTCGCAAATATTGTTTTTAACAAGGCAAATGCTATACTAATAATAATTTACATATGAAAAACTCTTAATAAAATCAGAATAATAAAAATATGTATCATACGGGGATAATACAAAATTTTACACAAAAGAATCAAAATTCGAATAGTAGGCCGCGACTTTGTATTTGAGCATAACTTTTGATTCTAAACAACTTTTCTCAATAAAATTTTGCTATATATTTTGAAATAAGGTAACTTTATTCTTGAACGAATTTCATATTTTTTATCCTGCCCTGTATATTGTTTGACTTGAAGCCATTCTAAGGGCATCTGATATGGTTATCGAACATGCACTAACTTCTGGCGGTATTTAAATTTCGGTTTTACAACTAATAAAAAAAATTCCCATTTGTTGCACACTTAATGGACCACACTGTATACCGGTTGTCCATTTTCAAAGTAGAACATAAAAATTTAACATTGTATAGAGCGTGATTCGTGATTCCTGCTCGCCAATTCAGCTTCCAGGAAATGTAATAGTATCAATACAAATATAAAATGATTGCGCATCATATGATACCAATAATAATAATATTTACTGATCTAGTATAGAAATATTGGTTAAATCGAATGCATAATGTTAATTGCTTGTGTTCGACTTTGAGAGTGGACACCCACTATATATAGAACTCAATCTACGGAAGCAATATACATGAATCAACAACACATTAGTAAGTCCAGCATAAGCAAGGACATTCTAATAATATAGTAAAATTTGAATTGCTACAAATTATATAATTAAAATGTAAGGTGGTAGATTACCTGTCGCCTTTGGCGTCGATCAAAAAGACTATGTCTAAAGGGTTCACAGTCATAAATACGAGGAGCGTTCAAATATGAATTATAATTTGAATTGCGCGCCAAAAGACAAAGACGTGAGCAGAAGTTGTATACATTAATTAATGCTCTGGAACAAGTCCTAACTTCATTCAGTCGTTAAGTCGTGACAATTAATTTTCGTTCAATTGGCAAGCATGAGTGAAGTGGGAGTGCATTCAAGCGTCGAACAACTCATTATTAGTAAATTTCTCATCAACGAAGATATCAAACCATAGAAATTTGTGTAAAAGTTAAAAGACAGTTTGATGTGCAATCATTATCAGACATAAGCGTTTACAAAAGGAGTAAACCGTTTAAAGATGGCTGCAAAGCACATATTTGAAACGATCGTCGAATTACAGTGAAGGATACTCCTGCTGCATTAAATATCAGTAGGGATAACTGAAAAAAACGCGAGTTCTCTGTCTGTGTCCTACAGGATAATGCTCGATCCCATTTTGCTATTCATACGCTCACTATGATTGAAAAATTGAAATGGACCATGCTGCCCCATTTTCCATACATTTCGGACCTTGCTGCATCAGGTTTTTATTAGTTTGGACCCTTAAACGGGTTTCTAGGAGAAATATACCTCGTTGTAATGAAGTAGTCATTGAAATTGTTCGAGAATGGGTGTGACAGCAGCGAAAAGAATTTTTTCTCGTGGAATACAGAAACTTCCGGAAAGATGGCACCAGTTTATTAAAAGAGAGGAGGACTGAGTAGAAATATGACATGATATACATTAGAGTCCGTGTGTTTGTTTATGAATAAATATTAAATTATAATTTATATTTGAACGCTCGTCGTATTAAGACATTTTTACCTATTTCTCTATATTCGACCAAGCAATAGTTGTTTTTTGCGGTATTCTTTCTTTATTAAAAGTATTGAAAATATCTTCTTCTGTAAGATTTCTATTTACAATTCAATTTTAAAAATGCAAAAATGATTTTAACTAGTATAAGGCCACCTATATGGTGAGCTTAAAAGCTAGTTTATATCTATGTTAATGTCGTTTTCACAACTTATTGTAGCTAGATTTGATAGCCTTTCTTGTATCATACTCTATCTTAAATAAATAATTTTTTATAACATTCAGTTTGGATAATGATATTTCACTCTTAGCAACAGTAACAGGTAATGTTAAGTTAATTCGTAAGCAATTGATAAATTAAGTTATCTTTATATACATATTGTAGTGATAGCTCAAATGATATTCTTATAAATTGATTTATTTAATTGAAACTTAAAAATTCTATTTTCAATAATAATGCCGGTATAGCATTGAGACTCTTATCAGGGATAGTTCATTAATCTAGTTGCTTCTTAGTTGCTGTTTTATTTTTGAGTATGAATTAAAATTGATTAATGAGATGCTCTATCATCTTTTACTTCAAACAGTGCTCCACGACACTTTAAATCAAATATGACAAATATGAATCCTTTCCAACTCTTTGTGACTCAATATTATGTGATAAGTAATTAATTATAGTTCAATATACTTCTCTAATTGTCTTTTATTTCGGATTGCTGTAATATAAATAATTATAAACTTACCTGGATTCTTTTCTCTCTTAACAACTCCAAATCACCTTAAGACGACACTCTTCTTTACTTTCCCTACTTGGACTCCCACACAGTTCAGCCACGACGCACTGTCCACGAACAATCAGCCACCAACCTGCAAAACCTTATGATCATTGTAGAAATGGTTCCTTTCCTACACCTACGCCTCTGTCACTCCTACAACTTCCCTTTTTCAAACGTCTTCACGGTAAGTATGCTTCCGCCTATGAATGTAAATTAATTTTCTCCTTCCTTAGCCCTTACTACATCCATTCACGCGTACACTTACGTACTCAGCAATCCCACAAGAACTCCAGCAATTAGTGACTCTCCAATTAACGTAACTTCTTATAAATTGTAGTACTAAAATTAACTCAATTACATCCAATTCTTATTATTCTTGTTAGTATTTAGTTTAACCATAGTCCAACTTCTCTTGAGTAACTATTATATTCTTCTTTTTATTATTTCATTTGCTATCACGTCGTAGATTTTAGTATAACCCTTTTATCTAGTCGAAATACATTTTAAATAAACAGGGCTAAATTTTTATTTTATTTTCACAAAAAATACTAAACTACATGTTTTTTTTAAATCTGTTATTTTTTCAATAATCATAACAAAATTTTATTTCTATGCTAAGTTACAATTATTTCTGCCATCTATAACTTTAGCTTATCTGAATGCTACCTACTTTATTATTTTCTTTCAATAGAATTTATATTTGTCACATGCTACATGAGCTTGTATTTATCTTATTCCTTATAAAACCATCTAAGAATACTCAAATACTATACCTTTCATCTTAGTTTGCATCTTATTTAATGACTTTCAATTAAACAGGCAAGTCTTTTATAAATTTTCCCAATTTGATTATATTGATCTAACGACTTTATTTAAATTAATCTTTAACATTGACTTACATAAATATCAGCCTTTATGTATCATTGCAATATATATATAATTCTTCTGTACGCCTGTATGTGACTGAAGTCCTCCTAAACGGCTGGACCGATTGTGATGACATTGTTTGTGTGTGTTTGAGTGGATCCCTGGACAGTTTAGATTCACAATTGCACCCGGTAGGTGGCGCTGAGAAATCTTTAAAAAAATTAAAAAGAAATTTCGTCAAAAAATTCAATCAAAATTTTCCTAGATCCCGATTGCAGCGTCACCTACCGACTCAAATTGTAAATATAAACCATTCAGGGACCCACTCAAACACACACAAGAAATTTCATCAAAATCGGTCCAGCCGTTTAGGAGGCGTTCAATGACATACACACGTACAGAAGAATCTTTATATATATAATTCTTCTGTAAGTGTGTATGTGATTGGACTCCTCCTAAACGGCTGGACCGATTTTGATGAATATTTTTGTGTGTATTTGAGTGGGTCCCTGGATGGTTTACATTCACAATTGGACCCGGTAGGTGGCGCTGAGAAATAAAAAAAATTAAAAGGGAATTTCGTAAAAATTTTTTTAACAAAATCCTAGAACCCGATTGCAGCGTCACCTACCGGGTTCAATTGTGAATTTAAACCATCCAGGAACCCACTCAAACAAAAAATTTCATCAAAATCGATCCAGCCGTTTAGCAGGAATTTAGTCACATACACACGTACAGAAGAATTATATATAATAGAAAGAATTTATTAGATGTTATTTATTATTTATTAGATCGTAGGGATAGCTGTAAATATGTCATTATTATTTTAAAATATAATAAAATTCCACGGAATCGTTAGGTTTGATTGTGCTGCAGTTCAATTAAGGCCGACTGGGCTGCCATTTTGGATAGCGTAGTTCTTCAGTCAGCAATTATATTCCTTGGATTGGCTCTGGGTTTTGGATTTTTTGTGAGTTGCGTCGGCTGAACTTAACGAACGTCCCTAAAACGTTTAGTTCAATGAAAAAGTTGTAGAAAATTATTAGATGCAAATTCTGGTGCGCAAATGACTTATCTATATCTATTTAGGCCCATGAAATGGCTAAATGTTGTAAATAGTGAGATATAGATAGTCAAACTGAAAGAGGCTTTTAATTTGTATAATTTAATTTAGAATCGCTTAAATAAAGGTCTATGTCGCAATATTTACTTAAATAATTAAACAAAAGCTAATAATAAATTGATCAATTCTAAAATTGAAACAGACTATTGGAATTAGGTCCTGCGAAGTGTTAAAGCATTCCTTGCGAAGCCACCGATACCGATTTAGTGGTGTGTATTTTAATTTCATGTTGCTTAAGTTCGTTTAATTAATTTAGGAAAGAATGTTTTTGCTGTACGAGTATAAGTTAGAGTAATTTTAGTAGTACGGGCAATTTAGAGTCCCATCAGATTAACGCGATAGCATTTGTTGAAACAAAATGCAGTTACTATATAGGCTATCCAGTTACATGACGGCAATAGTTTAAGGATGTGTTACTGAGGACACTTTAGTTAAAAAATGTCTTATGAACGCATGCTGTACACTCGTAATGGAGATATACATTAACTTTAAGTTAAAAAGCCAAAAGTTAATTTTTTATTTAATTGAATTTTAGGATTTTAAGACTGTATTACTACATAATTGTTGAAATGTCCACCTAATTCTTGAATACACAGTTGACCTTTCCTTACAATTGAAGAAGAGTGACTTTGTCAGCGCGAATAGTTACTGCAGCATTCATAATCTTAGCAATAAACTCTTTTCAGAATTGAGCTGGTTTTTACATACACAATACTAAAGGGACAAAGAAAAAATCAACTATTCATAATCAACAACATTTTATTTTCGTGAAATTAACAATCAATACCTACTAATTTTTAAAATTCAAAATGTTTGCATTTTTGTTACGAATGAGTTTTTGATATAAGTTCTTCAGACATTTTTGACTTAAAATGACCTCAGCAACACAACCTTATGCTATCGCCGTCATGTCGCAAAGTACCCTGTATAAGCGTTCGCAGAGTTGTGCTCTCTCCTTCTTTTTAATTTTGCTAGTATAAGATAACATGCCAATTTCTGTGTTTTGAAAACAACTGATTGAGCTCTTGAGGAACTGCTAGTTGAAAGCAGCAATATTAAAATTCATAAATTGCAATAAACTGGGGCAATTCATGATATGACACAATTATTGTTTGGTTACCTGCAACACGTAAACAAATGGTGACAACGAAAGAACTTGTTGAGATACGATTATACGAACCGGGTTTCCAACGCAGAAGATAAGAGGGCCGACAAATAGTTAGCCAGCGATGGGTTACGATTCCAAGTAGGCGAACACGGAGTTTTTGTATGCTGAGTATGCTACGACGAACTCTAACCAGCTATATTGTCTTTGGTGGGAAAAAATCATCAGTGGATAGTAGCGAAATGTGTGTTAACGGAGAATAAGCAAAGTATGATTATATTTATGCTTTTAAATTTTACTTGTGTGTTGTTTACTGTTAATTTTTTGTTTTTGAGTTAAATAACAAGCTGTGTATTTGGTTGAAGCCACGTTACAGTTATATATTTTCAAATGTACATCGACGCCTGTAATTGGCCTAACGGCTGTTGGTTGAGTACCAGAATAAAATAAAATAAAATAAACCCCTGTGTAAATTGCCATTTTGCAGTGGTGCAAGAATAACATTCTGCTGATTGGCATTTGTATTAATAATAAACAAAAATCTCAAAAGGTGCATATTTAGAGCGATAAACCTAATAGTAAGTTAGATATTTAAATAAATATAGTATATCTGAATAAAAACATAGTCCTGCCATTTTAATATGTTTCTAAATATAGTATAATTTAAAAAAATCTGGTGTGATACACTCACACAACTTCCTTTTACAGTGATCTTATAATTAGCCAAGAATTTGATTTTTAATTTTTAAGCATTTGTCAAAAATTTTCAAAAATTAAAAATTCTATGAAAACGGTACAAAATAGAGCGACAAATTTTAAGCTGATTTAAAAAATGTAATAATATACCGGGTGTTCTATTTAAAATAGCAGTTAATAAAAAAAATTGAAAAAGAAAACAAAAAAAAAACCCATTTTAGAAGTATTCAACTGGAAAATCACCTATCTCACATCAATACACATTAAAAATGTAATAATATACCGGGTGTTCTATTTAAAATAGGAGTTAATAAAAAAAATCTGGTGTGATAAACTCACACAACTTCCTTTTACAGTGATCTTATAATTAGTCAAAAATTTTATTTTTAATTTTTAAAAATTTGTCAAAAATTTTCAAAAGTTACAAATTCTACAAAAAACGGTACAAAATAGAGCGTTAGTTGAAGAGACAAATTTTCTCTAGAATTTTAAGGTGAATTCGAAAATGTAATAATGTACCGGGTGTTTTATTTAAAATAGGAGTTAATAAAAAAATAGAAAAAAACAAAAGAAACCCATTTTAGAAGTATTCAACTGGAAAATCACCTATATCACATCAATAGACATTAAAAACGTAATAAAAATGTAAAGTTTAAAAAAAATCGTAAGAGCCGTTTTGAAAAAATCGAAAAAAACTGAAAAATCACAAGAGTACACACCTACTTCCGGTTATGCGATTTTCTTCAAAAGCTTGCTGTCTCATCTACATAGTACACAAAACTTATATATGAAGTTTCAACGCCATACCTCTTTTCGTTTTTGATATATTCTGTTCACAGGCACACACACACACACACATACACAGACAGACAGACAAACCAATGAGAAAAAATTTGGTGTGATACACTCACACAACTTCCTTTTACAGTGATCTTATAATTAGTCAAAAATTTCATTTTTAATTTTTAACCATTTGTTAAAAATTTTCAAAAATTACAAATTCTACAAAAATGGTACTAAATCGAGTGTTAGTTGAAGAGACAAATTTTCTCTAGAATTTTAAGGAGAATTCAAAAATGTAATAATATACGGGGTGTTTTATTTAAAATAGGAGTTAATAAAAAAAATAGAAAAAAAAAACAAAAGAAACCCACTTTAGAAGTATTCAACTGGAAAATCACCTATCTCACATCAATACACATTAAAAATGTAAGAAAAATGTAAAGTTTAAAAAAAATCGTTGGAGCCGTTTTTGAAAAAATCGAAAAAAACTGAAAAATCACAAAAGTAAACACCTACTTCCGGTTATGCGATTTTCTTCAAAAGCTTGCTGTCTCATCTACATAGTACACAAAACTTATATATGAAGTTTCAATGCCATACCTCTTTTCGTTTTTGAGATATTCTGTTCACAGACACACACACAGACAGACACACAGACACACAGACAGACAGACAGACCAATGAAAAAAAATATGTTTTTTGGGATCAGGGGACTCTAAAACGTGAAGATCTGTTGAAAACTCAATTTCGAATTGTTGGGGTGAATCCAATACTTCCTTTATTGTAAAAGGAAGTAATAGAAAAAGAAAACAAAATAAACCCATTTTAGAAGTATTCAACTGGAAAATCACCTATTTCACATCAATACACATTAAAAATGTAATAAAAAATCTGGTGTGATACACTCACACAACTTCCTTTTACAGTGATCTTATAATTAGTCAAAAATTTCATTTTTAATTTTTAACCATTTGTCAAAAATTTTCAAAAATTACAAATTCTACAAAAACGGTACAAAATAGAGCGTTAGTTGAAGAGACAAATTTTCTCTAGAATTTTAAGGTGAATTCAAAAATATAATAATATATCGGGTGTTTTATTTAAAATAGGAGTTAATAAAAATAAGACTTTAGAGGTATTCAACTGGAAAATCACCTATCTCACATCAATACACATTAAAAATGTAATAAAAATGTAAAGTTTAAAAAAAATCGTTAGAGCCGTTTTTGAAAAAATCTAAACAAACTGAAAAATCACAAGAGTAAACACCTACCTCGGTTATGCGATTTTCTTCAAAAGCTTGCTGTCTCATCTACATAGTACACAAAACTTATAAATGAAGTTTCAACGCCATACCTCTTTTGGTTTTTGAGATATTCTGTTCACAGACACACACACAGACAGACACACACACAGACAGACAGACCAATGAAAAAAAAAATATGTTATTTGGGTTCAGGGGACTCTAAAAGGTGAAGATCTGTTGAAAACTCAATTTCGAATTTTTGGGGTAAATCCAATACTTCCTTTATTGTAAAAAGAAGTAAAATGTAATGTTTGAAAAAAATCGTTACAGCCGTTTTTGAAGAAATCGAAAAAACCTGAAAAATCACAAGGGTAAACACCTACTTCCGGTTATGTGTGTATATAGTACTCAAAACTTATACCGGGTGTCCGTTGTCAAAGTCGAACATAGGCGATGAGTATAGCATTGAACGTTTTTGCCGATTCCTGCTCGCCGATTCAACTTACAAGGAAGGTAATGGTATCAATGGAAAGATAAAATTATTACGCATCAAATTATACCAATAATAATATCCATGATGCGATTTTTATTTTAAAATACTAATTTTAAACTTGGGAATTTTTTAAATATGCCATGCTTTGCTTTTCAAGTTCGATAGCATTTGTCAAAAAATTGGTAATTAGTTGGATTAAATCAGGTATTTTCTGTCAACGTCTGTTAAAATTATCACAGAAAAATGAATTATTTCAATGAAAAATGAGTGAATGCACTAATGTTAATTGCCTATGTTCGACTTTGAGAATGGACACCCGGTATATGAAGTTTCAACGCCATACTTCTTTTAGTTTTTGAGATATTCTGTTCACAGACAGATAGACAGACACACAGACAGACCAATGAACAAAAACATGTTTTTTGGATTCAGGGGACTCTGAAACGTGAATATCTGTTAAAAACTCAATTTCGAATTTTTAGGGTGAATCCAATACTTCTTTTATCGTAAAAGGAAGTAATTACTTTCATCTCGTATGGCTGTGAAAGTGCCAACCAACGCCTTTAGAATTGGCTTACATATACTTAGCTGAAACTGTTAAATTTCATAATTAATTATCCTTTTTATCCATATTATTAAAATATTATATTGACACAAACGAATTCGTATATAAGAGTAATGAACTTGTCCAACAAATAAGCCTGCACCGATCGAATAGACACTTACAAAATGAAAATTAAGCTGGCACGTTTGTTTACTAGCTAAACTTAGTTATTAAACCAGAGAAGCTGTTGGAAATGGCTGCCTTCTTCTTCCATACAAAGTGCAACACGTCCATCATGTTATCAAACACTATTTCTAAAAGGTGGTCTGTAATCTTAGTACGTTCTTCTATCGTTCTTTGTCGCAAATATTTCAGAGTATCCACCGCTGTCCTTAAAAATGGTGTTTTCTAACAAGGGAAACGGGAATTAAGAGGGAAGATCAAACGATCTTGGTGGATAGCGATCATTTGATATCAATCTTTTGTTATAAAATTGTAAGGTTAATTTTAAATTACAATATGGTTTTTATATATATTTACAAATTTGATCTTTGAACCTAACAGATTTATTCATAATCAAACCCAGATTTCTAGCGTTTTTTACAATATGTATTGAAGCATTGTCTACCCTTACTGGCGTAACTTCTATGTCGTCATTGTTTTTACTAACAGAGCACAAGATTTCTTAGGATTTAAAAAAAGATCATGTTGCTGAGACAATTGTGAAATAGCAATTAAATCGGTATTTATATTTGTTACAGTGCGATATAGGTCACTAGGACTAAAACTGCGTATCTGAGTATCATCTGCATACATATGCAAATTGCAGTACTTGGCACTACTATGAAAATTACTAATATAAATAGTAAACAGTAACGGTCCTAGAATCGATTCTTGAGGTACTCCTTTTATAAGAACCCTAAATTTAGAAATAAAATTCGATATTTTAACTCTTTGTGTTCTGCTGTCCAGGTAATTTTTCAATAAAGTAACCGCATTTTATTGGAGACCTATGTAATGCAAAATAGCAAGGAGCTATGATTGATAGTGTCAAACGCTTTTGTAAAGTCTAAAAGTACCAACAAAGTATTGTTGCCCCTGTCATAAGCATGAAGAATATCATCGGTAATATGTAAAAGTGCTGTGGTGCAACTCTAAGACGAATAAAAAATGTAAGAATTCTTTAACGTTAACTACAGAACTAAGAAAAGGTCCTATGTCTACTGTTGCTAATATAGTTTCCAAACAAAGGTTTAAACGAAAAGCTCAACAGCCAAGAAATATTGTTAGTAAATTAACTGGTATGGAAAAATTTGCCATCAGGGATGTGATTTACAGGATGTACGAAAATAAAGAAGTACCTACTATAAACAAGATTCAAACAAAATTAGTGGATTGCGGCATTGCTTTTTTATATAAAAGTGATACTTTACGGTCTGTTCTTAAGGATAATGAAATCTCTTAGACTTACTACTCACAAAATCAAATTTATTGATAAGAAGGGAAGATTTTTTTAGAGGAAACATGGTACGATACCCATGATGTTACACAGAGAGGTTGGATGGATTCATCACAAAAATGTTGTTTGGATACTCCGGTTTCTCGTGGCAAACATGTTATGCAGAATTGTTTGAAAGGTGGTTTAAAAATGCATTGATACCAAAATTACCAAAAAATTCAGTAATAGTTATAGATAATGCTTTGTACCACAGCCGTCAGGAAGGGAAGATTCCAAATTCAAATACTAAAAAATGTGAAATTATAGAATTTATGCAACGACATGGTTTAGAAGAGCCAGCAAAATCCACAAAAGATTTTGTTTAAAAACAATTTCTGAAAAACGGTACCTATTCGAAATCTTACGTTATAGATAATTTTACTTAAAAACATGGACATGTCTGGAGCCAGTTAATATACAAAGCTCGAGCTTTAAATACTTCACCAAATTTGAGCAATACGGTTTTAGATCATATTAGGCTAGCGGTAAATCAAATTGATACTTGCTTTTGGAATAAATGTGTACAACACGTAATTGATATTGAAAATGCTTATTCGAGCAACGTAGAAGTTTCCCCATTAATAATAAATGTTAATGACGAATGCGATAATTCAGACTTTGCCGAATGCAGTGACGACTAACCTATTTTTAATATAATTTAGTTTTTCTTCAGTGTTTGTTACTGTTTTACTATGCATTTTATTCAATTATCTGTTACATAAATATTATATACTGCCAAGTGCCATTGCAGTACATTTTCTCATACGTTTTGTATTTATTCAGTTTTTAATAATAAAAAATGTGTATAATTACAAACGCAAATAACAAAATAAAGTTAGGTTCTATCTGTCATAAGTGTCTTGTCAGGTTATAATATTTTGGTTTTCTGATTTAATAATACGCATGCCTCCTAAAATTTCATAGCTAACTATCAAAATATTTATTTCACTATTTTCATAGAAGAATTATACTCCACATTCTCATCACTTGCAAATTGACATATCCAGACAAATAAGATCATGATTCGTTTGGGAAGAACATCACATTCAAAGTATTATCATCCAGATTGTCTCGGAACTAAACTGGTTTATTATAATCTATCTGGTGGCAGCAATTTTTGATGAATTACGTTGGAGGGAAAGAATTTCAAATCTTTTTTCAATGGTTTGACATCTACAGCTGATTGCAAATAAAAGTGGGACAAGTCTTGAGACTACTTTTTGCGTTTTTAATGACGTGTGAAACTTTCTCTAACTTATATTTCCGTAGGTGAATACATAAAATACTATTAAAGATAGAAGCATAAGAAAAGGAACATAATTACGAGTATTTAATGTTATTGTACTTCATATTACAATATTACATATTAGCTGTCCCAGTTTTATTTTCAATCAGCTGTACCACAACTTAGATTAGTTTTATGCGACAGTCTTCGAAGCGACAACATAGGTTCTTCCTCCATCCGACCCCTTAGTTGTGTTTGAATTCGTTTCCTGCTAGCTCCATTTCTGGGTCCAACACTACCAGCTTGTTCAAAATTGGTGTAGTTGACGTAGGAAATGGCTTTCAATTACTGCAACTTCAGGAAAACGCACTCTGAGGCTCTGAGCTCGTTTAAACACAAACGTGGAATATGCATTCACTCACCATTTTTTAAATGTTGTGGGTTTCGATATGAGTGTATCATAAAAAAATGTTTTGTTCTTAGGAACACATTGTTACAAAAAGTTTAAATAAAGAATAATTATAACACAAGTACAAAATGTGACAGTTATCAACAATTTTATCAAAGAACCCTCTTTGTGACAATTTTGAGGTAAATTTGTGAGTCAATACTTCAGTTTGTTCTTCCAAATCAATACTAGATGAAAATAATGTTTGATCATACTTTACTTGTAGGTAACGTTTATAATGTTTTACAGTATAGTGTGCCATTTTTATATCTTCTCTTATACCTATAGAGACTATGAGTGGCCAGGGCCGCGCCAAGCCAGTGTGCAATGTGTGCACCGCACACGGGCGGCCAAATTCAGGGGCGGCCAAAAAGGTTTAAAAATTATATACAAATTACAAAACAAATGTACAATTTTTTTACTTTACACATTTTAGAAGTTCAAAAATATGTACCTATATAGGTATAAAAAATGTTTATTGTGTAAATGAACACCTGGTAATATGGTTACATGGATTATTGTTTATGTAAATTCTCGAAGTTAGTTTTTATTCCGTGGCGGCTAATTGTTAAACGAAGCCAACTTGAAGGAACGCTTTCCATGCATATTTATGCAATGATTACAAAAAATCCGGATATTTATCAGAAGCAACAAAACGTGACTTTTCAGATAACTGGCGGCTGGCGGCTTTTATTGACTGTGAAACATATCGTATTTATGAAGTAGATATTTATATTATTTTTGATCGGGGTGTCGGCGATCTCTTTTGTCGGTAAGTACCTAATTGTTTAAAGCTGATTTTAAGAAATATAATATTATATGATGCTTACATTAATGCTGTGGTAATATGGGTGCAATGATAATTATTTGGTCATTTAATTTTTGAATTGGCTGCAGAGAAGATCGAGTAGACAAAATTAATTTTGTTAGTGATTGTGTTTTGAAGAAAGTTGAAGAAAAGTTATAAATATGGTAAGTACCTACATACATATCAATCATATATCAATCAATACACAGATAGTTACCTACATATTCTTAAATTGTATTAAGTAATAAAATTCTTATAATTTTTCTAGAACAGAAAAACGAAAAGGCTGTCGGGTTTTCAGTATCGAAAACATAGTCTACAAAAACAAGAAGAAAAGAAAAAACTGGCCAATACTTTGGAAAAATATTTGAAGCCAGAAAATGTGTCAGGGGAAGCATTAGAATCAAGCTCTAGTTCTCTTTCCGGCCACTTAATGAGCCGTGAGTCCAAGAAGTCGAAATGAAAATTATGAGGGAAGATTCCGAATCTGGGGAAGAGAAGGTGACTTCATCTGACTCGGAGTCTCCAAAACCAGAGAGAAGAGAAGTTGGTGACGCTGAAGAAGCCAGCACGTCATCCTCTTCAAGGCTTTCTGAACTAAAGAAATTTGGCTGCTCATCAGATTCACAGCAGTCGCAGCAGGACACAGCAACCTCAGATGATCCTGGAGAGTGGCCTGAGATAATGTAGGATATGTACCAATAAGGGCGAGAATGCCAGTTTCAGGTAAACGGGCAAAGAACCCGTGTGGGGTGTAAGACGGAAGCCGACAGTCGAGCGGTCAGTGTTAAGCCGACGGCTAAGTTGAGGGTTGTAAATAAAACTGTAGTTAAGTTACAATTGTGTTTTATTTGAACCTCATAAACACCACAGTGGCGACGAGGATAAAAGTAAATTAAACAAGAGATCCTCTAAGTGCAAAGGGTGCGCGCGTTTAATAGACTTAACACGGTGACGTGATTAAAAAGTGCAGAAACAATGGCTGGATTAATCGGGTCCTTGGTAGAGTTTCACATGTCGGACGATTGGGTAATTTACCAGGAACGATTAGAGCAATTTTTCAATGCAAATTTAATCGGTCAGGAAGACGAAAAAAGACGCGCGGCTATTTTAATAAGCTTAGTGGGGCAAGAAACTTATAAATTATTGCGTGATTTGTGTTTTCCGGAACTACCGAATGCGAAAACGTATAAACAATTGTGTGAACTTTTAAAGGGCCACTTTAGCCCTAAGATATCAGTTTATCGGGAGCGAATTGAATTTTATACGGCAACGCAAAATAGAGACGAAGGTGTTAGTGATTGGCACGCGCGGATAAAGAAACTCGCTGTAAACTGCAAATTTGGCAATAGACTGGACAGTGTATTACGTGACAAATTCGTCACGGGCTTATGCAAAGGGCCAATTTTGGACAAAATGTGTGAAGATGAATTCTCGGAAGCAGTAACATTAAGCATGATGGTGGATCTAGCTTTGCGGAAAGAAGCGACCTTACAAGCACGGGATTCCAACACACAGGACCTCAACTGGACCCGCAGCGAAGGGACATTCAGCAAGGGCAGTAAAGCTGTCAAACAGATGTCGGGAGCTGCCCAGGCTTCAAACCGAGGGCCAGTGGTGTCAACTTACAGGAAACCTCTTTGTAGTGCTATCGTAAATCCAAAAAAGTGCTTCAAATGCAGGGCTTGCGGAAAAGATCATCAGATAGGACAAATTTGTAAGTTTAAAAACTCAAGGTGTTTTAAATGCGGAATAGTGGGACATTTAGCACAGGTATGCAATAGAAATGTAACAATAAAAGCGAATTATTTAGATGACGAGCATGTAGAAGAAGAATTTGCTATTTATAGTTTTAGCGCCAGAGCGAGTACGGACCAACCTTTAGTAGCGTCGGTAGAAATAAATAATCATAAGTTAGATATGGAAATAGACAGTGGGGCAGCCATATCGTGTATTTCTAAACAGCTATATTTACAAAAATTTTCTAATTATAAGCTTGTAGATAGTAAGATTGTAATTAAGGAGTATACAGGCACTAAAAGTAAACCGTTAGGGTATTTTACGGTAGAGGTTAAGTACCAGGGTGAAAGGAAAGATGTAACCATATATGTTTTAGATGGAGGTGGACCTCCACTTCTTGGTAGAAATTGGTTGAAAGCGTTTAATATAGGATTAGCTAAAATAGATACTAGGGAAGTAAACAAGATTGCGGTTAATAATGCAGAAATATTAGCCAGTGAATTTCCAGATTTATTTAAAGGTAAGTTAGGAGCTTACAAGTACGGCGAAATTAGTTTAAAACTTAAACCTAATGCGAAACCGGTATTTTGTAAACCGCGACCAGTTCCGCTAGCCTATAAACAACAAGTTGAGGCAGAATTGGAAAGATTAGAAAAAGAGGGTATCATTACGCCAATTGCCACGTCGGATTGGGGGACAGCATTAGTGCCAGTCCAGAAAGGCGATGGATCAATTAGGATTTGCGCCGATTATAAACTTACATTAAATAAATATTTAGAAGAAGAAAAGTATCCCTTGCCCAGAATAGATCAAATTTTTGCAAGTTTACAGGGGGGACAAGAGTTTAGTAAAATAGACTTGAGTCAAGCCTATAATCAATTTTTATTGGATGAAGAATCTGCAAAAATGGCGGCATGGAGTACTCATAAGGGAATATTTAAAATGAATAGATTGCCATTTGGAATTTCCCCAGCAGCAGCTATATTCCAGAGACACGTTGAGCAGTTATTGCAAGGCATTCCAGGTGTGTGTAATTTCCTGGACGATTTTATAGTTACCGGCAGAGACCGACAGGAGCACCTAAGTAATATTCGACAAGTGTTTCGACGCCTAACAGATGCTAATCTGACAGTGAAATGGGAAAAATGCGCCTTTTTCCAGGAAGAAGTAAGCTACCTGGGCCATGTTATCAGTAAAGAAGGTATCAGGAAAAGTGGCGATAAGGTGCAAGCAATTTTAAATGCTCCGATTCCGAAAACAGTCACGCAGGTAAAATCTTTTGCAGGATTAGTGAATTATTATTCTAATTTTGTACCGAAGTTATCAGTTTTAATGAGCCCAATTTACGCGTTATTAAAACAAGACAAAGAATTTAGCTGGGATGAAAAATGCAACGCAGCCTTCAAACGCATAAAAAATGAAGTGGCTTCAGATAAAGTGCTGGTACATTTTGACCCAGACAAGCCAATAGTATTGTCTTGTGACGCTTCGCAGCAGGGAGTAGCAGCGGCATTAGAGCACAAGATGCCAGATGGTTTTCTGCGACCCGTAGGGTTCGTCTCCAGGACACTAACCGATACCGAAAAGCGGTACTCGATGGTTGACAAAGAAGCCTTGGCGATTTATTATGGGGTCAAAAAATTCCAACAATATTTACTAGGCCAACACTTCACATTACGGACGGACCATAAACCGTTAATAGCGATTTTTGGTGAACACAAGGGAATACCGGTAATGGCAGCAAGTAGATTGCAAAGATGGGCAATTTATCTTTCAGGATTTAATTATACAATTCAATACATTAAAGGTGTCAATAATCAGCCCGCGGATTACTTATCAAGATCCCCGCTCGAGGAAGTAGGAGAAGTTAGCCAGAAGAAAGAGCCGGCTACATACCTAAATTTCATTGAGGGATTCTACACGCCGATCAAAAGCGAGGAAATCTGCAAGGCAACTGATAAGGACCCAATAATGCAGAAAATTCGAAAGTATGTCACAGGCGAATGGCCTACGACCACAACAGAAGAAGAAATAAAACCTTTTTATTTGAGACGTAACGAAATAGGAGTAGAAAAAGGATGTTTGATGTGGGGTTATCGTGTGATCATTCCCAAGCAGTTAAGGAGCCAAATGCTACAGGAATTACATGTAAGCCATATGGGCATTGTAAAAATGAAAGCTTTAGCACGGTCGTATTTTTGGTGGCCAGGCTTGGATGCCGAAATAGAGCGAACGGACAAAGGGTGCTTGTCATGCCTAAAAACCAGGGATAGCCCACCAAAAGTAGAAGTGACTCCTTGACCAGAACCAGAAAAACCATGGGAAAGAGTACACATAGACTTCTTAGGCCCTATCCGATCAAGTTATTTTTTAATTATTTTGGACGCGCACTCAAAGTGGGTTGAAGTATTTCCAATGACGGACATAACTTCCTACCGAACTATCGGCAAATTGAGGGAAACTTTTTCAAGATTTGGACTGCCAAGACTGTTAGTTAGCGACAATGGAAAGCAGTTAACATCAAAGGAGTTCAAACAATTCTTGGATAAGAACGGCATAGAACATAGAACATCGCCAACGTTCTACCCAGCGACCAATGGTGCAGCAGAGAATGCAGTAAAGACATTTAAAAGAGCAATAGGAGCAGCTTTACACGACGTTCGTAATAACGGCGTTCCTTTAGAGACTTTAATATGTCGATTTTTATTTATCTATCGGAATACACCGCATTGCAGTACCAAAGCAAGTCCAGCAGAGCGAATGTTCGGAAGAAAACTAACGACAAGGTTAAGTTACACCAGCCCTAACGCGAATATGGTTAGCAAACCAAACGATAACCTGCAGCAAACAGTTAAGAACAATAAACAACGGCAACAGTTTGCAGAGGGAGAGAATGTTATGGTGCGGGATTACCGGGATGTAAATAAAAAAGGATGGACAGCAGCCACAATAAAAAAGAAGCTAGGACACGTGACCTACCTTTGCTCTATTATCGAAGATGGTCGTGTATGGAAACGCCACGCTAATCAAATTATACGTAGGCTGGTGGATGAAGGTAGCGGTCGCGAAAATAAAGAGCTAAGTAATAATAAGGTTAACATTAGTAATCGAATGAAAAAGATAGGTAATTTTTCAGACGATAGACGGTTGATAGAACCTGTAGAATTAGACACTAGTAATAGCAATGTAAATCCTTTAGAAGGAGAGGGTAGTAACACTATGGCCTCCCCAATAATTAGGAAAAGTTTAAGGGAAATAAAAATGCCAGAAAGATTTGGTAATGTAGTTACACATTAGGAGATAGCAACTAGTAATATATTTAGAACATTTATATTAGTTTTTAACTTGTGACGGGGGTGTGTAGGATATGTACCAATAAGGGCGAGAATGCCAGTTTCAGGTAAACGGGCAAAGAACCCGTGTGGGGTGTAAGACGGAAGCCGACAGTCGAGCGGTCAGTGTTAAGCCGACGGCTAAGTTGAGGGTTGTAAATAAAACTGTAGTTAAGTTACAATTGTGTTTTATTTGAACCTCATAAACACCACAGATAATATCAACAATATTAAGAAAAATTTTAGTAGAAAGAGGGCCTATTCAGGTAACGCAATTTAATTTCCCAACTAATGAAAATGGTCGAAGGTTTTCGAAAAAATATTTCTACCGTTCTCTTCCAAATGGAGAAGAAATTAATAGACCGTGGTTAGTTTATTCAATAAAAAATAATGCAGTTTATTGCTTTTGTTGTACAATATTTGGCAAAATTAAAAACAATTTTTCGCAAAAGGAAGGTGTTTCTGACTGGCAGCATTTGTCACTATTGATTTCAAGGCACGAAAAAAGTTATACTCACAATGCAAATGTTAAAAATCAGTTAGAACTTATAAAATTGTTATCAAAAGAACAAACTGTAAACCAGACGCAACTACGTTTGTTGAATGCTGGAGCAAAGCACTGGCATGCTGTGATTGAGAGAATAATTTTAATAATACAATATTTGTCACGACAGTGTCTTGCTTTACGCGGGCAATCTAATAAATTATTTGAAAGCAATAACGGTAATTTTTTAAAAGCTGTTGAGATGATCTCAAAATTTGATTCTGTTATGTCAGAACATGTGCTTCGGACTCAAAAGTCACAAAAGGATGAAACACGAATGGTAAATTATTTAGGGGACAAAATTCATAATGAAATAATAGATGTCATTGGTAACAAAATTAGAAATAATATTTTGGATTTAATTAGAAAATGTAAATACTATTCTATCATTCTTGACTGTACACCGGATATCAGTCATATCGAACAAATGACTATAATTTTTAGATTTACAATGTTGAATGAGTCCTCAAAAAAAATTGAAATACGCGAGCATTTTATAGAATTTTGTCCTATTAATGATTCAACTGGAGTGGGTTTAAGTGAATTTTTAATGAATTTACTTTCAAAGTTAAATTTAAATATTTACGACATGCGTGGCCAAGGGTACGATAATGGGGCAAATATGCGCGGCAAACATAATGGTTTGCAAAAAAAAATTTTTAGAAATAAATCCGCGAGCATTTTTTGTGCCGTGCACAGCCCATACATTAAATTTAGTAGTGAACGATGCTGCTAAAGTTTCTTTTGGGACTTCTGGTTATTTTGATATAGTTCAAGAATTATTTGTTTTTTTTTCTGCGTCGGTAAAAAGATGGTCAATTCTGAAAAAACACACATCAAATTTAAATTTAAAACCACTTAGTGATACACGGTGGTCTAGTAGAATAGACGCTGTGAAGCCCCTGACTTACCAAATTGGGCAAATATATGATGCATTGGTAGAAGTAATTGAAGATCGTTTATCCGTACAAGACCACAGTGCTTCACATCAAGCCAAATCTTTGGCATTAAAAATTCAGAGTTATAAATTTTTGTGCTCAACAATTATTTGGTACAATATTTTAATCAAAATTAATGTTTTGAGCACGAGGATGCAAAATCCTACTATAAATATAAAAACTTGCTTAGAGCATTTTAAAAATTTATTAGATTTTTTCTTAGCTCTTCGATCAGATGAAGAATTCAATAATGTTCTTACTGACGCTAATACACTTGCGGATGAACTCGGTATTGAACCTAATTTCCCTGCTGTTCAGTCTGTTAGACCACGAAGAAAACCCAGACAATTTGATTATGAACACAGTGATGAACCAATTATTGATCCAAAAAATTATTATAAAGTTAACATTTATTTTAACATATTAGATCAAACTTTATCGTTTTTAAGAGACAGATTTGAGGGAATAACAATATATGATACTATGTTTGGATTTCTCTATAATATGTTTGATTTAACGGAAAACGAGCTATTACAATGTTGTAAAGATTTACATCTTCATCTAACTGATGATTCTAGAAAGGAATCAGATGTAGATGGAATAGAATTATTTGAAGAGATAAAATCTTTAAAATTACATCTTAAACCTACTTCAGCTGAAAAGCATCAGTTAGAGCCCCAGTCCATTCTTAAATATATTTTTGAAAATCAGCTCATAGCATCATTTCCAAATATGTCAATAGCTCTTAGAATATTACTCACGTTACCAGTTTCAGTTGCGTCTGGTGAGAGATCTTTCTCCAAACTAAAAATTATTAAAAATTATATGCGATCCACAATGTCACAAAACAGATTAAATAACCTGTCTATAATAGCAATAGAAAGCGACACGATGAATTCCATCGATTTAGAATTAGTAATTAAAGAATTTGCGGAGAAAAAAGCTAGGAAATTTGCTTTTTTATAATTTTCTAAAATTTTGTTGTTTTTGTATTAATTTTATTCCACTATTTTTTTTTGTAAATTTTATTGTTAATAACACTTTTTTAAAATTTCTGTTTTTCACTTAAATTAATTTAATTTGTTACAGTTAAACTAGGTATGTACTACATAAAATTTATATTTTACAACAAAAATGTAAATTTTGGGGCGACAAATTTGGCTCTGCACACAGGCGGCCATTGATGCTGGCGCGGTCCTGTGAGTGGCCCTTGGGACTACTTGCAATCATCCTCACTTCTCATGTTTTTTTTTTCAGTTTCAGGAATATATATTGGATATCCTGCTCGTCTTCCTCACATATTACATGGTTATCTGTAAATGGCATGTAAACACGTAATTTTCCTCGTTCATGTTACTAGCCCTTCGTTTAAATATACTTTAAATAGGGTTGGTGGTAGGCAGCACTTTTGTCTCAGCATTTGGTTATCGATGAAGCTGTAGATAGTTGTTCTCCGCTTTAACTGCCTTTGATTTGTATATAGTTGTCTTTTCATAATGGGATATTATTGTCTGCTGTCGGCAGGTCAATAAACATTGAATGAATTGATTAGACCGTATATCCACAAATGACAATTTAATCCGAAAGATTTTCACACTGGTGTTTTCCATGTAAATGTGCAGGATGGAGCCATTTCGGAAGCGGCGTGTTCCTGTGAAGCATTCGTCATTTTAGGTGCCGGCTCGGCAGCCGTACTTCAATCAGAAATGTGATTATTAAACGGTGGAAAGTTAAACAGTTGCCTTGATTTATGTCCCATTCCAGGCCGACCGCACAGAGCAGTCAAAGCGGCGTAAAGTTATAAACTACATGTGGTAGCGCAGTAATTATCTTTAAAGCAAACCATGTTTGTTGTTTCTAAGCACATTCGAAACGAAACCAGCAAAAAGCAGGCGTCTTCTTTTCGAAGAATCGTCATAATCCCGGCCGTAGATCAAATGTAACGCGCCTGTAATAACATAATGACTGTCACTTCAATCCGCGTCTTTGACGAATGTGTGATTCGAGCTTTAGCTGCGTGCGCGGCTTTGTGCCGCAGCCTGCTTTGTTTGTGTAACGCTAAATGTTCACGCTGATTCACAAATAAACACTCGAATTTCTAGAACATTACTATTTACTTATTTATGTATCTCTTTATTGCCTAAACTCCGGTGTTTTCTATTTTCGTAATGGTCGCAACGCTTCGCGGATTGGCGGCCACGCGGGTGGTCTCGCACCTCGTAAACTCCCGGCAGGATGTGCGAATACGACATTTATTTGAACGCCAAATATTTTATTTTTTCGCCTCTACCTTCCGTTAGAATCTACAAAGTAGACATTTGTAATCCGCTGAATGCAAATAAAATGCAATATGTAGTTTTTTTAGATTATTATGAATTCAGCAGCGGCAACTTTCGCCAAATTTAGGTGTTCACTCTTAACTTGAAACAAAATAGATACTTTTTCTTTTTTTATATTTGTTTGTAGGTGTGTCTAAAGTACCAAAATATGAGTAGATTTTTTCGAAAATTCGTTGTTTATTATTCAATATAAGGCCAGAAAATTGAACTTCGGGTATGTGCCGCATCGTTCGTGCCATTTCGAACTTTTGGCAGTTGAAGATTTTTTATTTAAGGTATTGTAAATTCGTATTTCTGCTATATACATTTCCAGTGTGGATTGACAAATTTAAAAACAACTTCAACACATTACAAAGACTCCAAAACAAAGTGGTGAGGATAATCGTCAATGCTCCGTCTACCTTCGTCCGAAATGATCAACTTTACTATAAATTGGCTGTATCATCAATCCAAGGCTTTGTTAGGAAAAGTAATAAAAATGTATTCAACATGTAAGCGGGTGCAGTGGCGCTGTTGTGTGTACAATTTCCAACAGCTAGACCGTATACACAAACAATGTACTGTAATACCTTTCATATACAGTTAAGATCACGGAATTGTTTACGGCTGTTGAAAATACCTACAGGTTTTTCGTCAGTTTTATACGCTTTCAGAACGGTCATATTGACTGGTTTTAAGATTTACATATAGTTCCTTATTTTTTAATTAAACTACACTTGTTTCAACTGTAATTAGAAAGTATACGATATATTTCGAAAGTGTAACTTGTAATTCAGATTAATATTATAATTCAGAAATTCACTTTATAAATTTCCATTACAAAATTCACGTAATTGTTATATGCTCTTACTAAGAGCCTTTTCCGTAAATCAAGTCAAATATTAAGTCATGTTGTCGTGGATTATACCACCCCCTATAACATCAACTAATGAAAAACGGTTGTACAAATGCAGAGTTACGCATGTACTAACTTTTGATAATGTTCTCAATAAAGGTGATAATCATATACCTTCTTGACTAATAACTGATAGTCAAATACATTCACAAACATCGCGTTATCTGCTGAAAGTATAATCCTCATAGCAACTTCACTAACTGTACCTTTAATGTTTATAAATATACTGTTCAAACGTTGTTCATTGAGTCGTGATTTAATCTAGCCGAATGCAACTTCGGACTCTCATGATTGCCAAACACTATATTTCGCGTAAACAGATAATATGATTGCTTAATAATCAAGAATCCACTAGTTGCAGAATAAAGTATGGTCAAAAATTGTTTTCATCTAGTATGGCTCTAGAATAGAAGGAAGCTGCGTGACGCAGTTGGGTAGGCGCCAGGCTTTCATTAAGCAAATCCTCGGTTCAAATCCCGCGGGGGTCGGAATTTTTTCGTAGCCTTGGCGATTGGAATCGCGCTCGGTGAGACCATTTACAGTTGGGCACCAATTTAACTATGCTCTACTCAGAACCACAGACCTAAGAAATAGAGTAACAAGGTCAATACATCACCAAGACACACACCTCACACAATGGTTGCTGTGCAAGCACCAAAGGCGCGCTCCAACCCTGTATCCCGAATCCAGGACAAGTTGAGCATTGTACCGCCAGATGCCAGCGCATAAAGCACCAGCCTCTATACCGCAAGGTAAATGAGGTTACAGATAATACATACATACATACATACATGGCTATAGAATAGTTTCTAATTTATGAATGCAACTACGTTTATACTTAAATGTCAAACTTGACATTTGATTTTTAAGTGACTTACAGTTGCATTCATAAGTTAGGATCTATTCCGTAGCCATACTAGGAGAAAATAATTTTTGATCATACTATATATGAAAAGAAGACTTAAATATCAAATAAATTACAATCTAGCAGGTTTTTGCTGCTTACTTGATATTTGGTGTTCATTTATACTTAATCATGACTGAATAATTGACAACTTCATTCATGTAAAAGGCTCTTAGTAAGACAATGATGTAAAATTTTGTTGATTGTTTGTTAATGGACAAGGTCTAGGTATGCAGAGTACCACGTACCACGTAGACACCGACTGCTGTGGTCATATGGTCAAAGTCCTACTTTGAATTTTACCCAGTCTAAGGAGTTCCAACCCTAGCAAGGGATATTTTACGTGCTACCCATCGTAGTAACATGAGACCCACGGCTTTACATCACTTCCGAATAATGGCATTGTGTAGAGGCTTTCATTCGCATTTTTTTATTTTTAAAAACCTTACCGGGGCTGGGGATCGAACTCGCGACTTTAGGTCAGTAGTCACCAAGCTACCGCCTCCGGCTGATGAACAATTTTAAAGTGTATTGTTTTGAACCAAAATTAAAATTGACCTGTCCATGTCCGAGCATTTTTGGTAATCAATAATAAATGTGGTGCAAAGTGTACACACATATTGTATGTATTATCTACATGGTAATTCTACATAAAAGTCGTCTGTTGATTTCTGAATTCCGATTGATGCCTTCTGAATTACAATTTCTGCTTTCCGAATATCAATTAACGCTTTCTGAACTACAATTTATTAATTTGAATTATATTTGACGCGTTTGAATTACAATTTATTAATCTGATTACTAGTTATAATTTCTAAATTACAAATGAAAAATGTGTACTATTTCTGTGATCAATAGACCTCGCGCAACTCCTGTTTTCATATCCTATAAGCTCAGCATGAAATAAAATTTGTACCTCCAACTCCAGATATTTCCCTCACTGGAATTTTTGGGTAAATACTGATTATGAGTAAGAGGGAACTATGAAAATGATCAAAACCTTTAGAGCAACTATTGAAAAGATATTTCGTTTTTTGAAATTTTTTGGGGCATGTGGGCCTCCCACACCAAAGGATGCACGCAGTGAAACCAAAGTATGGTACCATCGTTCCAAAGCTCTATAGAACATATATGTGCATTTTCATGATCCCTCATGCATATTTAACTGGAAATTTGCCATAGCAACGGGGATTATACATAATAATAGGAAATATTTGGAGATTTACCCTGAAATTTCCACTTAATGGAGTTTTCACAAAAACTGTAAAATTTTAGTGTTTAGAAATTGATTTTGTTATTGTTTTTTAGAAAAATGTTTTCTTTACTGTGTTTTTTCATTCTCTATCAAAATATAACGCCTGCTTAAAAAATTTCCTATTTGCACGTTCAGCAGCTATTTTTTTATAACAAAAGCATTCGTGGATGCCCCCAAGAAAAAATCTCTCCTCCTTCAGAGTCGGGATTTTTTTCGGTTGGCACGCATTCATGTTTTAATTGAAAAAATTGCTGCAGAACATATTTCCAAATATTTCCGAACATTTTTCAAGCACTTGTTATATTTCTGTTGAAAATGTGTCTGTCTCCCAATCCTCATATATCTCCTCCCTAGAATTTTTGGGTAGATACTGACTATAGGGTACCATTTATAAGTAAAAGGAAAATGTAGTCTCAGAAGATCAAAATCGTTTTTTCAATATTTTTTGAGGTATTTGGACCTTCTCACCTAGAGCGATGCATGGCATAAATCTTGAGTAAGGGGATAGGGAACATCGCTGTCTAAATCCTTTCGCAACTTTAAAGGAAGGGTGATTTTGCTTTTTCTACACAAGCAAAATTAAAAATGAAAAAATAGAGAGATGGCGACTGGAACTATCCTGTTACAAATATGACATTATCTATCATCCTGGTAAAGACAATGCTGTAGTAGATGCATTATTCCGCGTATGTGCTAGCATAAACATTTTGACAAACAAACTCTATGAATTACACAACATGCTTTGTCATCCGGGGATTGTCAGGATGGTACACTGGGTGAGAGTGAAGAATCTGCCCTATTCTATAATAGTTATTTACTATACAAGTGGGATAACAGCATCATTAATATAGGTGTGTGTAAGTTACAAACGAGTGCGTAGCACGAGTTATGTAAGCACACAAGTATATTAATGATGCATTATCACACATGTATTGTACAAAATTTTATCTACGACTGCCTAAAATTGAGAAAAGTGCATTAAGAGAAATGTCAGATCTGTCATTTTCAAAAATATTTTAGTAGGCAAATGTCATTATGTCATTCATTTGACACTATTTCAAATAGGTAATGAAGTCATTACACAACTCAGTTGCGTAATGAAACCATTACATAACTGAGTGGTGTAATGAGCTTCATTACCTAACTGAAATAGTGTCAAATGAGTGACGTAATGCGTTACTTATCCCACTGGAGTAGATAAACGATATTAAATTAATGACTTCGTCCTGTCGAGTTTGTGCTGAAATAAAACCCCGCTTCTGTAAAGGACGGGGTCGTTTGATAAAAGCTACAGCTCCTTTTGAAAGGCTCAATGTAGATTTTAAAGGTCCGATACCATCTAATAATCGAAATAAATATCTACTGACGATCATAGACGAATACTCAAGATTCCCCTTTGCGTATCCCGTTTCTGATTTAACCGCTGCAACCGTAATTAAATGTTTAAAAGATCTGTTTTTTACCTTCGGTGCACCAATGTAATACACTCGGATAGAGGAACGACTTTTTTGTCTGAAGAACTGAAACAATTTTTGAATTCTACCGGAGTAGCTTGCAGTAGGACTACGCCTTACAACCCACAAGGAAACGTGCAAATTGAACGACTAAATGGTAGTACCTTGTGGAAAACTACTCAACTTAGTCTAAAATCCAAAAATTTGGAAACCGAGAACTGGCAACAAGTTTTACCTGTTGCTTTACATGCCATACGATTATTATTATGTACTGCTACCAACGCTATTCCTCATGAGAAGATGTTCAATCACCCCCGGCGGACGTGTAACTGACAATCTCTACCTGCATGGCTTTTGACTCCAGAATCAGTTTTGTTAAGAAATAACATCAGAAAATCTAAATATGACCCCTACGTCGAAGAGGTCGAGCTTCTAGAAGAGAACCCGTCTTACTCTTACGTAAAACTTCCCGATGGTCGAGAGACTACAGTCTCGAATAGACAATTAGCGCCTCTTCCTATATCTCAAGATCTGGAAGATGATCAATACGAAGACGACGCCGGTACGCCGGACAACAATTCGTCTTCACGTACTGAGACTCGACTAGAGCAACTAATAGAAGAGGGAGGAGGTTTGAACTCCGAATAAGATACTCCTCAACGAGCGGACAAGAACCACAAAATGTACCACAACGATCGACTCGAGAGAAACGTGTCCGCTGTATCTTCATGATTACGTGCTAGAGCAACAAGGACGAAGGGGTGAATGATATGTATTTAAATAATATTAGTAGTCGTTGATTTCTTCTGTCAATTTATTATATTAATTACTGTCAAAGTCATTAGAAGCCAAGTTCTGTAGTGGTTTTGTCTTTTATCAGTACCTTTTATACTATTTTCCAATACCTACCATAAAATGACTATGTGATTGTGTCATTTATGCTTTGATTAAACATAATTCTAAAGCCACTTTGCTGTTCTGATTCCTTTTCTCCCGTAATGGTTACATATATAATTGTTTCGTCCTTTTTTGTAAATAAGTGTTAGCGGTGATGTTCCATTTTATGCATTCCTTCATTATACTATGACGGAGGGTGGATGATTTTCCAATTTTAATTGATTGAATTGCTTATTTTATTATTTTTTTCCTTATTTTATACTTCGTTATTTATTACTTCATCTTCTGTGTATTCATTTCTTTCAATGTTTGATATATATTACTGTGCCGATCCGTTAAAAGTCTTTTGTAATGTGTCTCCATTTTACTCATGTAATAGCGGTTATTCTTATTTATTAGTACTTGGTTTTCGTAACTTTGATATAAAGTTCTATGCTTCTCTTATTTATTTTCTCTCTATATGCATTGCAATTTCTTGGCACATATTCCCATGCATTTTTTTATCGTTTCTGTATCTCTTATTACACTGCTCTTTCTAGTTCTATGTAGGATTCTCCATCATAACGAAATAAACGAGGGTATTCATAAAAGAAATATCAGCGGCATGGAAAACATCATAAGCAACATGTATTCACAAAAAAAAGAAGAGGCATGTGTGACAATTATCAGAAAATAGCAGTAATAAACACATTCACCGAACGGGAATAGCAAAAAAAAATCAGAACAGCAGCACAGATTCTTTCTGGATAATATTTTTGCAATAGCACAAGCAACGGAAAAACAGAAACTATAGGAAGTGAACTACATTTAACCAAAGCGTATGATACAGTCCTACCTGCTGTAAAGCACTGGAAAATAGTATAGAAGGTGTATTAACCAAAGCCGTAAAAAGCTTGTACAATATTCAATAGAAGAGTATACTGATACGCAACTTATTTTTGGTGAATATGGTGGTTATGTTGATCCGCAGCACAGATTTTCTCACCGTTACTTAATTAGTGTTGCCGCGAGACGAGACGAGACGAGATATACCCATTCTCGATATCGATCTCACGAATTCTCGATTTCGAACTCAAGAATCTCGATTTTCGAATTTTAATATATGCGGTGCGTACCGAATTGAAGCTGCGGTTATTTTAGGGTTATGCAGTCTCAGCATAATCGTAAAATATACACGTGCTTCACACTTTAAGGTTTTGGGATTCCCTGATAATATTTATGGGACGTTATAAGGGTGTCTCAGAATGAATTTCGATTTTGTTTCTAACATTTAGGGGAAACTGTCAGTATCAGGAATTTTTTGGGGTCGGAGTTCCGATTAACGTCTTTTGGAGTTTCTGTCCAAATTGAGCGTTTTAGTGGAGAACAGCTTGCTTTTTGTATACAAGCATTTTATGAAAATGCTCATTCTTATGTGCAAGTGCAGAGAATGTTTCGGAACCAGCACAATTTACGATATGTTCATCAAAACCCATCCACCAATTTGATTGTAAGGTGTACGAAAATCATCCAGAGAATTGGCAACAACTTAAACATCAAATACGGGAACAAATCATAGCAACTTCCAAAGCACTGTGCCGACAAGTTCTAATAAATGCAAAACACCGTTTGGAGAAGTGCATACGAAGCCAAGGGCAATATTTAGATGATATTATTTTTAAGGTTTAATTTCCAAGAGTTGTTAATTGTATTCCTGAATTTAATTGTTGAAAGGTTTTACTAACAAGCGAGCTATAATTTTTTTTAAAAGGAAATTAATTCTGAGACATATTTGAAAAAGCGATTTCCCTATGTAAACGAATAATGTGACACACTTGCTAACGTATGTGCGCAGTCCTTCGTTCACCTTCTGTGATGCAACATCGTGTGAATATTGAGTGTTGAATTTATGAGAATTGTTTAGTTCTTGCTTATTTTATTTCTCAACGAATTAGTAAGAAATATAAAATGTCAATTTCCATGTGGGTTTTAAAACTACTATTGAAAAATCTGGTGTGATACACTCACACAACTTCCTTTTACAGTGATCTTATAATTAGTCAAAAATTTCATTTTTAATTTTTAACCATTTGTTAAAAATTTTCAAAAATTACAAATTCTACAAAAACGGTACAAAATCGAGTGTTAGTTGAAGAGACAAATTTTCTCTAGAATTTTAAGGTGAATTCAAAAATGTAATAATATACCGGGTGTTTTATTTAAAATAGGAGTTAATAAAAAAGAGAGAAAAAAAAACAAAAGAAACCCACTTTAGAAGTATTCAACTGGAAAATCACCTATCTCACATCAATACACATTAAAAATGTAAGAAAAATCCAAAGTTTAAAAAAAATCGTTAGAGCCGTTTTTGAAAAAATCGAAAAAAACTGAAAAATCACAAGAGTAAACACCTACTTCCGGTTATGCGATTTTCTTCAAAAGCTTGCTGTCTCATCTACATAGTACACAAAACTTATATATGAAGTTTCAATGCCATACCTCTTTTCGTTTTTGAGATATTCTGTTCACAGACAGACACACAGACAGACACACAGACACACAGACACACAGACAGACAGACAGACCAATGAAAAAAAATATGTTTTTTGGGATCAGGGGACTCTAAAACGTGAAGATCCGTTGAAAACTCAATTTCGAATTTTTGGGGTGAATCCAATACTTCCTTTATAGTAAAAGGAAGTAAAAACTGTCGTTATCGAAAATTTGGTTACCATATTCTAGAATTTTATTAATTTTGAGACGAGACGAGACGAGATCGGGAATTTTCCCATCGCTATATTTACATGAAATCATCTTTCTGAGGTGTCACTGGTTCTGTGTTTCCTCTACTTTGGGAAAATGGACCACCGCGATACTACAGATACTACAGATACTAAAAAGATAAGTACTGGAAAGATAACAAAGATCACAGTCGTTAGCCAAATAATTGTCTGGAAAAATAAAAAAAAGTATGTTGTATCCTTATCTTATACAGGGTGCCCATACTTTATATGTTTTTAGGCTAGTCCTCTAACGTCACAGTTAGAGAAAGCTAGTGGCTATGTGTGGTGTAGCAGACATTTGGCAACGCTGTATAACTGCGGATTATCCTAAGGGACAAAGGCAGGTACCAGGACGAAGGTTTTGGGTTAGTTTTAAGACACTCGAGTTGTGCCCTTGTTAACCGTATCTTGTATTTGTATGAGATCTGTCTAAGTTATATTTATTTAATAAACATATATTTCCACTAAAACATCTTTAATTAGCCTTAACCACGAGGTCATAACATCTGGCGACGAGGAGTAAAAGTGACGTTAAGACAAAAATACAGTGGAAACAATTCAAGGGAGGTTACGTTAAGCGTGGGTTGTGTTTTCTTCGGTCAAAAACTTTCGTGTTTCCTGTAAGAAAAATGGCTTATGTAATCGCAGCGATCGAGCGATTCGACCATAATGGCCACGAATGGACAGTTTACCAGCAGAGGCTGGAGAAATTTTTCGCGGCAAACGAAATAAAGGACAGTGACGGAGCAAAACGCAAGAGTGCGGCATTAATTAGTCAATTATCACCACAGACTTACAATTTATTGCGCGATCTGTGTTATCCGAAAAAGCCATGTGAAAAGACCTACGAAGAGATGTGCAAGTGCATGAGGGACCATTTCAGCCCTAAGATTTCGGTGTATAGGGAAAGGGTGGAATTTTACGGGACAACACAGAAACGCGACGAAAGCATCACAGAGTGGCATGCTAGAATCAAAAATCTAGCAGTGAATTGTAAATTCCTGGGCTTGGACAAGATTCTGCGGGACAAATTTGTCACGGGGCTTCGCAAGGGGCCTATCTTGGACAAATTGTGCGAAGAAGAATACAAGGAGGACGCAACTATGATCGAAATGGTGGAGATGGCTTTAAAAAAGGAGGTCAGTACTGCGGCTGCAAGTACGAGGGGAAACCAATCAGTCAACGTACTTAGAGCGCAAAAAACTACAAACGACGGCAAGAAAAGGGCCAACAAAGCAAGGCAGAATATTACGCGTGCGATCGTTGTGGTAAGGAACATCAAGCAGGGCAGTCATGTAAATTTAAAAATGCAAAATTTTTAAATGTAAAGCGATAGGTCATTTATCAAGCATGTGTAAATTTAGGGCTAAGACGAACAAAAGTAGTAGTAATCACGCCAGCAGCAGTAATTACATTGAGGCTACTGACAGGGTAGATTTACCTTTGTTCAACATTACATCTAATAAAAGTAAGCCAATGAAGGCAACAATTAAAATAGGAGATATAGTTTTAGAAATGGTAGTCGATAGTGGTGCAGGTGTAAGTGTTCTTTCAGAAGAATTGTATGGTAGTCTGTTTAGTAATTATCAATTACAAGCTAATGACGTTGTTCTGAAAGAATACACGGGCAAAACTAGCGAGACTCTAGGTTATTTCACAGCTGAGGTGGAGTATAATAGGGAATTTAGAACTATAAATATTTATGTTGTAAAGGGGGGAGGCCCACCTTTACTGGGTAGAAATTGGTTAGAGGCATTTAGCCTAGGCTTTGGAAAAATTTCGGACATAAATAGGGTAAATTATGTTAAAAACATTAGCATTGAGCAAGTTTTAAAAGAATTTGAATCTCTTTTTGACGGCAAATTAGGCACGTACAAATACGAGCAAATTCACTTAGATATAAAACCTGATGCAAAACCGATTTTTTGTAAGCCAAGATCTATTCCGTTTGCATATAAAGACAAGGTAGAGGCGGAATTACATAATCACGCAAATAGATAGTAACCAATGGGCGGTGCTGAAATCTGACGGATCTATAAAAGTTTGCGGGGATTTAAAACGACGGTGAATAGACACTTAGTAGACGTTAAGTATCCGTTACCGAGAACCGAAGAAATATTTGTAGCACTAAGAGGAGGTGAAAAGTTTAGTAAAATTGACCTCACAATGGCTTATGCTCAATTCAAGCTGGACGATGAATCAGCTAGGGTTATAGCGTGAAGTACTCACAAAGGGATTTTCAAGGTAAACAGGTCACCATTTGGAATCTCCCCCGCAACTGCGATATTTCAGAGGAAATTGGAACAGTTGTTGCAAGGTATTGCGGGAGTTGCAAATTTCTTGGACGACATAATAGTTACGGGAAAAGATTCAAAAACTCATTTAGAAAATTTGGCGGCAGTTTTCAAACGACTAAAAAACGCTGGTTTAAAAATTAAGCTAGAGAAATGTGAATTATTTAAACCCGAGGTTGTCTATTTATGACACGTCAGAAGCAAACAAGGTCTTAGAACTTTGAATGACAAAGTACAATCTATTTTGAATGCTCCTAATCCAGTAAATACGACTCAGATAAAATCTTTTGCCGGGATGGTTAATTACTATGCCAAGTTCGTACCAAACTTAGCACAGATAATGACTTCGTTGTATGAACTTTTAGAAAAAGACGTAAAATTTAGTTGGAATAGGAAATGTCAAGAAGCGTTTGACATAATTAAAAAACAAATAGCATCAGATAGGATCATGGTACACTTTGACCCTGATTTACCAATAATACTAACAAGCGATGCATCAGAATCGGGAATTGCGGGAGCTTTATGCCATAAGTTTGCAGACGGGACGGAAAAACCTATAGGTTTTGTTTCGCGAACTTATTCGCCTTCTGAAAATCGTTATTCCGTAATTGACAAGGAGGCATTAGCACTATATTATGCGGTTTGAAAGTTTCAGAATTACTTGCTAGGGCTAAAATTTATTTTGAGAACGGACCATCGTCCATTAATAGCGATATTCGGTGAGAATAAGGGAATTCCACAAATGGCAGCGAGTAGCTGCAGCGCTGGGCAATTTTCTTGTCGGGATTCAATTATAAAATTGAGTATATCAAAGGGTCTGAAAACGTGGTAGCAGATAGTTTTTCAAAGTTGCCTTTGCAAATCACGCATGAGCAAGATGCTAACGAAGAGCTGTCCTATTTAAATTTTATTGAAGCTCAAAATACGCCCATTGACAGTAAACGTATTAAAATTGAATCAAGACGCGATCCGGTTATTGCCAAGGTAATAGATTTTGTAAATAGGGGATGGCTAGATAAAATGAGTGATCTAGAATTAAAACCGTATTTTAATAGGAGAACTGAATTATGCGAAATTCAAGGTTGTCTAATGTGGGGATTTAGAGTGATCATTCCAAAATCACTTAAAATAGAGTTACTAAAAGACCTTCATGTAAGTCATCAGGGCACGGTTAGGATGAAATCGGTCGCGAGATCTTACATGTAGTGGCCCAAATTAGATGAAGATATTGAAAACAACGAAATTTTGCGCCCCATGTTTAAGAATAAGGTCAGATCCGCCAAGGGTAGCTTTAACCCCGTGGCAACCTTCATCCAGGGTAGGAGAACGTGTACATATTGACTTTTTAGATTTAAAATGCAAAATTTACTTAATAATTTTGGATAGCTTTAGTAAGTGGGTAGAAGTGCATGACATATGCATAAAAATGCCAACACGGCCCACACGATAAACAAACTGCGAATTACGTTTGCAAGCATGGGAATTCCTGAGTTGTTGGTATCCGACAATGGAACTCAGTTGACCAGCAAGCAGTTTAAATCATTTTTGGAGAAAAACGGTATCAAACATATCACCACTCCTACGTTTTATCCTGCGTCGAATGGAGCGGCAGAAAACGCGGTAAAAACGTTTAAGAACGCCTTAAAAGCAGCTTTCTTTGATTCGATTAATAGGGGAGTCGAAACGGAGACGTTGATTTGTCGGTTCCTAATAAATTATCGAAGTACACCGCATACAACAACTCAGCAGACACCTTCGAAATTATATCAGGGGAGAGAGTTGAGGATTCGGTTAGATAGCATAAAACCGAACGCACAGTATAGTGGCGAAACGCCCGCCCGTGGGAAGGGAAGAAAGGAAGAGTTTGAATTGTGAGATAGCGTTATGGTAAGGGATTATCGGTCGGTAAACCTTAAGCAGTGGACACCGGCTATAGTTAAAAAACGGTTAGGAGAGGTAACATATATCTGCAAAATAACAGAAAACAGGCAGATGTGGGAAAGGCACATTAATCAAATAATTAGGTACAACACGAACAAAGATCTTGGTTTACAACAATCGGAAACTAAATAAATGTTTAGCTTTACGCGCCGAAAAATAGGGAGGTCAGATTCTAAAAACGATTTTGTAATACCTCAAACAGGCATCGAGACCAACGGACAGGAGGTCGCTGTCAACGAAAATATTGTAAATAATGAATCTCTTGTTAGCGTTAGTCCTGTAGTTAATAAGCAGCCAGGTAGTAGCAAGCGAAATAAAGAGGAAAAGGTGCAGGAGGTTCGAAGAAGCACAAGGACACGAACGGTACCTGACCGGTTTGGTGAAAATGTAGGTTGCTCAAATTAGTTTAAGTTTAAATAAGCTAGGTTAAGATATGGTAACTGGAGGCGAACTTAAAGGGGAGGTGTGTGGTGTAGCAGAGGTTTGGCAAGGCGGTGACACTCGAGTTGTGCTCTTGTTAACCGTAACTTGTATTTGTATGAGATCTGTCTAAGTTATATTTATTTAATAAACATATATTTCCACTACAACATCTTTAATGAGCCTTAACCACGAGGACATAACACTATGTCTCCAGTAACAGCAGAAATTGTGACATATTATTTATTTTCTGTTTATACTGACGGAAAACTCTCAAAATATTGATATGGTGTCAAAAGTGAACAAAGAGCATGAAACTAAAATCAGTAAAAATTTAAAAACTTCAATTATTATTGGACAGTTGTGTACAACAACCGATGATGCAAGAAAAAGCACATTTTTAGTTGGTTTGAAGTAGAGACTATCGCTTGTCACGGTTAGTAGATATTAGCTATAATATGTTGACGTTACAAAGAAGGTGCTTCACCAACTGAAGGGGTGGATATGATCCAGCTACTGCCTTTCGTGAATAAACCGAAATGGAAGTTATAAGAATGCCAGGAACAAGACTGATCGCACTAAAAGAATTAACACTAATTTAGTCTGGAATAGTGGTGCAAACAAAATCAAGCAACAAACTTACCAGTCGGGCTTTCAAAATTTCTTTTTTCTGTAACGTGTTCTTACTTGATGTTGTATTGTTCTTAACTTCTGTTAAGACTAATTCCTGTTCCGTTACTTCTACAATATCTTCCGAGTTTATGAATATTATCTTTGTTGCTAGCTTTACTTCTGCTGTTGTAGATACTTCAGTTTTTGGGTCATGTAGCTCCTGGTAAAATTCTTGTGCTTGTTTACTTATGTCTTCGTTTTATTTAATTTTCTTTGGTTTTTATCATTCATACCTCTAATTTTGCATTATCCGTAGAACCTTGATGTTTTGGTTTTTATTTATAAATTCCTGTATTTTCTTCTCTCTAGTTTTCCTTGTATTAGATTTTTAAATAATTTTATTTAGTTGTTTTCTTCATCAGTTTTCTCACCAAGCACTTCTGTAATGTCCTGCGTAATGTTTTGTTTTTGATTTGACATTTCTTTTCAATATTTTTTAAATAGCTGCTGTGAGATTGTCGGCTATTTCATCAATGTTTTTTATTTTATAATCATTTTAGAATTGTAATTTCCCTTCTATCTCTCTTTGGTAGCCTGTGGTATCTAGGTCCAGTTAGTCTTGCACATAGTTCATTCTATTTTTGCTCTCACCATTCTGTGATCGCTTCCTATCAAAAAGTTATTTATATCACTTACACCTTTAAAAATAACTCTTTGCGCTGATAAAATATAGTCGATTTTTAACATTTCTATTCACATTAACCTACCACCATCTTTTAGGCTTCTTTTTGAAGAACGTGTCAAGAAATATAAGTGCCGCTGCTCCAGAAACTTATATAGCATATTTCCTCTATTATTTTCTCCAAATTTTGCAATAAAGTCTCCCATAATAATCAGATAATGCGAAAGTTTTTCTTCTGTTGCCTTTGTAACATCTGTTACCTATATTTGTAGAGGTTTAAGGTTCAGCTGATCATCGATGACACATAAAAGTAAACACTTGGCAAACAAAGAAAATGTAGTCAATAACTTTGAGCATGAATGCTTGAACAACTAATCGGCACCGTAATTGATAACAACAACTATAAATCTCAATTATCAAACATTCAATAAAACTCGCAAATATCATGCACATGTAAATAGCATGAGTTAATCTTGGTAACCATCAACCATTAAAAATTTATTTGTCACTTATAATTACACAAGAGCTTTTTTGTCGAAGTAAACTTGACAATTTAATGAGAATTTCGTTGCTTGGCAATTTAAAGAAAAAAAGTTCCTCAGAATTTTTTTTCTGGCAGTTGTTTGAGTAAGTAAGTAAATAAAAATTATTCATAAATGAAACACCCACTTAGTTTAAACGAAAATGCGCCTTCGGCGTCCAGAGTTCAAGTTAGTAGTAAAATTTGAAAATATTTTAAAAACAAAATAAAACAGGTGTTTTATAAGCGTTAGATGCAAACATTTTGTAGATGCCATAACTAGATATATGATCAATCCAAAAAATATGAACGTTGATTCGGTAATTTTAGTTCTAACTCACGGTAAAATATGTAACCTATTTTATTTTATTTTATTCTTGGGAAAAATGTCAAGTCAAAAATACATTAATTTTCAGATCAAAACTAACATTTAAAAAATAAGTAAAGGTCTAGAGATGTATTACGACAAAACATGATCAAAGCTTTTTTAGAAAACTTGTAACGAAGCTACTTAATCAAATTCTCTGTCTCTAGCAACAATAACAACACAACCACGAAATCATGATTATCGCAATTATTTTATTATGCCTCTTTCCCAGGGGTGCGAGTAGTCTGAAACACATCAAAAGGTTGTCTACATCGCCCAACTATGGCTATAAGTGTGTCGTGTAAACCCGAAGCAAATGTAATGGTTAACATTCCCCTAACAGAAATTGGAAGCAATGAGGCAATTTCGAAGATCATTACTTTTGCTAATTGACCAAGGCCTGGGTGGCATAGAAACAAATCGCCTAATGGGCGGCAATTATTGCTTCTGCCAGGAGAATATTTTATAGAAAAGGTCAGATAAAACTGAACTTCATATAACGTTTCGAGTGAATTGTTAAGTTGTCTTAATTGAAGTGTAAACATAAGGCAATGGTATGATACCACAGCAAATATTAAATGTTGCGTGGAAGATTTACAAAAACAATAAATATTAAGTACAATGAGGATATTGCAGTTGTAGGTACACAATTCTGCTGTTGAATGTGTAATTTATATCTCGCTTTTAAAGACCCTAGAAAACATTCCATTTGCGATTCTAATCCAGAATTTGCACCTGCGTTCGTTCAATGGTGTAAGAAACAGTTGGTAACAAAAAAATTACCAAAGTCAAAGCAAAATTTAGCAATTCATCATTCTCCATTCGTCAAGTGAACTAAAGTTGTTGAAACTAACATAACTGATATCTCTAGTTCAGCAAGACCCCACGGATGGGTTTATTATAACTGAGGTACTTTCCAGAAGTTACTAAATGTCACTGTAACTTTTTGTAACTAAATATTTGATGTACTAATAAAAATATTCACATCCAAAGTTTGCTCAGAATCACAAATGGAGTGACTGGGGTATATACAAAAGAGTGCAAATGTTGAGTAGACGTACATTATAGTATATTACGTTACAAGATCGGTAAGTGCTTTAGAACATGCCGATAAAAATAAAAACGAGGACCGAAACACCGAGTTCCTATTTTTTAAGTTCTGTTCCAATAATGCATTTAAGGATCAAGTCCCGTATAACAATTTTTGCATTATCAACTAATACAAATAAAAATACCGTTGAATAATACAAATATTGTTTGCCTAAACAAAGCGAGCGATTGTTGTTTCGATAGTAATCAAATACAACAAAAAATCTGTAAAGTTATTTTGTTGTCTTACCAACCAAGGATACGGGAAGTATCGAACCCGAAAACAAGTAAAAATAGGTCTGTATCACAGAAACTTCCTTTGTGAAAACTTTAAAACCAAATTGATAATTGGGCAGTCATTGTTGAGAACGTAATAAGGATAATGATAAATATTGCAATAATCGTTCTGTGGATATTTAAATTTCTTTTCTTTACTTTTGTTTGTTATAAAAATTGCTATTCACATAAACTTGCTCAAATATTGACTCCTTGAAATGTCAGATTGACTTAACCTAAAATAGTGAGCCAACTATGTTCTGTCAAATAAATTATTATATTAGCTCAGTAAATAATTTTTAAAACATGAAAGTATCTACTCAGTAATCATGCTGCTTCTATGAGTATTTCGACAAAATAAAAAAATTAGAACATGAACGTTTCGGAAGACAAATCTGTTTGGAGACTTCTACTGGTCGCTTTAATGTTTAAGAGAATTGGGGAGGTGGCAATTTGGCGGCCTAGGTGGATGCGGTGGTTGCAAAATGGGGACAACGTTATAATTATCAGAAAAATTTAAAATTAATATTTGTGTGTAATTGGCTGTTTGGAGGCTTTCTACTGGTCAATTGTATTTCCCAAGAGAATTCGGGATGTGGGAATTTTGCAGCACAGGTGGATTTTGGGGCTGGTAACTGGTGAAAATCGTTATAATTATGAGAAAAACTTTAAAATTAATATTTGTGTGAAATGATTTATTAGTGTTTTTATTTTTTAAGAGATTTCGAAATGTGGGAATTTTACGACTCTTTTCGATTTGCGGATTGCAAAGTGGGGAAAACTTTATAATTATCAGAAAAACCTTTAAATCAATATTTGTGTGAAATTTGCTGTTTGGAGACTTTCTACTGGTCGATATTCGGTATGTGGACATTTTGCGGCCCAGGTGGATTTGGGGGTTGCAAAATGGGGAAAACGTTAGAATTATAACAAGAACCTTAAAATAAATGTTTGTGTGAAATTCGCTTTTGGGGATTTTCTACTGGTGGATTATATTTTTTAAGAGAGTTTGGGATACGGTTGTGAGGGGAAGATTATCTTATTTTCTAATTTTTTAATAAGGAAAATGTGATTTTTTTTAATTCTGGCTCTTTTTAAAATTGTAAATTTGCTTGTAAATAGTAAATAGCGTGTCGGATTGTATTTTACTCTAACATGAATAATATTACGTGGGTTAAGGTCATTGGCGCGCTGCACTTGTTCGCAGAATGATAGTGGCCACCGGCAGGGTTGGGCTGTTTGTACTAAAACTTAATGCGCGATTGTAATAGAAAAAATTGATGGCGACTTTAAAAATATAAATACATATACATATGTATGCAGGGGCCGGCAGCGAAGCGAGGGTGGAAGATATTTCTAAAACTATAAGAGTTGCATGAATATTGTATATATAAAAGTTGTAGGTACAAAGGTGGTGCACATTTTTAAAATAATTTTGATTATACAGGATTCCTCAAAAAAGTGTGGCGAATCAAACTTACTTTCTTTTAAATGGAATGGCCTATAATTGGGTAGCTTAAAAGTTTTGCATTAAAATACTCATCATTTCTATATAAAGTTGTATGGGTCTAACGTCAACTGTTTTTGAGATAGTCACGATTTTATGTAAAAAATACTGAACTTCAGGCGGCTGCTGCAAGTAGCAGAAATCAATTGAATTAAGGAAAACGTTACCAAAAAATTATGACTTTCATGAACTACCTTTCAAGTGTAAAATGGTGGATCTGGGTATTAATGTTATACAGGGTGCTCAACTTTTGCAAATTTAATGATTTCGATTTTTTTCAAATAGAACGCCCTGTACATTTTTATAGTTTTGAAACGCCCTTTTAATGAGATTTCTTTTGATATCTTACTTCATACCTTTAAATTTAACTGTTTTTCAAATATGCCTATTTGAACTTAAAAAACAATGTAAGAACCTGAAGATGCTTTATTTCAAAGGATAACAAACAAGCGCCGTTACAATACTGATTTACACACTTGGGTTTTTCAAACAAAAGATAAAACCAAGTTTAGAAAACAAAAATCTAGCCACTACTCAAAACTAGAAATAACAAACACGGAAAAACGAGTAAAAGCAGGAGAAAATTAAATCTGAAAAGCGATTCAATTTAGGGCTAGAAAATGAAATGTCAGAAGAAAGCTCATTAAAAGTACTTTTCAAAAATATAGGGATATACAGGGTTCATTTCTAGAGACTTTGATCGTCCGGATCGCTGTGACGTTATCGTCACTCATGACATCATTCTTGTACGTCAGTTCTGTAACATGAAGCTCAAACGTTCCAACTACATCGTTCGGCTTTCGGCTATCTCGTAAATTGTACTCATCATCAATTTCCTCTTCGTCTGTCAATGTGTCGACTGGGTAGAATGTAGACAGTATCAAATGTTTCTGAAAATAACAATTATAATAATGGTATTTTTCAAGAAAAATAAAATAGAAGAATTAAGTGAGCTCTAAGTATATGAAGTTACGTAACAGAAATTTACCATTTTCATTTTACTCAAAGCTACCACCTCCAAAGCTGCTTCTAACTCTCTCATTTTTCACTGCTCAGTTATCACAAAACATGCAAACTCCTCGAAATAAGAACGAATACTAACAAAACCCCATGTTTATATTCGCCTAAACAAACTTGTCGAAATCTGCAAAATATAGTATCTATTACACCAAGAAAACCCGTAGTGTGTTCAGGCACCACTGTTGATTTTCAAAAAAATTATAAAGAAAACACCTTTTGATATTTCGATAATTAGATATTTTGTATAAAATATTCCCAGGAGTATTTTTGACAATATTTATTTTAGAAATATGGAAACAGTGCCACTTTGTATTTTTGTTTATTTCATATATCGCGTGTTTAAAGAAAACTCATTCGCAGCATCCCATGATCAAATTGAAGTTTCCCATAACTTGATTCATACCCATTGAAGCAAATGAACTACTATAAGTCAGAGAGATCTAAACTACAATTTGATCTTGACTAGTTTCCTAAAAATATACAAAATGCTTAATATTTTTTTTATTAACTGTTACGATTAATACACTCCTTGTTGTTGTGTCAAACACCCTAACAATCTCAATCCGGACGAAGGATTTCCCCTTTCTTCTATGTGAAAAGTGCTAATTCCTAAGCCCCGCCCACCGTCACTGACCGCGACGGCACTTGCTTATAAATTCTCGCCTTTCTCCTTCCGATCGTTAGAACAGTTTCGCCTTTGGTGTGGTTTACAGGTTAAGTTACAATGCTCTTCTGTCCCCTCCCTTGCAAAAGAGTTTCGCTTCTGGGGTGGTTTACACGTTGAGTGATCGTGCTCTTTTGCTTTTCCTTTTGATGAAGCCCCTTACGAAAGTGGGTGAAACCTTGAGTTCTTCGATAATGACACGATCCAATCCCGGGAGTCATTTGTTACTCAAGAAGATTAGTTTTGTATAATTAAAATACCTATACCATTAGTAATGTTTATGATTATAGAAATACATCGTATGTACTTTGCATCAATAAATTTGATTTGAAAAATACATTAATAATTAATGTCACTTCGTTATAGCAATAAGTTGTAATATATTACAGGAAACATTCACAGCCTTCCCCTATTTTTTAGCCTTGAGAGAGCAGTCGTTGATAAAAAAATAGGGATGAGCCCGCCCTGACAGAAAATTATAGCTACGTCGCTGTGTCGACATTAAATTTTTGTGTCTAATAGAAGGTCACACAACGGTAGGAAACTACCACAATAGCCTGCATGAAGCACTTACCTTCTAATTTCAATCTCTTATTATCGTGCGCTCAAAAAAAGCTCATTTAGGGTAGGCCTTGTATAGAAATGAATATATCACCTTTAGTTCAACTCTACCCGCCCAAATGAACTTGAGTCTGTTTTAGAAAGATCTCACTTGCAGCAAGCTATGATCAAAACTGAAGTTTATCGTAATCTGAGTAGAGTTGAATTAAATGTGTACGTATACACCTATCATTCTCTGTCAACCATATTCGTATCATGCTTCGGTTCTGATATATCCAGGTTGAAACTAGGTAAATAAGAGTCACTTCTTTCTCGCCATCAGCATACTTCAAATATATTCTTTAAGAATTTGAGTTCGCTTGCCAACATAAATGTTGAATAAATCATGTATTTTGGGAATCGTTTTTTCTATACATAAATTCAATCTAGCATGGTCTAACAAAATTATGCAGAGTAAAATCCCCATTTTTTCCGTGATCGAATTTAAAAAAATCATTATCCTAGTGCCTAGTTTGAACATTAGATTTGAACATTAGATTTTAAATATTTATAAACAGTACAGAAATTTAAAAATTAGTCAGGGGTATTAACCATAACATAGTGTATTATAAGCTCAATTATATACAGAAAATATTTTTCCAACTTTTTAAATTATTTTGAAATTACTTGTGCTTTTGCACACCTTTTTAAATGTTGCAAAGCAGCTTCTAAAGGCTGTTTTTACTTCACCAGCATTAATCGGAAATCACTTTGACTTAAATTAAGCTGTATTTTGACTGACACAAGTCACTATCAGGAATTACCAATGGTTTTGATCTGTATTAATAAATTTTAAATTTCTCTCCATGCAAAATGAAAACATTGAACATTTTAAATGTGTGGTGCTTGGTTCCAAAACGATTATAAATTTGTTTTATGGATTTCGTTCGGTTCATTCGAACTCAAGCCATAAAACCAATTTTCACACACTAAATACATGAATAACTATTATATCTTAATTCAAATCCTTGTCAAAATATTGTGAGGGTGAGGGTGAGGACACTAAATTCTGAACACAGGCCGGCAAGTGTGTTGCTACGGCCCTGACGAGACAATATGTTTTAAAAGTTTATATGCTCACATGCTACTCAAACTCTTGTTACGGATTTTAAGGAAACCCGTAACCGGCTATAAAAAGATATTGCTTAGGACTGCGTCGATGACATTTCTTTTAGTTGCATTTCTAAGAAATGAATAAGTTGAAATCAGTTCAAATGTGCTCAACAGAAATTAGGTATATTTAGGTCTCGTAGTATTATTTTGAAATTATAATTCAATTCTGGTTAACTCGTATACCAGACGGTATTTGTTCAATAAACACCGATTAAGCGGACTAAGAGCCAGTCTTATAAAGGCCACTAATCTGACGTTAACTTTAATTCGATGTTAAAATAAACAAAAGCGTATCAAAATTTGTTTATTAATGAATAAAATCTCATAAGCACTAACATTTTGATGCGCTTTTGTTTGTTTAACAGCGAATTAAAGTTAACGTCAGATTAGTGGCCTTTATAAGACTGGCTGTAAGGCTCATTGTTATTTGCAAATCAAGTCGCATTTTAAAAACAAACGACTAATATACATCTGCTTGGTTACAAACTAGCAACATCATTTTACGTGATATTTCTGCGATACTTCTGGAATAACCCAAATATAATGGTTTACAGATAATATAATTTCTGTCAAATATCGATAACTGCATACAGTAATTTGAAGAAGGGCTTGCTATTTTACTTTTTAAATAACAAACCTAAGTAGTAAAAGTTAGTTTTACTTCATAAATTTCTGCTATAATAACTGCATGAAAGAATTCTTGCTTTCGCAAATGTAAGTAGACTGCCGATATAAATTATTGTGTTTCTTTGAACTGATAGTGAGAACTCAGCTTTGCAGCTTTGTTTACTGCATGATAGGCGAGTTTTCAAATATACCTTTAATACTTAGTCATTCGTACACAATGCGCAGTAAGTAATGCAGTTGTTTTCTAAATTCACAGAAAGCAGTACAATAAATCTAAAACAATAATTTATCTATTCAGTGATAAATGTGCATGATGAAAACTGAATCGAACTCACGAGGGATACGTTATGAGTTTTTTTTTTACAAACAATGTCTATGATTTCTATGATTAACCGGGATGAAGCTATCATGCTGGCATGTTTCTCGAATGTATAATTAATAAACGACCAACCACTGTTAAGACAAAATTAACATGTACTTCATGACTGAAATTTCGATGGTTCAACGAACCAGTTCAGTTCAAAGAGAAGCTTACTGTATTTTTATCTTTTATCCTCTCATTTTTTTTATGTGCCAGCCTACATGTTTTAATAGGTTATCGGGTCTCATAATAAAAATATATTGGAAAACAAAAACTACACAAAATAGAAAAGTGGTACTTAGCGAGCTCTGAAATGAAAAGTCAGTCTTTACTAATTTCACAATGTGTTGAATAATAATAATCAGTTGCCATTTTTTATAGAAATCTGGCAGATTCCGAAAATGATTTTTAATACATTTCAAAGATAATTAATGGAATTTTATTTTTGAAACGGTTTTCAAGTTGACGGGAAATGGATCCATCTGATTCCTTGTTGTTTTGTGGAATTCCGAGAGAGGTCAGAAACATGACACAGGGGGCGATCTAGACAATCGCTAAGCTCTCTCATGTGGCATGTGGTCACACGCAATCGTTCACGAGCACAAAGCCAGACAAATTTCGACGCCAAACATGCAAGCAACAATAAACACACATTACATCATTTAGCAGTACGTGTTCGTTATCATAATACTTACAGGGGTTTTTGTGGTACCTAATAATCTTGCAACACGGATGCTTACCTCAGCTGATACCTATTAGCCCAACCGTAACTAGATCAATGTGTCCAACCCATGTTACTGTGATGCGCATTTGCGGTGGCCGCTTGAAACCGCAAAAGGCCCAGATCGCAAGGCATTTGTGGAAAATGAGCATCCCGGACTATTTAGGTGCGCAGCCTGAATCACTGATAATTGCTTATTAGGGCGAGGGTTATTGATAACCGTGCCGGATAATCTTTAACCTCAAGCACATAGTGCACAAGGCGGTTTGAGCTAGGCTTCAACCTAAAAATAAACAAATGTTTAACTCGGCTGTACAATAACTACATACAGCCTCTATTGCAAAACTACGCAAGCATTACTACTGATTACAGACCTTATTGCTTCATTCACTATATTAATTCCACGTAATATTACCACAAATCAAACATAAAAAACCACAAGAGAGCTCGCACCGTCGGCCGTTTCGGTATTTGCCTCCGCCCACCCACAATATCGGTCGCCGACCACTTGCTTAAACCCCCCGATTTTAAAACAACCCTCGGTCTCTAAATTAGCTTTGGACTCGTTTTGATTCTGTTCTAAATTTAGACCGTATTTTATTTCAGTGGTTGGTTCAGACTAAAGCTCATAATTATACGAATACAAATAAATGAGAGAACTCAAAGAACACAAGTAAATATTACAATAATTGTAAATTATGGGATTAAAAAACATTTTTTTAGAGCCAATTATCATCTAAATTTAGGACATTGGCGAATAGGACCCTACCATACTGACAATATACCGCTAATATCGATTTTGTGCGGGCTAACTGGTTTTGTTTCACTTCCCAAATATAATATATTACAAAAGCTGCGAAAGTGACATATATCGTGCGAGTATATTTGAGAAACGAGGCGAAGCGTAGCGCAGCTGACTGAGTGACGATACACTTTAGAACGAGTTATGTATGCTATTTTTCTCACGACAACAAAAAGACATATTTTTGCAATTTAATGAATGACAGCTGTTATTGAGACAACTGACAATGTCAGTAAATTTTCAGTAGTTTTCAGGTTAAAATGACACATTTTCAGCAGTGTTTAGGTTAAAATTAAATATTTAACCCACTGCATAACTGTGAATTGTCTATTTTTTCGTAGCAGACACGTTCGTTATGATAACGACCGGGTGAATGATATTGTCATTTTTCGCGGCTATTTGACTGTATAGAAACTGCCATTTTCGTGGGCCGTGGAAAAAATTAAGTTAAAAGTGTTTTCTTGATTATGTGGTATATTTCCAGCATAAAAACATAAAAAGTGCGTTAGGGACAAAAATTGACCATTAGCATTGATACAGAAGTTATGAAATAGTATTACGCTCCTATATAATTTAAATTATTATATTCTCTTTCCGGACCTAGTTCGTAGTGCACCTAATAATCTATAATTATTTAATAATATAATTTCGTTATAATTCTAATGCAAGAAACATTCGGCGTTGGTTTATAACTCATAATATTCAACAAAAATTACGTACTACATACTTATTATAAAGTATGATCAAAAATTATCTTCAACTAATATGGCTACGGAATAGTTCCTAATTTATAAATGAAATTACGTTTATAGTTAAATGTCAACCCTGAGGTTTGACTTTTATGAGATTTATAGATGAATTCGTAAATTCGGAACTACTAACTCAGGGCCGCGGCGTATGCAGCATTTAAAATATAGGACTGCTGCACAGTAGACCATTATTACAGAAATAATAAGGGTGTGTTTAGACGGAGCGTGTAGGCGACAGCGGAACCATCAATTAAGGCAGTAATGAAGGCTCCTTATTATTAAATGAAATGTGCTTGTGTTCGTAGTTTTAAAAAACACCAATAGGCCCAATAAGTAATTGTCTTCTGTGATAATATTCTTATTAAAAGTAATGGGAAAATAGTAAACCGTTGAATGAAACCTTGGTCCTTTGCTGGTTTAACACGGCATGTAGTGTTGTGCATTATTTAAGAGGTATGATTCCATACCCATACAAAAATAATTTTTGATCATACCGTATTACTCATAAAAATATTACCTGTCAGATATATTATTACATGATGAGGATTCTGATCAACAGTTTTCAAAACTGTAGGCGTTGGAGGGAAAAAATAGTTTGGTAGGCCGAAGAAGAGAGCAGCAATTTTAATTAAAACTGTTAGACAACGAAGACGTGGCCCCAAAAAGATCAATTAGACATTTCTGGCAGTTTGTTGACGACTTAGAATACGATACATGCCACAGAATATTGTGACGAGGTTCGTATCCGCAACCTTACCGATGTATTCCTGTGCAAAAACTTTCAAAACAGGAATATCCAAAAATGGCTCAGTTTTGTCATTGGTGTTTAGATAATCTCAATGACGAGCAGTTAAACTCGGTTCGTTTGTGGACGAAGCCTAGTTTTACCTAATTGGGCATATTATATCTTAGAATCTGAGCAATGAGACTAGCGAAAGTCTTCGCCTTACAGCACTACCCTTTCTTCCACAGATAATAGTAGTCTCTGTTGGTATGAGCCGTTGTAGGGCTGTAATTTTTCGAAAGCACGCTAATGGTATCAAGGTACATGAACGAATTATTGCAACTTTTCTTAAATTAACTGTGCTGTACTCAGATTTACAGACCTACGAGATAGAGTAACAAGGTCAACACATCAACATGACACACACTTCACACAATGGTTGCTGTGCAAGCACAAAAGGCGCGCTCCAACTTTGTATCCCGAATCCGGGGAAAGTTAAGCATTGTACCGCCAAATGCAAGCACATAAAGCACCAGCCTCTACACCGAAAGGTAAAACGAGGTTAACGATAATACTTACTTCACAACAATAAGTTTTCTGCAACAGCTCATACAGCTGCAGATACAGTAAAATAATTTCCTACGCCTACTGCAACGTCTTCCTGGCCCTTCGCTATTGTGCTATGGTTGTTTTGGACTTTTCGTGTGGTTTTATTAAAAAAGGAAAATTTTTAAGAGGCCGGTTAATTATTTAATATATCTTGAATAAAAATGTCGAGACATTAACAGCTCACCTAAATTATCCGACATAATAATTTTTATTGCTTGCTTGCGTGACGCCACTTTGAGAGCGAACCCGTGTGCCGAATTGGCTGATTTTGGTATCACTCGACTCAGGGCGACGCAAGTAAGCCAGTAGGATTTTCAAATTTCTATAAGTGACTTTTTTATGTGGAATAGCTAACCTCAAAATTAACTCGACACACAAAATGGATCACTCGCGTACAAATCGCATTAAATGAATTATTTCGCGCCCAATTTGGGGGAAGAACGCTAGTAGAAAGGGGACCGCTGCCCCCCACTCCTTTTAATTGATTCGCGGATTCGCGGTTTAATTCGCGGATTTATTCGCGGATTTCGCGGTTTTAATTCGCGGATTTCGCGGTTTTAATTTCGCGGTTTGATCTAATTAATTTCGCGGTTTGATCTAATTAATTTTCACATGTGCTACTGAATAAATTACGCATTAGCTTCCGATTAAATTACGCGGCGGACTTCTGGAATTACACGTCGGCCATCTTGTTTTTCTGGCGCGAATATTTGAATTTAAATTTTTCTTCTAAGTTCAATTTTTGAATTTTAAACTTCCCGGGATGTCCGCCATCTTTGTTTTCTGCGTGCGCACTTCGCACTGTAGTCGTTTTAATTTTCGCGAAAAATATTTGAATTTCAAACTGCTAGATCTATCTCACTCTTCTGCCCCCTTGGCTGTCTCTCTCATGCATTCACAGAAGGACTATTTATATTTAAAAAAAGCTATTTACGTCGGGCCCAAGTGGGATTCGAACCCTAGTTTTCTGGCCAACAGCCTCAGGACCCTACCGTTGAGCTATCGAGGTCTGTTGAATATATAGGATTTGAACGAAACGCCATTTCGCAGCTCTGCAGTCACGCCGCTCGAATTTTAAACAACTTATTTTTTCGAAAATTTTAATTTTAAGAACTGAAATGTGCAGCTTGATGTGATTAAAGGTAGATGCAATTCTTAAAAAAATTAGATTTGTAACAGCTTATTAATTATTTTATAATTTGTGCCTGCTATATGGCTGGATTAACGAGATCCTCATTGTCCCTACCTACTATTGGAAATTTCCGTCTAAGTTCCCTTTTTAAAACAGGTCGGTGCCTGTGTTTTGTTTGGTTTTAAAGGTTTGAACATTGTACCACTTAGCTGTTCTGACATTACACTTCCATATTCATATTATAAATAAATTTTAAATGTTATTTTCGACTGAGTTTTAGCCGCTTATAAATTACAACAGCTAGTTTAAAAATTAAATGGGCGATAATAGCTAAAGGCAGATCGTAATATAAAACGAGTTACAAATTTTATTTTAGTATATTCCTGAAATACTGATAATACGTATTGCTTGAATAAGAAAGAGATGCGTAATTATTCGCAATGGAATTTGCTATGATATCACCGACTCTGCAGAACTTTCTATTTCGTCATCCTCAAATGGCCTAACACGTCGTTGCCTGTCGGTCACAATTATATATATCAGCAATAAGATAACATGAACAAGAAGATATACGTAAAGAAAGAGATAAACATAGTAGCAAGTATTGGAGAAGGCTTGACTAATTTTAATTATGACATTTGTCAACTAAACATGCCTACTAATATAATTTTTTGTATGATTATCTTTATTCTTACTCATATAGGTAAGAAAGGGTGGAGCATTGCTTTCAGCTACCGTGTTCCGAAGATATCCGAGTCTTATTGTATAAGAATGGTTGTCCCCCATAAATTTGAATAAAAACAGACAATTTCGTTGAAAAAATAGCTTTTCAATATCGTTTGCAAATAAGACAAGAGATACTTGTAAAAATATTAGTCAAACCATTTTTTCTTGTAAAAAATTTACGAAAAGACGTATGTGTTGGCGACAAATTAAAATAAATTTGAATAAAAGCACGCAAAATTACGAAAATACGTAGAAAATTTATAAAAATCGGCATCTTGTCACATTAAATTCTACAAAAACGACAAAAAACAATATTTTTATACAACTTTCATTGAAAAAATAGTAAAATTTTACGAAAATACGTCTGTGTTGACGACCAATGAAAATAAATTTGAATAAAAATACGGAAAATTTACGAAAAGACGTATGTTTTGATCCCCAAAGTAACAAAAATTTGAATAAAAACGCACAATTTCGTTGAAAATCTTTAATAAACCGTAATTTTTTAAAGTACATCACACAATTATGAAATCGTAGTTCAATTTATATGAATTTTCGATACTTTGTATGTGAAAAATAGCTTCAATTACTATTATTTGAATAAAAACATGCAATTTCTAAAGCATTTCGTTTAAAATTTTAGAAAATCGACAGCATCTCCCATGAAAATTTATAAAAATCGGCATCTTGTCACATTAAATTCTGCAAAAAACGACAAAAAACAATATTTTTATACAACTTTCATTGAAAAATAGTAAAATTTTACGAAAATACGTCTGTGTTGACGACAAATGAAAATAAATTTTAATAGAAACACGCAAAAATTACGAAAAGACGTATGTGTTGACCCCCAAAGTAACAAAAATTTGAATAAAATCACGCAATCATACAGCATCTCACATAAATTTTCACAAAAATCGACATCATGTCACATAAATTATACAAAAACTGTCATCATATCACTTGAAATTATACAAAAAACGACATTTTCATTCAACACACGATGAAAATTGAACAAAAATCACGCAGTCATACAGCATCTCACATAAATTTTCACAAAAATCGACATCATGTCATATAAATTATACAAAAACTGTCATCATGTCACTTGAAATTATACAAAAAACGACATTTTTACTAAACACACGACGAAAATTGAACAAAAATCACACAATTACACGCCATCTCACATACATTTTTACAAAAATCGACATCATGTTACATAAACTATGCATAATTTTGCAAATGTTTTACACTTTTTATAAAATGCATCACTCAAAATTAAAAGAAATAGCAATTTCGTTGAAAAAATCTTTTACCACAAGCATTTCGATAAACAAAATTCAAAAATTATTGTACTTTTTGATGGAAATATATGTATGTTGATCACAAATTAACATAAACTTGAATAAAACACACAATTTCGTTGAAAAATTTGCAAATGTTTTACACTTTTCTATAAAATGTATCGCCCAAAATTAAAAGAAATCACAATTTTTTAAATTATATCACGCCATTATGAAATCGTAGATTGATTTTTTGAAATTTTACACTTTGTAACTGTAAAATAACTGCAAATACTAATATTTTAGCTTTAGACTTTGTAATTATTGCAAATTCGAGAAAAAAACAAAAGCAGAGTAGAAATAAAAAACACAAACACTTTGTAATAAACAAATATATTGTCCTTATTTCGTATAATACTTAATAATATAAATATAAATGTACAGCAGAATGTCTTATTTTCTAAAAATTTGCTAGTAATTTACAAAACTGTAGTTTGAGGTGCACGACATTTCAAATTAAAAAGGCTGCAAGTAATAAAATCAGAATTTCATTGTGTAATTTTAAAGTTTAAGATGCACCCAATCTAGAATTCCCTTAGTTTTTGGTATTGATGACATCTGCCTTAGAGGCGTTTTTCTAACGGCCCTTTTTTGGAGGCGTTTCCTTATCGGCGTTCTTCTGACTGAACCTTTTTGATGTGGACTTGGATGAGTAGCTGGTGTTTTTAATTTATATTCTAAATCGGACTCGCAGTTATCAGTTTCCATTTCTGTTTTTCCTGTAGTACCAGTCGGGGTTGGCTTCTTTTGCTGTTTAGGTTTAGCTAACAGCACATTAGCAACGTTAAGGTCTTTGATGTAATCAGCAAACTGTAGGCGCCCGGGTGGATTAATAGTTTTTCGAGGCCGCAGAGTGTCGTGAATTAAATCGACTATGTTAGACGCCGGTAAAATTTCACCCTTTATAGTAACGGTACCCTTGTGATCCCAGCTCACATCGCTTGAGGTACTCAAAATGCGTAGGAAAACTTCAGCTTTTTTCTTAAAAGTTTTGGGAAGTGTAGATAAAATAACGGCATTTGATAGGCTGTCACTGGTTGTTTCAATAGGTATTTTGATTGGCTGCCGCGCCTGGTTTGTGAAATGAAGGAATCGTTGTAAAACCTGATTGTACTGGATCCATTTATCGTGATCAGTTAATTTGGACTTTAAAACTTTTTGCATTTCGTCATCAAGCTGTGATAATATATTTTTCTCCGCATCATCGCCAGACTTAAGACGCTGGACAAATTCCGGCGATACAATCAACATATTCCGCTCTTTGTTCATTTTAGTCGAAAAGGAGCTCAGTCGTTTGTTCTAGTAGAGCCGTCGTGAATAAACTAGCTTAAAATCAAGACTTTCATAATAAATATATAAAAAAAATATGACAGGTACGGGAATCGAACCCGTATTCTCTCTCGAGATCAGAGCTTAAATCTGACGCCTTAACCATTCGGCCAACCTGCCTCCCTATATAAACGAGCACTCTCTGCATAATTAAGAAAACATATAGTTTAAAAAGTCTTCTACATGCAATTTCATACAATATTTCATATAAATTAAGCCATGTACAAATTTCTAAATCGGTTTTGATATATATTTTATCGAAAGACTTGACCCTCAGCTGCCGTTTTATTATTTGTCGAGATGCGTCATCGTTGAATTTACAAGTGCCATCCTGTCTGCGATGTGACGCACGCAGTGTTTCCATACCTTTTTATTTTAAAATTCTATAAAATCAGAGGTCCAAACTGCTGCCGCATCAGGTAACAGAGTACAATGGTTTAAAACGTGTTAGTGCGGCATCAGTCGGGCCTCTGGTTTTATAGAATTTTAAAATAAAAAGGGATGGAGACATTGCGTACGTCACACAGCAGACAGGTTGGCTCTTGTAAATTCAACGATGACGCATCACGACAGATAATAAAACGGTAGCTGAGGGTCAAGTCTTTCGATAAAATATATATCAAAACCGATTTAGAAATTTGTACATGGCTTAATTTATATGAAATATTGTATGAAATTGCATGTAGAAGGCTTTTTAAACTATATGTTTTCTTAATTATGCAGAGAGTGCTCGTTTATATAGGGAGGCAGGTTGGCCGAATGGTTAAGGCGTCAGATTCAAGGTCTGATCTCTAGAGAGAATACGGGTTCGATTCCCGTACCTGTCATATTTTTTTTATATATTTATTATGAAAGTCTTGATTTTAAGCTAGTTTATTCACGACGGCTCTACTAGAACAAACGACTGAGCTCCTTTTCGACTAAAATGGACAAAGAGCGGAATATGTTGATTGTATCGCCGGAATTTGTCCAGCGTCTTAAGTCTGGCGATGATGCGGAGAAAAATATATTATCACAGCTTGATGACGAAATGCAAAAAGTTTTAAAGTCCAAATTAACTGATCACGATAAATGGATCCAGTACAATCAGGTTTTACAACGATTCCTTCATTTCACAAACCAGGCGCGGCAGCCAATCAAAATACCTATTGAAACAACCAGTGACAGCCTATCAAATGCCGTTATTTTATCTACACTTCCCAAAACTTTTAAGAAAAAAGCTGAAGTTTTCCTACGCATTTTGAGTACCTCAAGCGATGTGAGCTGGGATCACAAGGGTACCGTTACTATAAAGGGTGAAATTTTACCGGCGTCTAACATAGTCGATTTAATTCACGACAATCTGCGGCCTCGAAAAACTATTAATCCACCCGGGCGCCTACAGTTTGCTGATTACATCAAAGACCTTAACGTTGCTAATGTGCTGTTAGCTAAACCTAAACAGCAAAAGAAGCCAACCCCGACTGGTACTACAGGAAAAACCGAAATGGAAACTGATAACTGCGAGTCCGATTTAGAATATAAATTAAAAACACCAGCTACTCATCCAAGTCCACATCAAAAAGGTTCAGTCAGAAGAACGCCGATAAGGAAACGCCTCCAAAAAAAGGGCCGTTAGAAAAACGCCTCTAAGGCAGATGTCATCAACACCAAAAACGAAGGGAATTCTAGATTGGGTGCATCTTAAACTTTAAAATTACACAATGAAATTCTGATTTTATTACTTGCAGCCTTTTTAATTTGAAATGTCGTGCACCTCAAACTACAGTTTTGTAAATTGCTAGGAATTTTTAGAAAATAAGACATTCTGCTGTACATTTATATTTATATTATTAAGTATTTTACGAAATAAGAACAATATATTTGTTTATTACAAAGTGTTTGTGTTTTTTATTTCTACTCTACTTTTGTTTTTTTCTCGAATCTGCAATAATTACAAAGTCTAAAGCTAAAATATTAGTATTTGCAGTTATTTTACAGTTACAAAGTGTAAAATTTCAAAAAATCAATCTACGATTTCATAATGGCGTGATATAATTTAAAAAATTGTGATTTCTTTTAATTTTGGGCGATACATTTTATAGAAAAGTGTAAAACATTTGCAAATTTTTCAACGAAATTGTGTGTTTTATTCAAGTTCATGTTAATTTGTGATCAACATACATATATTTCCATCAAAAAGTACAAGAATTTTTGAATTTTGTTTATCGAAATGCTTGTGGTAAAAGATTTTTTCAACGAAATTGCTATTTCTTTTAATTTTGAGTGATGCATTTTATAAAAAGTGTAAAACATTTGCAAAATTATGCATAGTTTATGTAACATGATGTCGATTTTTGTAAAAATGTATGTGAGATGGCGTGTAATTGTGTGATTTTTGTTCAATTTTCGTCGTGTGTTTAGTAAAAATGTCGTTTTTTGTATAATTTCAAGTGACATGATGACAGTTTTTGTATAATTTATATGACATGATGTCGATTTTTGTGAAAATTTATGTGAGATGCTGTATGACTGCGTGATTTTTGTTCAATTTTCATCGTGTGTTGAATGAAAATGTCGTTTTTTGTATAATTTCAAGTGATATGCTGTATGATTGCGTGATTTTATTCAAATTTTTGTTACTTTGGGGGTCAACACATACGTCTTTTCGTAATTTTTGCGTGTTTCTATTCAAATTTATTTTCGTTTGTCGTCAACACAGACGTATTTTCGTAAAATTTTACTATTTTTCAATGAAAGTTGTATAAAAATATTGTTTTTTGTCGTTTTTGCAGAATTTAATGTGACAAGATGCCGATTTTTATAAATTTTCATGGGAGATGCTGTCGATTTTCTAAAATTTTAAACGAAATGCTTTGGAAATTGCATGTTTTTATTCAAATATTAGTAATTGAAGCTATTTTTCACATACAAAGTATCGAAAATTCATATAAATTGAACTACGATTTCATAATTGTGTGATGTACTTTAAAAAATTACGGTTTATTTGTTAAACGTTTGCAAAATTATGCTTAGAAATAACTCTTAAAACTTTTTTACATCATTTTTTCGGTACTATAAAGTCGCTTTGTAAAGATTTTCAACGAAATTGTGCGTTTTTATTCAAATTTTTGTTACTTTGGGGATCAACACATACGTATTTTCGTAATTTTTGTGTATTTTTATTAAAATTTATTTTCATTGGTCGTCAACACAGACGTATTTTCGTAAAATTTTACTATTTTTTCAATGAAAGTTGTATAAAAATATTGTTTTTTGTCGTTTTTGTAGAATTTAATGTGACAAGATGCCGATTTTTATAAATTTTCTACGTATTTTCGTAATTTTGTGTGCATTTATTCAAATTTATTTTAATTTGTCGCCAACACATACGTCTTTTCGTAAATTTTTTACAAGAAAAAATGGTTTGACTTATATTTTTACAAGTATCCCTTGTCTTATTTGCAAACGATATTGAAAAGCTATTTTTTTCAACGAAATTGTCTGTTTTTATTCAAATTTATGGGGGACAACCATTCTTATACAATAAGACTCGGATATCTTCGGAACACGGTAGCTGAAAGCAATGCACCACCCTTTCTTACCTATATGAGTAAGAAAAAAATAGTCATACAAAAAATTATATTAGTAGGCATGTTTAGTTGACAAATGTCATAATTAAAATTAGTCAAGCCTTCTCCAATACTTGCTACTATGTTTATCTCTTTCTTTACGTATATCTTCTTGTTCATGTTATCTTATTGCTGATATATATAATTGTGACCGACAGGCAATGACGTGTTAGGCCATTTGAGGATGACGAAATAGAAAGTTCTGCAGAGTCGGTGATATCATAGCAAATTCCATTGCGAATAATTACGCATTTTATGTTTATCTCTTTCTTATTCAAGCAATACGTATTATCAGTAGTTCAGGAATATACTAAAATAAAATTTGTAACTCGTTTTATATTACGATCTGCCTTTAGCTCTTATCGCCCATTTAATTTTTAAACTAGCTGTTGTAATTTATAAGCGGCTAAAACTCAGTCGAAAATAACATTTAAAATTTATTTATAATATGAATATGGAAGTGTAATGTCAGAACAGCTAAGTGGTACAATGTTCAAACCTTTAAAACCAAACAAAACACAGGCACCGACCTGTTTTAAAAAGGGAACTTAGACGGAAATTTCCAATAGTAGGTAGGGACAATGAGGATCTCGTTAATCCAGCCATATAGCAGGCATAAATTATAAAATAATTAATAAGCTGTTACAACTCTAATTTTTTAAAAATTGCATCTACCTTTAATCACATCAAGCTGCACATTTCAGTTCTTAAAATTAAAATTTTCGAAAAAATAAGTTGTTTAAAATTCGAGCGGCGTGACTGCAGAGCTGCGAAATGGCGTTTCGTTCAAATCCTATATATTCAAGAGACCTCGATAGCTCAACGGTAGGGTCCTGAGGCTGTTGGCCAGAAAACTAGGGTTCGAATCCCACTTGGGCCCGACGCAAATAGCTTTTTTTAAATATAAATAGTGCTTCTGTGAATGCATGAGAGAGACAGCCAAGGGGGCAGAAGAGTGAGATAGATCTAGCAGTTTGAAATTCAAATATTTTCCGCGAAAATGAAAACGACTACAGTGCGAAGTGCGCACGCAGAAAACAAAGATGGCGGACATCCCGGAAGTTTAAAATTCAAAAATTGAACTTAGAAGAAAAATTTAAATTCAAATATTCGCGCCAGAAAAACAAGATGGCCGATGTGTAATTCCAGAAGTCCGCCGCGTAATTTAATCGGAAGCTAATGCGTAATTTATTCAGTAGCACATGTGAAAATTAATTAGATCAAACCGCTAAATTAATTAGATCAAACCGCGAAATTAAATCCGCGAAAACCGCAAATTAAAACCGCGAAATCCGCGAATAAATCCGCGAATTAAACCGCGAATCCGCGAATCAATTAAAAGGAGTGGGGGGCAGCGGTCCCCTTTCTACTAACGCTAGTTACACAATATTTTTGAAGGAATAACAATTCAAATATATTTGTACGAAGAAGGCAGATATCTGCACAATGTGTTGTGATCATTACATTACTTCAGCTCTGTTTATGTTTTTACTACTATTCCATAAAATATTTGCCTCTAAAAATCACGTTTTCTTATTAGTACTTAGCTTAATTGCAGCTCACACAACATAACCTGAAATATTGCCATTGACATTCCACATCCTGTTAAAGGTCAGTCCTTTTTGTCTCTTCATATTTTTCAATGCATGGGAAAAAAATAAGTTTTTAGGTTAAAAAAGCACACAAATAAAGCATAAATCTTTAGGGAAATAAGATCTATAAACTCAATAAGGAGTTTGCATTGTATATCAAATACATTAGGGTGGTTCTAATTTTGCAACCTTGGAATTTTGTTAGTCGCACCCCCTACATTCATTCCAATGCCAAAAAAACTAACTCATAAAAATTTTTAGCCCAATCGAACAATATTAACACGTGCCACCGAGCGTTGGAAGTTTCCGAATTGCAGATTTTAATTGAATTCACTTGTTATCAATTAATATC
>OW679199.1:14506446-14588249 GCA_940337035.1 Agriotes lineatus | reverse complement strand
CATTTGTGCACTGGCATATGTTACCACATTTGAAGTAATCCCGTAGCTGTGCAGTTATTTGCTGTTGCTATTATCTTCTGCTTTCGGAATATTCTTGATTCACTTTCACTGTACGTCATTATGTCAGAAATGTATATCTAAGTTCGTGCTTTCATGGCAATCTATATGTTACGAAAGAACCAGAAATCACAAGGAGCTAGGTACGTCAAGTGATTGGGGTAGCGAACACTGAGCCATGTTGGCTTGGGACATTATTATTATTACTAGCTGAAACTCGCGGCATTTGCCGCATTTAAAATGTACGACGAATTTAATAACTTTTGTTGCACTAAAGAAAGTTTTAAAAGCACGCTAGAGATTTGCAGTAAGGAAAAGTTCCAAAAAATATTTTTTCAAATGGAAAGTCTCTGGAAAGGAAACGCTCGCCTCTGGAAGGCGTCCTAATTAATACGACGTTGTTGGAACGCAGTAAAAAAAAATTGCGGAAAGAATTGTTCTACAAGTTAAGAAAAGTGAGAGTTTTCCAGTGAATGTAAAAGTTTTACGTGAGCATGGAAGAATGACGTTGTAGCCCACGGCACATGCTGCATTTAAAGTTTTGCGCGTTAGATAGATATACTGGGTGACATTACAAAAAAAAATTCTTTTACACACGTCTACTATGGCAAATGCTACACCAAATACATACAATATATACAGTTCACATTTAATTATATATATTTATTCCTAATTCAGTACGTAAAACATGCTTAGAGTCATGTTTTTGATAACAGTGATAAAACTTAGATTACATTTAGATTTTAGTTTATTGGCATATATGTTTAACGTCAGCGTACAAACAATTTCCAGAATATTTATACCACATTGAATATTATGTATCATCGGATGAAAAATTGTATTATTTGGCCTGAACGAGATCAGCTGATTAAATCAATGCCAGAATGCTTCAATAATCGATTGTTTTGAGATGAGAGTGGAAAAATCAAGTAGGCTTGAAGTACAATGTACTACATGGTCTACGTACAAAAAACATAATACGGTAAAGGTACTAATAGGCATCACTCCTGGATCAATATCATTTGTATCACATGGATATGGTGGCAGAATAAGCGATAAAGGTCTAACAGAGGATTGTGGGATTTTAAACAATCTCTTGCCAGAAGATTTTGTATTGGCAGAGGCTTTTTAATAAAAGACTCCGTAGGACTACATATGGCCACAGTGATAACGCCTGCTTTTCTAAAAAGGAAACGGCAGCTCGATCCAAAGGATATAGAATCAACCGGGAATATAGCAAGCGTGAGGTAGTGCAAGTATATTGTTACAATAATTATCTTAATTATCTTTTTTTCAGAATACACGTCAAACGCGTTATTGGAGTCCTTCGTCAAAAAAATACAGTTCTTCACGAAACGATGCCCATGTTGTTCCTGGCAAAAAAGAAAACTGACGATGTTGCTGTGGTAGCTCAGATATTAACAGTTTCTTATGCACTCGTAAATTTATGCCCTCCTATAATTGTATAATTATGAAATAAATTGTATTAACAAAGTTAATGTAATTATTTTTACTTTAATAATAATAATAATATCTACAAAATTATTAAAATTAGTTTATTAAGAATCTAACGTTAATACTATCCACCACCATTTATTGTACAGTGTGTTCCCGGATTGAGTTCACTATAGGAATAATTGACAAAAAATTTTACAATTTTATTTTAATGTTTTAGGATTCCGCCCTGCTTGGTCTGAAGAGAATTTTAAGAATATTTACAGTTTTTGAAAACACAAGTTGGCCTTGACAGTGAAGCAAAAACTATTTTCTTTTCAGGTAAACTACCCTTTCTGTTCATGATACAGCAAAATTTTACCAAGAAAAGTTGTTCAAAATGATAAATTATGGCCCTATACAAAATTTCAGGAAGATCTACCTACTTAAATTAAACCGTTAAAATTGTACCTATTTATTAAAAATTACGGTTTAATTTAAGTAGGTAGAACTTCCTGAAATTTTGTATGGGGCCATAATTTCCCATTCTGAACAACTCTTCTTAGTAACATTTTGCCGTATTATAAACAAAAAGGGTAGTTTACCTGAAAAGAAAATACAATAGTGTGTCCTAGGATTGATGTTACAAGAGGCGAGATGGATTAAAAATTTTTGCATTTTATTTTAAGGTTCTGGGATTCGGTCCTGCTTGGTTTGAAAAGAATTTTAAGAATATTTTCAGTTTTTGAAAAACAAGTAGGCCTTGACAGGGAAGCGAAAACTATTTTATTTTCAGGTAAACTATCCTTTTTGTTCATGATACGGCAAAATTTTATTAAGAAAAGTTGTTTAGAATGATAAATTACGGCCCTATGCAAAGTTTCAGAAAGATCTATTGACTTAGAAAACACCGTTATTTTTTAGATAATTGTATTTAATTTTCAGGTAAACTATCCTTTTTGTTCATGATACGGAAAAATTATATTAAGAAAAGTTGTTCAGAATGAAAAGTTGTGGCCCTATACAAAATTTAAAAAAGATCTGTCGACATAGATGAAATCATCATTTTTAATAAATGCAATTTGTTTAATCTAAAAAATAACGGTTTAATCTAAGTCCACAGATCTTTTTTAAATTTGGTACAGGGCCATAATTTTTCATTCTGAACAACTTTTCTTAATAACATTTTGCCGTATCATGAACAAAAAGGATAGTTTACCTGAAAATTAAATACAATTATCTAAAATATAACGGTTTTTTCTAAGTCGACAGATCTTTCTAAAATTTTGTATAGGGCCATAAACTATCATTCTAAACAACTTTTATTAACAAAATTTTGCCGTATCATGAACAAAAAGGGTAGTTTACCTAAATAGAAAATAGTTTTTTTACATTTCTCATGGCCGACTTAATTTCGAAAAATTAAAACTCTGCTTAAAATTGTTTTCAGACCAAGCAGGGTGGGATCCCAAAACATTAAAATAAAATTGTAAATTTTTTTTGTCGATTATACCTATAGTGAACTCAATCCGGGGACACACTGTATAATGTAAAATTATTTGATTACCTTTTTCTGCATATGGCCAATTAATAAAAAGCAAAATTACAATATCACATAGCAAAAATTATTAAATAGTACCTATACGATAAGAAACATAAGGATATTTCGAAACTATGTAAGCTACATTAACAATCAATAAAATTACACATGCTGTCTACACAACATAAAAGAATAATTAAATATGAAAAATAATTTTTCCTAAAAAAGGATGGATTAATAGAAGTCATTAATACACTGTTTTTGATTAATCCACTCTTTTTCATTAATTAACTGCTTTTGTGATTTTGAGGTTTTGATATTTTGCATGGAGGTTAGTTGTATTAATCAAATTTTTCACCACAAAAAAAAATTTGCGGTCAACGAAAATTTTTTGTGTAATTGTAGGCATACTGAATGGTACCATTTTATTCTACATTTTCTGTCAGAACATTTTACCATTTGTTCGCCGTCGTCTGGTTTCCTACATTGACACCATAGCTGCAATCCATAATTAAAATAGGTACATTGTAACATATAATTCACAAAAATACAAACCTTTTCATCATATGTGCCTATTACGATGTCACTGGAAATTGAACCAACACCTATAGCTCGCATGTCCATGGGGATGTCGTCTGAACTTGGACCAGCACTCATAGATGGCATATCCATGGCTATGTCACTACAACTTGAATCCAAACCAGTGGTCATAGATGGCAGAACTAATGTTAGAATCTAGTAATTTCCAAGTTTTGTATTGGTAACACTTTTGACATCTATCATATTGACATTAAATCGTTAACCTTATTTAAGCTAAACGACTCAATAAATCGGAGGCGTACTCATCATTGTGGTATGGCGCATTTCAAAACAGAATTAACAACACACACAAAAATAGCGACAATAGCAATAACAAAATAACAGAATTAACAAAATCAACAGCAATTTTCACACTTTGACTTACACAATATCGCAAGATAGTCCAGTTACATTAGACGGACAACCGCAGCATCTGCCGAAAAAATCCAAGTGAGCTGAAATTTTGCATACACCTTTATTTTGAAATTACAAATAATGTCTCAAAAGTCCCCATCGATATGGTGCTTGCGTTTTGAGTTATTCAAGGTCAAAGGTCACAGAAATAAGTTTTTCGCAAATATCTCGCTTTCTATGGGTCGTATGACTTTTTTAGTTATTACAAAAAATTAAGGCTAGGAAATTCTCTACAAAAAAGATTATATAGCTTTTTTACATACAACTAACCGTTCAGTAAATAACACACTATTAAGTTTTGCATACGGGTTTACTTCTTTTTACGATAAAGAAAGTATTGGATTTACCCCAAAAATTCGGAAACTGGGTTTTCAACAGATCTTCACGTTGTAGAGTCCCCTGAACCAAAAAAACATGTTTTTGCTCATTGGTCTGTGTGTCCGTCCGTCGGTCTGTCTGCCAACAGAATAACTCATTAACGAAAAGAGGTATGGCGTTGAAACTTCATATATAAGTTTTTTGTACTATCTAAATGCGACAGCAAGCTTCTGAAGAAAATCGCATAACCGGTGTGTATTGATGTGAGATAAGTGATTTTTCAGTTGAATACCTCTAAAATTCAACTTGAAAATCACTCATCTCAATCAATCCACATATAAAATGTAATAAAAATGTAAAGTTTGAAAAAACTCGTTGGAGCCGTTTTTGAAACACAAGAGTAAACATCATACTTCCGGTTATGCGATTTTCTTCAAAAGATAGCTGTCGCGTTTAGAAAGTACACAAAACTTATATATGAAGTTTCAACGCCATACCTCTTTCCGTTTATGAGATATTCTGTTCGCAGACAGACAGACAGACCAACCAATGAACAAAAACACGTGTTTTTGGGTTCAGGGGACGCTAAAACGTGAAGATCTGTTGAAAACTCAATTTAGAATTTTTGGGGTGAATGCAATACTTCCTTTATCGTAAAAGGAAGTAAAACCCGTCTGCAAAACTCAACAGTGTGTTATTTACTGAATGGTTAGTTGTACGTAAAGCACCTGTATAATCTTTTTTGTAGATAATTCACTAGCCTTCATTTTTTGTAATAACTAAAAAGGTCATACGACCCATAGAAAGCGAGATATTTGCGAAAAACTTATTTCTGTGACCTTTGACGTTGAATAACTCAAATCGCAAGCGCCATATCGATGGGGACTTTTGAGACATTATTTGTAATGTCAAAGGTGTATGCAAAATCTCAGCTCACTTGGATTTTTTCGGCAGGCCGATCCTACTGTAGCTGGCCTAAGAGATTTTTGTAGGTATAGATTATAGTACAAAACGCCACCATAACGATGCAATAAGCATAAAATTGTGGGTTGAAGATACGAAAAGTCTATGTGACGAGTGTCCAGTATTGTTATACCGGGTGCACAAGCATACGCAGACGATGGACTGGTACTTGTTACTGGCAGGTTCCTAAACGTCGTCTGCGATAGAATGCAGGTAGTCTGCAGGATTATTGAAAGATGGTGTGAAGAGAAAGGTCTGTCGGTAAACCCACTAAAGACTGAGATCATTCTCTTCACCAAAAGACGAAAACTTCAGGGTTTGAGGATACCCATTATGTACGGAAGACCACTTGCATTAGTGCAAGAGGTCAAGTACCTGGGGGTAATCCTCGACAGCAAATTAAGTTGGAGGTCGCATGTCGACAGGACGGTGAAGAAGTCGACAGCGACCTTATGGCAGTTGCGCAGAGCAATAGGCAGGAACTGGGGGATGAACCCCAAGATTCTGCACTGGCTCTACACATTGGTAGTAAGGCCAAGAGTTCAGTATGGCTCAGTGGTCTGGTGGCCTAGTGTAGAGCGCCCCAGTATTTCCGTAAGATTGGCGAAGGTCCAACGACTAGCCTGTCTCGGAATTACAGGGGCAATGAGGACAACCCCAACAGCCGCACTTGAGGTAATATTGGGACTCCCGGGCCTCGACACTTGGATAAAGAGAGAGGCCATGGCTACCCACCTCAGAATGCGGGATACGGGGCTATGGAATGACCAGGGAGTTCGCACGGGCCATGCTAGGATTGCCGACATGGCTGCTAGAGAAATACCTCTATCAGCCTACAGGGTAACCGAAGCAGAGGACCGGCTAAGGTTAGAAAAAAGATTCTCTCTCACTATCCCAACAAGGGAACAGTGGGAGCAAAAAAGGGTTAAGCTCCAGTCGAATGCCCTGATATGCTATACGGATGGTTCTCGAGTGGCAGAAAGGCAATCCTCTGGAGCAGGAATTTATATGGAAGGCCGAGGGGTACAAGAAAGCTATGCTTTAGGAAGATTCACCACGGTATTCCAAGCAGAAGTTTATGCCATCCTATCGGTGGCAACAAGGAACGAGGTCAGGATATCCCCAGAGCAAAAAATTTATATTTGCTCTGATAGCCAAGCCGCACTAAAAGCAATCTTCTCGGCCAGGACAAGATCAGCTCTTGTCCAGGAATGTGGAGATGCTTTAGCCGAATTGGCAAGGGAAAAGGAAGTCGAGCTCATCTGGGTCCCGGGACACACAGGGGTCCAAGGCAACGAGAAGGCGGACGAACTAGCCAAACTCGGAGCCGGGGAAACCTGTTTTGGACCGGAACCCCTTCTGGGTATAACGAGGCAGCAGGTCTCAGCAGCCCTAACCGGGTAGGCCTACAAGACCAGCGAGGAAAAGTGGAAAGGATGCAGGGGCTGTCGTCAGGCAAAGTACCACATAGCGGGATTTGATTAAAAGAAATCGGTCTGGCTAATGGGAAGGAGCCGAAGAACCACAAATCTTTTGATAGGGATCTTGACAGGCCACTGTAAACTAAAGAGACACCTAACATTGATAGGGGTAGAGGAAGATCCCATTTGCCCAAGATGTGGGAGGGACGAGGAAACGTCCTTTCACTACTTGGCAGAATGTGAAGCGTACCAGCGACTGAGGTATAGAACCTTTGGGGCACCTACACTTCAAATGGAAGAGTTGAACTCCCTATCCTGGGCCGAAATTATGATCTTCATTAGAAAATCAGGAAGGTTTAAGCAGGGAGAAGAGCCCATCGAAGAGGACGATAATGAAGGTGGTTGAGGGGATGGCATGGGGTTGGCAAAAAGGGCCTATGGTGGCCTACTTGCTAGACTTCGGTCTCCCCACAACTACTACTACTACTGTTATACCGGGTGACCATAAATATCTGAGATCTCGGTAGCCATGGAATTAGCTACTTATAAATGTTGGGTTAGTATTATATTTCAATTACAATAAGTATTGGTACCTATGTAATGTAATAAAATGCAATAAGAGGAGGAGAATGTGCCCCGGATTCTGCAGTTTAGCCTACGACTCGATTATAAAAATCTCCTGTTCTAACTCCATTACTTATTGCAATCAGTAATAATTTTTGACAGACAGGAATTTTAGTTGTGATGACATTAATGACATTTATTAGTTTAGTTGTATTCATCGCTTTAATAAAGCGGTGTTGATTCCAAAGGTAATGTGATATCAGGTACTTATGGCCACCCGGTATAAAGAACAAGGTGTTGAAAGTGATTTAGGGCTTCTTGATATCAACGATTTTGCTTTGATAATAATGACGTCTTTTCAAATTCAACAGTTGCTACAATTTACTTACTTTACTTAACCGGCGTTACAATCCTTTGTGGATTTTAGCCTCCTTTACAACGTTGTTCCACCGGGCTCTGTCCTGTGCGACTCGTCTTCAGTTGAGCACCCTTAAGGTTCTCAAGTCCCCCTGAACACCGTCTAGCCATCTTTCCTTGGGTCTTCCCCTGGTCCTTCCGTAGTCCGGCTTCCATTCGAAAACGCTTTTTACTGCCCTGTCACTCGCCATCCGCTCGACATGCCCCAACCACCTGAGTCTTTGTGCTTTCACAAGACGCACTATATCTGCACCACTTATTAGCACGTCTAATTCCACGTTCGTTCTACCCCGTGGGCCATTCATATCTTGCACTGGGCCCCATATCTTCCTCATTATTGCTCTTTCTGCAGTTCGTAGTGCGTTTTGGTCTCTCATTGTTAACGACCACGGCTCGCACCCGTAGATCATCACTGGCCTTATCATTGACTTATACACCTTCCATTTGGATGCACGTTGCAGTATTTTCGATTTCATCAGATTCTTGTACATAAAATAATTTTTGTTTCCATTCTGAATGCGTCTTGTTATTTCCTCGCTAGTGTTATTTGTGGTGTTTAGTTGTGAACCTAAGTATACGAACTCGCCTACCCCTTCAAAATTATAATTTCCTATTTTTAGATTCTGCAGCTGGTTTTCACCTTTGTTAATTCGCAAGTATTTCGTTTTTTTCTCGTTTACGATCAGGCCAACCTCTTTTGCTTCCATCTCCAGTTTTCTGAACACTATTTTGAGCTCGTTCATGCTTCTACTTGTTAAGACGAGGTCATCTACGTATGCGTTGATATGGATCATTTTGGTTCTGATATTTCCTTTAACATCTATTTTTCTTATTACTGACTCCAACATTAGATTAAATACCTTTGCTGATCTCCAAATTACTTTGCCTAGAACACACAAAAAGTTTACAGAGCGATGACAGTTGTAATATTGTTTCTTACTGCCATCCGCCAGCAATTTAGAGGAAGTGTGAAGTACATACGATGAAAAAGTACGTCCTTCAATTTGGTCTTACAGTGAAAATAATAAATGTAAACTTTAACCACACTTACAAACATAAACGGCAAGGATCGGTTACGTCACCGATGGCATCGGCAGGTCGGCACGATTCGGGTCAGAATATGCAGGGTTGCCAGACTGAGCGCATGCCCGTTTTAAAAATGTACTTTTGCAGGAAACGGTTTCAGAATGTACCAGATTCGTAGAATTGTACCAGGTCTGGCAACGCTGCTAATATCAAGACCACGCCCAAAATCGAACTACACATAGACCAAGCGCATGCATGTTTGACCTTGGGAAGTGTTCTGCTTTATTATAGAGTTATGATAATTTTCAGTAATGTTTTATTTATGAAAATACTTGTTTCTTATTTGTATTATTCAGCTTATGAACCAAAATAGTAGATATACGGCAAGAGAGAACGCCATTGTCCCTCGGTATACTACAAACTTACATATTTGATGTATACTCTACTATCGATTATTATGATTAGCTGAAAATTAACATTTACGTATTGTTTCGTATAATATTGTGAAATTGTAAAATAATTGGCAAACTGTAAGCTGTAAAAGCTCAGAGTGAATTCAAATTTAACGAATATATTTCTTGTTTTTGTTTACGTTCAACTGATAGCTAACTTTAATGAATAAGATATTACTACTACTTTATTTAATAATGTGTTGAATATGTACAGATGTTTTTGTTTGATTATTTGAGAATATCCAAAAATAGGCTAAATTAAACATCACAGTGTGACATTACAAATAATTTCTATATAATAATTATAGGCTAAATATACGTGAAGGTAAACCAATAAATATCGCAAGTAGCAGCTGCAATAAACACTCTTAATCACTTAAGTTGCAACACTACATTTTATAGTTCATGATTATTCATTCTACTCTTGAATATAATTTATTAAGATGTTTCTTCACAATTGCAAAAATTAAAAACAAATTAACAGTCTCAATTTATTTTATCTATTAACTTTATTCAATAAAATGAAAAGCAAAGTTCAAAATAACAAGAGAAAGTATTTATGAAGAAATCAGCAGTAGAAACACCTATCTACCCAGTTTTCGTTATTTGGATAAGGTATAACAAGTATTTTGTTACTTATTTTTTGAATAGGCAATCTAACAGTCACTGTCTGAGTCTTTACAACTGCAATACCTATGTTAACATTAGGGCCAATATTTCGGAAACTTAATTCCCTTAGCAAGGCAACTACAATAAAGTTTACAAATATATAGACACCGCTAGAAAGATTTTGAAACAAATCAATCCAAATTCTGTTAATAATGTGTTTCTCTTCTACTAGTACTTTTAATTTTGATATTGCTAATACTCCTATACATTTCAGAAATTGCAATAGTGTTGCGATAATTACTTTTCTAGGTAAATAAATCATTCTGTTGATGCAAGTTGTACTATTAATACTTTTATAAACGTTTTAAGGTATATAGCGATTGATAAATTGCATATATACCAAGTTGATTAAAATAATTAATAAAGGTAACTGTTAGGTACTTAGTCGTTATCAAAAACTATTTAGTGGTAGATAAAATATTATATTTGACTAGCATATAATGGCTGTATTATACTTGGATGGTTACACCACTCGCATTGGTTCGCGTGTAAACTTCATCCTCACGTAATGTAGCCTTCATTATATGCTTGTTCAATAAAATATTATTATTTTGACGTTTATCTGACATAGATAGAATATTGGTTCATTTTGTATCGGTACGCAGAGAATAAGGCATTTAAATGACGTCTTTACAATGCCACATATTTGGTGATTGCCATGGATGCAAGTGGCAAAAATAAAGTTCCGTAAAGATTTTTTACCACTATAAAAACACACGATTCGTTGAAATTTGAAAAATCGTAGCATTAGATTGGATAATATGAGATGCAGGAAATAGTCGCTGCAGTACTCTTCTGCTGCTTTTTATTTGCGTAAATATTGCCGAAATTACAAATAATGAAAAGCGACTATTGGTTGCCTGCACAAGAATGCAAGCATTTGATTGGTTACTTTATTTTTAAATGAATTGTCGCAAGAAATTTTATCAATTATGTTTATTCTGTTTATCGTCTGAGTATTATCAGCGTATGGTGGTTTAATTCCCGTAAACTTCCTTACGATCAGAAATGTGGGCAGTGTATGCGATAAGGATTGTATCTTCAGGTGCCGTTCCTTGAAGTTATTTGCTTATTTAACGATAAACAGCAGGACGAGTTAATTCCCATGCGACACTTCACGCAAGAAAAGTGGCTATTTTATAATATGTCACAATTTAGCGGTTTTAATTTTTTACTTCCCTCGTCTGAAAGGTGAATCGTAAATCATAAAAAATCACCTTCCGAGATTTCTGCCGATCTTCAGGTTTCAAGGTCCGCAGATTTTTTCTCAATTCTGTCCGTCTGTCGGTTCGTCTGCCCGTTTTTCCGTTTATCTGTTCGCCTATTGGCGGTATAACTCAAAAACTATTCATTGTAGGAAGACGACTTTTTTACAGGGAAATTATATGCCTACCTGGCTCGCAATCGAGAGAATCGGTCAAATATATAAAGAAGGAACTTCTTCAAAAAATCTGCCTGTTTTTACTTTAACTCAGGAACTATTAGTTATGTAAAAGTAATATTTTGCACATAGCTGAGGTTTTTACCATTGACGAAAGCCGGAATATTTTAGACCCAACATATACAGGGCGAAGCTGGGGGTCAAGCTGTTTACTGGGGAGATTATTCGCACTCTGCTACGTTTCCAACAAAATAAGATAAGTTCTCCTGGTTAATTTTGATTTAGTTTTTGAAAGCGGAAGTAGACTTGTTTTTCGAAACGTTCATGTTCTAATATTTTTAATTTTGTAGTGTAGCGAAATACTCAGGGGCAATATAATAAGTAGTATGCCTATCATTGATAACTTTTTGATGAATATTATGAACTATAATCTCAAAGCAGAAAATACAACGAGTCCGTAGCACGAGGTGTATTTTGATGCAGTGGGATTATAACGAAATGATATTCATAAAAATATTATAGATTATTAGGCATACTACGAATTATATTTAGAAAGAGAATATAATGATTCAAAATATATAGAAGAGGGAGCGTAATACTATTTTATTATCTGAGTATCAATGCTAATGATCAATGTTTGTCCCATATACACTTTTTGTAGTTTTTTATGCTGAACCCTTAACTGGTAACGTGCCGTCTGTGAGACTGCAAGCAAATTTTAATCTCAAATTTTCAGCAAAAGAGTACGGCTTTTCGGCGAATGATCTCACCTAATCTTTCTCCTCTTGGTGCCCCACCTATCGCACAATTATTGGTAAATTTAGGTAACTGACGCTGGAGATGTGTTTTATTTTTAGTTTAGTGCAGTCTGTGAGACGGAACGTTACGGTTTACGTGAGAATTTTTTGCCATTGATAGGCATGGCAGGCCCTGTGAATTACAATATTTCCTTAAGTTTTTTTTTACAAATGCATTGTTTTACTTATTATTAATCGTAAAATAAATAAAATTACGTTCGATCAAAAGTTTTAATTTTTTTATCTTGGTCTGGTAAAAAGTACATTGCCAATTTGTTTTCAAGTTGAAAATGATCTTATAATTTTTGCTTTACATTAAGTTTTCGGTTATTATTACTAAAAAATATATGCCTAACAAACCTCTATATATATATATTTAAAAAAATAATTAAAACAGTTCAATTTTCTTCGCTTCAAAGGTGTGCCAGTCTCACAGACTGCACGTTACCAGTTGTGCTCCAAATTTACACGTTACCAGTTAAGGGTTAAACGCACGATCAAACCTCGACAATTCAACTGACATTTCTAAATTAGATCATTTGACACGTGAAACAATACCAAGTTAGCTCGTATCAAATCGAAAATTGCGAGTCGCTATATTGTCAGTATGGTAGAAGGTCCTATTGGCCAATGTCTAAAATTTAAGAGATGATTGGCTAAAAATGTAATGACATATTCTCATAGAAGTAGCATGATTGAAAACTTATTGCCACATATCATGCGAAATAAGGGTTTTTTGTTCTACTGCATCGAAAAACTATCAAATTCGACAGTGTTTAGCGGCCGAAAACTGCCATTTGTTATAAGAGTACTAACAACCATTTCCATTGGTCGAAATCAAAGTAGACACTCCCATTTTGCGGTATGATCGTAACGTCCTCGATTTTTCCCGACCTCCTCGATTAAACTATCATTTTATAATTAGAAAAAAACGGTTCCAAAGCAGTAAAATAAAAAATTATGTATGTAACTTGTACGAAAGCGGACTTTTAGGCTCGCTTTGCTGCGGTCGCTTGGCCATAAACTGCGGCTTGTTCAAAAAAGTTCTTAATTTCGTACCTGTAACATAAATAATTATTTTGTATAATTTAAACGTGAAAGTGCTCCATAGTACTATAATTTCCTTTATAGGTCTAACCTCTTCAATTTTCCTGGTTCACTTTCATAATCACAAGGGGTTAAGTATCTACGGGGAATGTATGGGGTATTTATTGTCCCTAGTATAGAACAACGCACTATTTTTAAACATAATTGCCTTGAATGTGAGGACAGCAATTCCATTAATGTTTATGTTTAGTAATGCCATACTTGCGATACCACCGTTACTAAATTTTGATCCCGGAAGAGTCTCTTTAGCTGTGGCAATAAATAAGTATCGCTCGGAGAGACAAAAATTTAGTATATAGAAATAATGTGATGCACCTGGATTGTTCGGGAATTTTAATTTCAAATCCCTGCGAATGGTGCTTATTTAAATTTGACCAAAATTCCCTAAATTTAGTTTCAAACTGGTTGCTTCGGGTAAAGCTCAGATGCCCGGAAGCAGTTAATAAAGCCTGGCTGGTCCTGGTACCTCCTTTGTGAATAACTTTGTACCACTCGAAATAATATGTTTTTACCTTTGGCAAAAATCCGCCTTTGACAGCTCGAATCGCCCGGGAACTTCTGGAGGTTTTCGGTTGGTCCGGACTGCATCGAGGCATCTCGATTATACCGGGGCCTTAAGAGTTTTCCTATTATTCGGGTAAGCCGTGCTCTAGTTTAAGGTTATGAAGCGGTTATGGCAATATTGGCCTGAAGGAATCAGTTGGTGCGGCCATTAAACGAAATTTTAAGCATGATGGAGCCGAATCCAAGGTGCTAACTAGAGTAGGTACTAGGAAAGGAGCTCTATGATCCGGAGCCGGGACCTAGAGCTGGTATTCAGAATCAGGATCAGGTGCATGTGTCAAGTGTCTCTAACTAGCTGCGAATCCTCTTTTTATATACTTTACCACCTCGATATCGGAACATTACTAGAGGGGATTGAGGAAAAACTGCGTGGCGTACTGGTATACGCTACGCCCGCACATAGCGGCTATGATGCCTTATCGAAAATCCGAACGCTATGGAGATGTGAGGGAAGATTGTTATCGCTATTAAAATTTCTAGCACACTATAATGCGTTAGGCAAATTTGATGGGGGGGGGGGAGTCTAACGCTGCACTAACGCTTTTATGAACCTGAGCGTTATTATGATGAAGAAGAATTTCTTGTGACAATTATTTTCTTTTTTAATACAATAATAACGAAGTTTTGTAACTAACGTTAAATAATATTGACCAGTGCTGTCAATCTACGTTCTTTTCTGACTATGCCATTTACGCGATCAATGTTTTCTTGAGCACATGTAGAACGCCGTCGATCAGCATCTTTTGCATGTTAGCAACTTTTTCTACCATATTTGATCGAACTCCCGAGACCAATTGTTTACTACTTGATAGGGAGAAGCAGAATCTGCAAACACGCCAATTATAAGTACATCAAACCTTTCTTCTGTAGGTATTTAGTAAGCGATTAAAGCTCACTTTTTCTCATTTCTAAAAATCTTCTCTCAACCACCATTTCCAACTTGTACAACTTCTAAACTATTAAAGCTCAAATAAACAAATTTGGCAGTTTTCGTGTCAATAGAGTACTAAAGAATTGTGGTTGTAAGGACAACACATTCCATAATCATAATATGATAGGGACAATAAATGCTGTATAACTTTTATTATTTGCACAGTCTTTATTTTCCCAACGGCAAAAAACAGCTTGCCGTGCTTCTTTATATTTGTTTTTATCAATGATTTAGTATTAATGTCGGTATACACGTGTCTCTAAAATTTTAGTTCATGGACAATTCCTCTTTTGTCCCATTAACGCGTTCTCTAAAACGGTCTTACTTGTTTTCTTAAAGAGTTGGAGCATAACGTGCTACCAAACTTCAAGTATATTTTCCATATATTATTATTAGTTTAATCAAATATCGTCGTTGGTTCTCTGTAGAGTGAATATTTATGTGTTGTAACGTTTCCATGTTGACATAAGTCTCAAATCTTTGCTAACCGTTCTTAAAAACTTCAGAAAAATTCTCTTCTAGAATGGTTGATGCCTTGCACGATTTGCTTTTCTTAGCACTAACAAGACCATCAATGGGCAAAATATTTCGTTCATAATTAGCAGATGAAGGTGGCAAATTCTGGGACGGTACTAAGCTACTTACAGATAAATTTAGAGCCCGTTTTAGCTGCATTGGAATGTTGACATATCCGACGTTCGCAAATTTGTTTTCAAAACCATGAGCAGCAGAGAGGCTTTGGGTAACTGCTTCAAGTGATATTTCTGCACCCCATCTATCACAGGCAGAAGCACATAAAAGCCGTGCGTCTAATTTGTTGGCCAATCCATAAAGGATCGCTGTAAAAAAAGCTGGCGTTAGTTGAGAGGTGGCAACGAAAGTTATTCATGATTGTCGGACATGACATATTTATTTACAACACCTTCGAGCTGGCACCGTGCTACAGATAATTAATAGAGTATTTTGTCCCTGGACCACACGCATTGCGAGAAACGTGTACGTAATGTCCTAGAACTTTATTGCTTGGCTCGTAACGCGTGCAGAACAAAATATAATAAATTAGGGACTAATGAGTTGCAAACGACGGAAAGTAGAAACTCAGTACATTCATCTATGTTATGAAAAATAAATGTCCTATGTGAGCCAATATTAAGAAAATGATTGAACGATAGCTCAGTACTTCACCTGTTTAACTAAAATTAATAAATTTATAAAAAAAAGCTAAATAATAGAATTACAGGAATGGAAGTAACAATAGAAAAACAAGACCAAAAGAAGAAGAAGAAGAATATTGTAACAAAAGGGATAAAAGCCATAATTATAAAAAAAATTATAAAGAAAGTCGAACAGTTCCTGATTAAAGAAATAAATGTACAAGTAAAAGTAATAGAAACTTATAAAATGAGTGAGATCACGGCAAAAAGAATTAGGGTTGCAAAAATTGAGACGTTTGAATAAAATAGAGGTATAATAGTAAATAAAAACAAGAGCGCAATAATATGGATTAATTATTTAACATCGAAACGTCTTTTTACAATGTTTTGTCGTTCTTTGATCAGGTTTACTAAAAAGCATATTTGAACCGTATAGCTTTTCCTGCTGACATACGGTTGATCAAATAAATTTCATGTCTAGATTATATGAAGCCACAGCACTCTAGATATGGAATGTAATTGATCAAGAATTTGCCAACATATCGCTTCTGAATTTCCTGCACCCACCCATTTGGATGCATTTCCTTAGCTTTCCTGGAATTTTCAGTCTCTTCAGTATTCGTATAAGCCTCTCTCATTCTTGTCAAAAGCGTGTTTATAGTCGATGAATATCATTTACTAGTGAATCACCCGAGATACGGTTCGCTTCGCTAATTAGACGATTTAATTAAATAAAAGTTGTTTCGTACTTTTTGAAAATAAAAACATGCCTACGATCTAAGTCTAAAAATTTGCAAAATATTAAGCTATTATACAATTTAATCGGTCCAGTGTCTTCGGATGAGATAACGAACAAACATACATACAAAGGAAGAGACCACCGATTTTATGGTATAGATGTAATTCCATATCATATTTATAGCTTCTTTCCAATAATTGATACATAATATGATGTGCACCAGTTGTGGACCTCCCTGATCGGAAACCCATCTGGTAGTCTCCGGTTTCTCTCTCCAGATATTCTATGAGACTTCTCTGTAGTATTATTGTCAGCCCTTTATAAGTTGTGTTTAGTAGTGTAATTCCTCTATAATTACTACATTGTTGTAGATGTCCTTTTTTCGGTATTGTTATTATTATCCTCATTTCCCATTCTACCGGCATCTCATCTTTGCTCCAAATGTCTTTTATCAGCTCCTATATTCTTCTTTTAAGTTTTTGCCCTCCATATTTCAGCATTTCTGCATTTATTTCATGGCATCCAGGTGTCTTCCGATTTTAGATTTTTCCTATGTGTATATAGTTTCATCATATGTTGGTTCTTTCTACTTTACCTCTGTTTTTTCCTTTCTTTTTTGTTGTTATTTTTCCTCATTTACTTCTATTTCTTCATATAGTAAGCTGCAGAAATACTCCTTTCATATATCTTTCTTATTCTATACTACCGTCCTTGTATTTCATATCTTTTGTTTTCATTATACTCTTTTTCTTTTGTTCCTTGATTTGTTGGTAAAATTTTCTTGTGTTAGAACTCTTATTGCTGCTTTCAATCTCATTCACCATTCTGTCTATCCATTCTTTCCTCTTTTGTCTACATGTCCTCTCTGCGTCCTTTTTCTTTCCTCTGTAGCTGTGCAGATTTTTTTTTCAATTCGTAGCCATTTTCTTCTTGCTTCATTTTTTAAAATTTATTATTATTTGGCATTCGTCGTCATACTATTGCTTCCTCATCTTTTTATTTTTATATCTCATAGTTCCCCTGGAGCTTTTTTCAATAATTTTTAAAATACGTTTCCACCCTTCTTCTGTTTCTGTTTTCCTCTCATCGTTTTCTATTTCCTTATTAATTTGTTTTATTTATTCCTCTTTTTCTTCTTCTGTGTAGATTCTCTTTACATTCCGCCTTTTTCCTTCTTTTTTATTTCTGTATTATTGTTTCACAATTGCAATTACTAAGCAATGGTCTGTGTGATCTGACATCCGTTATTATTTTACTTTGGTTTTCTTTATTAGCACGTGATCTATCTGGTTTTCTCTCGTGGATCCGGGTATCATCCATGTCTGTTTGTGTATTCTTTTGTTTGCGTTTGGTGCTGTTAATAACCACATTTGTTGTTACTACAAGATTGCAAATTCTGTTTCCATTATAGTTTGTGTTTTCGTGTATAGTATGTTTTCCAGCTACCGCTTTTACAGAATTCTCTTTACCAATCTGTGCGTTCATGTCTCCTAATATCATTAATTTGTATCCAATTTTGAACAGAAAGTCGGCATTAAAAATAGAGTGTTCTCTTCTACTTTACAAATGTATCCTAAGACCATTAATTACTTACTGCTGCCCAATATGGAGCAATGCTTCTAAAATGAATATGATTAAAATCCAAGTATTCCAAAATAAAGTTATGAGCATAATTCTAAATGCTCCCTGGTTTATAAGAAACGAACAAATTCATGAAGAACTGGGTATCCTAAAAATGAAATGACTTTATAAAAGAAACCACTAACAAATTCATATCTACTCTTCATCAGTGTCCAGGAGCTACATTTTACAACCTAGGACAAACAAGTATCCACAGCAGATTAAAGAGGCAATTGCCACAAGATCTGTGTGACCAGTGAACTCAAAGCAATCAGTCAACCAGTATTAGATCAACAAGTGAATATCCTGTGAAAAATAGAAGGACACGATAGTAGTAAGAGGGCACCACTAATTGGATTAAGTGTTCAATTAAATTAATCGAGGCTCGATTAAATTAATCGGATGATTGACAGGTGCTCTAATTCCGCGAATTAAACCGCTGATTTATTCGCTGATTGATCTAATTAATTTTTGCGGTTTGATCTAATTAATCACATATGAAGTTTGATATGTAATTTACATATGTGCTACTGATTAAATTACGCGGCGGCAATTTTTAATTTACTTCCGGAATTACGCGGCGGCGCGCATGAATGGATTAACGAGATTTTTTCTAAGTTCAATTTTTTGAATTTAAACTTCCCGGGGTGTCGGCCATCTTTGTTTTCTGCGTACGCACTTCTCGCGGCTGCCCTTTTAATTTGAAATTTTTCCGATTACGAGTCTAAGGTCTTAACCAACTGAGCTACAGAACATTGTGCTTGAATGCGATTAAAACTTTTACAGTTGCGTGCGGGTTCGACGTCGAGCTTCCTTGTTGTAAACAAACTATTTTTTGAGAAATATGATTTATAAGAATGGAATTGTATAGCCTGTAGTGTTAAATGAAGTGTAGTAATTTTAAATCGGTTTTGATATATATTTTATCGAAAGACATGACCCTCAGCTGCCGTTTTATTATTTGTCGTGATGCGTCATCGTTGAATTTACAAGAGCCATCCTGTCTGCGATGTGACGCACGCAGTGTTTCCATACCTTTTCATTTTAAAATTCTATAAAACCAGAGGTCCAAACTGCTGCCGCATCAGGTAACAGAGTACAATGGTTTAAAGCGTGTTAGTGCGGCATCAGTCGGGCCTCTGGTTTTATAAAATTTTAAAATAAAAAGGGATGGAGACATTGCATACGTCACTCAGCAGACAGGTTGGTTCTTGTAAATTCAGCGATGACGCATCACGACAAATAATAAAACGGCAGCTGAGGGTCATGTCTTTCGATAAAATATATATCAAAACCGATTTAGAAATTTGTACATGGCTTAATTTATATGAAATATTGTATGAAATTGCATGTAGAAGGCTTTTTAAACTATATGTTTTCTTAATTAGGCAGAGAGTGCTCGTTTATATAGGGAGGCAGGTTGGCCGAATGGTTAAGGCGTCAGATTTAAGCTCTGATCTCGAGAGAGAATACGGGTTCGATTCCCGTACCTGTCATATTTTTTTTATATATTTATTATGAAAGTCTTGATTTTAAGTTAGTTTATTCACGACGGCTCTATCAGAACAAACGACTGAGCTCCTTTTCGACTAAAATGGACCAAGAGCGGAAGATGTTGATTGTATCGCCGGAATTCGTCCAACGTCTCAAGTCTGGCGAGAATACGGAGAAAAATATATTATCACAGCTTGATGACGAAATGCAAAAAGTTTTAAAGTCCAAATTAACTGATCACGATAAATGGGGGCAATACAATCAAGTGTTACAACGATTCCTTCATTTCACAAATCAGGCGCGGCAGCCAATCAAAATACCTATTGAAACAACCAGTGACAGCCTATCAAATGCCGTTATTTTATCTACACTTCCCAAAACTTTTAAGAAAAAAGCTGAAGTTTTCCTACGCATTTTGAGTACCTCAAGCGATGTGAGCTGGGATCACAAGGGTACCGTTACTATAAAGGGTGAAATTTTACCGGCGTCTAACATAGTCGATTTAGTTCACGACACTCTGAGGCCTCGAAAAACGGTTAATCCACCCGGACGCCTACAGTTTGCTGATTACATCAAAGACCTTAACGTTGCTAATGTGCTGCTAGCTAAACCGAAACAACAAAAGAAGCCAACCCCGACTGGTACTACAGGAAAAACCGAAATGGAAACTGATAACTGCGAGTCCGATTTAGAATATAAATTAAAAACACCAGCTACTCATCCAAGTCCACATCAAAAAGGTTCAGTCAGAAGAACGCCGATAAGGAAACGCCTCCAAAAAAGGGCCGTTAGAAAAACGCCTCTAAGGCAGATGTCATCAACACCAAAAACGAAGGGTATTCTGGATTGGGTGCATCTTAAACTTTAAAATGACACAATGAAATTCTGATTTTATTACTTGCAGCCTTTTTAATTTGAAATGTTGTGCACCTCAAACTACAGTTTTGTAAATTGCTAGTGAATTTTTAGAAAATAAGACATTCAGCTGTACATTTATTTTTATATTATTAAGTATTATACGAAATAAGAACAATATATTTGTTTATTACAAAGTGTTTGTTTTTTTTATTTCTACTCTGCTTTTGTTTTTTTACGAATCTGCAATAATTACAAAATCTAAAGCTAAAATATTAGTATTTGCAGTTATTTTACAGTTACAAAGTGTAAAATTTCAAAAAATCAATCTACGGTTTCATAATGGTGTGATATAATTTAAAAAATTGTGATTTCTTTTAATTTTTGGCGATACATTTTATAAAAAAGTGTAAAACATTTGCAAAATTATGCTTAGAAATAACTCTAAAACTGTTTTACATCATTTTCGTTATTATAAATCGTTTTGTAAAATGAAATGTGATAATTTTTTAAGTGAGATGATGCGTAATTGCAATATTTTTATTAAATTTTCATCGTGTGTTAAATTATAATGCCATTTTTTGCATAATTTATGTGACTTGATGTCTGTTTTTGTAAAAATTTATATGAGGTGCTATGTGATTGCGTGATTTTTGTTCAATTTTCATCGTGTGTTGAATAAAAATGTCGTTTTTTGTATAATTTCAAGTGACATGATGACAGTTTTTGTATAATTTATGTGACATGATGTCGATTTTTGTGAAAATTTATGTGAGATGCTGTATGATTGCGTGATTTTTGTTCAATTTTCATCGTGTGTTGAATAAAAATGTCGTTTTTTCTATAATTTCAAGTGACATGATGACAGTTTTTGTATAATTTATGTGACATGATGTCGATTTTTGTGAAAATTTATGTGAGATGCTGCGTGATTGCGTGATTTTTGTACACTTTTGAGTTAATTTGTCGTCATCACATGCATATTTAGTCAATTGTACAAGAATTTTTGTAATAAAAATGCACAAAGAGCCCACATAACTGAAGTTTTGTTTATCGAAATGTAGGTGGTAGTAGATTTTTCAATGAAATTGCGTGTTTTTATTCAAATTTTTGTTACTTTGGGGGTCAACACATACGTATTTTCGTAATTTTTGCGTGCTTTTATTCAAATTAATTTAAATTTGTCGTCAACACATCCGTCTTTTCGTAATTTTTGCGTGCTTTTATTCAAATTTATTTTAATTTGTCGTCAACACGCGTGTTTTCGTAAAATTTTACAATTTTTTCAGTGAAAGTTGTATAAAAATATTGTTTTTTGTCGTTTTTGCAGAATTTAATGTGACAAGATACCGATTTTTATAAATTTTCATGGGAGATGTCGATTTTCTAAAATTTTTAACGAAATGCTTTGGTAATTGCGTGTTTTTATTCAAATATTAGTATTTGAAGCTATTTTACACATACAAAGTGTCGAAAATTCATATAAATTGAGCTACGATTTCATAATTGTGTGATGTACTTTAAAAAATTACGGTTTATTTGTTAATCGTTTGCAAAATTATGCTTAGAAATAACTCTTAAAACTGTTTTTACATCATTTTTTCGGTACTATAAAGTCGCTTTGTAAAGATTTTCAACGAAATTGTGCGTTTTTATTCAAATTTTTGTTACTTTGGGAGTCAACACATACGTATTTTCGTAATTAATAAAACTCTTAAAACTGTTTTTACATCATTTTTTCGGTACTATAAAGTCGCTTTGTAAAGATTTTCAACGAAATTGTGCGTTTTTATTCAAATTTTTGTTACTTTGGGAGTCAACACATACGTATTTTCGTAATTTTGCGTGCTTTTATTCAAATTTATTTTGATTTGTCGTCAACACATACGTCTTTTCGTAAATTTTTTTACAAGAAAATGGTTTGACTTATATTTTTACAAGTATCCATTGTTTTATTTGCAGACGGTATTGAAAAGCTATTTTTTTTAACGAAATTGTCTGTTTTTATTCAAATTTATGAGGGACAACCATTCGTATACAATAAGACTCGGATATCTTCGGACTCAACATCGAAAAGTAGCCGAAACACGGTAGCTGAAAGCAACGCATCACCCTTTCTTACCTATATGAGTAAGAAAAAGATAGCCATACAAAAAATTATATTAGTAGGCATGTTTAGTTGACAAATGTCATAATTAAAATTAGTCAAGCCTTCTCCAATATTTGCTACTATGTTTATCTCTTTCTTACTCAAGCAATACGTATATCTTCTTGTTCATGTTATCTTATTGCTGATATATATATAATTGTGGCCGACAGGCAACGACCTGTTAGGTCATTTGAGGATGACAAAATAGAAAGTTCGGGGCTATAATGTCTTTTGTAATTACACATAGCACCATAAAATTAACCATATTCTAGCATTTCAAATATGAAAAATGGATAATAGCCGTGGTTTTATAAATAATTTAATAATATTATGAGACCTTTTCATACTTAGTATTTCAGGAATATATTAAAATCAAATTTGTAGCTCGTTTTTATATTTACGATCTGCCTTTACCTCTTATCGCCAACCGATCGGAAATTTCCTATAGTAGGTAGGGACAATGAGAATCTCGTTAATCCAGCCATATAGCAGGCACAAATTATAAAATTATTAATTATGGCACATCCATTCGTAAAATCAGTTTTTTAAAATTACTACACTTCATTTAACACCACAGGCTATACAATTCCATTCTTATAAATCATATTTCTCAAAAAATAGTTTGTTTACACCAAGGAAGCTCGACGCCGAACCCGCACGCAACTGTTAAAGTTTTAATCGCATTCAAGCTCGATGTTCTGTAGCTCAGTTGGTTAAGACCTTAGACTCGTAATACTGCGGTTGCTGTTTCGAATCCGACCTAGGATCATCGCAGAAAGCTTTTTTTAAATTAAATAAATGCGAGACAGCCAAGATGGCCGACACCCCGGGAAGTTTAAATCCAAAAAAATTGAACTTAGAAAGGAATCGGAAAAATTTCAAATTAAAAGGGCAGCCGCGAGAAGTGCGCACGCAGAAAACAAAGATGGCCGACACCCCGGGAAGTTTAAATTCAAAAAATTGAACTTAGAAAAAATCTCGTTAATCCATTCATGCGCGCCGCCGCGTAATTCCGGAAGTAAATTAAAAATTGCCGCCGCGTAATTTAATCAGTAGCACATATGTAAATTACATATCAAACTTCATATGTGATTAATTAGATCAAACCGCAAAAATTAATTAGATCAATCAGCGAATAAATCAGCGGTTTAATTCGCGGAATTAGAGCACCTGTCAATCATCCGATTAATTTAATCGAGCCTCGATTAATTTAATTGAACACTTAATCCAATTAGTGGTGCCCTCTTACTACTATCGTGTCCTTCTATTTTTCACAGGATATTCACTTGTTGATCTAATACTGGTTGACTGATTGCTTTGAGTTCACTGGTCACACAGATCTTGTGGCAATTGCCTCTTTAATCTGCTGTGGATACTTGTTTGTCCTAGGTTGTAAAATGTAGCTCCTGGACACTGATGAAGAGTAGATATGAATTTGTTAGTGGTTTCTTTTATAAAGTCATTTCATTTTTAGGATACCCAGTTCTTCATGAATTTGTTCGTTTCTTATAAACCAGGGAGCATTTAGAATTATGCTCATAACTTTATTTTGGAATACTTGGATTTTAATCATATTCATTTTAGAAGCATTGCTCCATATTGGGCAGCAGTAAGTAATTAATGGTCTTAGGATACATTTGTAAAGTAGAAGAGAACACTCTATTTTTAATGCCGACTTTCTGTTCAAAATTGGATACAAATTAATGATATTAGGAGACATGAACGCACAGATTGGTAAAGAGAATTCTGTAAAAGCGGTAGCTGGAAAACATACTATACACGAAAACACAAATTATAATGGAAACAGAATTTGCAATCTTGTAGTAACAACAAATGTGGTTATTAACAGCACCAAACGCAAACAAAAGAATACACAAACAGACATGGATGATACCCGGATCCACGAGAGAAAACCAGATAGATCACGTGCTAATAAAGAAAACCAAAGTAAAATAATAACGGATGTCAGATCACACAGACCATTGCTTAGTAATTGCAATTGTGAAACAATAATACAGAAATAAAAAAGAAGGAAAAAGGCGGAATGTAAAGAGAATCTACACAGAAGAAGAAAAAGAGGAATAAATAAAACAAATTAATAAGGAAATAGAAAACGATGAGAGGAAAACAGAAACAGAAGAAGGGTGGAAACGTATTTTAAAAATTATTGAAAAAAGCTCCAGGGGAACTATGAGATATAAAAATAAAAAGATGAGGAAGCAATAGTATGACGACGAATGCCAAATAATAATAAATTTTAAAAAATGAAGCAAGAAGAAAATGGCTACGAATTGAAAAAAAAATCTGCACAGCTACAGAGGAAAGAAAAAGGACGCAGAGAGGACATGTAGACAAAAGAGGAAAGAATGGATAGACAGAATGGTGAATGAGATTGAAAGCAGCAATAAGAGTTCTAACACAAGAAAATTTTACCAACAAATCAAGGAACAAAAGAAAAAGAGTATAATGAAAACAAAAGATATGAAATACAAGGACGGTAGTATAGAATAAGAAAGATATATGAAAGGAGTATTTCTGCAGCTTACTATATGAAGAAATAGAAGTAAATGAGGAAAAATAACAACAAAAAAGAAAGGAAAAAACAGAGGTAAAGTAGAAAGAACCAACATATGATGAAACTATATACACATAGGAAAAATCTAAAATCGGAAGACACCTGGATGCCATGAAATAAATGCAGAAATGCTGAAATATGGAGGGCAAAAACTTAAAAGAAGAATATAGGAGCTGATAAAAGACATTTGGAGCAAAGATGAGATGCCGGTAGAATGGGAAATGAGGATAATAATAACAATACCGAAAAAAGGACATCTACAACAATGTAGTAATTATAGAGGAATTACACTACTAAACACAACTTATAAAGGGCTGACAATAATACTACAGAGAAGTCTCATAGAATATCTGGAGAGAGAAACCGGAGACTACCAGATGGGTTTCCGATCAGGGAGGTCCACAACTGGTGCACATCATATTATGTATCAATTATTGGAAAGAAGCTATAAATATGATATGGAATTACATCTATACCATAAAATCGGTGGTCTCTTCCTTTGTATGTATGTTTGTTCGTTATCTCATCCGAAGACACTGGACCGATTAAATTGTATAATAGCTTAATATTTTGCAAATTTTTAGACTTAGATCGTAGGCCTGTTTTTATTTTCAAAAAAGTACGAAACAATTTTTATTTAATTAAATCGTGTAATTAGCGAAGCGAACCGTATCTCGGGTGATTCACTAGTAAATGATATTCATCGACTATAAACACGCTTTTGACAAGAATGAGAGAGGCTTATACGAATACTGAGGAGACTGAAAATTCCAGAAAAGCTAAGGAAATGCATCCAAATGTCTATGAGAAATTCAAAATCGGTAGTGAAAATAGACGAAGGAAAAACAGAGCCCTTTAATGTGAACAAAGGAGCATAGCAGAGACGTACTTTCAACAACGTGTTTTAACCTGACACTAGAGGAATCGATTAGGAGAATAAACATAAATGGAAGTATAAGAGCTAAAGAAGCACAAATTATGGCATACGCTGATGATATTGTAATCATATCAAGAAAAAAATTTTCTTCCCATTATTATCGGCCTGTGGACTTTTATAACTACAAAATGGTTCTATGAGCTCTCTTTGTCCTTAGGTCGGGTAAGTGGCTACCTCGAACGTTAGGAAGAGTTACCTTCTTAGGGGTTAACGACCGTGGCAATATATAACGTCAGAGCAATGAGAAGAAATGAACATCTATCAGAACTGGAAGTCATAAATGACGACACGCGAAGTAACGTTTAAAAAACCTAGGAAGAGAATTTGAGAATAGAGAAGTGGGGTTTACATTTAGACACCAATTTTTGCTCGATACCTGAGAAAAGTATTTCCCCAATCAATTGGTTGAATAAACGTTATAGCCTAAAGTAATCCATGTTTATGCATCAACAAGCAACACAGGAGATAAAGAAGCGAAACAACTTTATTAGACCTATCACAAACTAGAGGATATGAAAGAGCTGATTATACCAGAGTCCGGGGAGATTTCGACACGAAGAAGGCAGAAAAACTGGTTAGCAATGACACATTTATTAGAAACTTTGACTTGGGGGGGGCAGGGGGTGCAGGAAATTCAGAAGCGATATGTTGGCAAATTCTTGATCAATTACATTTCATATCTAGAGTGCTGTGGCTTCATATAATCTAGACATTGAAATTTATTTGATCACCCTATGTCAGCAGGAAAAGCTATACAGTTCAAATATGCTTTTTAGTAAACCTGAGCAAAGAACGACAAAACATTGTGAAAAGACGTTTCGATGTTAAATAATTAATCCATATTATTCCGCTCTTGGACGTAGGTTTCTCCAAGCCTTTTCCAATATTCTCCGTAATAAGAGCACTTAGTTGAACTGAAAAACCTCACTATAAACACATCAGGCGAAATAAATAAAATATGGTTATCTATCAAGAAAGTAAGTGGCCACATGAATCCAAAAAATTACAACAAAGTACTTTCAGAAACTCTCAATATACCAGACGAGAAAAGCCGAAATACAATCAACCATATCGACAAAGAAATTGTAGTTTAGCGTGATAAATGGCCTGAAAACGCGTGTCATGCAAGAGACGGCCATAAACTGAAACGTGACACTAAGTGCAGCCCTAAATCAAAAAGTGAAATTCGCATTGTGACAGATTTATTCTGTGCTAAAGCAACTAAAAAGTGAAATTCGCATTGTGACAGGTCTGGTGAAAGAGTTAATAGATCTGTAATGTCAAATGTGATTTGTGTCGTCAAATTGAACAATCAAAGCTAACAGGTCCTAACGTTTACGATGCAATTTCCAACACAGTCGGGGTTATGTCGTAAATGCAAGAAGATCGGCCATCAAGTAACAATAAATCCGTCGAAAAACGAGAGTGAAGGCCCGGCCGACAATATAGTCATAAACATTCGAAAAGGGAAAGTTTTTTCGACCGACGATTTCAACCTCAGTTAGACAATCGTATTGTACTAAATAGAATAGGGAATGTCCCTTCCATTCAGGCGCCCGATGTATAAAGGAGTAGCTTAGTTTTCGAGATCATTCGATTCGATTCAATCTCTCGCTCATCGCGTATCACTTGTACTTTGACTTTGACTCAATATCACGTGTTCGTAATATTCCGACTTGTACGCATTTAATAATTAATTCAGTATCGTAAACCAGGCTACTGAAATTCGTACTTGTATTTTAAATTAAAATTATCGAATTTGTGTGTTCTAAAGAAATAAAAAGGAATGTTATTGTGTTGTATAAACGGTTGTATTTTAATGAACTTCATTCCGCAGTAATAAACAACTTAATGGTTCCAGTGGCGCAAACTACAAACGTGGTAACCCGCGATACTAAACAAAAGGATAACAACTTAAATCAAACGAGATATGTATAAAAGCAATCAAAAACGAGGGAAGTAACAAGCAAATTGAAGACGCAATGAGAATCGAATAGCCTGTGAAATGTTGACCATTTACTTGGAAAAGTGTCATTCTACCATACGTGATTATAGATATTTAACAGGTATTCTTTACTGTTTTCTGATAATCTTTGAAGCACATGGTATGGTATATCATCAATTCCTGGACTTGAGATTGTACATTCCTTCAATACCGTTACTAATTCCCATTTGGTGAAGGAGGAAATGGAGAGCTTTGGTTTTATTTTTGTTTATATTTAATTTAGTCTCTTTTGTATCATATTGATGGTTGTTATTGTTGAAGTTATAATAAAATTGTTTGGTAGAGCATTTGTTATGTCTGTTGGTGTAATATACCGTTTGTTATTTTCAATAATTAAAGGGATCTCGTTATGGACAGTTGCGCCATTTATTTTAGGGACTTTGTCCCAACCTGCCTAATTGGCGTATTACTGTTAATGGGTGGAACATAATTTTCCCATGATCATTTTTTGCTTTTCTTGATTATTAAACTGCTTGTGCATGGTGTTTTTGAAATTTATCAAGTTATGCGAGTTTAAATGCCTTTTGTATACGACAAATGAATGCTTTTTTAGTTGACCTTACTACTTCTGCACACGAGATTTCACCAGGGAACAGGTCTGTTTACCTATGAATTGGCTTTTGTCTGTTGCGCTGCATTGAGAATTACAGACGATACATTTTCTACGAATATTTTGACGTCATCGAAATCGGTGGTTGGTGTCCATATATGATCGGTTAAGTCTGTATAAAGCTTCCAGTTTCGCTTTCCAAGTGTGTATTTAGGCACTGGGTTAGTTTTCTGCGGTACTTTGTTTGGCAATGCAATTTTAATAAGGAAGTTACAGCTGTCGTAAAGTTATTCAAGCAGTTTCCACTCTGCTGAAAATGTTGTTTCTGGATCACAAAGGGTTAGGTCGATGGTGGAAAAAAATATCTGGTGCCTCATGAGAAATGGATCGGTACCCCGTTGCTTAGCGGGACCATGTCGTCGCAGTGAATAACTTTCTCTAGCATACGCCATCTCGAATTTGTGTAGATGGATCTCCACATAATATTATGTCAATTGAAAACCCCTCCAATTAGAAACGGTGGGTATAGATATTGCATGTCGTTACACGTAGATTTGTTAGTTCGAGTTTCACAGCTATCGCATCTATTGCTGTTGTTAGTAATACTTCGTGAATGTCTTCTGTTGTGTGCGGGTATTGCGACCCCTCCACATACACCTGTCTATCTTTACGGTATATTTGATACCCTTTTGTTTGGATTTTGGGTGATTGTTTAAAATGTGTTTCTTGTGAGCGTGTTGGCGGATGTACTAATAGCAATATTTTTGTTTGTTCTAGATGGGTTAGGTATTCATTTATGTTCCATAGTTCCGTTACTTGTTGTTGAAGGTAAGCATGTATAACTTTGGTGATATCGTGTCACCTTAGCGAACTTTGCTTTATTGGTCCGTTTCCAAATCTTTCTCTATTCTTACGTGAAACGTAGCATGTGCTTACATATTTTGCAGAATGAGCGAATATCTGGAATCCCTTTTGAGTTATTCATTAGCACAAGGTCAGCCCAGATTTCCATCAAGTCGAAAGTTGTTTGATAGTCAACGCCAGATGTGTGGGAATATTACATTCTGAAGATTTCTTAACCAAGGTCTGGATTGTTGGAATATGGTCTGAAACATTTCCGAAATTCCACCTGCTCTGCTGGTTGATATAAATCTAAATTTCCAGTAACACGCTTGGTTATAATTGTATTTAAAAGTTCATACAGGTGAGACAGCAGGCTTATGAACGATATTTTTCAGCATTAACGATGCAACCTTTTTTAAATAAAAACATTTTGTTACACTGCTGGTGTTTGTGCCTCAATTAGGAATTTATTTACATGTATTTGGACTATTTGATCCTATAACCATGCCTCCTGCGTTATTATAGGTGAAAATGTGTATACTGTAATACACTTAAAATTGCACGCAGCCAACTCAGATGGGATGGGCGTAGTCTTAAACTAAAAAAGCAGGTGGTTACTTGCGAACGTCAAATCGGTGGAGACGTGTAAAGGGTATATTATTGTTTAGGCACCACCGTGTTGTATTCAACCAGTAATGTACTGGAGCAGCTCCAACATGGGAAATCCTTCCACAAGAGTTCGGGAAATAGGATGACCTATATGTTCGGAGTCTTCACCTTTTCTTCAGGTCCTTGCAATATTATATTCTCGAAAGCGCGTACTGGATTTTGATTCATAGAAATCAAACATGACGTAATTTAATACTGCTAAACTAAACACACACAATATAATCACAGTTCTGTTCAGGCTAACTGAAGTATAGATTCTATCATACAAAATTAATGAAGTTTTTCTAAACGTGACGTCACGGTAAGTTACATGCTAAAAAATAACATTACTGGATTGATTTCAATGCTACTGAATATTCCAAATAGCGATTATTACCCCCGGATGGGGTCGGGCTCAAAATCTAAACCCGGGATGCCTACGGTTCTTAAAATATTTCAAACAGATGCGGCACAATGGACAATAATGCACATATAAATTACACAATGGCATGCATATACTTAGCTATAATAGAGTAATTGAATTGTCACGGCAGTTGGGTAACGAAGTCGGGAAGATATTTAGACAGTCCTGGGAGTCAGCGAAAAGATGAGAGTAGAATCGGACAAGTTTTGGGCAAAGAAATGGGTTTACTGCAGTTACCAAACAATGGCTATTGAATCCGAATTAAATGAACAATAAAATTCTTTGATACTTCAAACAGCAAGTGATTAGAACTTCAAATAACTGTATGCCTATATACCTCGACGCATCCTAAGTGACCTGTGTCCTGTTCTTTGATTTCTGTCCCTCGAAGTTCACGTCAGCTATGCCTCTACTCCCTAAAGCAGTACTGCTGGTTTGAAAACTTCAAACTAACGTAAAAGCTTTGAGAAAATCAAAAACTTGGGACTAATAATAGAAACAAAGCTAAGTAGGATATGACACTTGTGTCAACTCAAAGTTGAATGCTACAAAAGATTAAAACTACTTAAAATATTCTGATATCACGAATGAGAAGCAGACATTCACATACTAATATATTTATACAAATGGCACGATCTAAGCTGGATTATGGTAGCATACTTTATGCTTCTAGTCACCCAAGAAATATAAAACTCATACACTTCATATAAATCACAACACTAAGACTAGCAACTTGTGCTTTCTGCAGTAGTCCTGTGGAGAGTGTACTATGTATAACTGGAGGACCACTACTTGAACATAGAAGACAGCAACTGGCCAGTATGTACTTATGCAGGAAATATAGCAGGAAATTTAACTCACCCTAATACTTTGAAATGCATTTATAAAAAACCACCTACGAAACGAAGCAGAAATAACCGCAATCTCCTTATTAACCTGATTGCCAGCCACTTAAACCTGACACTTCCAAAAATTGCAAACAAAAACAACGTAAACTCCGATATCCTTTGGAAGAACCCCCTCCGAACCCCTCCTACACTTAAATAAGTTATGAGAACGCTAATCTATACTGCTCAAAATGAATTGGACCACCCATAAAAATTGTATTTGTTACATTACATCACAAAAAATATATATAATTTTTTTATATTAAGCATATTTAATTCCATTATTCTCAAATATTAACTGACACATTAACAAAATCATATTAATAAAATAAAATATTAAAATTTTAAAAAACCTATATAAAAAAAAGCCGCGTGGCGCAGTTGGGTAAGCGCCAGGCTTGCATTAAGCAAGTTCTCGGTTCGAATCACGCGGGGGTCGTAATGTTTGCGTAGCCATGGCGATTGGAATCTGGCTCGGTGAGATCATTCACAGTTGGGCACCAAATTAACTGTACTCTACTGCAGACCTAAGAGATAGAGTAACAAGGTCAACACATCATCAAGACACACACATCCAACAATGGTTGCTGCGCAAGCACCAAAGGCGCTCTCCAACTCTGTATCCCGGATCTGGGGCAAGTTGAGCATTGTACCGCCAGATGCCAGCGCATAAAGCACCAGCCTCTCTACACCGCAAGGTAAATGAGGTTACAGATAATACATACATACAAAATCCTATATTTAACAAAAAGAAGATGAAGAACGAAAAAAAGGAAGTTTTTTGAGTCTCCTCGGAACGTTTAAAAATTTGTGGCAACAATTTGGAATACTTTGTATGTAATGTGCTATCAAAATTTGGGAATAACTCTAAATTTTTTAATGATAATGTTTTATTAATGGACTTAGTTTTATTTAAAACAAATTATTAAAAGAAAGGTTACCAAAAAATGCCACGACTGTCCTTTTGAATTTTTTTTTAATTGCACCAATATATGCAAATGGTCCAGTTCATTTGTTGAGCAGTATATTTCAATACAAACAACTATTCAGTTAAATGTGTGACAAGTTTCGAAATCACACCTAAATATACCGGGTGACTGGTTTCAAAACCGAAAATAACAAAAGCATGGTATGCAATAATAATAAATGAATTTATTTTCTCAGTTAGAAGAAAAAAGGCGAAGTTCAACAGATGCTCTTTCACTTAACCTAACAGAATATAAAGATAAAAAGAAGAATAGGGGGCTGTCCCAAAAGTAAAGGGGCAAGAGTTAAGTAATAATTTATTCGTAATAATTTAACATCTAAAAGTTATTGTAACTATAAACAATTAACATAACATCATAAATTGTAATTACAGCAAATTGGCTTTCGTGACTCCTTTAAATACAATCTTCCTCAAATTTGCCGAAGCTCTGCGCATTAATACTTAACTGTTCTAGACCTTTCAGCAACACGTTTACTGATTCTAAACCCAGGGCCGTAACTAGGTATAGGCCGAGTAGGCCCCTGCCAAAATGGCACTAAAAAAAGAATTTCTTTCTTACTAATAAAAAACAAATAAACAAGTGGCCATTTTTAACAACTGTTGAAGCGGGTCCACTGATATTACGTAATACATTCACTGCTTTGGGCTCATTGCTGATACAGTCGTCTATTGCAACAATCAACAGAACACCACATACTTGTTCCACTACTATGATATTTTCAGCTACAATCATTTTTCCGGTAGAATTTGTTCAATTTAAAACACTTCTGCGACCTTACAGGATGGTAGCTTTTATTAAAAAAAAGAATAATCGAAATTGACCTGATGCAAGGCCGACGTGCCGACAGAAAAAGCTTCACGTTTTAAATATATTGAATATATTTTAAACACATACAGAACCTTCTTCTACGTTCACCTGTTACTACGCATAATTGTAATGCTACCTGGTTTATTTATAGTAGTTTAGCATTTATTAAGTTTGCCCTTATAAATGGAAGCTTTTTGACTGGGCCAGGTTCGCTTTATATTTTCCCTAAACTGATTTAAAGAAGGTGTTTCAACGTAAATAACATTTATTGTCGATTAAGTACAGTTGGAAACTAACTAAATAGATAATTCATAAATATGTACAAAGTAAATTTTATTTTAACATAAATTACTTCGGTATGGTGTAATTAGGCAACCTCGATTGTCTGCGTGCTCGTCCGGGATTCACGGTATGGTGGTTGCTGGAACCAACAGGGAATTTTACTAGTGTTGGTAGACCTGTAACACAGTAATCGATTATTGACAGCTGGCGGTATTGTAAACAAACTTGAATAATTGTAGTTTGCTTTAATTACCAATAACTAACTGAAGGTTTGCAGCGCTCTCGCCGTTGAGGCCCGCGGGCCAGGTCAGGAAATCGGGATAATTTCTCGGAATAATTCTCGGATTAATTTTCTTCGAGTTCGGCGGAACAATTTGGTTTTATACGTGGTCACTCTCCCTCTTGGACATCAAAGCAGTAGGGGAAATGCTTGCGGGACGATCTGTCGTGTCGTTCGTTCATCGCGACGAATATCCCGCCGTGGGCAACCTGGAGCGCAAGTAACGTAAAACGCGAAATTTTAAATGCTCATAATATTTTATTAGGACTAATTCGCATTTAAAATAGAAGCGAAACGTTACATAATAATATGTAATTACTTGTTTATATTGTATTATTTTAACATATCAATATGTCTTTACCAGCTGTTAAGCGCACAATATATATATATATATATATATATATATATATATATATATATATATATATATATATAGACTTATAAACGGTCATAGTTAGGCCCAATATATGAATAGTACCCCAGTGTATATCATCACCAATTGGTTAGAAATGCTTTAGAGAGGCAGTACACAAATTTTTGCAGTGGGCTTAGTAATGACCGGTAATATGGTCGATATACATGGAGTAGTTCTGCAATATCGAGTGTAGGGGGCGCTTTTGAAATATTTTATATACAGTATATAAAAATATTTCAACGCTCGTTATTAAGCCCGACATGTCACAACACTGTTGGGCTTCACAACGCATTGATATATATAATAAATATACACAATGGGCTTGAAAACGTATTCACACACATACCTACATAAAACATTTATACGGTGCAAATAAAAATAATTTACTTTGTTATAGTAATCATAAAAATTTTCGAACTCAAAATTTTTGCGGAAATATCTGTTTCCGTCCCTTCTGATTCAAAAAAGTGGTGTTCGAGGTGATGTCTGTCTGTGAATCTGTCTGTATCCTCTCTACATCACAGAGGGTGTAATAGATCGGCTTGAAAGCATATTTGCCTAACTGAAGTGGTACTTGCATTTTTCCGTCTCCAGTAAATTTCTATAATTGTGTGTAACAATATTTTTTCAGAATAACATCATATATTATATAATTAACTAGAGTTTTTGTTCAAAAAGTTTTTTTGTGAAAAATATAGCTTTTCAAAAATTCGCACAATTAAATGCCCACATAAATATCCTCAAAATGTTAATAATTGTTGGATAAAAACCTACAAATTTTTGTTTTGATTTTTGTGAAGGGTATAGTTTTTAAAAAGAGCAAAACCAAATATCACAAAAATGTGCTCAAAATTTTTATAATTGTTGGATTAAAACAAAATTTCTTAAAACGAGATCCTATATTATACAAATATCTATCACTTTTGGTTCAATTTTTTTTAAGAAAACGCAATAGCTGTTTAAGTAACAAGGAATGTAAGGACCTATTAACATTTGAGGTAGGCAAGTACAAGCCAAGACGAAGTCGCGGCTTGTTGCCTGCCGAAAATGTTAATTGGCGATACATTCCGAGTTATCTTATTATATTTTTCCCGCTGCTTATCGAAATTTTCCTAGATTTTTGAAAAAATCCTTTGGTTTGTCACCTGTCACCAGAATTAGTTTTCGTGAGTCGTGTTACCTGGAAGTGTCACATGTCACATAAACACTTGAAATTTATAAACAAAACGTCTAAATCTGCATCTTGCTTTGCTAATTTTATTATCATAGGAACTTAATAATAATATTAAGTTCCGTTGTCAAGAAAAAGCAGCAAACAAATATAATCACCGACTTACACGTTTTGTTACTAAGGCTGTATCACTGATTTACATGATCAGCAGCGGGAAAAATTATATTATTACAAAATGTTCTCAATTTTTTTATAACTGGTATGAAAATACAATTTTTGGTATATTACGTATATAGTAATTATTTACAGCTTTTGTTTAAAAGGTGTTTTGGGAAAAAGGATAGCTTTTGAAAAAATTGCAAAACCAAATTTTTATAAAAAACGGCCACAAAGTAATGAGAATCAAATGTTTTATGTACAAGCATTATAAGGTACTGTTTAGGCGTTTAGGGCATAGTTTCGCGGTAATAAAGTAGCTCTTTATAGTACTCGTAAAATAAACTTTATATTGTCTTCCTAGCACTATAATAGTAATTTACGTAACAAGTATAAAAATTGGAGCTTTTCAGTACGAGTGAGATGTTTCCGGAAGAGGCCGTTAGGCCGAGTCAGGAATTTCGAGACGAGTATGGAAAAACCACTTTCATACGAGTTTCGTACACTAGCATACAAAACGGAATACTAAATTTATCCTCGTATATAGCAAATAAGTAGAGTAATGTTATTATGTACGTAACGTTTTATATGTGTTGTAACTAAGGAATACGAATACCGCAAAATACTACTTTGCCGTACGAATACCGCAAAGTGCAACTTTCTGATTAATAAATTGTACGGCAAAGTAGCTCTTTCAATGCTAGTGTACGAAAAAAGTACTTTACTTTATTTTACTAGTACTATTGAACACCGTTTAGTTATACGGCTATTACTAGATTGAGTTTAGACCTCTAAAGTGGTCCATAACCCATTACTGAGTTAAACCATAACCCACTAGTGAAATAAAAGCCAGGTAATTCACTACTAACCTCGAATTTGACATAGACTGACAATACACCTCAATACTGCCAAACGTATAACACGAATCACTTTCCAAATTGTTACTATGAATTTTTGATGGCTGTCAATACAAAATGTACGTTTTTTTTAGATATTTATTGATTAATGTAATTATAAGAATTGAATAAAAGTTTGCATTATACACAAAGATCAAGTTATTATTAATCACTCTTGAATCATTAACGTCGCGACTCTAATTATAAACGTATTTGACCTCTCGGTACTTTCCAATTTATTTGTCACTATGACTTTTCACGGCTGGAAAAAAGTTGTTTTTTATATATTCAGTGAGTTGAGTGAAATTTTGTATATTTGTAATAATTCACCCGAGAAATTACCCCTTTTGGCCTGGCGGCCTCAAGGGCTCCTCTTTTCCTCGTGGATTATTTGTAATATAACACGCTTAACTATAAATAACTATTACGTCAGCTGTCAATGTCAAAATAGATGCTTTTCAATATTTATAAAGGCACTCTAATGTCAAGTTATTTCTGTCACAGAATAGACGTCAAATCTATAAACCGACTTTTTTAGATTTTAGAAGTGAACATAAAGCTTTGTATACAACTCGTACATAATAAGACTTTATGACTCGCCTCCTTTACTGACCTCGCTCGGCTATAAAAGAAACTCGTCAAATAAAGCCCTGCATTATGTACTTGTTATATAAATAGCTATTAAAAACGTGTTATTTATTAGGTAATTGTCTAGACGTTTTGTCAAAAAAGGTTTTGGGAAGTAGTATTGAAGAAATTGCAAAATAAAATTTTTACAAGCAATAATAGAAGATCGTGTGGTGGTCCACCCCGTTTTTCATTTTTATTGATTTTCAGAAAGTAATGGTTTTAATAAAAGTTGGAATTTCAAAACTGACTTTTTATAAACAAAGACAGCATTATTATTACATATTATAATTTTGGGTTATCTAAACCCTTGTTGAAATCGATTATGTTGACTTTTAGCTAAGAAACATATTGCAATATAGGAGAGCGCTCCTTTTATTTTACTTGTACATTTATTTGAAATTTTTACTAATTTCGTCTAAAAGGTGTATTTCCAATATGTGCCGGCATTTTTCTGAATTGAATAATGACTTTTGATGACATTTATTAATTAGAATTGTCAGTGTCAGCAATTTTTTTCGCAGTTTGAGAATTAGGTAAAAAAGTGTTCTGTTTTTTTCTGGCTGCGACTGTAAGTATACGCGTACGAGTTACAGACATAATTTTTTGTTTTACTGCTTTGGCAACGTTTTTTTCTCATTCTTAACCGAGGAGGCCGGGAAAAGTCAAGGAGATCATGATCATATTACAAAATTTCAATGTGTATTTTGATTTCGACCAATGGAAACAGTTAGCTTTTGTTGTTATGGATATTAATGCTGAAAAGTAAAAGTTACTAGTGCAAAAAAGTGGGTCTTTTCAGCCGCTAAACAGTGCCCAAATTCATAGCTTTTCGATGTATTAGTACAAAAAATTATTTATTTAGTAAATGAATAGAAGTTGGCGAAATTTCAGTTTTTGATGTTGAGGACAAAACGGTGTAATAAAATTGAATAATCAGCCTACTTAAGTTGACCTTTGCATGGATGTCTCTTTCCCTTTTTAGTCGTTCATTTTTTATTTACTATCTCTCACGTCGGTTACACCGTGAATTTATTGTATTACAGAATATAGGTAAAAATAGCAAGAACGTTTTAGTTGATGATGCTATAGAAACGACAGAACGAACAATGTATTGTAATTGTTATGTACTGTTTGAGGCTTTCGCGGTTACTCGAATTATTCTCCTTAGCCGAAATTCTATGCTAAGGAGAATAATTGTAGTTGTTATTATCACCAAGGCACCATAGACACGCACATCGTATGTTCTGTTTTAAAATAAACCCAAGGTATTTAATTATGAGCCCACCGGTATACTTCTATTTACAGGAGCCGTGCATAAGATTTATAGTAGTAATGTGAACTTCACTGCTTCACTGCACTATCTGTTAAGGCATAAAGAAAGATATAATAAATTAATATTAGCCCCATTAAGAAGTGATTTTATTTGTCTGCGTCTGGGAGCAAAACACGGTTTCTACGATACCAAAATCGTGAGAGAAATAATGAATTACTTTCTAGAGGAGAGACATTTCCCTAGGCAGTTTTCATTATGACTGAGCAACAAGAGCTCACAATTATGTCAAATTCGAGGTTAGCAGGTTAGGTTTTGCTTCAGCTTGTGTCAAAACTGAAGCAACACCTAACCTGCTAACCTCGAATTTAAAAATTCGATTTTTTCAAGAAATTTTTCCTTATACATTCCCCCTTTGCCTTTATTGATAGCCAATAATAATTTAAAGACTTTCGCAGTTTGATACAAATCTTGCGACAACCTAATACAGAAATACTATAAAAAACAGCCGTAACTTATATTTTCTACGATCGTGTAAAAAGTAGGCTTTCTACCGTTTACTTTCAGCGTTATATATGTCATTTTATTCGCAATGACATTATAATGTATCAATTTAATGACATGTCAACAGCTGGTACGGTACGAGTGTTAAAATAATTGCTTTTAACATTAATGTTAAATAGTTCCTTAGTACCTAGTGCACGAAATGAATTTGTTTGAGAATAAAATCAGTCGAAAGTACCAAAGCATTTCGTGCACGAGGTGCATACGTTTCTTTTATAGCATTATCAAAATTAGGAAAAATATTCGTAAACAATATAAATATTGTCAGTCTGTGAAAAGAATTTCATGCACTAGTAATACATTTATAGATTTTATTGTACACAAAAGACCGAACTACTAAAAAATTTCATTTATAATAACTGGCTATATATTTTCCCCATTATTATTAAACTTTATATTCAAACCTATGAGAAATGGTGATGATTTATAAACACATCAGCTACCACATATGTATTTTGTATCAAATTTAGTTGAAGGGCAATCATTTCTTTTAAATCTTTGAAATAATGGTGGTCATTGGTTGCTAATATTTGATAATAATTGATATATTTTGACCTCCTTTATGGATGGCATAAGAAGGGCCAGCCGTGCAGTTCGTTATCTGGAATTTAAGCGCCAACCACGAAACAATAAATGCACCGTGTGCAATAATTCGATAAAAGAACCGCGACGTGATTAGCTTGCTCCCGGAAGACCACAGGTGAAATGTGAGCTATGACCACACTCCCGCCATGACAAACAAAACCAGATAAATAAAAATTAACTTTTATTTTCCTAATTCTAAATAAGTAGTTTTGGAACAAAAATTATTAACACTATTGAAGATAGTTAGTAATCAGTCGTATATCCTGTGTAAGAATTTAATATTGCAAAATTTTAACTAATTCAATTCATACATCAAGAGATTACTAGATCACAATATAAATTATTATTAAATAAAATTCCTCGCCTTAGTTTTGTACTCTTCTTTGAGATTAAACTATTTTTGAGCACATTTACGGACGTTTTCGTTGCTTAGTAAAAAATCCCATTCAAATTTTGCACTTGGGATATAATAAGTAATTATTTTCTTCGTACGTGTAGCAATCAATCGATAAAAAACCGAGCAGGGATTAACTTGCTCCAGGAAAGTCACAGACGAAAAATGGGTCAAGACCACACTGCCGTCATTGTATTTTACAAATTTCAAACAAAATTATAAGTAGTTTTGGAACAAAGATTATTAAAAAGATTGAAGATACTGTAGAAAAATAAATATCGTAAGTAATGAACAGTATACTTTCGTGCAAGATTTTAATTTCGGCAAAATGTTTACTAATCCTACCAAAACACCCCTAACTAACTCGAGCAAAGAATTTATTATTATTAAGGTATATCTCGCAACTGCATCTCAACTCTCATTTGAAAATAATTGATATTTTAACTCGTAGTAAAAATATTTTTTTTAAATAAAAGCTTGAGATAGAATAAGTGATTTAATTAAATCACAAGTCTAGTTTATGTAATATCTTTAAGGAGCGCAGCGAGCTTATGAAGGTAGCCAGCGACGCCCCTGCTTGTAAGGATATTAATTGTTCTTAATAATAACATAAGGTATAGCATATCACTTGAATGATTATAGAGTAAGAGCAAGAATTTTCCCCACTATTCCTGTGCATTTGAAAACCAAGTAAGATATTAATTTGACTAATATAAGCCCACTATTATTAAATACGTAATACTCAAAGAGGCCAGCCAGCAATTCGTTATCCGGCATTTAGTAGCGAACGCGGCCGGCACTACAGATTTGGCAACGGTGTCGGGCTTACTAGCGCACGCTTAAAATAGTTTAATATATAAATGGGCCCCACAGAGTACCATTGCTATATCTGGGATTCACAGGAACACGTTTATACCTAAAATCTCTATTTCTTAGAAATCTTTACCCCTCTGTGAATGCCTCGACTGGTGTTATGCAATGAAACAAAAATATGTAACCTATTCTCTTCTATCGTCCTTCCTTATGCCGGGATCATCAGCGGCCCGAAGATCTATCGGGCTTAATAACATACCGTTTATAAGTATATATATATATATATATATATATATATGCAAAACGTCAAACTAAAATAGCTTATATAAAAGTTGAAGGTACGAAAGTGTTGCATATTACTAAAATATTTCTGATTATACAGGATGGCTCAAAAAGTGTGGCGAACCAAAGTTATTACTCTATATTTAGGAAGATTAAAAGCTTTGCATTGAAATACCAATAGTTTTAATATAAATTTGTATGGGTCTAATATCAACTGTTTTGGAGATGTTACCGATTTTATGCACAAAATGCTTACCTTTCGAGTGTAAAATGGTGATTCTCGGCATTCATACTATACAAGGTGTCTGCAAATTTCATGATTTCAAAGGTTTTTAAAGGAAACGCACTACACATTTTAGTATTTTAAAATGCCCTTTTAAAAAGATTTATTTTGATATCTTACTGGATAACTCTGAATTCAACTGTTTTCCAACTATGCGAGTGTGAGTATAAGAAAACAATGTAAGGCCCCTAAAATGCTTTATTTAAAGGAATCACAAACTAGGTTTAGAAAATAAAAATCCAGCCATTGCTGACACAAAAACCGAGAAATGCTGGAATAAATTAAATCTCAAAACCAGTTGAATTTAGGGGTGTTAAATAAGCTATTAGGCGAAAGTTTATTGAAAGAGTTTTTAAGAAATACAGAGATACATAGCGTGCTTCATTTACTAAGGCAAAATCATTGAATTTGCAAATTACGAGCACTTTGTATAGTTTTAATACCCATCGAAGAAGAGTTGACAATTTAGCGGTATTGGGTATACAGTGACCGCCAAAAATCGGCATCACATAAGTAAACATATATATATTTTAAATTTTTCAAAAAACTTTACACGTCAATAATTTGTGCTTGTCTAAAAACCTATTTAGCCCCTATCATAGATACTGAGTGACGTTTACTTATTTAAAAAAATCCGTTTTTCGAAATTGTCAAAATCTAAAAAGTGCTAATTAAGTAAGATTGCAATGAGATTGTTTTAGAGTGTGTTAGTTTTGATTAACTGAACAATCTCAAGTCCAGAAAACACATATTTTTCTTTAACTTTAGCTTTAGCTTTTTCCTTTTTTTTAATATTTTTCAGTTTCGCATACCATGACTTAATATTGTAATTCAAATTTTTTATGTAACGACTTTCATGATTTATAATTGTAAAAAATAATATAAAATGTTAATTGCTCGTTTAGATTTTGTATTATTTACCGAAAAGTGATATGTTCGCATAATATTTACGTTTTTGATGCAATGTGCTTTTTAGGAGAAATATTTTTGAATGATTATTAATATCTGTTTAAATGGCTTCTAAAAACTCTAACCCTGTTAGCGAATTACTGTTACAGAAATCCTGTAAACGATCTTTTACAGTTGTCTGAATGAGAAGAATTTTTAGAACATGTAAACTGTATAAAGAAAAATCTTCTCATTTAGACAACTGTAAAAGAATATTTACAGGATTCATTAAAAGGGTTAGATTAGAGTTTTTATCGTAGAAGTCATTTAAATAGATATTAATTATCATTTAAAAATACTTCTCTTACAAAGCACCTTGCACCAAAAACTTCAAAATTATGCGGACATATCACTTTTCGGTAAATAATAAAAAATCTAAAGAAGTAATTAACATTTTATATTATTTTTTACAATTATAAATCGTTAGTCTTCACATAAAAAAATGTTAATTTTAAAATTAAGTTTTGGTATGTCTTCTTCTTCCTCTTAATATGGGCTGAGAGCCTGTTACTTTCACACATTTGAGTGCGGTTTTATAAACCATCTTAATCCGCGGCCGGGGTAGGTTGCATTAAAACTTACTTTTTTTTCAATGTCACGATTTTTATCTAATTGACGGCCATGTTGGCCAAATAGTTAATAAAATTATTGTAAATCAAATTTTAAATGTGCTAGTAAGTTTTAATGTGTAACCGGCTAGATGTATGACTAAGTGTAGTTATATCACATGCAGCCCAGCTCTGTAATCTTGGTGGCCTACTGCCCTTTTTATGCATTTGTTCAAATTTGAATATCGTCACATGTCATTAAAAAAACATGTATTTTGGTTTCCACAAGTTGTTAGGCTTTGAAAAAGTATAAAAATAAATATACGAAACGTCAGGCGATACATACAAGTGGTTTTATTTCAATCTAACCATTAAAGCTTGGTACCTGTGCGTAGCACTGAGATTGGAGTTATTCCAAACCCCTATCCCAGTCAAGAAATAACATATATATATATATATATATATGGTTTTTTCCTCCCAATCTTGTATTTTTAGTTGTTTTATAGCTTCCTTCACTGCTTCCAACCATTTCCTCTTTGGTCTTCCTTTCCTTCTTTTTCCTCCTTCTCCTCCCAAGAGCACCCTTTTTGCATGCCTCTCTCCTGGCATTCTATAAACATGACCCAACCACCGTGCTCTCTGTGATCTTGCTATTTGTGTAATACTTGGGTGTTTGTATATATCCATCACTTTCTTGTTTGTTCTTTGTCTCCACTGGCCGTTATTGTCTCTCACTCCTCCATATATTTTACGTATCATTTTCCTTACCCATCTTTCTATTTTTCCCATGTTATTCTTGTTAAGGGTCCAGGTTTCACGCCCATAAAGAACTGTCGCTTGGATTACCGTTCTATAAACTCTAATCTTAGTTCTTGCCGATAGTACTTTGGATCTCATCATTTTTGATAATGCTCCCATAGCTTTATATCCTTTTGCCAATCTCTTCTCTATTTCCGTGTCTTCCTCACTCTTATTTGTAATTGTCACTCCAAGATACACAAACTGTTCCACTCTTTGAAAACTATATTCCGTGTTGCGATCGGATTTGAATTTTATATCATTTTTTTGTCTTTCATTGGCTCTCATCTCCAAATATTTTGTTTTGCCTTCATTTACGCACAGTCCATATTCCTTTGATGCTGCTTCTAATTTTTTAAAAATCATTTCTAATTCTTTTCTTGACCTTGTTATTAATGGTATATCATCTGCATATGCGATTATTTGATATTTGCTATAATATATTATTCCCTTTGTTTCAATATTACCTTCTCGTAAGATGTTTTCTAGGACAAGATTAAACAATGTTGTGGATAACGGGTCGCCTTGTCGTAAACCCCTGTTAACTGTAAATGGTGTTGATAACTTTCCTTCTACTGCGACTTTGTTTATTGTTTCTTGCAGTGTCATTTTCGCCAGATTAATTAGCTTTCCTGGCACACCCAGTTTTCTCATTGCAGTGAACATCCTTTCCCTGTCAATCGAGTCATACGCTTGCTTGTAGTCAATAAATAGTATATGTAGACCCAGATTTTGCTTCTAACTGTTATGTTGTATCTGTTTAATTGTAAAAATCTGGTCAATTGTTGACCTGCCCTTCCTGAATCCACCTTCGTATTCTCCTACTCTTTCTCTTAAGAGCAGGCTGTCAGAGGAGTGGGAGAGTTTGACGTATTAAATTGCCGTAAGATGGCAGTAATGTTCATTATTAAGAATATTTATTTTTGGCTCTACTAGTATGTTGAAATCTGCAGTATGATAGGTGGTTGCCACTACACAATAACAGATGGCACTTTCGCATTGCTTATTTGAAATTGCAACTTGAGAATTACTTGGGCCTGGACCCACAAGTTTGTTTTGCTGTCTGTGTTTACTCAAGGATTTCTGCCTGTGCAGCAGTTTCGAACGCAATTTGAAACCAAACGAGCCTTCGGTGCGTGTGAATAGTGAATAAGTGTTGATTTTATTGGTAGCAGTGATGTTGCGTGGAAATATAAGTAAGTGATTTTTGTGTGTCATTAGTTGCTATAACATGATATTGTTAGAATTTTAGATTGGTTTGTATCATCAAATAAAATCACATACACACAAAGATTATTGACAGAAAATATTAGTTATGAAGGGCCCAATAACACTGATGACATCACCAGTAATTATGGAAATTCTTTGTAAGTATTAACTATTGAATAGAATCTATGTATGATCATTGTTGCAGTTTTAGGACTCCAAACCTGAAATCAAGGACATACGAAGCAGGAGTTAAGAAAGTTACAGGAAAAGGAATATGGCGTTATATCATCTCATCATCTTCGGAATATGGCCAGTAAGAGTACAACCATTGATTAATCAATGGTACAACAAAGCATGATATAAATACAAGGGTATGCTCGAGCGCAGCTTTTCTCAACGACCAATGAGAAAGCGTGAACCAGACTACGTCATCAATAGGTGGCAATTTGAAAGTTACGTTTTAAAAGTCTCCCGGAAAAATCGTATTTTGCATTTGTAGTGGGTCAAATTAATGGTGAAATGGAGGGAAATCGTACGCAATTGTAATAAATGCTATTTTTCGTGTGAATAATACGCGGTTTTATTGATTCTCGTACATTATAACTCTTTTCCGTACACAGGAGAAAAACCTTATAGTTATTCTAACGCGATTTAGTTGGACATGCAAGAATCCACACAGGAGAGAAACCGTATAAATGAGGTTAGGGTTATCGACGTGCAATACGTGCAACCATCGTCCAACATGCCGAAGCCCTCCTGATATACCCGAGACCATGATAATCATGCCCGAGACCGTACGAATGTGACGTCATGTGGTTCACGTGCGCAGTGGGTTACCATCTCTCGAGCATACCCTTGTATTTATATCATGCAACAAAGTATGTAAATTAATATTCTACTGTGATTTCTGATTTTAGAATTTGGAATGATCCATTAAGAGTGGAATGTGACACTACTCCAAAGCAACCTTGTCCGGTTACTGGAAACACAGTAGTAGAGTTGGGACCAAATTCAACTAAACTGTGTAGGGCAATTTGGATGAGGTGATAAACTTGAAAAAAAGTAGCATTTGTTTAGAAAAGAAAGGACCGATAATACGTTTGAAAAGGAATCATTCATATTATTATCAAGTGAGTATCTATTCAAATAAGGAAATTAAAATGTTATTAAGCTTTTTTTAGGTACAAGGTCAAGAGGAAATTCTAGACCACTGTGGCTCAGGACGATGACCTCAATCACATTGTATTTACTGTCAATCTTTAAAAATGATGTTTTCAAAGCCTACCTGTTATTTTAATTTCATACAAGAGACGCGGTAAAGCATTTTTCATCATTTCAGGGGTGGAGTTTTGTGTATAAGTAATTTGGGTTACATCGGCTTATTTTGAGTTCTATGTGGACAGCAATAACGGAGTTTTATAAATATTGGTTGCAAAAAAAATTCAAAAGATCATAGACAATTTTATTAATTTCATTTAAGTAATGATAATGAAAATACTCCTCAAATGTTTAAAAATAAAAAGGGAACGGTTGTTTTATGATAAATTGTGCTCATTTGTAAAGCCAGGTATTTTTAAATTGTTCAATATGTTTATTGTAAACTCAGTGTATTTTAACTATTTTGTTAACATTGTTTTACACCCTGTTGGTTCTTTTTTGTAAATAAATGAGCAGTTATCTATCTACTTTGTCAATTATTATGTATCTAAATAAAATACAGTTATATAGGTACAACTTCAATGTCGGTTTGAATTCAGATACTATATCTCTTTGTTTCATATTGCTTGTATGTTTCCGATGAATCAGCGAAGAAGAATAAATCTGTAATCATAGGTTATATCCCGAGTACTATGAATTTAATCAATTAAAATTATGCAAAGCTGGTTGTTAGGGAAATTTAAGGTTGAGGGATTTTATTTTGAATTAATAACTAAAACATTTGCTCAAAAGTAATATTTTGCTAACAATGTAGTTTTGCATAATTTTGATAAGATTGAATTAATTGTATGAGGGGTACCTATATTTAAAGATTATTTCTTGAATGAGATTAAATTAAATCAAAATAGCATATTTACATTTTATTTTGAATATAGTTTCCTGAGTAAGGAATAGTAGGTATTAATTATTTTTGGTAAAGTTTGTACAATAGATGAAGCTATTTCAATTTTAGTAAACAATTCATGATTGTCAGGAAGATTCTGGTCTTGCATGTTCTCCCACAACAATTTCACCTTGAACCCCCAGTTTTTCAATACAGTAGTAATATATTCCATTTATGCAGTCTGGTACAAAGTATACTTTTTTTCTTCACAAATGCTGTGAATTGCCTCCATATTGATTTGTTAGTTGTACCTGTATTGACGGGGACACTATTTTTGATTGCTTTGTCGATTAATGAACTACAAAAAATCTTTACTGGTACTCATTGTGAATGGTGCGACGTTTTGCAATTTTCAGACACGAAATGAATTTGTTTGTATTCGTTTACCATAATAACGCAATACAAGAAGCACTGCGATGCTCAGTAATTCTAAAATATTTGTCAATGTAAAAGTCAAAAACATCAGAAAATTAATTTCTACCAAGCAATATTTCAGAAAGTACCTAGTTCTGAAAGTCAAACTAGTGAAATACATCATACTCGATGCTACTATCACTTGGAAAGTGTTCTAGGCCAGATATTCCATTATCCTAATCAAAATTACCCTTTTCAAATTGGCGGGCTTTAATCGCCCCTAAGTTTTAGCAAGGATTTTATTCACTATGTAATGCCATAAACAACAGAAAATCGGACTTTATGATTGGCCAGTTTAGGTATGAAGGAAATAATCAAGCAAAAAATGTAACAAATTATCAACTAGCTATTAGTAGGTTTAATTTTTTACTTTTTACTATAAGCAGACATCTCCATTATGCCGACCCTTTTTTACAGTCCCGAAGGTGTCTGCTTATGAGAGATTTTACTGTATTACATAAAAAAATTCAAATCTTTATTGCAATTATTCCAGTTATTAAAAAAGATATGGGAAGTGTAAATTTTTATGCAACCTGTATAGCTATCCATATAATAGCCAGCGCCATCTCAGTGGCAATAGCTGAAACGTTATATGCACAAAGGCATGTAGAGGTCATGGAGTTGTAAATAATTTGCCCAAAAATTCCATTTTCTCAATAAAGACTGTATAGATTGATTTCAAATTTTAGGTAATTTATGTGGTTAGCCTTCTAGTGGCAATAACAAATTATTATGTTTGTAGGTGATTTTTTTTTTTTAATTTTTATGATTTCAGACGATGAGTTACTGTATTAAAACAATCCATTTCGCATTGAAACTTTGTTATTGCCATTATATGTATTTCTTCATGGCTTTAGTGTTTCCTCCAAACTTAGATATTCATTTAAATTTAAAATAATGACATTATTAGAAAGGTCTGCTTTTCGCTTACGGCGCCATCTGTTATTAATCGTGTCTGACGGCCCCCTCTTAACCTGTCTCGTATTATTAGTGCTAGTACTTTATATGTTACGTCCAAAAGGGCGATTCCTCTATAGTTTTCGCATACGCTCTTGTGGCTTTTCTTGTGAATGGGGTGTATTATAGGAATTTTCCATGTTTCAGGTAATGTCTCTTCCCTCCAAATATGTTTAATTAAGTCTTTTATTTTTCTTTGTAGTATTTGGCGCACCACATAGGTGGTCTTATTCTCATTAAAATAATTTTTGTATTTTTAAAATAACAAAGTTACAAAGGAAACGTCTTTAATATCTTCGTCAATGTCTTTAATACAGCAAGTGCGCTGCAAGAAAAACTACTTTTGCTAGATCGAATTATGGTTGATGTCTTCAAAATTCTCTACAAAATAGGTAAAAAATATCTTAATGCTGCTAATAACAGAGAAACACTTAGTAAATCGAATTACATGAGTTTGGAAGTTAAAAATAAACATTGCAGCATGTTCTACTGACTACATAATAATATGTACCTACTTTTTTAAAATTAGAATTGTGTTTTCTAATCTTGGCTTCTGTTCTCATTTTATTTTAACAGTTAGTTGTTTATTTTTAAAATGTTTTAATAAAAAATGTTGGATTTATTTTTGAATATCTACCTGTTTTTTTGAATATATTACATCATATATCCGGAGATAAATGTAGAAGTCATACAGTATCATTAGTATTTTTTGTCACATATAACGTTTTTGTACTGAAGGGCGCAAAAATGTTGGCTTGCCTACAATAAAAATTTGCCTAGTTACGGCCCTGTCTAAACCAACTGTGTTTTAATGATGGCAAAGTTTTGTGTTTATAAATTGTTTTCTGTATTCTCTTTTACAGAGAGACCAATATTTTTCAATACCAGGAGCTTGTGGTACATTTGGTGCATGATCCTTCTCTATGAACTCTATATTTTTAGACCTTAGAAATTCCGTAACTTGCCGGGTGTAGTAACAGGATGCCATGTCAGGCCATAAAATAATATTGTCTTTGTTATGATGCTTATTAATTAACGGTATTAATCGCTTCTTCACACATCCTCTTACATACAATTCTGGGTTCATTCGTCAATTGCCTGCCAGACGAGGTATTTTTTGAAAAATTTAGCCTTACGCTTAGCTGGCTTGCCAGGTGCGTCTTCTGGGTGAATAGGAATGTAAGACTCATCATCTATTACTAAAAAATTTTTTTTTCATAAACTTTATGGTAACCTGCTTTTACGCGAATTTTTTGTCCCTTAATATATTTACATGCAGATAATTTTATAAAGGCTTTTATACATAGGTTCTTAACTTTTAATCTTGGATACTGTGGATTTACTCAGATTTACCTTGCAGGCTATGTTTCTGACAGAGGCCCCAAGATTTGTTTCAAACTCCTTTTCGACACGTTTCATGTTCCTTGGAATTGTTTGGGAACAAGAGTGACCAGAAATTTGCTTAAAATGTATACTTCCTTCATTCTCGGCCCTTTTTATAATACGATGAACAGAAGTCTTTCGCATACATCTCTAAAGAAATGTTTAACTGTTGCCAATTTTCCATGTATTCGGTGACGCTGAACAACTCCTTTAGCAATATGTTCTTGTCCAAATCACTTCATCGTAAAATATTTGCAAACTTTCAGAAGATTCACTGTAAACTGACAAACACAAATAGTGTTTGTTGCAGTAGCGTTGGCATTTATTTCGTCTATACCCAGATGTGATCAGTAACTAATTAAATTTTGTCTCTTCACATTTGGGACGGCTTCTTATATAGAATACTAGCTGACCCGGCAAACGTTGTTCTGCCCAAAAATAATTTGTTTCTGAAACCCCGTTTCACCACTATAGGGTTTTAATTTTATGTGATGTCCACCGCCTTGAACTTAAAAATAAATGCCATTTTCGCAATCAACGTCCTAAAAAACCTCAATAACGACACCCACATTGATTTTGTTAGGCTTATTTACCCCACTTCACCCCCTAAGGGGTTGATTTTCGGAAAATCACGATATACGTGTTTGCTTATTTGTTAGTAGGGGTTGAAATATCCTTTCTTATTCCTTCTATAAATCATAAAGCGAACCTCTGTGCAATTTCAGCTTTCTAAAAGAAGATTTAAGGTTTTCAGTATTATGTATGGGAGTTATTGTTAATTGATCCCTGGAGCGAACATTCACATTGTGAACATCAGATCTATATGTTACCTTTCTACACAAATATTTAGGACAGTTTTCCGTAATAATTTTGTGAAATGTGACCGCAAAGTGAAAAGTGAATCTATTTTGAATATTCAGCCAACCAGCATCCCCCAGTTTGTAAGATATAAGCATGTATTTACGAATATCATAAATGAACCGTAGACAAGAATTTTGAACAAGTTGTAGCCTTTTTTTATTCGTAACTTTTAAACACGGGCCATAAACTACTTTGCAAAAATTTAAATGTGATATCACAAGTGCTCTACATAGAATAAATTAGCTTGAACAGTCAATTAATTTCTATGTGGAAATATCATTATTAAATTTAAAAATCTAGCTTTGATAGCTTTTGACACTTGTTGTGAAAAACGTAGCTCAGCATCAATTGTCAAATCCAAGTGACTAGGTCAACTTATTCGTTATTAATTAAAATGGATATGTCTCGTGATACAGCTTGTCTTAAGTTTTAGTGCCAAATACAATGGCTTGCATTTTGGAAGCATTAATAATCAAACAATGCTTAGAAAACTTTTGTACCAAACTACAAATGTCCTTATTTAAAAAACAAGTAAATCTGAGTATCTTCAGCATACTGGTGACAGCTGCAGTACTTTATAGCTCTATTTAATTTTAGCATGTATATTGTGTACAACAACGGTCCCAATATGGATCCCTGAGGTACTCCCGATTTTATATCCGTCGGCGTGGAAATTTGATCATGTAATTTAACAGATTGTGTTCTATTATTAAGATAACATTCAAATAACTTTAAAAGCGTCGACGTAAATCCAATGTATTTTGAAATATATAACAGTATTTTATTACTTTACTGTAGTCCAAGAGTATAACAAGTGTTAATTTATGTTGATCAGTGTTAACAATGTTAATAATTGAGTAATGCAGTACAGCAGCTGTGACTAGGTCGGAACCCAAACTGTGTAACGAGTAATATGTTAAATTCATTAATAGCATTTCGTACTTGCTCAGCTATCACTTTCTCCAGAACCTTCGAAAGCACAGGCAACATGCTAATAGGTCGAAGGTGTTAAAAATCCTTCGGAGTTGTATTTTTAGGCACAGACGTGACTAAAGCATTTTTTCATTTATCAGGAAAACACCCTCTTGTAGACAAACATTTATGGTATGACAAATAAAAAGCAATAAATAAAGCAAGCATAACTTAAGTATGCATATGTATAAACCATCAGCTCCAGCAGCGTTAGTTTTAGTTGTGTTAATAACATTTAAGATTTTAGCTTCATCAACATCTTTAAAATTGAAACGACCTTCAGTGTATTCTTATTGTAAAAATCTAATATTTCGATATTATTAGCATCCGATTTTGGAATAGAATCAAGAAAATATTCATTAATTGTATTTAGATCTCTGAGTCAAAGGGATATAAGGTTTGAATTTTAAATATACATTTTTTAATCTCTTCCAAAAAAGTCCCCCTTCCGCCATTCATACCGAAGATATGTCCTTTTTTCATTTTTACAGGTAAATTGTTTGCAATAATCCTATTGCGCTATTGTCCTGCATTTTATATATTTTATTTTCATCGGTGTTGTAGCTATTAACCAAATTAATTTTAGTATCCTTAAGAGCTTCATTGCCGCACGGAACCAGAATTTATTGATGAAGATAAAATATTGAACAATACACGTTTGCTTATGGCACTTAACAAGACTCGTTTGATTGCCGCAGAACTCGGCTCACCGCCTCGTTCTGGAAATAAAACTCGTTTCGTTAAAATGCTGATAATCAAACTTGTATCGTTAATATCTATTTTAAATGCGTTATCCCTTAATGAGATAAACAATTTTATATTGTCTGTCATCCGACCGGATGGGCGTTTTGAAAAAACCGATGTAACTGAAGTAGCGTGTTTATCCATAAGTGCATTAATACTATTAGTAACATAGGTTACCTTATCATTCACATTGTTCATATAAAAAATTGCATGCATGATGATACAATCCAACTCCACAGTAAAAACCCGGCATCGAAGTTCCTGTAGCCATACGTCCTCCAACGAGTAGTTGGTGCCTCACTCTCCATACTTATTACTTAACTGACAGTGTACCACGGCATAATCAGAAAAATTTAAATCAGCTATTCCAGACTCCACAACCAACCTAGGATCAGACAATATTGTTGTGGTAGCAAAGCAAGACTGGTACTTTGTTGTGAAAGTTAATCATACCTAGGGATTATTTATAGAATGATAAAAATACTAAATTATTAAAACGTACAAAGGTGAATTTAAGTAGTAAAAGAACAGTATAACTATTCAAAATTTATTTAATAACTTACAAATTGATATTCAAATCCAGTAATGCAATTAAGATTTTAACAGAAATATTCTAACATATGGATTAAATAATGTTTGAATTAGTAAGAATAGGTTTAATTAAGGCAAAAGTCGAATAATTATTTGAAAAAGTCACTTAAAAAGGTCAAATTGATAAATAAACTGTATTAAAATATAATCCAGGAGTGTTAGTTTAAAAACAAATGTATCAATAATTATTGCTATGGAAAATTGTAATAATAACAACAACAACAATAACAACAAAAATTTTTATTCTAAAATGTACAGACGCGGAATTAAAAATCCGGGCGGGTCTTACAGAGAATTTTTGCAATTTTTGGGTAATGTATATTGGGCTTTGCGTTTCTAGGTTAGCAATTGACAGTTAAACAATGAGGCATGCTGTCATATACGAGTAATTATTTTGACTTTGACTAATTTCACCAAGTAACGTGATAAGTAAAGTAAAGTAAGATATACCCTGAAACATTTAAAGTGCCCGGATTTTTAATTCCCGCGACTGTTACATGTAATTTTGATAAAAGCAGAAATTTTAAAATAAAACCCGAGATGAAGAAGAAAAATAAATATTTAAACAAACTGAATAATAAACGAAGATACAAACGTAATAACGGAGAATGAATTGATTGATGATAGAACAAGAAGAAGTTAAACAGCAGCAATCTATAATCTATGTTTTTTTTTTTTGGAATTGGTAATGTGAAGTCTGTGTTTTATTTGGACATCTACATCAGAATTAGATTTGGGGACGCTGCTTTAAGCTTCTTGTTGGTTACATCTGCACCTTGGATTTTGAGGTGGACTGCATTGAACTTCTGGTTTGACATGGACCGCATTGAACTCTTTATTGGAGGTCAGAAGTATTCTGTTGGATTTGGATTGTCATTGCGGTGGATAGTTGCATCTATACCTAAGTTGGACTTGGAGGCAGTTGGTGTATGGAAGCATATCCATAGTGTGGCAGTTTGGATTGCTGACAGTTTTTAGTCGTTGTTACAAGTAAAGCGATTCCTACAGACCAGGAGCTTGCAGTGTTGGTGTCGACATTGGAGCTACATAAGCAGCAATTAATAACAACGGCTGTTGCAAATAGTTGAGGAATTGTATTTACATGGGCGTTCCAGAACATCGGTGAGCGGACGACGTGTGCTTGGTTCAACGGAGAGGCTGATTGGAATACTTAAGTGAAGTAATATGTTAAAAGATCTAAAAAAGGTAATAAGTCTTTAAGAGTGAGTGAATAACATATTTGAAGGAACTACTTACAATTGTCGATGTTTGAAATAATAATAATTGTAACAGATATGATTTCGACATTTTTAATAATTATGACATTGACAGTTGTAGAACTGTAATTTTTTGAAATAAGTATCATAATACTTATCAACTACCAAGAGTAATAATTTTGATGAAACCAGAACCTAACCTGATTTGAGAGTGGTTGTTCTACTGGAGCTAGCAAAACAAATCAAATCAATAGTAAATAATTTCATAAAAGAGACATGTATTTTACCGTGGCACGTCAAAATAGCCCCGTCAAAACAGCCCCGTCATAATAGCCCCGACAAAAAGGCTCACACACAAAATAGCCCAGTCCAAAATAGCCCCGACAAAATAGCCCCGCCAAAACATCCCTAGCGAAAATCACAATATTATTTGTAAACACAAGACATGACCAAAGTTACTTTGTTTATTTATATACCCATTGTATATAACTAATACCGGTTCGTGACTTGGGCGACGCAGGGTGACGATCTCAATGATAAATTCTTAATATTCAGTTAGTTGCTTCCCTTATTATTTTAAAACGAAAGAATACTTACGTTTTTTTTAATAATACTGTATCTGTACTTTCCGGAACTAGAAAATGAAAGAAGTAGATTTTCAGCTTTTACAAAAATTATAAAAAAGGGAGTAGGCACTATTTATTATTTTATTATAGTAATACATGTTGTGTACAGATCATATAAAACACCCGTCTTATAGAAAACTACATTTGATTATGAAATAACAACATAAAATGATAAGTATATTAAGAGCAATATTACTACAAAGTAGTTTTTATACAATTTTTTATTTTACTATTCCAAATTTCTGAATTATATGAGACACTACAGAGAAAATCAATAACATTAAAATTATGATAATCTTGTACTACCATTTCTAATCTGCGATTAAGTTGGACAGCACTAAGCTATTTTCGTAGGAAGCTATTTTGTCATGGAGCTATTTTGTCCTGGCTATTCTAACGGGGGCTGTTTTAACGGGGCTATTTTGGGTGGGGCTGTTTTGTCGGCGCACCGTATTTTACAGAAGTTTATGTAAACAGAAATTTATTTCAATTAAAAAATAATATCATACAGGCTTATATAGCCTCTGATCTACCGCAGCTGTTTAAATTAAATAAACTAAACAGAATAGTAGGGTGAATAGCATAATTAAATCCAACAGAGATGTGAGCCGCGTTGGTTCCTTTATAATTTACGTTAAATTATAGCCCTCATGCAAAGCTTTAAACTGAGCAACGTAGATTAAAATTAACACCACAAACTATCTCACAAAATTCAGGTACTGAGAAAGAAAACGTACTATCAAATGTATTTCTAAATGCATTCTAGTTACTACCAGGGCGCCTATAAACAACTCGAATTACATACTGTTTTCAGTCGATATTAACCTTGATCCATAATTGCTCAATCTCTTTGGGAGTATTAGTAACTGTAACAAATTAATTTGTTCTGCTGCATATAAAACTACCCCACTGCTCATTTTTGTCGTATCTTAACAAAACAATTTAGAATATTGGAATTTAACCAGGTCCCACCAATAGCAAGTATGTACTACATAATGCTTTACTTATTATTACCGTACTTCCGGTATCAGCGAACATGCATTAATATGCACAAATTTTAAATTACAATTTTCATAATAAATTGGCTTTTCGTAAAATAAACAGAAGCGAATTAAAAACGGTGTACTAAATAAGAGTAAAGTTATATTTGAACGAATAAACTAAATTATCAGAAATAATGACAAAAATATGAGTCCTATAAGAATCAGTGGGCCAATTATATCAGTCACTCCGTTGGACTCAACAATTTTTAAGTATTGTGTGCACCACATTGTGCTGATAAAATATTAATTTTGTCAGTGCTTACTGATGTTTTTAGATTTGTTACTGAATTATAACAGTTTTCAAATCTCCTGTATTGTGATATGTATGTATGTTGGCTATTTTAGTGTTACAGGGAGCTGTACGAACGTGTTGTAGAAGAAAGTCACGATGAGAATTACGCATTTAGAGAAACTGTCAATGAAGACGAATATTTTACTGTAGATGGTGCTTCCCATGAGAATGTTATCAAAGAAGAAATAGAGGGCTATAATAATCCGATTGTTGAATATGTGAGTAAAGTGGAAAGCAGAATTGGAACACCAGGCAGAACTGCACAACATAATATAATTCGTGGAAGTATTCATAAAGTGGTTCTTCTTCCATGGCAAGTAATTGAAGACTTTATTGTCAGCGTCAATATATTTTTTAACCAACATGCTAGAACTTATTATGAAGCACAATACTTTCGACGTCAACAGGGCATTGCAAAATAAATTGAAACCCTTGAATGTGAATGAATTACAAGTATTTTTGGAGCTACTTCTAACCATTGCTTATTAGCAAGCTAATGTAGATTGTAAAGAATTCTGGAACCTGTATTTAGCAATCCAATATTCTGTGCTACCTTGGGAAAGAAAAGATATTTTACATTTTTAAGGATTTGACGGTGAAACTACCAGGACACTTTGCAAATCAGGTGATAAACCAGCAAAAACAAGAGGAAACACAGTTATAAATATATTCAGCAGACAGCTGGATGACACTGAAAAGACAGTGCCAAAGAAGAGACCAAACTACGCGACAACTCGACCTCATAACCACCGCTGAGGAAACAGCAGCACGCCTATAACCAGAAGAGGCCGAAGAGTATCGATGGAGAGCAAAAGAAGCCCTTGAGCCATGAAGGGAAATTACACCTAATCTCACTAGAGCGGAGATTAGAGCGATCAAAGTTCTCAAAAACGAGGCTACCATCAAGATACTATCTGCAACCAACGGCAATGTAACAATGATCGTGGATTCAAACTCCTACTCAGTGAAAATCTAAGGCCTGCGCAATGTTCGAGAATACAAGAAACTTCCCACAGACCCAACACCGAAGGTCGAACGGAAAATATACCAGACGCTGTATAAACATAAAAAGGAGTTCTCAGACTTTCAGCGAATGAAACTTACTCCGCATTACAGCAAACCGCCTCACCTATACGGTCTACCCAAGAAGGAATACCCCTAAGACCCATAGTTAGTTCATTAAATTCATCATGCCATCCTCTATCAAATTCCTGTTAACAATAATATCTCCATTAGCGGCCAAAACAACATCCGCAGTGAAAAATACTGAACAGTTTGTAGACAAGATCAGGCAAACTCAAATGGCTCAGGATGACATCATGGTAAGCTTTGACATAGTAAGCCTCTTCACAAATGTGCCGACAGATGACGCACTAGCAATCATCAAACACACGCTGGAATTGGATGACACACTTGCCGAACGCACAGATCTATAGGTAGATACAATAATGGAGCTGTTAACGATCTGCATTAAGACCACACACTTCCAAGCAGGCGAGCAGTTCTACCAACAAGAATACGGAGTACCCATGGGATCTCTACTATCTCCAGTGGTCTACATCTACATGGAAGACCTTGAACAACGATCTAGATCTCAATATGACAACAAGCCTAATCTATGGCTGCGATACGTAGGTGATACGTTCGTAATATGACTCCATGGAGGAAGACACTGGAACATCTCAATAATCAAGCCCGATCAATTAAGTTCACTATGGAAATAGAATCGGAAGACAAACTCCCATTCCTAGTCGTACTAGTCTAGAAGAATGGTGACACGGTACAAAGAAAGGTATATGGAAAACCAATTCGTACGGGGAGATACCTACACTACGATTCTAACCAACACAATAGCTTGAAACGTGGCATCGCGAGATACCTGTATAGCTGAGCCAAGATCATATGCTCGGAGGAAGAAGACCCTAAACGCGAAATTGAGATAATCACAGAAACGCTGCAAGCTAATGGCGGTATAAAAAGAACTCTAAACCAAATGCTAGAAGAGATGGACAGAAAAACAACACCGGCAGAGGATGAGAAAACGAAGCTGACAACCACGCCGTAATACCATACATCCGAGGAGTTTTCGACAAACTGAGAAGAATCGGAAACATATTCAACATAAAAACTGCCTTGAAGTCCATAACAACTCTGAGAGGCATGATGACGCATAACAAGCCTCAGAACGAAGATGAGAGTTCAAAGAACAATCGCCAGTATGAAAATTAATCTGGAAATACTAAAAACAGAAAATCTCAAGTATTTTTCTTCTTCAAATATAAAAAATGTAACTACAGCTGCTAAATTTGAAGGACAACAACACTGTATTTGAACTGAAAAATTTAAATTTATATTCAAATTTGTTATTAGCTGAAGGCCTACAACTTAGCGCACGGATAATGCCCTATTTAAAAAAGCGTTTATATTGTTTTAAATGTATATTTGTTTAACTATGGATTTACTTCTTAGTTAATATTCAATATAAGTAATTTTAGCATTTACTGGATTTTAAGATTTTTTTCGAAATATCCATAAAGTAGCATTTAAACTATGCATTCACCACAAACCAGTACATATAGTTTTGAGGTTTTTAATAATTTATATAAAATAGGTTAAGTTACGCCATCTTTATGATTTGACTTACTACAATTATTACTAAGTATTCAAATGAAAGGAAATTATAAACTTTAAATTTAGTTTTGAAAAATTGTTTAACTGTTAAAAAGTTTATAAATACTGTATTATTATTTAAATACTGAGTGATATCCAAAAACTAGAAGTATTTAAATAGTTTTAGAAAAAATAGGTTTCATGATTTTTCAAAACTGAAATCATGTTAGAAATTCGCTTTTAACCAAGCAGGGCTGAATCCCAGAAAAATAAAATTTAAATCAAGATTTTTTTACATTTTACAAGAGTCGTTTCACCTATCCGGGGACACCCTGTATATAAGTTTATACCTAAAATATATAGTCGCGCTGGTGGCCTAGTGGTAAGAGTGACAGACTTGTAATCACAACGATTACTGCTCCCGGGGTATTCAGGACTGTACATGAAAAGACGTACAAAAATCAGTCCTTCTCAGGTATAACCAGGAGTTTATTCACCTGAGGATGGAAGTAGATGAAAAACTCCCGAAAAGTCGTGCAATAAACATCCGAGCCAGTGGAAAAAATCCGATAAAAATATAATAGACCACTGTCAAAACTGACATCATTCAGAGGAGTTTTATTTACAAGAGAAAATTGTACAATTGATGAGCAGTTGATTCCTTTTCGTATAGAAGGTATAGAAACTACTTTAACTTATTTAAAAATATGCTGCATTGGCCCTCCATTTTGCATATGCACTGCTATTAACCTTTTCTTAAATTACAAAATTGATTTTCGAATTAATTCTAAAGATATTTCTGAGCCAGATTCTTCTATCTTTTCACGCAATTCGTCCAGTGTTTCAAATGGTGTTCTACACTGGACATAAACCAGTTTTTGAAGTGCGTCCTTGCTACAGTAATCGAATGGAGTTACATCAGGTGAATTTGGTGGCCATTAATCAGCTACTAGATTTAGTGTGTTCAAAATCAAACATAAGATTCTGTGTAAAAAGCATTTTCGAAAAGCGATCTTTTTAAGTTTCCTGTTCCAGTATTTTCAACAAACTTGTGTGAGACTTGGCATGCATATTTTACAATGCTTCTTCGACAATTATACCGAGAGTCACTTCATGAGCTGATCGAGGGGTTAACCACTAAGGAAAAAATGTGAAAAGATTGCGAAATTTAATGGATTTCTAGGGATTTCCATTGATTGCGGAGAATTCCCTAAGATTGCGGGGGATTTCCAAAGATTGCGGGGGATTGCCAAAGATTGCGGAGATTTCCAAAGAATGCGAAAGATTTCCAACGATTGCGTGAAACTGCTGGATGATTTCCGCAACCATTTTGAAGATTAAAAAAAACAAAGTAGTGTTGAAAATATGGGAACATAAATAAGTAGCTGTATAGTCATACTGATTTAAAAAAGAATTAATCAGTGTCGGGATTATAAAGATAATCTGATAAAATGGGACAGTAAAAAATTTATTTAGTCGAAGTATCTATTCATTATTGATATAACATTTTAATAAAATAATATCAGGTAACAGGTCTTTCTACGTATGTTAATATACTATTAAATATAAACAATAAAAAACAAAATCTTTCTTAGTATCAAATAGTTACTATAGTAACGGATTAGCATGTAGGTACTTTGGCATATACTTAAAAAACATTAATGTCTCCTGCACCCAAAAAACATGTTTTTGCTCATTGGTCTGTGGGTATGTGTGTCTGTTTTATTACATTAAAAATGTTTGAAACACACGAATAAACATCGTACTTCCGGTTATGCGATTTTCTTCAAAAGCTAGCTGTCTCATCTACATAGTACACAAAACTTATATATGAAGTTTCAACGCCATACCTCTCTTCGTTTTTGAGATATTCTGTTCACAGACAGACGGGCGGACGGACGAACACAGACCAATGAGCAAAAACATGTTTTTGGGTTCAGGGGGACTCTAAACCGTGAAGATCTGTTGAAAACTCAATTTCGAATTTTTGGGGTGAATCCAATACTTCTTTATCGTAAAAGGAAGAAAAAGCCGTCTGCAAAACTTAACAGTGTGTTATTTACTGAATGGTTAGTTGTACGTAAAAAACCTGTATTATCTTTTTTGTAGAGAATTTCCTAGCCTCCATTTTTTGTAATAACTAAAAAAGCCATACGACCCATATAAAGCGAGATATTCGAGAAAAACTTATTTCTGTAACCTTTGACCTTGAATAACTCAAAAACGCAAGCGCGATATCGATGGGAACTTTTGAGACATTATTTGTAACTAGCAACCCAGTGAGACAAATGTCTCATTTAAAACAACAAAAAAGACCGTTTTTCAAATAGAACGCGTATTAAATAAAAACTGTACCCAGACCTGGAAGGTGTCAAAGTGGTACGCCGCATCGGAACATTCTGGAAGCTGTCAAAGTAGTTGCCTAACCGATCGAGGTTTTAAGGCGCAGAAGGTCGCAGCTCCGTTTGGCTGCGGAAACAGCGTACTGACACTTCCGGTTTTCGAGAAACCGGAAGTGTCACGTGACTGAAATTCGGTTCCTGACCTGACATGACCATTCCAAACATATAACTTTTTTCTCTATCTCTTACGGTTTGGCTGCTGAAACAGCATCCCGGACAGACAAAACAGCGTCCGGACAGACAAGTCTATTAGATAAAGGATGTCAAAGTAAAGGTGTATGCAAAATTTCAGCTCACTTGAATTTTTTTGGCAGATGCTGCGGTGTTCCGTCTAATGTAACTGGACTATTGTATATGCAGTGTAAATTGCAAAAATGTCAAAATACAAACTAGTGGACTACTGCAAACCTGTCATAGCTATACATCCAACCAGTTTTACTGAATGTCAAGCAGCTTCAAACATGCAATGTTCTGTGCCCGTGTTAGGTGTGTTTTTGAATATATTGAAGAAATTAAAGATGAAATGAAATAGCACCTACCCTTACCTGCTATTTGTTTGTATGCGTATGCACTGTTTTATTGTTGTCTGTTGCACGTAATTTTGACAGCACACCAAAACGTTCCGTCTGTAAACTGATAATTACGCGGTTGGCAGGTGCCGGCGATCAGACTACCCAGTCAGCATGCGCACACCGGCCATTTCCACCACCTATAATACGTTTACGATGTTTTTAGGCTAAAGCTCGCGGTGGATTTTGTGGATTTCGGAGCGCTTGCGAAGCGATTGCGTGGATTGCAGAGAGATTGCGTAGATTGCGGAGAGATTGCGGTGAGATTGCGAAGGATTTCCGTTGTGATTTCGGAGATTGCGAATGAATTTGTGACAAGATTGCGGGAAGTGGTTAACCCCTCGGAGCTGATTTAGCAGGGGAGCTGTGCGGATCCCAACTTGCAGACGTTTTTTTATTCATCCGGTATAATCAACAAATTCTGCTAACCATGAAAATGTCACAGTTGACAATTATATTATTTTGAAATTGCGAAGTCACTATATTCCAAGGTACAACTTTGACCGTACCGATGACACTGCTATATTAACCTCACACCTTAATCCTGTTACTGCATCCCACAACTTGCAAAACACATTGAATAAACTGCACATATTAGAATTAGAATTACAGTAAATGAAAGTAAATCTCAACATGTTACCTTCACTATGAACCGTCAAAACTGCCCCCCGATATCACTCAATGGACAACAACTACAACACACAGATTCCGCAAAATATCTGGGACTTCATTTGGATGGACGACTGACTTGGAGAACCCACATCTTCAATAAACGCAAACAGCTAAGAATGCAATATCGTTAAGATTGGAAGGAAATCTACACTCACATTAGAAAATAAATTGCTGCTCTATAAGGTCATTATAAAACCTATCTGGACTTATGGCCTTTCCATATGGGGAACTGCTAGCAACACCAACCTGGCCATTATCGAGAGGTTTCAAAATAAAGTGATACGTGCTTTAGTTAGTGCAATGTGGTATGTGCCGAACAAAGTGCTATTACAGTGATTTAAATGTCCCAACAGTGAGAGAAGAAATAGGGAAAATTTCTCAAAAATATAAAGACAGATTAACAGTTCATCCTAATGAACTTGTGAACTCCTTAATGAATGATCCCGATCGCCCAAAACGTCTAAAACGATTTAAACCTAACTAACTTCAAGCGCGTTTTAATGTTAATATTAAAATCTAAGATAATAGTAATTTATTATACAAGACGATAAAGTTAAATTTTATCCACGAGTGAATCGTTTAACGTCGAGACGAAGTCGAGACGTTAATGATTCAAGAGTGGATAGAAATAACTTTATCGTCGTGTATAATACAATATTTTTTTCTATAGCAAGAACTTTAACAATTTCAAAAGAAAATAATGACAGTCAATCACATTTCAAAATGTCAGTAGCTAGATTGGGTTGCTACGATAATAGGAAGCTGTCATATTTAATTTAAACAAAAGTTAGAAAATTAAATTACTTTATCTATCCTTGATGTTAAAGTGCTACTTTATCTACCCTTGCTGTTAAAGTAAAACTTGACCTTTTGTTTTGAGTTGATAAAAGCACACTTTAACATGTGCTATAGAAAAAACTCAATTTAATTTCTACTAGTTAATTTAATCAAATTTTCCATTAAGTTAAACCATTAGCTTGTAATATAGGTTAGTGAACTAATTATAGGGGGGTTCATTGGAGCCTGACCCTGCATGTCCATTAACATTTAGTGGTTAGTAACTGCTACTTGTATTACTTATGATATAAACATACGAAATACTTATTGTTCCTTGTTTATAAGGACAGATTGTATAATAAAGGGGTTAAATAAAAAAAAAAAACCTGGACCTTGCCCATTAACAAACAACAGCATTATTGACGTTGTTGGGATTGCGTCACTAATTGCAAGAAAAATGTACAACTCACTTGGAATTAACTGAAGTTATTTTCGCAAAGAATTTTTTTATGCCATTTAAATTGGTAAGTCTCGTATAACAAGACGAGCCAAAAACTGTCAACTAAGTACCATACTGCAACAACAAGCCAACTGGAACAGTTCTCAAAAGAAAAGATCTAGACATTTAAAACAGTGTTGCGACCAATGTAAATTACATAAATGTATGTTATAAGACTTGATTAAAAATAACTTGTATGAAATCTTTATCTCAGTAAATATTATTAACTAAATGTCAATAAATGTAACGTCAGTAAATATTTACTAAGTTTTTTACCTAATTTTACTATACAATGGGAATTTATAAAATGTGTCTATTGGACACTACCGAGAAGTTACTATACGACCGCATATTAATTTGTTAAAAGATAAATTTTGATATCTTAGAAAATACTTTGACCCGTTTTGTAAAAAGGGGTTGATTTTCTAAATTTCAACTTCGTAACTACAACAGTTACTTCGCTATGGCGATCTTAAGAAAAGCACATACCCCATTTAATTCCTGAAAATGATTTAACCCGATCTGTAAAAGAAATTGATACGTCGAATTTCAACTTGTTACCTGCAGTATTTCCCGCTTTGTGGCAATCTTTGGAAAAACACACCTACCTCAGTAAACCACTTTAGGGATCAAATTACAAAAAACCGTAAAACTGGTTTGAACCGACTTGTACAGGGAACTTTCCACCTGCAGTAGTTTCCGTTTTGTGACGATCTTTCAAAAACACTTCTACCCAATTTAGCCCTTTTGGGAGCGAATTAAAACAAAACCCTGAAAATAGTTTGACCTGATTTGTAAAGCAAAAATTTTGGTCGAATTTTAACTACTTAAGCAGTAGTTCAAGTAGGTAAAACTACAGTAAATAAAAAACCACTTTTACCCATTTTATTCCCCCTTGCTAAATTGTGCCACAAATTGAATATACCACTATTAGAATATCGGAAACTAAAACAGAGAGTCGGTTAAATAGGACAAAGGACGTGTATGTCTAAATAAGGGAGATACAAATTTGATGATGCCCTCAATTAAGAAAAAACTCATGGCTCACAAGATAAATGCAGAAATATAAATTATACAATATGTTCATCCACTAAGTGGGCGAAGCGTACAAATGTTCGTTTTTCTAATTTTTAAGATATTTGATACCGCTAACCCCTGTCCACTCTTTCCCTTTTAGGAGTAGTGACATCTTAAAAATTCTTAAAAAACTTTTTATTGATTTTAAAAGACATCTATGTGCTAAAAGAGACTGTTCTAATTCAACAACCGCAAGAGATACGAAGGGCTCTATAACTCGCCTCGAATCCAGATTAACACCTTTAGGGGCTGATTAGGGAAAACAATCTTGATATACGCTCTTAGGCATTTGTATGGGTAACTTTTCTAAGCAAAAAACAATATCTCATCGGACCTAAGAGTTAAGTATTAACTTTCCGCGTTATAGTGATCTTTAGACAAAACCACCCACCCAATTTAATTCCTTTGGGGGATTAATTCCGAAAGGCCCAGACTACGCTTTGACCCAATTTCTAAAAGAAAATGATTTTCCGAAATTTAACTTTGTACCGTACTATGGCAATCTTCAAAAAACACAACTACTCCATCTAACTGTTTAGGGGGCAAATTTCAAAAAACCCTGAAACCAGTTTTCTCATATTCATAGATGGAAATTATATGCTGAATTTTAACTTCTGAATTGTCGGTCAAGAGGATAAAACCACAGTCAATTAGAGCAATTTTTACCCCATTTTTACCCCTTTTATATCCCTTGGGGTTGGAATTTCGAAAACCCAGTCTGAGTGGGTGTTTACGTGGTGCGTGGACGAAGCCTGCACGTTTTCATGTTTCTATTTCTAGCTATCGTGGTTATTGAGATTTTGTTATTATCTGTCAGTGAGTCAGTTAGAATTTCATATATTAGATAGAAACGGTGATACGCTGCCTCCCTGTCTTTAGGGTCCTTTAGATGTATGTATTGGATTCGATAGATGATACCATTGTAAAACATGGGCAATGTTTGAATTATAGAGCTCCTGTATGACTGCAATGAGCTGAACAGTCCCTCCAATTATTTTTAATGCGGCCCATAACTTATTTCTAGGCACGTTATCGTACCCTTGTTTAAAGTCAATAAATGTTAGGTATGAAATACACATAACGTTTATTAACATTTATTGACTCGGTATATGTGCTATTAAAACAATTCCTCATATTAAAACAATTGCATGGCACTGACGATAAGATTGAATGCCATTAAAAATAACCTATTAAAAATGAACACAATCCTGACTAAACCATCAGCGAAGGCAACACTATCAAAGTTACATGGACTAATTACGTACATATGTAAAGCATTGACGTTTAATTCAATTGTTGACAGTAGACTTACATCATATAGCTATATAGGTTACATTTTATTCTATTTTAGAAGGTAAAATAAATCATTAACTGTAATCGAAAGAAAGCGCTGCTGTAAAAACACCACCAGGAAGTCTAACGACTGTTGACGTATTATCTATTAGCGTGCAAGTTTAGGCCCAGTCAAACCTGCATGGCGGCAAAAAAATTATCCAAACAGAGGCATCTTCATTTACCGAAGTGTGGAACAACAAACCTAAATTCCTCTAATGATGACACATTACTTATTTACGCAGAGTTAACGTCAAAGTAAGCCCGTTTATTGCCGGGGATGTTTATAAATTGTCACAGTTATTATGTGCAGAGGTGCTGCTCTGTTTTGTCAACATGTGTGCCGCACCAGACCCAAAGGCGTCTTAGCTGAAAAAATAGTGGGGGAAGAGCGGTTTAAACGAAGAGGCTTATCCACTTTCAGTGGAAGTTTCTCCAATGGGCAAGATGGGCGCGTCGGTGGTGCGTGGAAACCAGAGTGGTGCTCAGCCCGGTTTCAATCTCTGAAAGATCGGAGTGTCCGTGAGGTAGTAACCTCAACTTTCTGTATGCTTTTTCAAAACTGAGCTTACTTGTACTGTTAATAAGAAAATGTGTTGCTTCGGGAAAGTATTTTTAGTAAAACCTGAATTCACTCAATTTTTAATTGTCGGAGCAAATAAACAATTGCTATGATTTACCAACGCAGCACAATTTGGTGCAACAGCAAAAGAATATAATTTTAAAGTTCAGGTTACTCACACACCCAAATTCGGACATGTTTTCCCCGAAAGCTCTCGAGTGCTGCGGCGTTGTGGACCCTTGCGACCCCTCGCACTTGCAATATTACCACCAGTACTTGTCGCAGCGGTACTTGTACCCCTACTTGCCGCACCTGTGGTTCCCCCTGCCCATGAGGGTGCAGCAGCCCCGTCCTGAGAAGCCGCCCTATTCCTACATCGCCCTCATCGCCATGGCGATAAGCTCGGCCCGAAGCAGAGACTGACCCTGAGCGGCATTTACCGATACATCATGGACAACTTTCCGTACTACCGCGAGAACAAGCAGGGGTGGCAGAACTCCATCCGGCACAATTTGAGCCTGAACGACTGCTTCGTGAAGGTGCCCAGGGACCGCGTGTCTCCCGGGGGCCCCGAGCAGGCCGGCGGTAAGGGCAGCTACTGGATGCTCGACCCCGCTGCCATCAACATGTTTGAAAAAGGCAACTACAGGAGGAGGAAAACCAGGAGGCAGAGGATCGCCGAATGCACTTCCTCGCTGTTTCAGGTAGGCTGCTGACAAGTCGAGTTATTAGGGCCATATTTCATGGTGGTGGCAGCGAATATTGGCACAACGTATCAGGGTTGATAGATTATGCGGAAGAAGGGGTGCGCGTTGCTGTTTGCTTTTCGAGGGGTTATTAATTGAATCACTGCGTCGTATGTAAAGTTCATTTCTAAAATATAGCAATTAGGATAGACCCTGACTTTACCAACTTTTAGGTATTAAGTCTCACACCAAATTTTGTTTTACATTAAAAAAGTAGCGTACCAATTTTTGAATTATATTAAATCGCAGTGCTTAGAAATTCATGTTAGGGGCTTAGCTTTTGCCTAGAGGTACGAAATACTTCAACTGAGGTTAACTTGGCGTTTAATTTATTATACTTTACAGTAAAATTCCATACATTAAAGTTAATTTAAAAAAAAATTTAAGTATAGAGTATCAATTAATTAACTTATTACCTAACTTTAAATTACTTCCTAGCCTCTTGTAGCTTTAATTAGTGTATTATATCGGTTCACCATGCTCAGGGTCAAGCTTTTTAGCACTAGGGGTACCGGGTGGGGTCAACAGACCCTTTTAGATATTTAAATTGGCACCCTCCCGAAACGGCTGCTGGCACAGGAATGGCCTTTTGTGACTTGTAATCGTTTAGACCCACGAAGTCTTCTGATTTTGTCAACAGTTTTATTGTAGCAGTTTTGCAGTTAGTTGAATTTCTGTATTGAAATATCGCAAGGGATCAATTTACCCCAGATGTATTTTCACCAGTAAAGCTTTACCATACTAAATTGTACTGTTTTATATGTGATATACCATATATATTGTTATGGTATCGGTACAGGGGTCTAAAAATCAGATTAATAGGATTCAAAGAATACAGTATTAAAAATTCTAAAGATGAATTTAGTTGTGAAATGGATATCAAAATTATTAAGATGCATTTAGAAAAGAAAGGAAATAGAATTTATAATTTAATTAAATGAAGCTAATTGGGAAACAGTAGGATTTTAATTTGATTTAATATCTGAAATGAAATTGAAAGTTACTGACAAATACTTTTTCGAAATATACTATTTAACATAGTAGCTATTAATCAAATAATATAGCTTTAATAGTGTGTTCCACTGAAAAATAAGCTATATCGCTAAGGAGATAGTATTTATTGACAAGAAAAACAAATTTTTTTGAAACGAAAATGATCTAATACGATTTTGTAAAATTTTAAATTACGAAATAAACCCTTTTATAAGATTTTTTAAAATCAATATTTGGCATAATAAAAGGGTTAAAGTTACATACAAATTGGCGTGATGAAGAAAACTAAAAACTAAAATATTAAAAGAAGAATATGAGCAAACTATATACACACTAAAATGTGGTGAGAAAATCAATTTAATACAATTATAATCTACAACGGCAAATAAAAGTAGGGGGATGTGAAATGTGTTTATTGTGGAGTTACATTTGCATCGACTGAATTGGATAACAATTAGCGCTTTACAAGGAAGGTGGATTGCATCGACATCATTAGCAGAGTGGGCAGATTTGTGGGGCTTATCAAGTGATATCTGGTGGTTTGCCTCTGGTCAAGATTCGTGGTGCTGGGTTGTACCAGAATTCATATATGTGATTTGGTTGAACATTAAAGTAACGCATCTGCGACTGAGGTCTATTTATATGCATACTGTGGCAAACTGGGTTCCTGTGTTGATTTGCATCCGGATTCTGGACATCTTGGCAGTTGAGGTCTTCGCCGTGGATTTGAGTGGAGCGGTTTTGTAGCGTGGTCAGTTGCAGAGTTGGACGTATTGGGTTTAGCAGAGAAGAATGTTGGGTTTAATAAAAGGTAACAGAATCCAGGTAATTTAAAATAAAAACTGAAAATAAAGAGTAAAGTGAGTTCGTTTTAATTAAGGAACTACTGACTATTTGAGATTGTCGTATGACAAATGTAACGATGAAGTATTTGTAATTAAATTTTCAAAACTAGTTTGAAGTGTCAGTTGACAGAAGTTTTTCGTTGTCATAATAATATAGGAACATCAAATTTCAGAATATACGCAATCTAGATTAAAAGTAATCCGATCTGATTTTCAGTCAAGTGTATCTACTGGGGCTAGCAGAAAATTATTTTTAATATCCAAAATAAATAAATAGGGCAATTAAATTAATTAAAAATCAATTATAATATAACATAACATAAATTGGGCACACAAAGTGGAGCTAATCACCTTAACAATGTATGCACCGCACAAATGACATTTAGACAAGTTTTGCAATGTTTTGCAATTTATAACAACAACAATAATAATAATAGATATAACAGTAGTAATCTAATGTTAATATAATTAAAATTGCATGTGACAAGTTTAATTATAAATATGTCTGGTCTTACGATGGCAGAATATTGGTAAAGGTGCAAGATAAAGTCCATAGCATAAACAGTGAGGAAGATATGGACGGCATTCAATGTGGGCGATAAATTGCGTGCATGAAGTGATATGGTTGTTGGCAGAACTTTGGATTTAATCGAAAAGAACCATATATAGGACAGCGCTCGACAGGTTCTGCATTCTTCACTTTTTCATTGATAGTTATAAAACGTTACATCGCTGTGAATTTAAATTGTTAAACTTTGATTTATTGTTTGTTTTCTCAAGTAAAATAATGTATTATCAGAATTGCAAGGGATTGAGAGCGAAGCTGAATGATTTTTATGTCAATGCAATTGATGGGAACTCTTACATAACTGGTATTACGGAATCTGATCTAAATGAATTTATCTGTAATATAGAAATAATTGATGCAGATGTATACAATGTGGTGTATGCGGACAGGTCCAGTGAGTATACTAACAAATCTAGAGGGAAATGTGTACTGGCATCTGTAAAAAGTGATTACAAAATTATCAAATGTTTCACACACAGCTCGTTTTTTGAGGCAGTTGCAGTATATTTAAAAATTAAAAAGAATTTAGTATTCTTAATTATTGTCATATACTCCGCTCACACCTTATTTTCATTAGGGTTGGCCATGGAAAATATTCCATTTTAGCTGTTTACATGGAACTTCAAATGACATGTACAATTACTTTTAGGTTAGGAAGAATTTTCGGTTGAATATTTACAAATGCAGTCAATTGTCAATTTCATACAGCGTATCCAAACATGTCTCCTTAGTTTTGTTGCTTTTAACATTTATGCATTATGAGCATCATTAAATGTACTTAGGAAAATTTATATAAAATTGACACTTAACAAAAGATTACACGTTAATATCAATAAGCTCAGTAACATTTTAGGTGAAATAGAGCAGACATTTGTAAAGTTTCCTTGTTATTGGTCTTCATTTGTACAATATCGTTTTAAACTTTAAAATATTTTGCATGACCACTTAAATCACAAATATGTTCAAGGGCTAATATAAGAAATAATTATCATGGTCTGATTAAATTTGCAAACCCCTGTAAAGGGTAAATTATTTGCGGACGTTTAAGGTTGGATTTCTCCAGTCTAATCCAGCAAATTTTCTTGCTGCATCTGTTGGATTGTCTTTATCGGGAACCTACAGTAGTTCCATTGTCATAATTCATTGAAATATGAGGCAATGCTTTAAGCATTTCTGGTCTTGTGTAGGTAGTAGTTTCATCATTCGTTTCGTTTTCTGTACTTCCTCATCCTCTTCTAGCAGTACTGCGACCTCTGTTGTATTTTTGTATAAATTCTCGTACTATCTATATAGCGGCTCTTCAAATTTGCCTTTTTTCCTAACTACTCTTCTTTAGTGATCTTACGTTCAGGTAAGTTATTATAGAAATATTTTAAATCTGTGTGGGCTTTGGTAAAATTACAAAAATTAATCTAATAATTTTTATTCTAAAGCTTTTAAAATTCCTTTAAATTTTCAAAATTGTTCATATCATTCCACGCCTGCATTAAATTACTGGAAGAAGCTGAATCTTCATTGTCATTATCCTCTGAGTCTGAGTCGGATTCTCGCAATGAAATAATTAAAGGTGGTCTATTTTCAGTCTGCAAATCTCCCATATATTTAGTGCAGTCAGCTGAAATTAGTTTTTTACAATGTTTACAGTAATTTTTCCATATGTCAAGAGTACACGTCGGAATGAAGGTCGAGAATTTATGTGCTTGTTGTAGTAAGACTTACAGTGTCGCCATATCATTTCAATTGGGTTATATTGGTAATAATATAGGGACAGTCTAAGTACCGTAATTTGGGGATATATTGGATGCTATTTCCGGTTTTTTTATTTTTCTCTGCTCTGAAGCAAAATATTGAACCGGGGTTTTTTTAAATCGTAAGCCATTGCCAAATGGAAGTGAATTTTACAAAAAAAATTATACAAAAAATATCGTTTTAAACCTTTTTTTAAACAATAGTGCCATTCCATAGAACCCCGTGTATGGGGATATATTGGACAGTATAATTTTCTCACTAAAAATGGTAAAACAGTGGCGAATAGATGATATATTACCGGTCCTACAACCTTTACCAGACACTTTTGACCAAAAACAAATTTTAATATTAATTAAATTTTAATATAACCTAAATCCAATAAATACGTTTATTTGTGTTTTGTTTTCACATTTTCGGTACAAAAAACATATGAAAATCCAAAATAATATAAAGCAAGAATTTAACTTAAAAACAGAAAAGCATTAAAAACTAAATATTTTTTTTAAACGAAAGAAATATATTTTTTGAAATTTATACTAAAGAAACTAAAACTTTTTGGTAAAAAGGGAATCTCCACAAGAAATAAAAAGAAAATTACAAAATATTTTGAGAAAAGGTAAAACTACCACTTATCTCCTTGGTTTGTCAAGCTTATCACCATGTCTACCTAGATATTTGGAATGTAACGTAGAACGTGGTACCCAAATTTGTCTGCTGCCTGCTGGAATGACAAATGATTATTTAAAACAGCTTCCACCGCATCCTCAATTTTTTGAAGGTCATAATTTCGTCGAAACGCAGTGCCCAACCTGTGTTTATGTCTTCTGGGAATCGTCCAATATAACCCTGAAAAATCAGGTTTTTCAGTTTTTGTTGTTTTTCTCAAAAATAAGCAAATACATTAAAGGTTTGCTTGCTTACATTTGTTATTGAAGTTATGTTCAAGTATTAGTTCCATTGGACTATGCTTGGTTAAACAATAATAAGAGAGATACGCGGAGCTTTTTCGAGTATTACACAAATTCTTACAAAAACTATTTTCAAAAGTAATTTTTTAGAGGCTTAGGTACTTTAATTAGCTTTACATTTAAAAACTACAACAATCACATGTATAACCACTTTCTTATGTATACTATTTTTTTCTTTGTTCAGGATTGCCAACTGAGCGAAATCTATAAACAAATTTCAAAAAGGTGTGCACATCCAATATAACCCCGGGTATCCAATATATCCCCAAATGACGGTACTTCATGGCCATGCTCTTTCAATATTTCGTCATTTACATACCGTTTCTTGATGTCATTCCGAAAAGGTTTAATTAAATTCCATTGTTTCGGTTTTGTAATTTTGGCCTCATGATTAATCAGCTATACATTTCACCTAGTTTAGAAGAAAATTTGGTTGGTATGATATTGCATGATATGATGCATTATCCATAACCACTACACATGTTCCCGGTAATTTGGCCAGACCAGGATCACCCAAATTTTGAAAATTTCGACATTTCGCGTCTAGTAAGAAGTCACACCCTTCTCAAATCCAAAACCAGACTCTGCATTCAAAACTGTAAATCTGTTTCCTCATTTTGAATTTTGGCTGGGATACTTTCCAAACAGTTTCGTGTAGCCAGTACTGCCATTCTGATATATCCATGTCTCGTAGAGGTACATGAACGTCACATCGCCTGAATTTTGAGTCAATTTACGTGTTGGTATTTGTAATCTATTGATTTTAAAATTTTGTATAATTTTGTACGCCCACTCTTATACCTATTCCAAATGTTCTTTAGCGTATGTCAGTAAATTATAAGTAAAATATTCAGTTTTTTGAATTGTATTGCCAAATTTGTAGTTGCAGATATTCACAAATCCAATAATTGTATTAGTCGAATGCAGGCTTTCACGGCAGTTACCCATAATGGTAGGTTCTTCGGGGTTATGCCCTGGTCGTCGATTTAAACTTGACGTTTTGTTGCTCATGCTGTTAGCTTCTTCAGAAGTTTTCTAAAGACTGATGTTGGTGCCTTTGGCTCCTGGTTATATACCGAGGAGTCGTTACGGTTGGCTGCAGATGTTGTACGTTATTGGTACGTTTATGGTTTGATTGGTTTTGCAGAGCTACCTTCCATGTGTTACTAAGGCGGTAGCCGTCTTCTCGATTGAAATTGTTTGGAGTTTCAATATTTTCTAAGGATTTCCGAATAACACAAAGTAAGTATTTTTTAGTCCTGGCTAGTATGTTTGCGATGGCTGATTTTTCTGTTTCCAAGTCGTGTGTGGGCTCTGGTGGTCTTTTATTTGACATTGGATGTTTCTTCCTGTTTGCGTTTGTCCGATGTAAGATTTGCCACAAGTACATTGGACCTGGTAAACACCTTCTGCCTGTAGTCTGGCCAAAGAATCTTCGTTGAAGGGGAACAACTGTTCAACCTTTAGGTAACCTAAATTTATGAATTACGCGTGCCTTCCCTTCATCGCCGGAGTAACCGATAGCATAAGAAAGGTCTTAGATAAGAAAATTATTAGGGTCCGCTGTGGTTATAATTGATCCCCTCCAACAAAAAATTTTTGCCCAGGCTACAGGCAAAATATTCAATATTCAACACTACAGCCTAAATAAAAATATTGTAATTTTAGGCGACTTTAACTTTCCTGAAATTAAAACGAAAATTTTAACAAATCAAGGCAGAGAACTGTTAATTTTAAAAATGTTCACAATTTAAAATTACTAAATTATATACGTCTGAAGACGATTCTTCATGTTTAGTAGAAAGGGATGAATCTTCAATGGGTCCTGTATTATCAATCTCCGTTACTCTTTCTTCGAACGAACCGACTATTGAGAAATCTGAATTAGATTATTTTTATAAATTTAAAAAGTGTGATTTCTCACTTCTAGTACAAACAATCCGTGATATAGATTGGTCCTCTTTATATTTAGAAACGGACGTAAACATAGCGGTGCTAACTTTTTATAAAATTATGTACATGGCTATAGAAGCAGCTGTTCCAGTAACGAACAAAGCTAGAAAAAATATCCACAATGGTTAAATCAGGAAATAAAATGTATAAAGGTAAGCAAGCAAAGGTGTATCTGAGCAGTGCAATAACAAATTTAAAGAAATTAGGAGAAAATTGAAATCCTTAATAGGCAAAGCTTGATATTGATGAAGTTGAGGAAAGCAACGTAAATAACTTTTGGTCTTATATTAGTAAACAACAAAAGCAGGGCCAACAGAATCTTTCAATGAAATTTAAAGATAGAGACGTAGCTGAAGAGGAAGTTACCGAAAGCTTTGCTCAATATTTTAATTTGCTTTATTCAAGCAATACGTCTTCTTATAATTTGAGTTACGGTGTATATGCTTCGAGAGATAATCTTATCATTAATATGATAACTTCACAAGACTTATGAAGCAGTAAAAAAAGTAAAACTTAAAAACTGTGCAGGAACATACAAAATACCTCCGTACTTTGTGAAAGGTTGTGCAGGGTTACTTGAGGAACCTCCACTATTTATATTTATTATATGCCTCAAACCTGGTAGTTTTCCAGAAATGTGAAAGAGGCTTTGGCAAGACCATTATTTAAAAATCTGGTGTGATACACTCACACAACTTCCTTTTACAGTGATCTTATAATTCGTCAAAAATTTAATTTTTAATTTTTAAAAATTTGTCAAAAATTTTCAAAAATTTCAAATTCTACAAAAACGTTACAAAATAGAGAGCTAGTTGAAGAGACAATTTTTTTCTAGTCGGTCGTGGAAAAATAGTAGGTAGTAGAAGTCGGTTTCCATAGCATCAAAATTGTGACAGAAGTAAAACATTTATTCCCTAGAGACTAAATAAGACAAAAAATTCCCTAGGGCGTTTTCTTTATGACTGATAGAACAATTATGTCAAATTCAAGGTTATGAGGTTAGGTTTTGCTTCAGTTTTGACACAAATTAACGAAAAACCTAACCTGCTAACCTGGAATTTGACATAATTGTGAGCTCTTGTCATAATGACTTACAGTGCCACCAACTTTAAAATTTATCATAACGGGTGTCCGCCGGCAAATTTCATTTTTAAACTTGAAATAAAATTTTTATTTCTTGAAATATGTTATTGAAAAAAATACAAAATAAACCTTAATCTTTGGGAAATTATTTGTAAAACAGTACATCCGTCAAATGACGCCCCTCACGTCGTATCACTTCTTCCAAACGAACTTGAAAATTTTGCATCACACGCGTAAGCATAGCAGGTGTAATCGCACGAATTTCTCGGGTGATGTTCTGCTTTAACACATCCAAAGTGGGTGGTGCATTCTCGTAGGAAATTTGCCACTGGACACCCACTTTTTTTGTGGGATATCTCAAATCAAAAGTCTACGAGAATGCACCACCACTTTGGATGTGAAGAACATCACCTAAGAAATTCGTGCGATTACACCTGCTATGCTTACGCGTGTGATGCAAAATTTTCAAGTTCGTTTGGAAGAAGTGATACGACGTGAGGGGCGTCATTTGACGGATGTACTGTTTTACAAATAATTTCCCAAAGATTAAGGTTTATTTTGTATTTTTTTCAATAACATATTTCAAGAAATAAAAATTTTATTTCAAGTTTAAAAATGAAATTTGCCGGCGGACACCCGTTAGGCTACTAATTTTAAAATAATTGTAACTAAAATGTCAATAAATGACGTTTAAAAAACGGGTTTTCGGTTTAAATCTTCCTGCAACTTGAAAAAACTAGTATATGCATCTCGGAGAGAATGCTATTTTGCTTCAGTGCAATTGTACCTCAGCAAAATAAAGCATATCTCTCCCTCACTGTATAATCTACTATTTCATATTTTCAAAAATACCTAGATTATAATCAGGACGGCTTCGTTCCTCAAAAATCTGTTATTGCTAATTCACTGTTATTGAATTATGTAATATCTGAAATTCTAAATCAAAACCATCAAGTTGACGTCTCGTACACAGACTTTCAAAAAGCTTTCCATAAGATTGATCACGACGTGCTGTTGGGTAAATTGCATTCTTTGGGTCTTGCTATACCAGGTGGTTGGTCATACCTCTGAACATAAGCAATTTACATGGCTTATCACGGTTATGCATATTCCTGCTCAACATTTTTAAGATAGTAGTAATATATTAAAGAGAATAGTTTTCCGCTTCGTTTAGTATTAAAAACTTACTGGATAATGTTAATTGTGCATAAAAATATTAATTTTCAAATTTAGATATTCCCAAATGTAAGTGAGGTAGGTACTTTTTTATGTGTACCATCTCACATTTTTTCACCCCTCTTACCGCTGGTTAACAGTGGCGATTGGAGGAAGGGGGGTCCTAATGACCAAAATCATTAACAAGTCAAAAGTTGTAGTCTAGGGAAAGGTTATCTATTTTTGTAAGAGCGGAGGGTTATCGGATTAATTACCCCCCCCCCCCCCCTCCACTCGCCACAGAAATACTCCACTACTGGGTAACAAACTAAAACGTCTAATATACCTATTTTCGAATTCGAATAATCGTTTAAATTATGTATAACTAAATTATCACATAGAGATCAATTGACCCCTTCCGGTACCCAAAGGTGATTAGGTACCCGTAGTATTTTAAGAGGGTTTAGCAACGTATAAGTATCTCAGACAAGCCATGACAGCTACAATGGAGCAATGAAGTAAATTAAATATGCTGATGTAAGTTCAAATGTAATTAGATTTTTGTGTGTTTAGAAAATGTGGATTTTTTCAGAGAGGATATTTTAAAATTTTTAAAATGTGCACTTCATTTTGTGAGTGTCAGTAGTTATAATCAATAAGTGACGTAATCATTTTATACTAGAATAGCTATTTACGATATTAGGGCAGGGTTGGCAAACACGTTTTTTTAAACCTTGTTCTTAATTTTGGATTTGCGGATGTACCTACTTATATACCATGTAGCTCATCTAGTTTGGGAAAGCGCGTATGAAACTGAATCACTATCATGCATAAATGCAGTAAACGTACTAGTTTCAATTCAACTTTCAATTACCGTTCGCGTCGACGCACGGTGGTTTTTTACACATTTGTAAGTAAAGCGACATTTTGAAGTTTGTTAAGAAAGACTAAAATAATTTTATTAAAAATTGATCCGAATCATGGCTGGAAGGCGACTGGATCCCTTCTGGAATTATTTTATAAACCTGAAGTCAGACAAAAATAAATGCGTTAGGGCAAAATGTAAAAAATGTAGTAAAGAAATGGCTAGTTTAGTCGCTCGTGGCGCATTTGAAATCGCAAAGATAAATGAAATACCATGTTATCTAAAGGTGTTTATAGAGTTCCTTGCTCTTGTAATGCTCTATACACTTGTGAAACAGAACGTTCAGTGAAAGGTCGTACCTCTGAAAACCAGCGTTGCTTCAAGTCGGGTCTCGTTTCATCATCAGCCATCGGCGAACGCACCAACGCGCGATACCGACCAAAAATTCTTTTCGATGAAACTTCTATTATCTACAAATCCCCATTCTTCTTCAGCAGAAAAATCGCAACCCATTGAGATGTACAAACACCCTAATGATCTCAATCAAGACGAAAGCTATCCTCTTCCCTCCATGTGGACAGCGCTAGTTTCTAAACAGTTCTCACCGCCTTCTTCACTCAACCGCGATGACAGTTGCCTATAAATTTCGCCTTTCTCCTTTCGATCGTTAGTTTCACCTGTTACGTGATTCACACATTGAGTTACCGTGCTCTTTTGCTTACCTCTTGATGAAGTCCCTTATCAAAGTAAGAGAAACGTTCTTCAATCTCAATAACGACACGGTCCAATCCCGGAAGTCGTTCCATACATGATGTAAAACCTGTTTCATGGTGGATGGCAATTACGAGAGATCATAATGAAGTAACTTTCAGTTTAGTGATACAGTTACATACTGCAGTTGCTTCGTCAGATGGAATCGAAATATTTTCTTCATTTGGGAACTTAAAAATGGACTGCGGACCAAAAAAGCGTCGAAACTAGTTAGAATTTTTAAAAATTTTAAATTGAGGATACAGCATAACAGTGTCTTTATGTTTTATTTGATTTTGTAGTACTTTTTCTTATATGTATAATTCTACTACTGCCTAACTACGTTAAAAACATATATCAGGTCTTTTTTCTTTATTTGTTATGTTAATGTCTCAGCAGGATAATGTATTGTTGGTTTTATTAAAGTTGCTTTATTAATTTGTTTCCCTTTTAGTATATATTTAGAGGAATGGTACAGTTTACACCCTGCTTATATTTTGTACTGGATAGCTTAGCCTTTATCATGTCTACTATTAATTTACACGCCCTCGTATTTGTACGTTATAACTTGCTGGAAAGTATATTTTTCTATTTCAAATCTCCTCTTTGCTGTTGATATCTCGGGGATATCATATAGTTCGTTTTTCATTCATTGATTAATAGTCCTTTTGTACAGGGTTATTCATTATAAATTACCCACCCCTTATCATCGTTATTATTGCCTATAGAAAAAAAAGTTTTAAATAAAAGTTATGTGGTTATAACTGAATTTTGTTAAAATGCTATCAAAAGTACAGTGGCGTGCATAATTAAGGGGATACAAAAAAGTAATATATTTTTTTAAATGGAACACCCTGTATATTATTAAATTTTTGGAATGATCTTTCTTTCCTGATTTCAAAAATATACCATATGTTACCCTTACCTTATACCGTTTTTGAGTTATTAAACGTCAAATATCTTAGTTAAACTAGTTAACATTATTAAATATAACAAAGTTTTATTCAGGAAATTTAAATATAAATAAATGATAACTGATTTTTATTATTTCATTTAAGAAATGTCACTTATCAAACAAAATAGTTGCATTTTCACAGCTTACTTTAATAATTCCTATTTACAGTAACTAGTTTAACTAAGATATTCAACGTTTAATAACTCAAAAACGGTATAAGGTAAGGGTAACATATGGTATATTTTTGAAATCAGGAAAGAAAGATCATTCCAAAAATTAAATAATATACAGGGTGTTCCATTTAAAAAAATATATTACTTTTTTGTATCCCCTTAATTATGCACGCCACTGTACTTTTCATAGCATTTTAACAAAATTCAGTTATAACGACATAACTTTTATTTAAAACTTTTTTTTCTATAGGCAATAATAACGATGATAAGGGGTGGGTAATTTATAATGAATAACCCTGTACTTGCATCTTCTTTAATCACACCTGAAATTTCTCTTAGTTTTTATTTACTTCTTGAAATTGTGACTTCTTATTTATTATTGTGCGTGCATGGTTGATTTTGCTTAATGCATTTTTCAAGTTTATATTAAAACGAAGACTTGATAGCGCATCTCTCTGAGATACCCCCCGATTAATTTGAAAATATTGTGTACTTCATGCATTTGTAGTTACACTTATACGGAGTGGTGAAAAACTAATGCATTATCTGTTCGCTTCAACTAATAATGAATTTGAATATCAATTTAAAATTTTCATTACAAATACAAAGTTGTGGCCCTTCTAGTTTAGCAGCTGCGGCTACGTTTATTATACTAGAGGTTAAAATAAGTACATGAATTACGTTCCTATTATTCCATAATACTTCCTTAATTACCTTGCATGAAAATATCCTATTTATGTGCAAAATAGTTTGTTTTTGTGAAAAAAGTTAACAATAGATCTTGCAACATTGCGGAAAAATGTGACACAATGTTAACGAAGAATATGTCCATGATAAAGCAACAGCCCAATGCTTGGTATACTTACTTAAAACTGCGTTGCTTAGCGTTTGTTAAAGAAGTATATTTTATTTTACTGATTGTAAGAGAACGAAGCTGAATACTGGAACAAGATTTGTAAGAAAAACTCTATGTCTACTAAAAATAGATTCAATAGATACTTTGTATTCGCATATTTATAATTTATTTATGATTAGCATTGATATAGCTATTCTCAATGGTTTAAACTCCTTAGAAATCAAATAAAAATAATTTATACAATTATTATAATTAACTATTAACTGAGTTCCTCTGCTATCTGCAAGTTACCGTGCCGCTGCAGATGACGGTGAACCGCCAACCGGCAAACCGCCAACCGGCGAAATCGAAACGAATCGAGAGCCAAAATTTATTCGAATGATTATTCAAATAATCATTCGGTTATTAATATTCGAATGCCAATAATTCGGTTATGAAAATTGTCCGGTTATGCCCATCACTAGTTCTAAGGTTAAAACTGTTTAGTGTTACAACGTCCACTTGCGAGGGAAGTTCTGAGTAAAGCCCTTTACAGATTTTTTTACTTTGTTGTCGCGCCTTAACCATCAAACAGTTTAAAATGTGTCTTTTTGCTGTTGATGGTTTGGACTTTAGTACCCTTTTGCTACTGTTTTCCGCAATAGTCTTTTGTATTTGCCGCATGTTGTAATGTCTTATACCTTCTCTACACTGATTTTTTCATTGCCTATGCAAATATTTATATTCTAGTGTATATGCTTCGCGTCTTCGCCGCAGATGTCTTCTCTGTTCTATTAGCTTTATAGTTTCTTCACTTTCTTTTGCGGTTGTTATTGATGTCATTACTTGACATGGCTTCAAAGTTATAGTTTTGCAATAATACCACCATCTTTTGCGCACGTTTCTTTATTTACTTTAATATTATTTTTATCACTTTCTATATCACTACGGTTACCTGTTATGATTTTTCGCCTTTCATCGTTCACATTTATTTTTACTTTACTTCTGATTAATCGGTCGTCGATAGCAGTTGCTAAAATATTTATTACAGGTACAGTTTATTATAATAATAGTATATTTCCCAAGAACTTTAGAAAAGTGATGTTTTACTGAACAAGTATGGCTAGTTAAACGGCCATACGAGTTCAGTAAAACCACTTTTCTAACGTGTTGCGTATACTATTTTATCGCATTTCGTAAGAAATGTAAAATATGATATTTTTACATAAACGTGACAATAAATGTCAAAACATAACCAAGCTGAGCAGAATTCGATTCAATATACTAAAGCAGAATAACCAGTCCCAGTTGGTTATACGTTTGGCAGTACTGAAGTATATTGTTGGTGACACTGTAAGTCTAGGTCAAATTCGAGGTTAGCAGGTTAGGTTTTGCGTCAGTCTGTGTCAAAACTGACGCAAAACCTAACCTGCTAACGTCGAATTTGACATAGACTTACACTGTCACCGACAATACACTTCAGTACTGCAAATGTAAAACAAAATCGCCGTTACTATGTAGAAAAGTGCCACATTTCTAAACGATTTAGTACATTACCAAATAAAATGCGATAAAATCTATTTCATTTTTAGTTCTACCGTTCGGGGTTTTCTACGTCAATTTGTTATTT
>OW679199.1:14494265-14506346 GCA_940337035.1 Agriotes lineatus | reverse complement strand
TAGATCCGGGAGACCAATGTTTAAAAAGACCAAGCCGAACTGACGAACGCCACCAGAACGGGACGGGGGGAAGCGCTTCTATGGCTCTAGCTGAACACGTGCAACAATAGAAAGAGTGACTACAAGCTTGCGGACTTGCTCGCACTCGTAGAGCATCTTGCTCTAAACTCGTAATTAAAACTCGCTCGCAGAGGCCGGGATTCGACACCTACACGCGTTGCTTTTTAGAATTCTGTCGAGTTAGCACAAGCCAAGTAAATCGACATATACATCGTGCGCTAAAAGTAGAAGACAACGCTCGCTTTCTTGACTGTCCCTAACAGTATGTTAATATCGGTAAAGCATGCTGATCCAAGGCTCTTTTCTTAAGGCAACTAAGTATGTTCGTTTTAAAAACGTTATTTGAAAGCCGCCGGTGCTAGACTTATCCTACTTTTTATTTCAGTTGTTTGATTGTCTCAACGAATTGTAATTTGTTCGCCCAGATATTTTAAAGTTGTTGAGAACTAGGTTCGTCATGAACAACTGCGTCTTCGATATGTTTAGTCCAACCTCGTTCGAGACATCATTGAACTCTCTAAGTATTGTAAAATAGCTTGAGACAAGTGATCTGCTATCATTACAGTATCGTCAGCAAGCTGCAAGTGATTTCGTTTTATGTCATCAGTTGTTTTACTTTTGTCGTTCTAGTCAACTTTGTTAAACATGAATTCAAACAGCGTGGTGAAACCTGCGGAAGAGATATTATCACCTTGTCTTATCCCTGGTTTTATTTTGATTTTGAATTTAGAGGTATTTTCACAGAATTTCATGATAGCACTTGCAATTTGATAGATGTTTTTAACTAGTGCTAAAGGCTGTCCAAATTTGAGGTTGGATTTTAATTCGTTAATAAAACGCGGAAATAATTTGAAAATATAAGATATTTTAACGAAAACTTAAAGCATATACGTCACGATTAAACATAGAAGATAATATCAGAGAAATTTAAACATAAACAAAGGTCTATCTCACCAATTACTCGTGTAATTTTGGGCTTTAGGTCTGTAATTGTCTGTGGACTATTGGCATAGAAATTGCTTTTCACATCACCCCAGAGAAAGAAATCCAAAGGCGTCAATTCCCAAGATCTTGACGGCCAATTGATGTCACCATATCGAGAGATAAGTCTACCTCTGAACTTTAATTGCAGTAAAGCTATTGTTTCGCGCGCTGTGTGACATGTGGCATCATCTTGTTGAAACCACATGTCACGCAAGTCCATAGCGCAAAACTTTTCTTGCAGTTTCTGCAAAACTTTACCCATATCTGTAATGGGTTTTTACAATGAATATGCGTTGCTGAACCGTGAACAGCTCCATAACTTAAATAACTTAAATGTAAATGTGTCAAAATGACAACTATAAAATATTAGCGCTGTATGTTTGACAGAAAGCAAATGCAGCGAAATTCAAAATCCAATCTCAAATTTGCACACTCGATATATATCGGTAGTCTACCAGACAGTTTGCTTGGGGGGGGGGTGTCATTATTTTGTTCTTTCATAGTCTGTAACCCCCCAGCGGGGTTGCTAGATCCTCAAGCGAGTGCCTTCCCAGGTGGCGGGCATTCTCCCCACTAGATATAGCGGGTACCGGGGAAATAAAATACCCGGGACGGACCAAAACTAGCAACAATAACACAGACAAGGGCCAGTATAAGCGGTTTCCCCCAGCAGCCAACGGTCTGACAAGGGCGGATGAGCAACTGAGGTTAGGGTACGCTCTTGTGCCAGGGAAGAGGAATCGCATCTAAAGGCAGAAGAACCAATAGGTCAATGGCATGGGAATGCAGAAAGCAAAGGGCAACCACTGCATTAAGAATCCACTAGGATTTCCTCAGTACAACCATCATAGTAAAGTTCCAATCGAAATATTCCGGAATTAATAGTCTCCGAATCGGATCTCAGGGGTGAAACAGTTTTGACTGAAGCTAACAAGTTAAACAAAAGAAGTAAAAAGAATAACATCTTTAAAATGGGAACGTGGAATGTAACCAGCATGTATAAAACAGATAAATCCCACAATGTAGCCCAAGAGATGAACAGAATGGATATAGATGTTTTGGGCATCAGTGAAACAAGATGGGCAAACGAAAAAGGATGTCAAATTGGTAGTCAACATATAATTTACTACGCAGGTAGTAAGAACACTCGGCACTGACACGGAGTGGCAATCATGCTAAGAAAACACCTTTCCAACTTGGCCATAAACTTTATTCCATTTTCTGAACATGTGATGCTATTACGGATACAACATAGGAAACTAAATTTAATATAGGTCTATGTACCCACAGCGGACAAAGAGGACGAACTATCTTATGAAGAAATCGACGATGCCATTAAGCAGACAAAAACTAGAGATGTTACCGTTCTCTTGGGTGACTTTAACGCCAAGGCGGAAACAGGTAGGGTGAAAAAGGTAGTTGGAGATGCCTTAGGGGAACGGAATGGAAGAAGCCATCGACTTATTCAGTTCTGTCAAAAACATTATATTGTGATTACCAATACTGTATACAAATTACCGCCAAGAAGACTGTATACTTGAGTATCACCTCAAGATAATCATGAAAAAATTGTACGTAACCAGATAGATTATCTAGTAATAGGCAACCGATACAAAAACAGCATAACATCAATAAAGGCATATCCAGGCGCAGACATGAACTCAAATCACAATCTATAATAATTGCAAATGGAAGTTGGGCTTAAAAACATCCAACATCAGCTTAGACTCGTATTGACTATAAATGCCTAAATGATGCGTATAAGAAAAAACTGACAAAAAGATATCGATAGAAATCTGAAAAACAGAAGAATATCTCCAGATGATATCAACCAGAATTGGCTACTATTCAAATCCTATTTAATAATATCAACAGAAAAATATGTTCAGCTGAAAAAAGGGAACGAAGGCCAAGGATGGATGACAAAAGAAATCCTGGCATTTATGGGCAAAAGAAGACATAATAAAAACAATAACAACGAATACAAAAATATACAAAAATAAATCCGTTATAAAATTTGACAGTCTGAGAAAGCTTTAGAAAAAATGCGAGGAGATCGAAAAACTGGAAAAAGATAATGACGCACACAATCTTCATAACAAGATAAGGAAATTAACAAGACTTACAAGAAAACAGGAAACTATGTATTTGTTAGACGAAAATGGGAAAATAATAGCGGACGTTGAAAGAAAAATAAAATTGCGGAAAGAGTATATAGAAAAACTATTTCAAGATAACCGAGCGAAATACGAAGGAAAGACAGATAATATAGAAAGTAGCCCTGACATCACTGTAGAATAAATAAAATATGCCATAAAAACTACGAAAACCGGATAAGCACCTGGACCAGACAATCTCCCAAGTGAAATTCTTAAGCTGTTAGGAGAAAAACATATTAATACGTTACAAGAATTATTGAACATTATATACAAAACGGTCATAATTCCGGAGGAATGGTTGATCTCCACATTTGTAGCTATTCCAAAACAAAAGTATTTCTTAATGTTATCCATCACAGAATATATAAAAATTAGCGAAGTTTTAAAAAATGAAACGGCTGGAGTGCGAGTTAATGGAATTGCAATCAATAGCATTAGGTACGCAGATGATACCATCATTATTACAGAATCCCTCGAAGACCAGGAAAGAGTAATAAGAATAATCGGGGAGGTGATGAACTGGGATTAACCTTTAACACAAAGAAAACAAAATTGATGATTACCTCCAAAAGAAACTTCTACAACGTTAATTTAAACATTCAAGGAGAACAGATTGAAATAGCAAAAAAATTTAGATATCTAGGCACTATAGTCAACGATCAAAATGATAATACCAACCTCCAGGATAGAACAAGCAAGAAATGTAATCTTAAATATGAGAAATATCCTATGCAGCAAAGACCTCTTTCTAACACTTAAATTATGGATAGTAGAATGTTATGTTTACTGTACACTTTTATATGGAATGGAAGCATGGACATTGAAGAAGCATCTTATGAAGAAATTAGAAGCACGAGATGGGGACATATAGGAGAAGTCTGAGAATATCATTGGTCGAAAAAAATAAGGAGTACGGACGTTATAAAAGAAGTGAATAACAGAAAACAGAAATATTGGCTAAAATCAAACGGAACAAATTTCAATATTTGGTACACGTGATGCAGGGGAACACTATTATCTGCTACAACTAATCTTGCAGGAAAAAATCAAAGGCAAACGTAGTATCGGAAGAAGAAGGATGTCGTGGCTGCGTAATCTTAGAGAATGGTATTACTCCACCTCCAATCAACTCTTTAGAGCAACAGTGTATAAAGTACAAATTGCTAGGATGATTGCCAAACTCCGTAGCGGAGACGGAACATGAAAAAGAAGTTTATAAAGATTAGTATTAGGGGCTTGTTATATTTATATTAGATTTAGATCTATTTCTTAATTAAGGTTCTGCTAACCAATAGATCAACCAATAGATTGAATATCACAACGAGCCATGGAAAGAGCAGTGCTGGGCGTAAGCTTACGGGACAGAATACTAAACATAGAAATACGAAGTAGATCAGCGGCCACAGATGTTATAGAAAGGATTGCACACTTGAAATGGCAATGAGCGGAAAATATCGCGCGGCAGGACGTAGACTGGTGGACATATAGAATTATGCATTGGAGACCACGACAAACAAAAAGGAGTGTCGGTAGGCCTCCAAAAAGATGGGCCGATGGCATTAAGAGAACCGCGGAAAAGAATTGGATTGGAGTAGCTCAGGACCGACATGAATGGAAACTTATTGGAGAGGCCTATGTCCAGGAGTGGACCACTCTAGGCTAAAAAGAAGAAGAAGAAGAAGAACCAATAGATCAAAGTTTGTACGATAACTAACTCTGAATCCTGCTTGTTTGTGAGACGCGTGGAAATTATTTTCATTAGCAGTTTGTACAAATGAAGGAGAATTCTGTGAATGAGACCAAATGAAAAGGCAAAAGTCAACTAACACTATAGTCTGGAAATGTCTTTTATTATTTTGAGGACGAAGAAGCATCAATACGTGGAGTTGAATATTTGATAAACAACCAAATTACAAAAACCATCATGAAAATAGGAAAAATGGTTCACAACAATTTACGTAGTAGTTAAACTTAATGCCAACATCAAAATAGTTTATGCATATGGCACCGACTTCTTTCTATGCAGACGACTAAGCCTAAACGTTTTATGAAGATGTAGTAAAAGCTATAGATCATTCTATAAAACGTTGCTAATTAGAGACCAACTCCAAAGCAAGTGTTAAACAATGCGAAAAAACCAGCAACACTTTCATTACATCAGAACCTCTACATTATAAACAATTTCTTCAGAAAGGTATAAACAAGAAATGGGAGTTGGTGTATAAAATAAATTCTCAGTAGGAATCAGCAATCGACTTGTGGAAACACAAATTAAGATAAACCTGCGAATGGAGAGATCAAAGTTGATTCAATCTAATATCAAAATTACTATACAAATTCGAAGGACCTTTTGCTAAATCTGTCTATTAAGTTAACAAGCCAACCTTACCTGGTGTTTTCGGTATCAACTCGGCAGCTAGGCTCTTCAAAAAACTTCTTTTCTTCCTGTGACAAATTCGTGCACACAACACCCAAATTGACAAATTTTATTCTGTCACACACAAACAAAAAACTGGACCACCAGATTATTGTTCAAATATTTATATATATTTGTTCTCAGTAAGGTGGCCGTCACATCATAAACTTAAACAGCAAAAGGTTTGACATACGTTGACGGAACATACCGCCCACCAAAAATAAGGTCTACACGAGCTTTTTTTTACAATTTTTTTTTAAAACAACTACTAACACTTATTAAGAAAAAACTAAAAGTACCATTACTGCGACGGCAGAGGGCACAATTTAGTACAAGGACGCTGCATTACCCCCTGCATAGTTTGGATTGTTGCAGCTCTGCAAATTCCATCTTTTCCCGGATGGATACTAATTACTCTGCCCAGTCTCCACACAAGAGGAGGGGTCAGCTCGTTTTTAATAAGAACAAGTGTTCCTATGTCTAAATTTTGGAAGGTGTGCGTTTTATACCACTTAGATTTTTTATACAATTGATGCAAGTATTCATTGTTCCAACGGGACCAAAAACTCTGTTGCATGCTTTGTATTAATTGCCAACGAGAAAGTCTATTAATGGGAAGATGAGACAGTTCTGGATTTGGAGGAGCAGTGAGAGGCTCTAGCGTTAGGAAATGACCAGGTGTTAACGATCTAAGATCATTGGGGTCAGCACTTAGGCTGCATAATGGACGGAAATTCAATAAAGCCTCAATTTGGGCCAGTAAAGTTAACAACTCTTCAAAAGTTAATATTTGGGCACCAATGACTCTGTACAAATGAGTTTTAACTACTTTTATACCACTCTCCCAAATTCCTCCAAAATGTGGTGCAGAAGGTGGGTTAAAATGCCACGTGATGGTTTCGCTCTCAGCGGTCATTTTCAAATAGTCTTTTAATTGGTGGCTCGCTCCAATAAAATTAGTGCCACGGTTGCTGTAGATGTCTGAGCACCTACCCCGACGAGCAATGAAACGACGTAAACAAGCTAAAAAAGCATCAGTAGTTAAATCTGACACTACTTCCAAATGGACTGCTTTCACTGATAAGCATACAAATAAACGCAAATAAGCTTTTGAAGCTTTTGCACCCCTAGTGCGTCTTGTAACAATTGAAAATGGACCTCCAAAATCCACACCAACATGAGAAAAGGGTTTTGCTTGAGAAACCCGAAATTTAGGTAAATCGCCCATAGGGTATACAAAATTATTAGGTCTAAATCTAAAACAACGATAGCATTTTGATAAACAACTACGAATACGGCTACACGCACCAAGAATCCAAAAATTTTGCTGTAGCAAATAGTGAGTGGTGTTTACGCCAGAATGTAAGTTTTGATAATGAATTTGTAAAATCAATAGTTTTGAGAGAACATGGGGTGAAGGAAGTAACGCTGGATGTTTAGCTTCAAATGCTAACTCTGATTGAGATAGCCTACCTCCAACACGTAGAGTACCTTTTTCATCTAAAAAGGGGGCTAATTTCATAAATGTCTTGGGAAGTTTCTTACCACGACGAAGAGCCGTAATTTCTTGTGCAAATAATTGCTCTTGGATTACTTTTACCAAACATAAAAAAGCTTCATGAAGTTCCTTTTGAGACAAGGGTCCCAAAATTTTGTCAGAACATCTAGTATTTCTAACGAAACTCAAATAATAAGCAATAACACCCTGTATTTTACGAAGAGATGAAAAACGCGTGAACAAAGAATCAATAGCGTTTGAAACAATTTGACCTATCAAAACACTTTTCCTTTCTTCTAAGTCACTATTTTCATACACTACTCTTTTATTAGAATCCTCTAGAGGCCAATCAGTAGAAGATATACGAAGCCACGCAGGTCCCGCCCACCATGAGGGAAACGCCATAAATTCTTCTGGGAGGAGACCCCGATATGCTGCGTCGGCGGGGTTCTCAAACGAACGTATGTGATGCCAACATTCCGGTGGAAGCCGTTCTTGAATGAGGCTCACTTTATTTGACACAAAGGTTTTCCACCGATGCGGAGAAGATCGAATCCAATTTAAAACAATTGTGGAGTCAGACCAAGCAAAAATACTATCGATGGTAATAAGGTGTTGAAACGTATTTCTCACCCATAACACAAGAGAAGATAACAACACCGCAGCACATAACTCAAGGCGAGGGATCGAGAAAGTCTTCAAAGGTGCAACCTTTGATTTGGCACAAAGTAACGAAACGATAACTCTACCATCTGGGTATGCAACAACGAAGATACACTACACTGGCGTAGCCTTGCTCTGAGGCATCGCAAAAAGAATGAAGCTGACATAATACAGACTTATGATCTGGCACTACAGCTCGAGGGATTTGCACCGAAGCAATACATGGTAATTGATCCTTATATTGCCGCCACCTGTTCACAATTTCTAGGGGAAGAGCATTATCCCATCCAACACCTAAAATCCATAACATCTGTATGAGACGTTTCGCAAAGAATATAACGGGACACAAGAACCCAAGGGGGTCATAAATACTAGCTAATTCCGATAAAATCGAACGCTTAGTACAACACCACTCACGAGATTTCACAACAAAGGAAAACGAATCTATCGAGGATTGCCAATGAAGGCCAAGAAATTTAGTAAAAGTATCCTTTTCAAGGTCAAAAGATAAACTATGTTTCGAACAATATTCATCAGGGATGGTTTCTAACAGAGAAGAATGGTTGCTTGACCATTTGCGTAATTCAAAACATCCTGAACTACATAATCCTAAAACTTGTCTTTGAAGTTCAACCGCATCTTCTATCGAATTAGCACCACAAACAAGATCATCGACATACAAATTATTGTCAATAGCTTGAGAAGCCAAGGGAAAAAGCTGTCGTCCTTCGTCCGCCAATTGCAACATGGTACGAATAGCGAGAAATGGAGCCGAAGAAACCCCATACGTCACTGTGTTAAGCTGATAAATTTGCACAGGTTCTGTACGAGAAAATCTCCAACATATTAACTGATAACGCCTTTGATCCTCGGCAATTAAAATCTGGCGATACATTTGCCGAACGTCACACGTAAAAACGAATGAATATACACGAAATTTAAGAAGAATGGCAGCAACGTCATTCTGAAGCTTAGGGCCTATCAACAGCGAATCATTGAGCGAAGTTCCATTCTCATCTTTGGCCGAAGCGTTAAAAACTACACGTATCTTCGAAACATTATTTTCAGTTTTGAACACACAATGATGAGGAATAACATAAGAGTTTAAACCTTTAGGAAGTACATCAAGAAGAGACATGTGACCGGAATCTAAATAATCTTTCATAAATTCTACATATTCTTTTCGAAGTACAGGATTAAAATCAAATTTACGCTCAAGAGTAAAAAGCCTGCGTTGAGTTATATCTAAAGATTTGTGAAAAATAGGTTCATCAGATTTGAATGGGAGAGAGACCTCGAAACGACCCTCGGGAGTTCTAAAATAAGTTTTCTGAAAATGAATTTTCGCCTGGTGTTCTTCTGGAGAAATAGAAATATTTTCAGGAACTTCCTCAAGTTTCCAGAATGATTTTAAAGTATCATCTGAACAAGGAGTATCAATTGCTGCAAAGAAAGATTGCAGTGGCTGAGGCAACATTGAAGTGGAAGCCGGTCCAACTAACATTACCCCAAAAATTGCATGAATACCAATGAGAGAACTATCACCATCTTGCTCAATACCCGGAAGCACAATTGAAGAATAAATGTCTGCACCCAACAAAATATCCACAGCACCTGGTTGGTTCCAGGTAGGATCTGCCAATTGAAATGGTTTCAAATGAACTATATTTAAAGGAGATAAGGTAGCGGAAGGCATATCAAAACAAATTGTAGGAAGAATAATAACATCCAAAGGTAATGGCAGTTGTAAAGAACCAAGAGGTCTAATCAAACAACGAGATACACCTAGAGAAGACCTAGTAGACATCTGTCCTAATCCTGCAATAGGAATTGAAGAACGAACACGAGGTAAATGAAGTCTACGAGCACAATTGTCGGTCATAAAACTTGCCATTGAACCAAAATCACACAAGCCTCTCACACGGTGAGGTTGACCATTCACATCTAAAATTTCCAAAATAACTGTAGACAATAATACAGTTTTACCTATCTGAGTATGTAGCACACTAGTACCCACATGTACCACAGGACTATCAGACGAATTCGAAGAAGTAGTCTGCGTTTCAGTTCGAGAATCACCACTATTAATGATAAAATGTAACAACGTATGATGTCTTTTCGCACAACTAGAGCAAGAAACTTGAGATGGACACGAAGCCACACCATGAGAATCTTTCAAACAATTAAAACACAAACGAGCACGTTTTACAGCCGCATGACGATCCCTAGGTGTCATGGACATAAACTGAGAACAACGATATACTAAATGATCTCCCTGACAAATGTTACACCCTACACGAGATCTCGAAACTAACTTTTGTGAACCACTGGAGGAAGCAGTTTGTACAAGTAAAGAATTAGGTTTAAAATATGAACCTTTAGATTGTTGTGGAAAATGAGGTTTGCCAACCGAGTCTCCTACACGAGATGATTTGAAACCTGATGAAATATTGGTTGATACCTTCGAGGTAGCAATAGTTTCTAGAACAACGCACTGTTTTAATAGGAAATCCTTCAAATGTGAATAGGTAGGAATTTCCATTGCATCACCATGTAGCTCGAAACGTCTACGAATTGCAGGAGGTAATTTGTCTTCTAACAAATCGACAACAATAAAATCCCAAGCTAATATGTCAAAACCCAAAGTATCTAAAATGGCTAAATTTTGAGAAAATGTATCCACAAGACAACGTAATTCTTTCGAGTTTTCGGAGGTCAAAGGACGATAATTTTTCAAAATATGCCAGTGACTGCTAGCTAACATACGCTTATTTGAATATCTCTCTATGACTGTTTTATAAGCTAACTGATAGTTTTCCGGAGTTAAAGGAATAGACTTCACTAAAGAAAGAGGTTCTCCATCTAGAGAAAGCAATAAATATTGAAACTTTTCAATTTCCGAAAGCTGTCTTTGGTTGTGTACTAAACTGTCATAGAGACTTATGAATGATTGCCAAGAGAGCAGATCACCAGAATACTTTCTAAGTTCTAATTTAGGTAGATTAACATTTAAACATGACTTTTCAAACTCAGTTGACTTTGCTTCAAGCACAGGTGCTTCTAACACTGGGGGGAAAATTGATTCAAAATGTACACACGATTCAAAATATTGATTTTCAACTTGTTTCCGAATAATCTCTTGTGCTAGCAAATCTGAGTCATTGGTCTGGGTAATAATTTTTAAATGCAAATCTTTAAACTCTTTGTACAATGTATCTAAAGTCCTATATTTTACTTTAAATAAAAATCGCAAATTCTCGTTAACACTTGCCTCACTTGCTAATTCAAAGATTTCCTCAATTTGCGAGATTGCAATTTGTCTAGCTAAAAATGTTTCCTTCTTTGGAGCCATAATTATAGACAATTAAACTCTAGCTGTATCTAATCAAAAATTTGTCAACACAAAGTACAAGTTGTACTGTTCAATAAAATTCAAAGAATACAAAGCAGCAACAAATACACAAAAATAATGAGCAGGCAAAAATAATAACAAACGCAGGTAATATAAGGTTGCAACGACCTTTATCACTAAATGCAAAATAAATATTTAAATATACCAAAACACCGTAAAACAACTCTATGCAAACGTTATTTTCTCAGTGAACTGTAACTAGTTTGTTAATCCAACGGACCGTTCTATCCGGCTCGAAGGACCAAAAATGAATCAATCTAATATCAAAATTACTATACAAATTCTAAGGACCTTTTGCTAAATCTGTCTACTAAGTTAACAAGCCAACCTTACCTGGTGTTTTCGGTATCAACTCGGCAGCTAGGCTCTTCAAAAAACTTCTTTTCTTCCTGTGACAAATTCGTGCACACAACACCCAAATTGACAAATTTTCTTCTGTCACACACAAACAAAAAACTGGACCACCAGATTATTGTTCAAATATTTATATATATTTGTTCTCAGTAAGGTGGCCGTCACGTCATAAACTTAAATAGCAAAAGGTTGACATACGTTGACGGAACAATATGCTCTTTCGTAAAACTGAAAATAAAATTTAGTTCCCTCTTGTAAAATCAATTCGTAGACATACTGTATACAGTTCTTATCAGTTTATTACAATAAATAAGTTAATTAAAATATCTTTCATTTCTCCAACTGCATTCCGATCGCTGTACTCGTTTTTCAACACCGTGTAATCTAGGAGGCAAATTTAGCTCGCTCGAGAACGAAGTTTCCAGGTACGAGATGTGGGGAGACGAAATATCGCCGGACCGAAATGTGGGGTACGAAATGTGGGGAACGAAATGTGGAGAACGAACTTTCCGCAAACCATACTTTATTATAACAT
>OW679199.1:14411336-14494242 GCA_940337035.1 Agriotes lineatus | reverse complement strand
TCATGTGCCCTGGCGGCGCGCTACAGAAAGTTTCGTTTTGCAACCGTTCTGATGCATCCATTCATTGTAGCTTTTAGGACCATTTATCCCAGGTAATTTAGTATACTAGTTTTAGAGCCAAATTCGAGTGCTGCTAGTACTACACAATATCAAACTTTGTCTGATAGTCATAGAAAGGAGGCTTGGCGGAATGTTGGTGACTTACGTAACTGTACCGAAAAATTTTACCATGCAATATTTCTCTCAATAGAGGCTCTTCAAGCCGCCTGGAATTTATGTTAGTCTGTTTGAACGTCACTTACCGTTATTTACTACTTTTGTCCATTACATTACGTTATTCTTTTTATTTACAAATTATTTGTTACCTACTTTTACTATTCTGGCGCCCGAATTTTGCCAGTTTATAGTAGTATTTATTTAGAAGTATATATATAATTTCGGCTATATACCGGCATTCGCTATTTACCGGTCCTCAAACTCCATACATCTCGGTTTTGGGCATCTTCATCTTGTAGTTGGTATACATTCATGGCTTCTCTAATACCATTATTCCAAGATCTTCTTAATCTGCCCCTTTACGTCTTCCTTGGGGAAACCATCTGAAAATACGTTTCGGCCATCTCTCATCTGTCATTCTCAGTAAGTGTCCAAACCATTTCAGACTTCTTCTTTCTATTCTATCTGTCACCTTATCCTGAGCTTCCATTCTTCGTCGGATCTCTTCATTCGTTACATAATCTAGTTTTGACCGGCCAAGGCTTCTTCGAAGATAATCCATTTCAACTGATTGTAGTTTCCTTTTGTATTCGCTATTGATTGTCCACATCTCGCATCCACCATTGATTTACCAATGTGCTTTTTGACGTTCGCTGATATATGCCTGTCCCACCATATTGAATTCAGACTTCCCAGTATCTTCCTACTATTTTCTATTCTCAATTTTATTTCCCCCTTGTCTATTCCATCTCTCGTTACTGTTGTTCGTAAATATTTAAATCGCTGGACTTGCTTAATTACTTCATTATCATTAATTAGCACTCGCAAATGGGCATCTGTGTTTATACCTAAATATTCAGTTTTCTTTATATTAACAGTTAGTCCCCATTCTTCGTATTTCTTATAAAGCCTTTTTAGCATAAATTCCAGGTCATACGCATCTTGTGCAATTATGACCTGATCGTCGGCGAAATTCAGTGTAAACAGATGATTGTCATTTATCGGTACGCCAATTCTTCGTACCCTATTTTTCCTAGTTTTCGAGAACTACTTCTAAATATGTGTTATTTAACACTGCTATTTAGCAGTGGTGATAGACTGCACCCTTGTCTTAAGCCTTTGGTGTATGTAAAGGGTTCTGCGAGATTCTTTCCGTTTTTAATATAAGCTCTATTATCTCGATACATTTTTTTCATTATGTTTATAAGTTGTTCATTGACGTTCATTATATGTAAAGCTTCCCATAGTTTATTACGAGGAATCGAGTCATACGCTTTTTTTAAATCAATGAAGGTCAAATGGGTTTCTTCTCCCACCGCTATTCTTTTTTCTGTGAGTTGTTGAAGCACGAAGATATTGTCAGTTCGTGATTTCCCTTGAGTGAAACCACTCTCTTCTTCACTAATTTTATCTTTTAGATTGTTTTGTAGTTGTGTTGTTAATACTTTCCCAAACAATCTACTGAGTGTGCTGTTGATGCTGAGGTCTCTATAATTATTTGGATCCTTTCTTGAAAATACATATAATATGGGAGATTTTCCACTCAGCTGGTATTTAGTTCTGCAGGAGACAGCTATTAAAAAGGAATGTTAGTCTAACTTTTAAGTTTTTTCCTCCATATTTTAGGAGTTCAGCTGGTATTTCACCTGGACCTGGTGCTCTCCCATTTTTCATGCCTTTAGAACATTTTCTATTTCTTCTTGCCTAATTGTAATTTCTGTATCCGCATTATTCATCATATTATTTTCAGTTTGGTACCCTCGTCTGTTCTCTACTAATAATTCCTTATAGTATTGGACCCAATTGTCTGTAGTGATAGATGGTGAACTGCTATTATTATTAGTGTCGCTTTTTATTGTTCTTAAGGATCTCCATACTTCAGTAGATTGCTTTCCACCTATCATACTGTCGATTTCTAAACATTTACGTTCCCTTGTTTCGTTTCTATGGTTGCTTATTTTTCTTTTTACTGTTCTGTTTGCATGTTTATATTCTTGTAGCAATTTGTCAGGTTATTTTGGTATTTTAAATAGCCACCTAGGCTTTAGGGAAGCGTGCCCGTATGCTAAACCCTTTTAGTTACTTATTTGGCTCCATCGCCTAATTCCAGAATCATGATTTTGCACATATTTGGCCCCAAACGCAGTATTTCTCGTCGGTTGGAGCCCCCCTCTGATGGCGCTTTGGCAGCCGAGCGTTATCGCTCGCAAGAATTCCGAATCTTCTAGAAAACACGCCGTTGCGGCGTGCTACCATCGTCGCCGGCATTAATTTGTTTCATTTTATCGCCTCGCGATTGGCTGCCGAGGTATAGTCACGTGGGGACGCGACCGATGTGACCTGTGGCAGCGTTTCCCTCTGGGCAGTTGATCGCAGCCCGTTGCAGAGAGCGTTCGTGTGGTGGTTGTGTGGGAGTTCCGATTTGTTTTCGGCGTAGCGTGGGTGCTTCTTGAGCCCAGTTCCTGCTCCCGTAAGTAAGGGATCGTGCCCCCTTCATCTCGACCTTCGAGGATCTGTCCCGCAGAACGAAAGTGGCCCATTTTTCGTCGTCTAGCTGTACGCGTCCTGACGCGTCTCACGTCGCCATTATGGCGGATGTCTACTCATCCCTATAGCCGTCGAACATCGAATGTACCTGCCACCTAAGACTGCAGCCTGTCGCAACTCAACTGTACCAGGCTCCTCGACCACCTACATATTAAGGTATGTGTCTTTGAACTGATTACCGCTGTGAACGCGAGTGTACCTGTCCCGCGGAGAGCATTAAGCCCCGCGTACGAGCTGTATTGGGACGCCGAGAGCGAGCCCGTCACGTCTCTTGTGCCTACAGGCACTGTCGTCATATTTGTGCGTTCATTCCAAATTACAGACTGTCTATTTTACAAGGGCTTGCATTACTGTTTGCTGCATAAGGCGTCGCGCCCGCATATTTGTACGTTCATTCCAAATTACAGACTGTCTATTTTACAAGGGCTTGCATTACTGTTTGCTGCATAAGGCGTCGCGCCCGCATATTTGTACGTTCATTCCAAATTACAGACTATCTATGTTACAAGTGCTACTTTGTTCATTACTGTACGTTGCATAAGGCTTCGCGCCCACATGTTGCGCATTCATTCCGGACTTTAGATTGTATCTTTACACGAGCTTGCGCCTAGTGCTACCTTGTTTATTCTGAACATCTGTCGCTAGGTTTAGAGCGCGCGCCAGCTGGTGTTTTCTTAGATATAATCTATTTATAGATATAGGGCGACGCACTCCGCTGCCCCATTGTAACCCGTGAGTCAATACATGATTTGTTAGTTAAGGGAACTATTGTTTTGTTTCGACTTGTGCATGTTCTGTTTCAGATAAGCGCCCCTTCAGTGTACTGATTATTGTGCGACGGGACGAGGGAGCTTTGAGCGTACAGGTGGGTGAGACAGCTGCGTAGTCGCGGTCGGTTTGGCACCTAATTACAATCCTTGCATAAGGCAATCTCGAAATTGTTATTTGACCTTGCAACTCTTGAGTAATCCTATCGTCGGAGTATTTTGCGTGCTTCGCTCCCGTCTAACCGTCCAGGCCCGGTTAGTCGGGTTAAGACAGGCTTGGTGGCGCCCTCATAATTCTGACTTACCCTATATATATATGCCGCAACACGCTTGCCCAGAACGTATCGTGTGACTCACGCCCGACTCCCTGAGCGTTCCAGCCGTGGCCTTTAGCCTATTTTTAGCCGATCTCAGGACAAGTGTGCCAGTTTTTCAGGACTGATTCCGTGGTGCGATGCTCACCTTGGGTGGGTGTCCTAAAGTTCTTTTAATACCGTAACAAATTCTATTCTCCTTAAGGAGAGACACTTGTGATAAGCTTTGTTTTTTCTTCGATAAGTTCTTCGATTCCGTCATTCCACCAATATGGTTTCCCTTTCTCCTTTGTTTTCTCCACTTCACCTAATGCTTCTTTGCTGCTTGGCGAATCGCTTGCGCTAGTTTCATGTGTTCAATTTCTATATCGTTATCTTCGCTACTCATTTGTAGTATAAGTTTTAGTCGATTTCTGTATAGTTGTTGAATACTGTCGTCTTTCAGTAGATGTAACTTATATTTAGCTGTTGGTTGTGTTGTTCGTATTTTTTAAATTTCTTGAGATGTTTTTTGTTTCTTCCAGAAAGGAGATATTACGATCTTTGATGCTACCAAATAATGGTCGGACCCACAATTTGCCCCTCTTTTAACTCGAACATCGCTTATTTTAATATTCTGTTGTTGCTTCGTAATGATATAATATAAAATACATTTTTGATTATGTGAGGGTCTCTCCCAATTATACTGATGTATGAGTTTATGATTGGAGTTGAGTTGAGCGTGCGAACGAGTGCGGTCGCAAATCGAGGTGTGGTGTGTGATAAATAAATATTTCGTAAATTAGAAGTGTATAAAGTGTGGTTCAAAGTGATAAAGGTTACTAAAACCGCGGGTAAACTGCAGGACTAGTTTAACATACAGGGGTTAAAAAATACGGGCGTAACGTGAAATAAATTACACGACGGCCGCGGCCGAGATACGAGAACGGCTATAGAGGGCAAATTTGCTAGCCCGCGCACGGGCGGACCGTAATATCGCGGCGACAACAGAGCCAAACGCTAAACGCCTGAGCTCGCTATCGCAAACGTAGATAAAGATAAATAAATATTAATATTTAAACCAAAATACAACCGCATAAAATGGAGCGTATGCTGGAAGAGATCAAACAAAAGCTAGATAATATGGACAAGAGGTCTGAACGCATAGAAGAAAAATTTGATAAATATCAAGAACAACTGAAAAAAATTGCAAATGAGAACGCTGAAATCCGACAGGAAAATAGAAAATTGAAAGAAACAATAAAAGAACAAGAGAGTAGGCTAGACCTTCTAGAAAAAGAAATCAGAAAGAAGAAAATTATAATCCAAGGAATACAAGATTCTGAAAATGAGGCAGACCTGGAACTAAAAGAAAAAGTTAGAATAGTACTGAGAGATACCAATGCATCGATAAACTTAGAGACGGAAACGCAGGAATTACGAAGACTGGGAAATTTTGAAGCTACACGAACAAGGCCAATACTTTGCGAACTAACGACTTGGAACAAAAAACTCGAGATTATGAAAGCTGCTAGGAATCTCAAGGACTCAAAAAATTCACATGTAAGAATTACGGAAGACTTTACTAAAAAAGTGAGGGAACAACGGAAATCCCTAATAGAACATCTGTGGGAAGCAAGACAGAGCGGACAAAGGGCTTTTCTTAACTACAATAAATTAAACATACAAGGGATTAATTACACATACGAACAGCTATCTAAAGAGGAAAACAAGAAAAAGGCAGAACTATAAGCCAACGCTCTCCCCAAGATGAAAGCCAAAAGGAGAGTGAACAAATACGAAAGGCGACAAAAAACTACTAAGAACCAATAACCGCGAGGAACAAAAAGAAGACGAAAACTGCTATGAATTAAGGACTCACGATTTAAGAAGAAATAACGAAAAATATATAGGAAAGAAGCAAATAAAAGATCATCGGAAAAAAATTGGGCGTACCGTGCGGAATAGCAAAACAGCAACTAATGAAATTGACACACGTAATATAAAATACCTGGGATGCTGGAATGTAAGGACAATGTTCCAGAGTAGTACCACAAAACAGGTAGCAAAAGAAATGGAAACATATAGAATAGAAATTCTGGGACTTAGCGAAACCAGGTGGACGGGATATGGAGAAATTATCCTACAGGATGGAAAAAAACTGATCTATTCGGGAAAAACAGAAGAAAATGCGAAACATGAGCTGGGAGTGGCACTAATGCTAGGAAAAGAAGCAAAACACTCGCTATTAGAATGGGAGCCAATATCCGAAAGGATCATTACTGCAAGATTTAAAGCCCGTTTCTTCAACCTAACTGTAATAAATGTACATGCACCCACAAATGTAGACACAGAGGAAAATAAAGAAGACTTCTATGAAAAATTACAAAAAGTATACGACGATCTCCACAAAAAATACAGAAATGACGTAAAAATGCTAATGGGAGATCTGAATGCAAAGATTGGAAACGACAACACAGGAAGAGAAAGAATAATGGGAAAGGAGGGCCTAGGTGAGACAAACGAGAATGGAAACATGTTTATAGATTTCTGTGCTGTAAACAACCTAGTAATAGGTGGCAGCTTGTTCAAGCACAAAAATATTCACAAACTGACCTGGATTACACCTAGTGGAGCGACAGGAAATCAAATAGACCATGTAACAATAGACGGAAGACACAAAAACTGTTTACTAGATGTAAGAGCAATGCGAGGAGCAGACGCTGGCTCTGACCACATGCTAGTTCGGGCCAAATTTAAAATAAGATTAAAGGCACAACCCAAACAAATACATAGCAGGATAAAATACAACATACAGTGGCTAAATCGGGACAAAGAAATGCAGAAAGACTATCAGAATAAACTAGAAGCTAAATATAATAATATGGGAGAAATAAAAGACATATCTATAGAAGAATTATGGAACAAATACAAAAGCGCCTTAAAGGAAACGGCGGAGGAAGTAATTGGAGTTAAAGTAAAAACAATCAAAGACTGGATGTCACAACAAACATGGGACATGATCGAAGAAAGAAAAAATATTAGACAAAGGATATTAACAGAAACAAGAATGGAAGAAAAAGCAGAACTACAAAAATTATATTGGAATAAAAATAAACAAGTTAAGAAAAGTGCAAGGACAGATAGAAGAATACAACGGGAAGAAACTTTAAAAAAAGCAGAAAAAGCTGCATCACAAAATGATATGAAAACGCTATACGACACAACAAGACAACTAATAGGAGAAAAACAACAGCGGAGTCGCACATACGTGACACAGACGGAAAATTACTGAAATCTGAAATATCAATACTTAATAGATGGAAGAAATACTTTTACAACATATACAAGAGTCAAGATATAACTAAAGGAGATCTGAATAAACAAGAAGTGTACCAGAGGTTAAACGTGAATACAGAGGAAATAACAAGGGAAGAAATAGAAACCTCAATTAAAAAACTTAAAAACTGCAAAGCAGCTGGCATAGACGGTATTCCCAATGAACTGATCAAGACAGGAATGAAATTGAACATTGAAATTTTACACAAACTACTCAACAGAATCTGGAACGAAGAGATAATTCCCAAAGAATGGACTGAAGGGCTAATTACAAAAATACCAAAGAAAGGGGACAAAACAAGATGTGAAAACTGGAGGGCTATTACACTACTGAGCACAACAAGTAAAATATTAACACAGATCATACTAGAAAGAATGAGAAACGAGGTAGAAAGACAACTACGAACAAACCAAGCTGGTTTCCGACCAAGAAGATCCTGTGTGGACCATATATGTACGCTGAGGATAATTATCGAAGAAGGCATAGAATGGCAAAAAGAAATACATTTCGGCTTCATTGATTTCGAAAAAGCCTTTGATAAAATCAATAGAGACATTCTTTGGGACACCCTCAAAATATATGGGATACCAGATAAAATTACGAAAATAATAAAGCTACTATACGAAGATTATACGGCAAGAGTAGTACACAATGGGAAACAGACAGAAAAAATAAGCATAGAAAGTGGCGTAAGGCAAGGCTGTACATTATCACCCATACTATTCCTCCTTGTAGTAGATCGTATCATGAAACTATCAATAAACAATAGCATGGGACTTACATGGAGATTTGGGCAAGTATTAGAAGATCTCGAATTTGCGGACGATATATGCCTCATAACGGAAAAATTACAACACATGCAAGACAAGATTAATATCCTAAAAAATACAGCAGAACAGACAGGGCTACACATCAACATAGCAAAGACAAAGACGCTACGTATAAACTCTAGTGACCCCACCGAAATTAAGCTGGAAAAGAAACCACTGGAAAATGTGAATGAATTCGTGTACCTTGGAAGTGTGATTGAGGACAGTGGAGGAAGTAAAAAAGACATTAAAAGGAGAATAGGTAATGCACAGGCAGCATTCAACCAACTGTGGAGGATATGGAAATCGAACGAAATAACCTTAAAAACTAAAATGCGGATTTTTAATACAAATGTGAAAAGTGTCCTCCTGTACGGAAGTGAATCTTGGGCGCTAAACAAAACTCAAACCCGACAAATACAAACATTTATAAACAAAAGTGCAAGAAGAATCTTAGGAATATACTGGCCGAATAAAATAACGAACGAAGAATTATGGAGAAAAACAGACCAAGAACCAATAGAAATAACAATAAAAAGAAGAAAATGGAGATGGCTGGGCCATACCCTCAGGAAACCAAATACAGACCTTACAAGACAAGCAACAGAATACACCATACGGGGAAAGAGAAAACAGAAAAGACCAGTAAAAACATGGAAGAGATGCATCGAGGAAGAATGCAAAACAGTAGGCAAGGAATGGAATCAAGTGAAAAACATAGCCAAGGATAAACGAGAATGGAAACAACTGGTCGAAAATATTTCTACTCATTAATATCAACTCAACTCCAACGCGAAAGACCACAATTAAAACAGAAAAAGGATAGAGATGCTGCGCAGAATTAGCAAAACTGCCAGCATACAAACCCTGCTAAAGAAACGCTAAGCGCCCTATGCTCCCCAAGGAGTCAAAAGGACCAAAGAAGAAGAAGATGAGTTTATGATTAAAGAATGTGTTCCATATCTTTAACTTGTATTGTATGTAGGTATTTATCAATCTGCTTCCGTTATCGTTTTCTTCTGCTTCGCCAAATTGACCCACCACACTGTCCTTTTTCCTCACTCCTACTTTAGAGTTCAAGTCACCTGCTACAATCAGTTGTTGCCTATTTTGTATCTTGTCTAACTGTTCTGTAACTGTTTGATAAAAGTCGTCTTTCAAGCTGGCCGTAGTATCATCTGTTGGAGCGTAGAGTACTATTATTACTATTTCGTGGTTCTTAATCTTTACCGTTAGTCTTAAGCATCTTTCTGATACTGCGTCACAATCTATTATTTTTTTACTATGTTCTTTCTTTATCGTTATTGCCACTCCCGCTTTTGTGTGTTCTGATTTAGGAACGCCCGACCAGTATAGTTCATAGTTATTCATCGACTTTTTCCCCTGTCCTCTTCGTTTGGTTTCTGTTAGACACAACATATCCATGTTGAGCTTATCTATGTCTCCCCATATTTCTTCTTCTTTATTTGAGATGCCTTGTATATTCCATGTGCCGCTTTTCCATGTGCATTTGTCAAGCATACGTCGTCGACTGTAAGATCCGTCCTGTGTACGAGGCTTGGAGTTTGGTTTTTTAGCATTTTACAGTTTTTCTAACAAACCTGGAGCTGCCCGCAGTTAACCCCCAACCTGGAGGACCAGATTTTTTTATTTAGGGTTTATTCCCTCAGTCGAAAGGTTGCGGTTTTATGGCGCCGGAAATTCTCCCTTCACCAGTTCTCTTTAGCTACAGTCTATTACTACTACAGTCAGGAGGTACGACGAAAACGTGAGAATAGGGTTTACTGGCAGAGCTGCTAAGAAGAAGTGCAGAGGCATTTCTCGAGATTTGAAGGGAAGTCCTTATTCGACATCCGCATCCCTCTTGAGGCCATACCAGCCATTAACTTCCTTTAGGACCTTTAGATATAATATTTTTATACTGGGTACGCCCTCTTGTGTTAATTATTGTGATTTTTAAGCTGCGTGGATTTGGTATTATATTATTGGTTATTATACTATTTTACCATATGTAATTTTTAGTTACTGAAAATCATTTATGACCTGGCCTTTCAGTGAGTTTGGTTCAAATTATACAGTTATTTTTAAGGTTCCGAGTTGTCGTTATTGCCGCACTTTGTAATTTTATTTTATTTAAGCTTTTGTGAAAGAACCTACACCGTCTCCAGTGAATTACCGGGCCCTTAGATATGCCCCTGTAGTCACAATAGTTTAAAACTAATTTTAAACTCTCATATCAATCCTCTTCAGACAGTTTAAGTAATAAGCTTCAATTCGTGTTGCTGTTGATCTTCTCCGATAATACTCTACCCATACTTTAACCAGGGGACTTCACTTCGTGTAATAGCATTCAGTTGCTCTTGAGATTAATCTTTGTAATCTTTAGAATCGATTTTGGCCTATAAATTTACATGTTATATTAATAATAATAATGGGGAGGCACTAACACCCTATGAAGGAGCTTGGCCTGCAAGGCGGAAGTTCAGAGCTTCCGTATCCTCGCTGGTTATTATAAATAACATTAATAACAACAAATAAACCTTGTATACCTTAAATACAATTTTTTCAGATGTTCTATTGCAGGTGTTTTTGAAGACTTATTTCTGACGACTGAGTTAATTCGTCAAAGGTATCACGTCCATTTTGCTTTATTAACGTACTTTCAATAGTAAATCCCACAAGCCGAAGAAGTCGTACCTCGCGGTCGGTGGTTCTTCTGAAATCCTATGTATTTTTGTAGCACCCTAATCAGCTACCCAAATATTCTAGTATCGCATGATGATCCAACTTATTACTATTTATCGTATCCTTGCAACCTTACAACTGTAAAACTAGGTATTTTAGATTATCTTCTGTTTTAATATTTTTACGCTTACCGCAATAATAATTAGTTCACGTTTTCAATTATTTCTGTAAGAACAATCGCTAGAAATACATAATTTTCACAAAGGTATTTTTACCTAATTTGCAACGTTTCGTTGATTCAGTTTCACGCCACTTTATTATATACTACGTTGTTAACAAAGCTACTTTTTCAATTGATACTTTTTAAAACCAATGGCGAACACCAGCTCAGCGTTCTCAAATGTGTCAAAGGAGAACGGAAATATGAATTTGTTAAAATAGAGACATAACTACGATTCGCTCACAACGAAGCATCGCCTTTATGTTGTAAATTTAATTCAGCACTAATCCATTCAGCACGGCAAAATTGCACCAAGGTAAAGGAACTATGAACAATGCGAGCGGACTTTTATTTGAAACTGAGCTTGCAGTTGCGAAAGCTCAACTCGACGAATGCGAAACAAGTAACAAGCTGCTCTCCACCGAGTGAAGATGTTTGCCGTACCGACTCACAACTCTCGATTAAACACATTGTTATCGTGCGGGTGCATATTCAATATCCATGTCTGATGTGTGTCTGCAGATAATTCTACACAATGAAATACCAGCTCCTCGCGCTGCAAGATTTCCCAACTCAGAACAAACAGCGACTACGTTGCTAATGCTGAACAAACAAATTTTATACGTATGTCAATAATTTTAGAATTACACTGCAAATAACGAGTTGGGCCTAATAGCTTGCTTTAAAATGTGCTTCGGGTAGCGTCATAACCTTTAACTCTGCTCGCAACCTTTTAAAACATGGCAAACAGATAATTGCGATGAGAATGTGTTGCTTTAATCCATCTCCCTGCAATCAAATAATCATATGATATTGTATTTATTTGTTTCTCACTTGTAAACATCAATTTATCAAGTCACTGTATTCACCTTGAAAATGTTTCTTAACTGGCTAGCCAGTAAAAAATTTACTGGCTAGCCAGTTATATTTTACAAGCGTGCTCATAGATAAATGATAGCGTGCAAAGCCAGAGTTGTCTTCCTTAGTATGTGTCATATTGATGAATTTAGTTGCTTGTCAGTTTGACATTTTGAATAAATGGTAAATTTCTAGTTATTTACAAGTGAGGAACAAATAAAATATTCAACAATACACGCCAGGTAACCATTTTTACTGGCTCAAGGATATGACAGGCTCGCCTAACGGCTCGCCAGTCATCCCAATCCTATCGCCAGTAAAAACTGTTTTACCTGGCTTGTAATGTTAAATACTATTATTTGTTTCTCACTTGTAAACATCAATTTATCAAGTCACTGTATTCACCTTGAAAATGTTTCTTAACTGGCTAGCCAGTAAAAAATTTACTGGCTAGCCAGTTATATTTTACAAGCGTGCTCATAGATAAATGATAGCGTGCAAAGCCAGAGTTGTCTTCCTTAGTATGTGTCATATTGATGAATTTAGTTGCTTGTCAGTTTGACATTTTGAATAAATGGTAAATTTCTAGTTATTTACAAGTGAGGAACAAATAAAATATTCAACAATACACACCAGGTAACCATTTTTACTGGCTCAAGGATATGACAGGCTCGCCTAACGGCTCGCCAGTCATCCCAATCCTATCGCCAGTAAAAACTGTTTTACCTGGCTTGTAATGTTAAATACTATTATTTGTTTCTCACTTGTAAACATCAATTTATCAAGTCACTGTATTCACCTTGAAAATGTTTCTTAACTGGCTAGCCAGTAAAAAATTTACTGGCTAGCCAGTTATATTTTACAAGCGTGCTCATAGATAAATGATAGCGTGCAAAGCCAGAGTTGTCTTCCTTAGTATGTGTCATATTGATGAATTTAGTTGCTTGTTAGTTTGACATTTTGAATAAATGGTAAATTTCTAGTTATTTACAAGTGAGGAACAAATAAAATATTCAACAATACACGCCAGGTAACCATTTTTACTGGCTCAAGGATATGACAGGCTCGCCTAACGGCTCGCCAGTCATCCCAATCCTATCGCCAGTAAAAACTGTTTTACCTGGCTTGTAATGTTAAATACTATTATTTGTTTCTCACTTGTAAACATCAATTTATCAAGTCACTGTATTCACCTTGAAAATGTTTCTTAACTGGCTAGCCAGTAAATTTTTTTATATTTTACAAGCCTGCTCATAGATAAATGATAGCGTGCAAAGCCAGAGTTGTCTTCCTTAGTATGTGTCATATTGATTAATTTAGTTGCTTGTCAATTTGACATTTTGAATAAATGGTGAATTTCTAGTTATTTACAAGTAAGGAACCAATAAAACATTCAACAATACACGCCAGGTAACCATTTTTACTGGCTCAAGGATATGACAGGCTCGCCTAACGGCTCGCCAGTCATCCCAATCCTATCGCCAGTAAAAACTGTTTTACCTGGCTTGTAATGTTAAATACTATTATTTGTTTCTCACTTGTAAACATCAATTTATCAAGTCACTGTATTCACCTTGAAAATGTTTCTTAACTGGCTAGCCAGTAAATTTTTTTATATTTTACAAGCCTGCTCATAGATAAATGATAGCGTGCAAAGCCAGAGTTGTCTTCCTTAGTATGTGTCATATTGATTAATTTAGTTGCTTGTCAATTTGACATTTTGAATAAATGGTGAATTTCTAGTTATTTACAAGTAAGGAACCAATAAAACATTCAACAATACACGCCAGGTAACCATTTTTACTGGCTCAAGGATATGACAGGCTCGCCTAACGGCTCGCCAGTCATCCCAATCCTATCGCCAGTAAAACCTGTTTTACCTGGCTTGTAATGTTAAATACTATAACGCTTAATATTTTCATAGACGTGGTTACATATAGTACAGAACTATAACAATTAAAAATTATTGTAACCTAGAGGCAAGTCTCAAGAAAAATTAAACTAAAGTCAAAGAAGCAACAAAGATTGTCATAAGTTTTTCAGATATAATGGGATTGTCTCAGAAATTATTCAAGTACTTAAGTTCAATGAAAGGGAGGGAAGAGGGCACCTGCTAAAAATATGCAACATGAAATGAAAAACAAAAGAATAACAAATTATTGAAAAATTGCAGTGATTATTCCGATATATAAAAAGGGAAACACCAAAGAATATGACAACTACAAATGCATTTCCTTTCTTGGTGCCCCAGTAAACTGTATTCTAGAATACTGGAAGAGCAACTAAGAACCTAATTGAAACATCAGTCGGAAGAAGCACAATGCGATTTAAGACCGAATAGAAAAACCTAAGACGTAATATTTACCATTGGGCAGATTTCAGAGGAAATTACTGAGCACCTGTGTTTTCTAGGTACGTAGAGCTTACTGTAACCTTAAACTGCTTTATAATAACAGACATGTGTTAAGTAAAAATGTCAAAAAATTGCTGTGTGACTCATTGGTGTTGTCCCAGTTCAATTATTGTGATGTTGTATATGATCCTTGCATTGACAGCGCTACTTAAGAGAAAATTCAATTAGTTCAAAATTCGTGCTTAAGATTTATATATGGAATAAGGAGGCGTCAACATATTTCACATAAAATCAAAGAAATTAGCTGGCTCAGTATGGAAAATCGTCGGATTTTACATGCTGCTGTTCTTTATCATAAAATTCTAACTATGAAAACTCCGCCATATCTTTATAATAAAATTAAATTTAGGACAGATGTTCATACTCTAAATCTGAGGCACAGAGGATTATTAAGTGTACCGATCCATCGCACGGAATTATTTAAACGATCATTTTCTTATAACGTCTGCAAAGTATATAACTCGGTTCCTTCAGATTTTAAAAAGTTGTCATTATTGTCCTTCAAACATCACATGTCTCTATGGTTATACAAAGTGTAAGATACACGCAACAGGTTTGTAACATGTGAGAAATTATTTTCTTCATTAAATAAACCTATGCCGTGCAGTACCCAGCTGTTTTACGAAAGCTTCTATTAGTTTGATGAATGCATGCTAAAATGAAATATGTATCTATAGCATGGCCGCTCTAGATACGTTTATTCAAAAATATATGTAAATAACTATTAAATTGGTGAGGTAGTATGGAAGAGCAGGGGTTCCCATTTTGGGAACTTACTGAATGCTATCTCTTTTCCTGTGCAAATCGATCCACATTTATTTTGTTTTATTTAAGATTATTTCTTTTGTGTATTTTAGTTGAGCAGGAAATAAAAAACTATTATTATTATTATTATTATTATTATTAAAACAAACATTCGATATAGTAATAAGGAAACAAAATTTCAAGATGCTAAAGAAACGAAAGCGCCGGACTAAGCAGAGCCATCAAAAGTGTATACCGAAATTTCAAAAACAGAGTCAGAACAGTGTTATGTCAGTTTGCAAGATCGACGCCGCCACTGGTTTTATGCCAGCGGAAGGGGTTGATGCATTGAAGTTTTTCACGCGAAGGATCGTTAGCGTGGGGCAAAAGTCAAATAACTAGCGTCGTCTAGTTAGAGTGCAGTTCGAAATCTTCTCGTTTGCTTGCGGTGTGATGTGCTATGTTGGAATATTTCGGACATCTTCGGCCATTTTCACCAGATACATAAACTTCTCAGGCATTACAATATTGTGGAGTCTTGTTCCCGTCCAGTTAATATATCAAAGAGCATCATTCTTACTGAATTTCGCCTGTCACTCCCTGCCTTTTGCGTGGAGAAGGATAGCATTGTCGGCTGGCCAGTTCAGGAAGACGGCGTGTAGCTCTTTAAGTACTAACCCATGATTAAAAGCTAAAAGGGAGGTTAACCAACCTCTACCAATTAAAGGCAGTGTATCTCGGCATGCAACTGAGAATTCGTAAACTCAAGGTTTGTGCTACCCACTCTGAAAGAAAGCTCAAATCAAACCCAGGTAATTCAAATTCAAAATATCAAAGGTAATTATTAGCACAGGCTTGCGAGAACAATAGCTTACAAAACAGGATAACCAGAGGTACACATATATGCTATACAAATACTACAACAGTTTAAAAATAAGTGCGGTGGTGATCAACATCGGCTTCGGTGTTGGAAAATCATCTACATAGCGGCGGGAGTCCGAAATTCTGACTGACTTTGGTAGCAATTGGGTGAAGCCTTCAGCACTGGTTCACTATTTGCAGCGTCATATAACTTCACTTAAAAAAGGAACACAAAACCTGTTCTTAGTTACATCTGATTGAGCCACCTCTGCACATTCTGGGAGATTATGTGATGACCCAGATAACCGGTGGCGGTATGCCGCCCAAACATCCGAAGGTCGGAATTGTAAGTGTTACATTCAAGTCAGATCAATTCCGACGTTCTCAATTGCGAGAAGTGCAATTTTTGAGAAGCTCAGAACCTAAGATTTTCAGGGGCTAAGAAGCTAAGATAGAATCATAGATGCTTTCGATAAAACACGAGGCGAATAGCTTCGACCGACTTACCCCAAATTAATTTGGACCACGTGTAGCAGTACATATCGTAGCTTCTACAGGAATATCGTTCAATATTAATTAATCCTAATAGATAGGCAACTTTAAGCGCAAGACCAGTAGGAGGGGTTGCCTACCCTTTTTGAAATTTAATTTAGAAGGCCCATGGTTACGCTAATAAAAAGACAATAAATAACAAAAATTATTACTTCCTGTTTAATTGAGAAAGCAAAAGGGCGCTTCTCTATGCAGAAGCGAAGCAAATTGAAAATCCTAGCTTAGAAAGGATACAAGCAGACAATAGTAAGCCTTTATTTAACTCATACAGCATAGTATTAAAACATAATAATTTTTCAGGCAGATAGGATAAATTCCACAAACATTTTCTTTCTGAAAAGGGCAGTTATTATATAACTGGTAGGTAGACGGCAAACTAATACATACAAATCGTAATAGAGGGTTTTCCTTGATTCAGCTCTTAGTGTCACCTCTTTGACCACCAGCTCTTAGGGCTTCCTCTTTGACTACCAGCTCGTCGGTCTTTTTCATTTGACGCCAGTTCTGGTCAGTTGTATATTCGCCATGGAGAAGTGTGTCGATAAGTTACGAACAATAAGGAAAAGAGAGGACGCAATTATAAATCTATAACCAGTTAGGAGATCACTCACCAGTCAAGGGCAACTTCTTTGGTTCGATGAGGAGTTCTTCATAGTTAATGTTGGCAGATGGAGAGGTCCAGGTTCAAGGGTTCTCTGCATTAACCGTATGTTAGTCCTGAAAGGGTTTAATATCGTTAGTTAGACTTAAACTCGCGTCATAGCTTAAATATAATTAAATTAGGGCGTAAGCCTTAAGAATATTCAATAACAGATTAGTTTCAAGTAAAAACAATAGTTACTTACCAGGTGATGTGGCCTGAAGTGAGATTGCGTCGTTCTGTGACTGTCAAGTTGGTTTTTGGGTCACTTGTCAAATAATAAGTTTTTTTTTATAAAGGACCTTTCTTATACTACATGGAATGATACCAATTAAACTAAATACCGATCATTAATCGTAATTAAGACATAGGAAAGAGAAATACGAGGGTATAGAGAGCTCTTTATATTTTCATCTTACGAACTGGAGGTTATTAATTAAATAGGTATAAGAAATCTCCTAGATACTGATAGATTCATTAATCCTAACGTTTTATTAGAACAAATTCTAACTTGTCAGAGAAGAATAAAACTTGCTAAATAATTACATAATGTGTATTAAAATTAGAAAGGTATAAGCCTCTAATGAATAACCATTGATTTGTGGACTGTTAGAAAGAATACGTAACCTTTGTAAACTTATTGAATTTAAAACTTTTTAAATAAAGTTATGGCGCCCATTTCTTCTGATTAATGAACTTTTACCTTTATATGAAAGTGAAACGAACTAAAAATCCCACAATTGTTAAACCCTGATGAGAAACCGTATCTTGAGCTAGTCGGTGAAGTGTAAGCCTTCAAAGGTAAGTAAGGATGAGGGGTACACACGTTTATGTAACGATTGGTGAAGCGCGGCAACTCGTCGTGAGAAAATAGCTCTCAATACAACTGCCAGGGCTGCATCGTCCACATATTAGGCGAGGGCGAATTGAAAAAGCAAGTAGGCGGGGAGAAAGAGCGCGCAATTCAAAACCTGTAATACAGACATTGGAAACAGAACTGTGAACATTTTTGAAGCGCAACCTAACGTAACAAAGCAAAAACAAATGTAGTTCTTATTTTTCGCAGAAATATCCCATAATGCCCTAAGAGCCCTAAGAGCCTTTAGAAGTCTACTCTTCTGGGTTGCCGGCGTCGTTTTTTGAAGCAAGAAGCACAAGAAAAAAACCGCCTGTTTATTAGAAAGAATTACGTTCATATTACAGAACCATTTTACTAGGAAAACTCTTCAGCATGTAGAATTACACCACAATGCAACTTCTATAAAACCCTGTATATGATCTGAACCAGACACAATTCGTTGAAAATCCCTAACCACACAAATATTTAACAATCACAAAGTATGTATTTCGACAGTTAAGCTGTCATCTTTAGTAGCCTTGAATATCCCGAAAAAGTTGGCCAAAGATATGCACTTCCCCAAATCCCCAGTGCAAGTCAGCACTTCCACGCATTCCAACGGTATTTATACTATATGAACTGTATGACGTGTACTATGCGACTAATCAGGTTTCAACTTCAACAGGTAAAGATCAGAGAGACCATCATTAAGCTGCTTGTGTTTCGAGTCTTCTAATGATTGACCGCTTAATAGACCTAAATTTTGAGCGCATCCCTATCTGGGGTGTGCGATCGCTATTTGGAAATCGGTCTTGTCATAACACCATCGACACTGAATTCTGTAGTTTTATATCCCACCGTAACGTCATGCGTGAGGTAGTGTTATATTGATCTCTTACGGGTCTTAGCCTTTGTAGCTGTGTCCGACTGGATTGGTATTTATCCTGATGTATTTAGGAAAGCCGCATCAGATTTCATACTGTGTGACTCCTCGTGAAGCAAAATACAGTACGCGTCTTCAGCGAAGTCTTCCAACGCAGCGCCGTCAAGAAGGTTTTTCTGTTGTCCCTTATTACATCGTCAGCAGACAAAATACCGTTATGACTCCCTACAAAATAGTAAATTTTTTTCCATGTGTCTACTAATTTGACTATCGCGAGAGAGCGTGTTCCTCCAGTTTAAGACCCTTCCCATTTCCATTAGCTAGTTGGCTAAGCATTAGGCTTCTTGTAGGTCATAGACAAGAATTTACTCGGAACAGCAATATTAGAGTGAACCGGGATCGAGTTCGAAGGTTGTGCACTAGATGATGAAAATTATACGTAGTAAGAGTATTTCCGGAAATAATAATATAAGCCAATGAGTTCGTTTTACTAGCAAAAATAGCCTACTACTCCTCTAGTTGTATATTTTTCTTTGTAATTTGAACTGGTAATATTGCACAGCAAAATATCAGTGTTATGTTTGTCCTTCAACCGAATTGTATTTTTCCAATGTAGTTTAATGTCTCAATAATGATAACCGACCGACCTGTGCCGTTATATAGTTCAAAATATAAGTAAAAGCTAACATGATTTTTTAAGAGCTCAATTCCGACAATTATTATAAAAACAGTAGGCTCTTAGTTATGCAGTTTGCGGATGAACCGTGCCGGCAACCAATGGCGGCAATTATTTCAGGCACAAATAAATTCACCGATTTTGTTTGTGCGTTTAAATTTAGTTCTTTAATTGGTACATTTGGCATTTATTTATTTATTTTGGTTGTGTACGTCTGTAGTACCTACGTATGCCTACGTTTTCCTGCATTTGTGATTATTCGTTTGTTATAGTTCTCCGTGTACTCTCTTTCAGTCTTTGCCTCGAATAATCGAGCCTTCTGTAAATTCATGTAATAATGATAATATGATATTGCTGTGTAATAGGTACCAGCAATGTTGAATGTCTCGATAGTCGAGGCCCTGAAAACCTTTAATTAGGAAATAATGCATCATGTTTCTCACGCTGTGCAACATTGACAGTGAAGATACATTGACGGAAGTCTTACACGATTGCCAGAGCGGCATTTGAATAAGACTAAGGCAACCTTCGCTATGCCTATGACACCCTCATCATTGCCGCAAGTATACACGAAATAGAAATCACGGACATGCTACGATTAGTAAACGAAGTTCATAGACCAAATGAGTAGAGCTAAATCAAAAATAAGGATAGTGCTTATGACGATCAACGAAGGATCGAGCTGACAGAGATTCTCTTATTTACTCACAGAAAAATAAAATGGATGCATTTGATCTTTATTATTAAGTTGCACATGAACAAAACCGTAATTTCTATTGTTGTATGAGCTGTATAACCCTCAACCAATTTACTGTCATTTGATAGAATAGACAATAGAGTATTGTTGACTGATGGAGTGATTGTTTTCTTTGTTAAAAATTAATTTCGGCTCAGACCGCGTAGTGTTTGTAGATAAAACCCCAGCATTCTTTGGTTTAATGTTCCTTGCACCTTGCGATCGAGCAAGGATCCACGCGATGGCCATTCTCTTTGGTGGATCGTGTTATTTCATTACCTTCGGAATAAGGATGTTAGGCAGATTTAGCCTAGTTGCTGATTGTGCATCCATATCGACTAACGTATAGCAAGACATTGCAGCTGGCATAATCAGAGAAAGTCGTTCTAAGAACTGAAGGTTGATGTGGAGCTATATACAGGGTGCCCGTTTTTGGAGCTCCACCATGGGGATCTCGGTAACCATAAGAGATACGAGGTCGGTTAAATTGGGGCAAAGTTGCGCAATTTGGAGCTCAATAATATGCCGGTTTAAAATTTCAAAAATTCCGATTACCTCCGGAGATATCCGAAAAAAACCGGAATTTTGGAAATACGTTTTTATTTTTTCCTCGGCTTATTTGGTGACCTAATTCAAAATGAGTGACACTTCGTCGTTGCAACTTTTCCTCCTCTACAACCTGCCGATGTCATATTTGAAATCAGACGTTTCGATTTTCGACAATCATCATCAACTTTGGTTTTTCTTATGGGCACTATCTTGGATTTTCACATTTTTGAATTCAGCTTTGTTTTCTGATTACGGTGATGTATCACATGTTAAGGTTCAGTGTTGCAGTTTGGGTGAAATATCAAAAATTCTGTTTTGCAAAGACTGCCTTGGATATAACATCCATACTTTTGTTTAACAAAGGCATTGTTGACAGTTCGATTTAAGTTGGCTTAACGTCACCTACAGTTACAAAATTAGTATAAATTTATTAACAAAATGCCCTTTTCAAATGAAGAAAAACGAGATATGCTAGAAATTTATTACGCTTCGCATCGAAATGCGCAAGTTACTTCGGAAAGATATTTACAGCGGTATCCAGAAAGACAACAACCAGCTCAAAATTATTTGTTATTCCTTCATAGAAATTTAGCCGAGTTTGGTGCATTTTCTAAGCCTCGAAGACGTGTTCATAGACCAAATGCGAATGAAGTGGAAATTTTACAGGCGGTGAGTAAATTGTTAAAACTTTCTCAAAAATAATAAACGGCAATGAATTGAATTCTTCATTAGATTCAAGATAATCCTTCAACTTCAACAAGGGCTATAGCAGACGAAATTAACGTATCACATCAAGCAGTGTGGAGAGTCTTGAAAAAACATAAATATCGCCCGTTTAAAATTCATATCACCCAAGTCTTGCATCCAGGAGATACTGAACGGAGGGCAGCGTTTTGTAGGAATATCATGGCACGGTTGGAACAAAATCCCCATTTTCTTTCCAACGTGATATTCACGGACGAGTGCAAATTTACCAACTCAGGCATGTTCAATCGTCACAATGAACATGTCTGGTCCACTGAAAATCCACACGAACACCAAGGACGTCGACCACAAGCACGTTTCGGGCTAAATGTATGGGTTGGTTTATTTGGCGGTACGATCATTGGCCCATACATTTACGAAGACAATTTGACCGCAGATGGGTATTTGCACTTTTTAAGGACCTACCTTACGGATTACATCGATGACAACATTTGCCTCAACCGCTTGAATAACCTTTGGTTCCAGCAAGATGGTGCTCCGCCACATAATGCTAGGAGAGTGGCTGATTATTTGTCTGAAATATTTCCGGGTAGAGTCATTTCAAACAGTGGAGACATACGTTGGCCGGCACGTTCACCAGATCTTTCCCCATTAGACTACTATTTATGGGGAACTATGAAAGATCTCATTTATAAATCTGTACCCGCCGATATTAATGAGCTGCGAAGGAAGATCATCACAACTTTAAGGACCAAAATAAGAAGAAGGGACGTTTTAAGATCAATGCAGAATTTAAGAAGACGCATAGAGCTGTGCTTGGAAGTGGAGGGTGAACCCTTCGAGCACCTCTTATAATTTTCTTTATTTACTTGTTTCTCAAAATTTAGTTTTATCCTATGTTGTAAATTTAAAACATAATTTTCTCCTTTTTTATATCCTACTGTCAAATAAATAAATTTCTAGCATATCTCGTTTTTCTTCAGTTGAAAAGAGCATTTTGTTAATAAATTTATACTAATTTTGTAACTGTAGGTGACGTTAAGCCAACTTAAATCGAACTGTCAACAATGCCTTTGTTAAACAAAAGTATGGATGTTATATCCAAGGCAGTCTTTGCAAAACAGAATTTTTGATATTTCACCCAAACTGCAACACTGAACCTTAACATGTGATACATCACCGTAATCAGAAAACAAAGCTGAATTCAAAAATGTGAAAATCCAAGATAGTGCCCATAAGAAAAACCAAAGTTGATGATGATTGTCGAAAATCGAAACGTCTGATTTCAAATATGACATCGGCAGGTTGTAGAGGAGGAAAAGTTGCAATGACGAAGTGTCACTCATTTTGAATTAGGTCACCAAATAAGCCGAGGAAAAAATAAAAACGTATTTCCAAAATTCCGGTTTTTTTCGGATATCTCCGGAGGTAATCGGAATTTTTGAAATTTTAAACCGGCATATTATTGAGCTCCAAATTGCGCAACTTTGCCCCAATTTAACCGACCTCGTATCTCTTATGGTTACCGAGATCCCCATGGTGGAGCTCCAAAAACGGGCACCCTGTATAGTCCTCTGTGCCAGTCGTTCGGAACGACGTAACGCTAATTGGTCATTCAAGTCCATTGCAGTTTGAGTCCGTGGGGCGTGTCCGACTGACGCGCAGTTGTTGTAATGCTTTAGATCGTGTATAACAGGAGTCCTACTAAGCTTAAAACCATTTCCCTGTTTATATTATTTGAATGTTTCTCTATTTCTATGGCTTTACGTATCGTTTGTGGGAAGTAGTGAGGTATTCTGGCAAGTACTCTGGCGCGCTCAAATTTTAAGATGTGCCAATTTTTAAATGTAGGCTCAGCTACGACTGATTTTGTAATGCGTTTATGTTTGCAATCGCCTTTATGTCCTTGAAGTCTCAGATCAATGAAACGACCAGTCTGTCCAATGTAACTCGAGCCGTAAGAGCAATAAATGTGATATATGCTAGATGTTTTCTAACTCGAAGTTTTGTCCTTGACTGATCTGGAACCGTTACCCAAAGTTTCAGTAGTCGTAAACACAGTTTTGATGTTGCATCGCTTTAGGACACGTCCTATCTTGTCAGTAGAGCCGTTAATGTAAGCTAGACATGCTAAGCCGCTCTTAGAACCGAAGATAGGTGTAAAGCTGTTTATAGTCCAGTGTGTCAGCTGATTGGAACGACGCGACGTAAAGCTGATTGGTAGTTCAAGAGAAATATTTAAAATCGATAGTATTGTAAGACCGTCCATGTATTTCATTCGAAATGTCTTCAGTTACGCAATTATTGAGAATGGATACATGCATAGAAATGACTATAGTTCTATTTTCTGTTCTGATAAAATATGGCCAGATTTGCATTTCAAGGTGTGTTATCACGTTTTCTAATCTAAATGCATTTACAAACCATAAGGTCAAATGTAAACTTCTTCTAAACACAACAAAGCAATTTTACACATCTAAATTGGGGCTCTCGTGGGCCGAACGTTGTACAAACCAATTAATATTAGGTGCAATTAAAGTCAATATAAAATTACTAAAGAGGTTAAACCATATATGCTCTTAGTGATTTACACGCTTGGCACAGAGAACAGCTATAAAGAAGTTAGTTACAGCGGAAAGATAGAAGGGAAATGTCCCAGTGGAAGATCGTCAACCATAGAATTAGACCACGTTAAACAAATTAGCAGGAATTTACATGAATCAGGACAATTGACTCCAGACAGAGACGCTTATAAGTAGATCACTCCACTAAATGTCACCACATCCTTACGGGAATCACGAACAGAGGAGGAGGAGATCTCAGGGTCGTATTAAAAAAAATCTGTAAAAGGCTTTTCCCAGAACTTCCCTCGTCGACATTGTGACACTAAACAATTTTATAAATCAAATTAAGTTAGGAGTAAAAATATCATCACGTTTTGAATAAATTAAATAAGTTTTCAAATAAAAAAAACTGGTGGTCAAATTCGAACGGCAGGCGGTCCGCGTATGCAGTCCCAACGTTTTGTGGGATATTGCAAGAGAACGAGCTATCTCTACCTGAGCTACAGAGCACCCACTAAATTGTTGCTCCTTTCTGTATCCTACAACATTTATGCTGTATCTATTGGGGTACATTTTTGGTAAGAATAAAGCCTGTGCTATACAGGGTGTCCCAGATAAGAGCAACTACATGGGAATTTCGGAAACGGCAAGAGATACAGGGTGGCTTAAATGAGAGAAAAGTTGCGCCATTCTGAGCCCAGTCAGATGCTGTATCGAAATTAAAAATATCTACAGGGGTTTTTAAAATATCGAGCAAAAACAAAAAATTGTGGTTTTCGAAAAATTGCAATATCGTCGCCATCTTGTAAACAAATTTAATAAAATTTGGTAATTTTGTATTAGCGACTACGGCCAATCGAATGACGTTTACGAATTTTTTCTAGGCCTTCTAGATTTTTTGCAACCATAGCCAACTTTGTTATTTCTTATGGCCGCCATATTGGATTTATACGTCATTAAATAGCGCATAAAAATACCTTTTCAACCATGTATAACAGACCTATCTTTAGATGACGGAAAGTTAAATTTATTAAAAAAACAGTTTTTCACTTAGTTGGCTGTGAAACAAATGCCGCAGTTGTGTTTTCTTAAAAATGTCTTTAAAAAATAATCTTTTATTTATGATACTAAAGTTAACAACTAATACATTATTTATGATTAAACTCACAACCAAAAAAAAACCGATGACAGAGCGTTGAATTAAAATAAATTAAATTAAATGTTCGAAAATTCCACCGTTGTTATTAATGCACGTCATGCATCGATGAATTAGAGACATACATGCATCTTTAACCATTTGTCCAGGCATTTCTTCAATGGTTTGAACAACGGCTGCCTCAAGTTCTTCTACTGTATTATAAGGAGTACAATAAACTTTATCCTTTAAATATCCCCAAAGGCAAAAATCAAGTGGCGTAAGGTCCGGCGAGCGAGCAGGCCAGGCAACCGGACCTCGATTTCCTATCCAGTTATTTCCATGTTGCTGATTCAAATAGTCAGTTATGATTCTTGCATTATGTGGAGGTGCTCCGTCTTGCTGGAACCACATGTTTGCTACATCTTGAAGAGGCAAATTTTCTAAAGTTTGGTGGACGTAATTTTGTAATATTTCAAGATATCGAGGTGCAATCAAATTATTATGAAAAATGTTAAATAGTACGTGTCCGTTTATGACTCCTAGCCATACATTAAAACCCCACTTAACTTGATGACGCACCTCACGATGTAAGAACGGATTTTGATCGGCCCAGTACACGTTGTTGTGTCTGTTAAATACCCCGCAGTTTGTAAATCTGCTTTCATCAGACCACAGAACCTTAAGCGGAAATTGAGGATTTTCTTGGCATTTTTCTAAGAACCAATTGCAAAACGATATTCTCCTTTCTAAGTCACCATCTCGGAGTCCTTGACTAATATGTTCTACATATGGACGATACTTGTATTTTTTGAGAATTCTCTGAGCAGTTGATTTAGGCACTTCAACATTATTTTCGATTTGACGAAGGGAGGTACGAGGATTGTCGATAACACTTTGCAAAACAAGATTTTCCATATTTACATTTCCCACTCTATTTCGATTGTGTTTTTTAAAGGAACCATAAGTAAGTAAATTATTTCTAAGCATTCTGAAGATCGACAAACCTGGTTGCCGTCTTTCTGGATATCGCTGAAAGTACATATCTTGAGCTCGTTCAGCGTTCCTCCGGCACAAAATGAAACAATCATACATATCCACTTTTTCCCGATTTGAATACCTTTCCATATTAAATATAAAAATTAAACTCTTAACAGATAGAACCAAATAAATAACAAAGTTTTGACAGATAGTTACATAGCTAAAACAACAAACACAATTGCGGCATTTGTTTCACAGCCAACTAAGTGAAAAACTGTTTTTTTAATAAATTTAACTTTCCGTCATCTAAAGATAGGTCTGTTATACATGGTTGAAAAGGTATTTTTATGCGCTATTTAATGACGTATAAATCCAATATGGCGGCCATAAGAAATAACAAAGTTGGCTATGGTTGCAAAAAATCTAGAAGGCCTAGAAAAAATTCGTAAACGTCATTCGATTGGCCGTAGTCGCTAATACAAAATTACCAAATTTTATTAAATTTGTTTACAAGATGGCGACGATATTGCAATTTTTCGAAAACCACAATTTTTTGTTTTTGCTCGATATTTTAAAAACCCCTGTAGATATTTTTAATTTCGATACAGCATCTGACTGGGCTCAGAATAGCGCAACTTTTCTCTCATTTAAGCCACCCTGTATCTCTTGCCGTTTCCGAAATCCCCATGTAGTTGCTCTTATCTGGGACACCCTGTATACAAATTCTTACTTGTATTTATTGCTAAGTTAAATAAAAAATAAACAAAACAAGACAGACGGAATTGGGAAAACCTGTTTTTCGTCATCTAGGGACCCTGAAACGTGAAGATCTGGAGAAATCTCGAAAGGTGATTTTTTCGCGATTACAATACTTCCCACGTGTTTTAGACGAAGGAAGTAAAAAGATTGAGTAGACATCAAATAACCTAAGGTTAACTCCAAATACATTAGTTGAGATCAAATTTGGTTGTAGATAAAAAACGTTGCAGCAATTAATGCAATGGAAAAGCACTTTCTCAGTGTTTTGCAGCCATTGGATCTAAACAATTCTGCACGAGTTCACTTCTCACAATTTACTAGTATAATGGCAAAAAGACATTAGTGTTGACTTAGCATTGATGGTAACAGCTAAATACGACATATTTTTATTCATTCATTCATTACCTTTAGTCCCATCTACCTTTCGGTGTCCAGGACCATTCGTACCATAATTAAATCAAATCTATATCAGTATACCTTTGAATATCATTTTAGATATCATTTTACCTAAATATCATAGTCAAAGGTATACCGATAAAACTTGTAGCGTTCACCGTCAGGTTTCCAAGGGTGTCAAATTCGTCGTGTTGAATAAGTTTCAGAAGTGTAGTTGAAATTTTATCCGGCCTTTCCACATTTTGCTGTTTTTAATGCATATTCTACTTCCTCCTTCAAAATTTCTAAGCCAAAATCTGTTGTCTCAAATATTTCTGTAGTTTTTGTTTTGATTTTGCAGCTATGCTACCATCTGCTTGAATTCGCGTTTCTGTTTATTCACATCGATTTAAGCCTGTCATTTTCTTGATCTTCCTATCCATGTTGAATGAATTGCACTGCATTTCGTAGTTTTCAGTTTCATTTAGTTGACGTTCTTTGGTCTCTTGAATTTTTTTGTTGGTATCTCGTCGTAAGGGTTTGCATTTGCTTTTTTTCTTAAATTTGAAACTTTAGTTTAAGTTAATAAAATTTTATATAATTTTTTTTTAAAAAGAGATATACATGACCAATAATTCTTGTCTAGGTATAATAGCATACAAGCTATGAACAGTTGGTACACGTGATATTCTTGACATTTTATAAACCAATAGTGAACTGTTTTTTGAAGTTATAGGGATACAGCGATAAGAAAAAAACCTTTATGGTGTATTTAATGCCAAAAATTTAGTGCATTATTAATAACTACCCCTACATGTCAAGATGCAAGATTAAGCAAATTTACAGTTTTATGTTTGCTATCTAACTTACTAATGCTTTTTAAGCCTGCATAATTAACCCCGCATAATTAATGCATGTACCTTAAACGCTTATCAAGAGGCGATTATCTTGAGCAGAAATAAAAGGTGCAGCAATAATAAATAATGATAATCTATCTGAATAACTGGAACCACACAATTCGGAAATTAAAATCTTGATCAGGAAATGAACACAAAGCAGTAATTTAATCGGAGCTGACTAATGGTGCTTTAGATAATAGCCTTTAGGTGATTGCCATCAGGATTGTCAGTCTTTAAGATTTAAAAAGGGTCTTTTGTGTGATTTATTATCGCCATTTCTCAGCTGTCTCATTTGCAACTGTGGAAGACCGTGGCAAAAATACAATTGAAGTTTTCCACCATTCTTATCGGCGGGCATAAAAGCCCCCTGTTTACTGGCTAAGAATGCGCCATAAACATTATCTAGCCAAGAGCCGTGATATGTAAGGAATAAACCCACTTTATTCACTGCTAACGGCGTTGTTACTCGACACTTGAATCTAAGATTTTATACGTATCCTCTCTCAGTCTCACCGCGACGTTTACAATTTATGGTTTTATTCATAATTGTAGTTAATCAAAATTTTTCAATAAAATTAGATACACTGAGATAAAGGCCATCATAACTAAAATATATTAACATCTTAGTACAATGTCCTATTGATTACAACTTGTCCGAAATGTGACAATCGTTTGCAAATTCTATTTTCTTCTAGTGAACTGAAAGATTTTTTATTGCGAGATTACTTTCTGTCTTGGAAATCAGAGATAGGTACCTATTTAGGACATATATAATGGATTAGGGAACCTATAACCTAAATCATAATGTGGGTAAGTAGGAAAAATGCTTTCATCTGTCAATTATTGTTTTATCCAAAATTATGTTATCTAAGAGAAACAGCGTCGACTGCATAGGGTGTAGATTGAGTTTTAAAAACCTTGTTTTGTGATTATTACAATATTCATTGTTGTTCATCGTTGCTTCTCAGATTAATTTTTCAAAAGTTACTTTTAGTTTAGTGTAAATTTCGTATTAATGCAAAATGACCTTCGTAAAACCTTCCGGCGGTCGTAGTTCATGTTCCCTTTATATTTTTACTCCATACTGGACGTTTATAAGGCTGCCTGGAAATGAATTTAAGAATAAATACGTTTTTACCGTTTAGGTCTCACAACCATCAAGATTTCAGTCTAAATTACATTAAAATGTATCGAATTCCGTAAACTGTGCAAAATGTTATCTAGCAATCAATACGTATCACGGCGTTTTTTCTATTGTTGTCTAACTATTACATAGGTTTTCTAAGATGGATCCTAGGACGCTGTTCTGTGCTACATATTATAGGGCTAGGCGGTAACTACGACACCAGCAATGTTTATTAAAAACAGGTAGCTGCTCCCCATTGCATCGCCGGTTATTATATGAAGATGGCGAAGCGTATACGATTTGAGAGACTACAAAAATTTAACCAACACTACAATGGTTTATGCTCCGGCTTATAGCAGCCGAGAAGGATGGGTTCACCAGCAATTGAATTGTGTATTTAGGATAGTTGAGAATAAATGCCCGAGACTGCACATACTTTTTGTATTTACAACCCCTACATTACAAAACAGGATCAAGTCAGCTTATTTAAACGCTGTGCTTAGCCGCTCTTCACAGACAGACCTTTAATGTTTTATTTTTTTAGAAAACCTGTAAAGCTTTCTGCAAGTTGCCTTATAGCGAAGAGTAAGAACACAAGCAACGAATTGCGAATATTTAAACTGATCTATTGAATGTTTACAATCTCGCACTTTATAGGTTACACATGGGAAAAGGGCAACGTAATAGCACCCTATGTGACGTCACTATGTATACATCCTAACTTCAAAAGTATTATACAGCGGCAAATGCATATTGAATTACTCACAAAGGAGTACTCCGGGGTTTTTTATTTTAGTTATAATCCAATGAAAGGTGTACTTTCCACAACGTAACGCAGTTATCTACGCACTGGTATTGCCTGCAGTTAAAATTTACAAGTCTAGCTTAATATCATCTTGCAGAGCTGTGAACTCCATGGTAATATTCATATCAAACGCGTTTTTGCTTAACATCTGGAGAAGACTTAACCCAAATTTTTAGGAAATAGCTGAGCGATAATGAATTTTTCTGGCCTCATCGGCGCGGCAATAGAAAGATACAAAGCTTGCAAATCATTTAAAATTCACTTAATATAGAACTGAGGTTGACGATACATGCACGCTGGAAAAACAACACCCCATTATTTCAAAACACGTAAAGAAAACAAAGAGCAATCCTGCCTTGACTATAACCGAGTTAACACTCGTAACGAGCATTAGGATATACGACTATTTCTTTTTATACTTATATTATTCTTCGTTACCACATACCCGCTTTCCTCGACCTCCAAAGCTCAAGCCCCCGAAAGTGCAGTCATCCGCACTTAAATGATACGGCACGGGCAGCGAGAAGCTCCGATGCAGTTGCAGTGAAAGAAAAATTACTCAGCGGTTGTTCAACAAATTTGATATATTGTAACATACACTGTCTTTTACTTAATCTGATGCGGATATTGGTGGTTGTACTTCACTGAAAAGTAAATTAGAAGAAGATAGTCGGTATTAGAGCAATTGCTTTATTTTGTCTAGTAGACCGCTACACTTTGTCAAATGTCTGCCTCACATCTAAGGATGTCACACTGTAGATTTTTTGCTTCAGAAGAAAGTGCATTACACCATTAAAAATAAAGTCATTAAAACATCATTTCTGTGCGTAGGTATTTAGAAAAATTATTGAAAGTAAAGCTGCTAATTACCGTCCTACCAACTAAGATATCTACTCGACAAAGGAGGCGTCTAGCTTCTGTGTTTATATTATAGGTCCATTTTAACATGGAAGTAGGTCATTAGAAAATGGAATGAATAACTATTAGTCCTTTTTACCGATGATGTAGCATTAATAGTTAAGATTAGGAAATAGTACAGCACAACCTCGGTACAATGAATTCAATAGCTGAATTGTAGAGGCTTGATGATAAATAAAGATAAAGGTTTTTAATAATTTAAAAAATCAAATAAACAACAAATCACGGTAGACGGAGAAGTAGGAGACTGGCAAAAGAAATAAAATATTTAATTTTGATATCTGAACGAAGAGGCAAATATGTATAGGTAAGTATAGGTTTCTAACAATATGAATATAAAAATTTATAAATCAATCGATTTATGAAACCACACTTCTATATCAATGTCGATCGTGGGCACTTAATAACTTACTTACCTTTACTTAACTCTCCTTCTTGTATCTCAAGGTGTAGCTTTGTTGCCACGGATCTTGACCATTGTTTCCTATACTCAGCTATTTGTATCAGTTTCTTCCTTTTTTTATTCCTTTTCCTCAAGCTTTTTATCTGTTTATCGTTCCACAATTTAATTGCTCTGCCCCTAAGAAACGATTTCTTCACTTCCGTTTTTTATACCTTCTTAGTTAACCTTCTTTGGGAAATTTTCATTACGTGTTCAACCAACTGAATTACCTTCTTTCTATTAATGATTTTAATGATTTTACAGTCAATAGCGTTAATTCTTCATAACATATTATATATCACATTGAGACTTGCGAAATTCTTCTCAAGAAATGTATTTTCTTAGCATACCTCTTTATCTCTCCGTCAGCACCCATGACTCACACCCATATATTAATATTGCTACGAACATTGTCTTATATAACTTTGTTATCGTCACTACTGTCTTGTTAAGTGAGTAGTATAATTTAGGTATTCGTTAGCTTGTTATTCATGTATCCTTCCATAATGACATCACTTTCAACTATAGATCCTAAATATTTAATGTTATTGACTCGTTGCAATTGATCTCCTTCTATAGCTAATTTCCTTTCAACTGAATCCCTGATTGTAGCCATTACTTCAGTTTTATTTATATTTATTTGCTTGCCACATTGTATTCATTCATCCTTTCAGGCCTCAATATACTTTTCCAAAGTTTCTTTGGTGGTCCACATAATATTAAATTGTTCGTGTACAACAACTCTTTGACAATAACTGGTTGAACCATCCTACATCTAATAGTAATTGCTTTCATTTTACCAATAACTTCCTTAGCCACTTTATCCATGGTTATAATGGATAATAAAGTGCTTAAAATGCTTCCCCGTATTTTCCCATTTTTTAATAAAGAATTCATCAGTATGAACGTAGATTATTCTAACCGCATTTCTTGCTTTTCTTCGTTTACCGCTTATTTTAGTGTTTTAGGGACTTCTCTTTTCAGCAAAAACTGCCAGAGTCTATTCCTTACACTGTGAAAACCCTTTTATGTATTACTATGGTTTATATATTTGTTATGGATGGTTATTATTTGATTTTGTGTAAAATAAATGACTCTCATGAATCTCATATGGGTCGAGTCTCTACATCCTAGCAAATATTATCTTGATTTATATAAATTATAGAAAATAAATTTGCTATAAAGTTGATTATCGTGCTATATTTTTTAATAAATTAATTGTACACACTTTGTATAATGCTAATTTAACTACTGGGATCGCTACGGTACTGAATATTATATAACTAACGGGAACTTAATTCAAATATGCCGATCCAACTTCACAATTCGCAAAACAAGTTCGCTATTATTCGACAATTACCTATGATCACGCAATTAAAGCCTTGCGTAGGGGGTAACAATTGCAGTAAGTAAACGCACGTCACAAACAAAAAACACTCAGAGGACGCTTCTACCGAAAGTGCACATAAAACCGACCCCACGCTTGGAATTCACTAAATTCAATCTTTCAGGGTGAACTTTCCTGATCTTTCTATTGCTTTTTTTAATGGAAACTAGGGCTTAACTCGAATCCCAACAAGTCCCACGATTCCTGAGACCCTCTTTCTCCGGTGGCCTGCAGATAAAAGCCGGTGAACGCCTGAAGAACGACTCCTGTAGCTTTACCGTTGCGAAAAACGCCTCCAGTTCAGCCGTTGCCTTAACCTAGGGCTGCAACTGCTTCCCTTGAAGGTCGCTGCCTACCTCTAACTAACGGGTCTCCAATTTCACTGCTCGAACCCAGCCATCACTGGATGCACAAATTAAACACTTTTTATACCTCTGCAGAGGTGTTACGAATCAATGCAACCTACTACAGCGTACCCAAAGGATATAGAATTAATTTTTAAAGACACTGAATTGGCAAAAGGGTGTTTATTCACGTATTAACAATTATTTATTGGGGATGCCAAAATTAACACCGCTTCACAGCTTGACTTCCTTTCCCCAATTGTTTGTCTTCGATCTTACATTGTTTTACATTATTTCCAAGCTTGCTTGGATCACATTTTGTTCAAATCAAGGCTAATACTACTTTTAATACTTTTTAGAAATTATTATCAGGGCCAATGTTATTTAATATTATTTACAAAAATTAAAACTAGCACATTTCTGGAAAATTTTATAAAATAATATTTGATACACTTGAAATATTATAAATCGCTGTTATAATTAGAAAGGCTTAAAATTTGTTCAGAGCTTATTATCAATTGGATGCATATAAATCTCACATTTGTCCCAGAGTGAAAGCCCATGCTTACGCACTTTGCTTTACTCTAAAGTCTGTTTGTATATTTTCTAAAATATTCTCATACACTTTCCTTGCTACGCTCTGTAATGAAATTCATCTGTAGTTTTCGCAATTTATTGTATTTCTTTTTGTGAACGATGGAATAATGAATGCTGTCTGCCACCCTTCTGGAATGTTTTTTTCCACAGTAGATTTATTAATTTATGTAATACTTGGCAAAACAAGATTTTTTTTAGATTAAGGTCTTACGTCAACCTGTTGGGTTTACGAGAATGGAGAAGTGACGGAACTAAAAACTGAGATGAAAGTCGGCCGTGCAAAAAGTATATGAAGAGAATGCAACTTGGCTAGGTTACCAAACGAAATAACAGACAAATGGACATGGGAAAGTCCAAGATGGTAATGGATGGAGTACTAGATGACTTCTAGAGCGCAAAGGATGTACATTGAACTACGCGAATTGAATGCATTTACTTGGAATGCTTATTTTGTGTAGGATTTGCGGGTTCTAATTATATATTTTACTCAATGTTCGGACTTTTATAGTTATGCACAGTTTTGTACCATTATTGTGCAGATGGTCCATTTCTGTTGCGTCATTTATGTAGACACCATCATTACAAAAACTGTTTCCGACTGTAGTCGAGGGCCTGTCGTAGCATTCTACATCGGAATGGGGATGTTTTTGTTTCACCAGGAATCTTTTATGAGAATTTTGTCTCCAATTTATGATTTTAGGACCACCAGTTCAACAAATAAAAATTATTTACTTAATGCACACATTTATTTATTAACAAAAAGCTTTTTATTCTAGTAGCTGATCATTCCTGCCCGATTTCCAAAGCAACTAATACGGCATAGGAAAAGACTTTAGGCTGCTTTATTGAAATTCATCGTCAATACACAAACCATCTCACCAAAATTGTGCATATAGGAAATCACTAACCCTGTCCATTTTTTTGAAGAATATAAATTAATGTGTTAATTTAACTGATCTGTCGACTAAGTTCATGTGCCCCAAAGTTCTCTACCAAATTAGGTAAACTGAAATCTCTCATTTACACGTTGCTAACTTTTTTTAATGTAATTGTTTTACCGAATTTAAGTTCCTTAACACACAATTATTATTATTGAAATCAAATGTACTAAACTTGTATGTAGTCCTTATGTGACTGCTTTAATATTTTCTCAATTTGCTCAACTAGCTAATATTTTATTTGATTATTTCGACAAATACCTTCAGCAACAATTATTTTTATTTGAACTCAGATTTAGCGTCTTCAATCATTGTAACATGTACTTTCCTTGTATTAAAGTGAAATTGAGAACGAAAGCATGACACACAAGAATATATCTTAACCCTTGAGGCCTAGTACTCTTACATTATCATGGGGCACGACATTTAAAAATCAGGCCCATCGCAATCCTTAATGCGAGAAAAGCACGTTGAACGCAGTAGGGGACCCGAAAGTCCCCAACGGTTTCGTGCAAAAGGAATCAGTACGTATTGCACGGCGTTACCATTATTGGGCGGCTCATTCAACAGGAGATATAGGGCGGCAGAAGAGTGTGTAGCTTATCGCTTAATCCCGACTGTCCTCATATATCACGGGGAAGCCCCGCCGCCCCCGGACAGCGGCGTGTCCTATCTCCGGGCGACCGGAACCGCGGATAACGGAAACTGGCAAGCAGCCATCTTATGCATCTTTTTCAGTTTTATCTTTTATTCCCACCGCCAAGCTTATTCTTAGGAGCTGTTTGTGAAGCTTTCAAGACTTTAGGGACAGAAATAAAAATATTTAAGAGGGCATAAAGTTGAAAAAGTGCTAACAAAAGCGTTATAAAGCGCAACTAAGTTTTCATTTTTGGCGCTAGCGGCCGTTTAATAAATCGTTGGCATAAAACGCGATATGATGTATGTTAAGTATCTGATTTGAGTTTAATATATCGCGGGCCGTAAACAAACTACCGCCCTCTCCTGGCAAATACGGGAAAGTAAATTTGAGAGAAATATTGAAATTGCAGTTCTAGGCGCGGGCGCTCAAAAATATGGCCCGAAATTCAACAATAACTGCCATTATTGCAGGATATATTAATATTTGTATTTGATATTCGAATCGTGCGCAGATGGTATCCACAGGTGTCTCGCAAAAAATATTTCTATTACGAAGGAGAACGGCAAACATCTCTCTAATACGTTTTCGGCATGCAGCTAAGAGTTTTATATTTGTTTCCACTTCACACCTTTCGAGAATTTATTTTCTCATTTTTATCTCCATTCTTTAGTAGGAACTTGTAAAATAAAAAGGACCTTTTCCAATAAATAACTATGGAGTAAATCTTGTTAGCTATGAACCTATGATATTGTATACATCTATGACTTCCTATAACTTTCAGATTTACATATAGCTACTTGGCTAAAAAATATGAAAAATAACTCGTTAAACCCTGCCTTTAAAGAAAAGAACCTGATTGAGACAAAGATAATTTCTTCAAATTTCTCCGAAAACACACTTTCGCTACCTCTTGCACTAACATATAGTTAACTACAACAATAAGGAAACAAATATTAGCACAACAAACTAACTTTGAACAGCCTTCCTTCATTCATCACGTTAACTTTATGCTTAACTCAGAGAAAATCATTTAAAAATGGGCATTTGGTATCCTAATAGCTTTACACACTATTATCCTCTTTCACACTTCATGTGACAATTCTGTTACACCAATATTCACTATTGGAAACGCTAAGGAAAAATTCCGATAGCAATGTGATAACTGATATTATTTCAACAGCTAGTGCAAACCAAATGTCGGTGTGGGGTCGTGAGCATCAACAGGTACGTAATGATGGGGCGTTAATCATTAGAGGCGCCAAATTCAATAACTTTCCGAATCGAGCTACGTAGAACCACGCAAGGCGGGTGAGCTACGGCGAGACACGCTAAATAAATAACGAACACCCGAGGAAGGGAAACAACATCAGTTATTATGAAACAATATTAATTCGTTTTTTCACAACCACGTTTGAAGATAAGAACAATATCAGCACCATATCAGAATTAAAAATGTCCAAATTACCAGATTCATATAAGTCCCCCGGACTAGACAATATCACAAATGAATTATTAAAATATGGGGGAAATGAAGTTATACAAGAAATAACAAAACTGTTTAAAATTATCTGCCGAACAAATGTTACCCCTGATCAATGGAAAACTAGCATCACAGTGCCTATATTCAAAAAACGATCGAAAGCAAAACCTGAAAATTACCGAGGAATATGCCTGCTGAGCTGTATCTCAAAACTGTTAACAAAGATCATATCAGATAAAATAACCAAAGAAATAAAACCATTAGGTAAACAGCAAGATTTTCGCCCTAACAGATCGACCATCGATGCCATATTTATAATTAGACAAGTGACGGAGAAAGCAATTGAATATGATAAACCAGCCTACATGTGCTTCGTAGATTTTACGCAAGCTTTCGATAGGGTGAGGCTATGTGATGTAATAAAGATCCTAAATTACAACACTGGTAAAACAAGTGAATACCAATACAAAAACTAGAATTAAAACAAATCATGTACTTACCGAAGAGGTGCAAGTCTCCTCAGGCATACGACAGGGCGACAGTCTAAGTCCAACACTGTTTAGTTTGGTAATGGATGAGATAATTAAAGAAATAAAGACAACAGGAAAAGGCTACAAACTTAAAAATAACGACATAAAAATGATCTGTTACGCTGACGATGCTCTCTTAATATCAGAAACAGAAGATGACGTACAAAAAATGCTGTTCAAATTCAAATCTGTGGCAGAAACGTTTAATATGAAGATCTCAACGAATAAAACGAAATCCCCCACTGTGTCCAAAGAACCGCTACGTTGTAAATCAGTCGTAGACGATTATCCAATAGAACAAGTCATGGAATTCAACTATCTAGGTGGAAATATCTCCAGTTGTCGCAACCTATATAACGAAGTTAAAAGCCAAGCCACAAAAGCGGCAGCAATATCAGGAGCCGTAAATGACATTATATGGAAAAACAAACATATGTCTGTGCATAGCAAAACACGCATTTATAAAATAGCTGTCAGACCTACCATGACCTACGCTGTAGAAACTAGAGCAGACACCTGTAAAACAAAACAACTTCTAAGATCTACCGAAATGAGAACCCTGAGAGATAGAATAAGGAGCCAGGAGATACGAACCAAGTGCGAAATTCAGGACGTGGTTAGGTGAGTGCGAAATAAGAGAAGGGGATGGAGGGACCACGTACAGAGAATGGAAGATAGCCGAGTTACCAAAGTAGTGATGATGGAAAGACCGCAAACAACGAGACCGCGGGTCAGACCACCAAACAGATGGAAAGACTGCTGGACATCCGCATCGCAAGATAATTGATGAGGAGAGGCTAAGTTAGGAAACCACAGGGCGAGCCCTATAACAAGAAGAAGAAGAAGAAGAATTAAGTTACAAGACGCATTGGCCAAAGAAATTAAACGTACGCTAGGCTCGTATATGCAAAACGGTTTAGAAGAAATAACTGTGTATGCATAAACTAGCACAAAAAGTTAAGTGTACGAACACCATACGGGATTCCGTTAACAACAGTTTGATGTAACTGATCCCGACCGTCTGCTATTCTCATTACAATTGATAATTTTTAATTATATGAAATTGAAATATCTGTGCAGCGGGCAATAAGATAATTACTAACAGTAAGCAAAAACAAAACAAATCCGTTAGTCCTCAAAAACAGGATTGTTTGAAGCCCGCGCCGGGCAATTTTCACTGACGGGGTGAGTCGGTAGGCTCAGGTACCTCCAGCCGGGACATGCGAAACGCGTCGCTAAGCAGCAGCAATCAGAAAATTCCTACCTCGGTTCTTCGCTGGCAGGCACATGCAGCAATCTCGAACGATAAGTTCCAAACAATAGAGAAAAACCAAGGGGACTCCTGACAGTCGGTTGGCAGTGAAGAAGTTTAGGTAAAAAACGAAGAAAACCGGAGAAAACGGAAGAGAAGGAAAGAAAAAAGAGGGTAAAACGGAGAAATCCTCAAACAATAACCGGGAGTTAGTCCACATAAAATTAGGTCTCGCGACTCACCTCAGTGCGGCCTATGAACCTTTCGCTTTATAACGGGAACGACCACAACACGAGAACACGACACACTCCCTTGGAGCGGTGGTTTCGATACGAAAATTAGGACAGAAAATTTTAAGAAAGGATCGCAACGGTCAAACAAGAAAACTCCCACTTCCAAACTATGAGGTTCCGAGATTTTGGTTCTAAAGGTATATCAATTTTCGATTAGAAACCTCTTATATTACATAGGTGACTCAAAACGTGCAGCAGCTTTCAATAGCGTTTAATCTGTGTTTGGATTTCGTCTTCACATCGACGTTGTCCTCACATTGATGCTGTTTGCCGCTTTAAGCCAAACATAACATTCCCCGCTTCTTCAAACGTGGGCGTAATTGGTCCCTCCGAAATGTTCGCCGTTAATGCTGGCTTGTTTCCAACTAAACCATTTCTTCGTTTTAAGTGCATCTCCGCTGGAGTGTGTAAATCGCTATTTGCAATCGGTGGCTGACTTCTCAGAATACCACCAAAACTTATTGCGGGTCTCAACCCTTGCGGCTGTATTCAAAGAGAACTGTGTATATTTTGGTGTGTTGCTGTATATAGCTGTAGATTGTATACCTTGTAGTGAACTGAAATGCAATACGGGTTTTGTTGAAGTGTTGCATAATGTGAGCTTGGATTCCCCGGTAACCCAGGTTATTCCTTTATAATATTCCACATACTGATGATACGGCATACGAGAATACTTCTATAATAATTTTAAAATCGAGACTACACCTGAACGACTGCGTTAACCCGTTAATGTTTGAGTAATTTTTTATCTGATTGTCATGATTTTCCTGAAGCCGCTATCTAACATACAAAATGATCTTAGACGATTACATTATTATAGTTTTATCATTCTGGCCCTTTTTTCTAGTATGACACGATATGCAATAATGGGTAATCTATATATTTAAAATGTGAAGCGTTTTCTTTTTGACATCTATATTGAGATTTCCACCGGGCCGATTTCGATAATTATTTTTTTAAATAAAAGCCTTCACAGTGTAGATGTGCACAAAATTGCAAAAAACTGCATAACTTTTAGAGAAAACCAAAATATTGTAGCGCGCAAGAGACGTAGTTTGCGGCCCAAGAGCAGTGAAACAAGTAAACTTTCGAAGTGGCCCCGCGGTGTCCTGCTCATTTTGGCAAAGAACCACTGTACTTGCTTGAATTTGTTTGTGTAAAATACGGCCTGCGCTCTCACGTAAAGCGGATATCGCTTATTTAAACTATTTTCTAGCTATTCCGACTAGCGGCCCTCAAAATTCTCAACTTTAGCCCCAAAAAATGAATATTGCTATGAAATCGACTACAAAATTATATCTCTCTTGCCTGAATACGAAAAGCAATATTTGAGTGCGAATACAATAATTGTATCACATAATGACGTTTTATAATTTTCAGCTATAATTTACCAAGGGCAGTGATAATCACCCGCAATAATTTTGACAAATAACAACCCGAAAGTGCTTGCCTAGAAATAACCCGAGGCGAAGCCGAGGGTTATTTCTTAAAGGCAACGCACTTGAGGGATGTTATTTGTCAAAATTATAAGGATTTATCACTGGCCGCGGTGAATTCGGAAAGATAGGTTCTTAAATAAATTAGCCATTTTCTGACAAATTAATTTGACACTTCATTATAATAATATTATGTTGGTGGCACTGTATGTCTACGTCAAATTTGAGGTTATCAGGTTAGCTTTTGCGTCAGTTTTGGCACAGACTGACGGAAAAGCTAACCTGCTAATCTCGAATTTGACTTAGATTTACAGTGCCACCAACTTGCCATAGGATACTACTGAAATTTAATTAGGTAGTTTCCATAGTGATTGAAAATCACCCTAGGGTCGTTTTCACTTCAAGCGTGATCTGATTTGTCAAACTAACTCACGTGATAAAAATAATCAAATTGGATTGGTCTGCAATATATGTAAGAACTTATCTATGTAATTTCTAGATTTGTTAAATTTCAGTGGAATATATCCACATTGCTTAAAACTAAAAATACGATCATTACATATTCCCTTGGAAATTTTAAATGTGTCTACGGATTGGACCGTGCTATTATTGAAATTGAAGAACTCAACGTTTTGACCATATCCTTAAGCGGTTTTATCAGAAGGAAAACAAAAAGCATGGTAACTCAACGTGTCAACCAAGCCAGTGCCAAAACTCCTCTAACGATCGGAAGGAAAATAATAAAGTAGATATATTGCTATGGTATATAGAGGCTATGTACTACATTAAATATGTCTATTTATTTAGATGAATACAAAATGGAAAGTTAAATACAGTAATTATATTGAAATGATTAAATGTAGAAAATTGTATTAATGACTGCTTATTTAATTGAATAATATATTTGGAATTAAAGATTCAAAGCAAATTTTAAAAGAAAGGTATTGCATTTGAGTACTATTTGATGGTGGTAACAAGAGTTAATAATAAATACAAAGTTTAATGTTGCATATGACAGAATAAAATTCTATTGTAACAATTTATAAAGTGGGTACCATTCAAATTTATCTAACATGTAGCAGGCAGGAATAATTGTAGTCTAGGATAGCAATAAAAATTGGTGTAATTATTGAAAATAACAAGTTGAAAAACAGTCTGTAAAAATTAAGTTTGGTGAAAAATAAATCATAAATTTGCCCTTATCTATTTAATTTAAACTACAATTGATTCAAAAGGGTTACTAATAATATGCAAGAAAATAATATTTAATTAAAATGAAAATATGAAATGGTGGATCTACATATGAACAAGGCATAGAAGCAAGAAGAATAGATTTGGATATAATTGAATTGGTGTTATATTACAAGTCATCAGGAGTTACATTAATTGGAGTATTATTGTTGTTTGGAGTTTTCGAGGACTACGCCTGAGGAACCAAGGACCAGTTTGACGAGGACCAGTATGCTTGCATCAAAAGGGGGAGCTGTTGGAGGCTGAGACAAAATACCAAGGATCAGTTGACAGGGACCGGCTTGCTTGCATCGAAGGGAGGAGCCGTTGAAAGTTGCAGATTGTGCTGGATGCTGGCGACGTGTAAGGAGAAACGAGGAGCTAAGGAAGGACACAGTTAACTTACTATCTAAATTGGAAGTATACTTATCAAGGAGGAATTGGACGCAGGAAGGTTGCAGGAGTGACAGCTGTGTTGGGGTTCGAGAAGGAACGGATGTCTGCCAGCTTCTTGGGTTGTAACGAGTTGGAGGCGGTTTGTTGGTGACCAGTGTGTGTTAGCTGAGGTGTACAGGAGTTTAGATAGTAGGGGAGAAGCATACCAAGGTGAGTTGGAGCTGTTCTACAGTACAAGGAACTCAGGTGGGTGAATGCAAAGATCTGTTGAAGTTATCTAAAATAAAAGACAATTAGAAAGGTTTATTACAATATCAGTGAATACTTATCATAACACTATTGGGTCATACAACATTGTAAAGAATTTTTATTTTGTCATATTGGTTTGAAAGTGTCAATGAACACGGTATTTAATTAATAGTTTGACAGCAAGCGACTTTTATAAAATTCAATTCAAATAAAGAAAATAGCAACTACTAGATTTTGGCGAACCAGCCCTGAGTAAGAGCACTCATACAATTGCAATAATATTTAACAATAATTTGTACTAAATTAAAAAACTTGAAATTGAATTAAATAAGCACATATAATATTATACAATAGAGACCTCAACAATATATTGAGATGGTTTTAAGCTCACAATTTAGCTCTGCATGCAGTGAGAAATATTGAACAAAGTCAATTAAAGCACAGAGTTGAAATATTTTATTTAATTGCAATCTGAACAGTAGTTGAAGTTATTAAATGGACTGAAAATGAGATGCAAGAGGCATAATTAGAGGGATAATGGCAAGCATAAGCAAAGCAGATTTCAGAAGGATTTAATTTGCAGTTTGAGTAAAAGAAAGATTTAAGATGGCTAATATAATATAAGTAATATGATAGGTTTGAGCATATTTGAAGCCGGACCAAATGAAAGTAAATAATACAAAAAGTTGGTTCTGTGCATAATATGAGTGTAGAGTTATTAATATACTTACAGGTAAGTGAAAAACAAGCAATCCGAAAGGCAGTTAGAAATCGAAGCTAGATAAGATTTGCAAAGAGAGAACAAGGGCAACTGAATTGAAGAAAATCCAGTGACGTGTTTAAAATTAAAAAGTGCCAGTGCATTGTAAAAACTAAGTGATTATAGCAGAGCAGTGAATATAAAAACGCTTATGTGACGAGAAAGAACATTTTTTAGGTATAAGAAATAAAGATAATTTTTAGATTTAAGAAACATGTTATCAAATTTGATTCCTTGATGTAAAATTGTAACTAAAACTAATTTTCTTTAAACAATTACAGATCGCGATTACTAAGCAACGCGATGCTGTTTTGTCAAACAATAAAAACAATTGCTGTAAATTGACTAGTTTGAGGCAAAATTGTGCACCAGTAAATTAATGTTTTAATACAATAAAAATTGTTTTACCAAGTTAAAAAGTATACCATTTATTTACATCAATTACCAGGCATCTGTGGTAGCCTTTGCAGGAGTTTATGCGACACAAAAATTATAAATTTGTGCAAACCGACTTTGGCTGAACAACGGCAGCGGACACCTGAGAATTTCAAACTACGACACCGTGCCACTTGAGCTGCCAAAGCCAGGGTTCTCCATTCCAACGGCCTAGGGGGGTGTGAACGAGCATCCTGAACAAGATTTGCTGCCAGGGAAGCGACTTCAAACGAGTTAGGACCTCGGCGTTACCTGCAACCATCTCCGTGGCGAAAATTGGCAGATTTGAAAGGTAGGAGTTGCCATATTCCAATTGTTTGGAAGCCGGGAAAGCTAGTGGACTGCTAGTTTACACCTTGTGGAAGAGGTACATCATATTTCCAAGCGTCCAGATTTGTCTCAGTTTGAGTAATTTGAATGGCGTCAGTAGAAATTGCGGTTTTTGCAATAATTTGAGGCCATCATAGGAAGCAAAGAACAAAAGATAACTAGCGTCGTTTGACGTCATACCTGAAACAAAATCGAATTAATTGCTTCAATTTACCTGACGTTTCCTTGCAGGATTTCACTTTTGATTCTATAAATACACGCTGTATGCACTAACGACTTTCTGTAGTAAATGTCGAGTTTGTGAAGTTATGAGTAACCGAATCTAGTAGAGCTGTTGTACTAAAATTGCGTATATGAGCTACGCTGAGTCAAATATTCTAAAAAAAAAAATTCAACTAAAACTCAGATTTGAACCCAACCTGAGAGATTAGTTTTGTGTTCTTGTCGGAGCTAGCACAGAATATTATTGCAATTCGATAAAATATAGAAAAGGGCAGTTAACCATTTTATTAACGTATAATAAATACATTTCATTTTAATTAGCCTAAAATACTGACAGGCACAATAAAAATACCCTGAGCAGTACGGTGATTTGCCTGATTATTATTTTCTATTTAAAGAAAGCCTTTAACCAAGAAGGCAGTCAGAGCAATATAGACGTATTTACTTCACAGCAACTTTGAAGGAGAGTCTTCATACAAAGCAATGCTTCTCTTGATCCTGATTCTTATCGGAAACTACATTGTTCTACAGCAATTGTTTTTTCACATTATATTTTAATGCTTCTTAGTATATGCTTAACCGCATCTTCAAAAGATGGCACATAATACTTAAAACTATAGAAGAATTACACAAGTAATAGTGCATCATTTTAATTCTAAATTTGGAGAATGGATATGCTCTTCAGTTTCAACAAAACATATTTAATTACGCCATCTCTTGGAATCCTGCTTAAGTGAAAACCAGTATTACAAACAAATGTAAGATCTATAACGAAATATCATGAAGTTAGTCGTGTACTTGCTCGATACATATGACTTACTAATATGTGGAGAAATCCTCATTGCAATATTTTCATACATTAGCACCGCCTCCTTTCTTATGTCCATTGGACGTATGATAGATAATTTTTTGTAAATATCTTGAAATCTGTTTCATTTAAAAACTTTCAATATCCTGCTGTCACTTCTTTCGTGACCTTGCTTATACATGTTTAATCTCAGGGTTCTTGCCAAACAAGAAGCACAATCACTTACCTGTAGCACAATCTTAATGTCATAAACACAAGTTTAACAATGTTAACATAACTCTTTTTCTCGGGCAACTGTCAGAAAAATTATTTTAAACCTACACCTAAATGTTGCAATTCAATTCAAATTAATTCATCGCAGAAATTGGGAGCAAAAATAAGTATAATTTTAATTTCAGTTCAGATAAAAATTAATATTAAATTATAATTGCCACAAATGGATTGCTATGTTAACATTTTTATTAATTATGGCTTAACGAAATCAAACCGCCTTTTCTGAGATAATCAAGTTACTTATTTAATCGCTTCTACAAAATATTTCTGTCATCATGGATACTTGCGGCTTATAAATAAATAAACAAATAAATGATTTTAAATAGACAATTTTTACTTTTTAATTATAAAACTAAAACCCGCCAGACTCTAATTACTCAATTATAGTCGTTTTGACTTCGATTTTTTTGCTTTTATGGTGTTCTGTACAGAATGTAATACTTCCGCACTCACGTAAACTTTAAGGCATTCTACCGGATTTTCGGACGATGGAGGCTAGCCTGCATGCTGCTTTCACCATGCGAGTACAATTTTCTCGCTCTTGTCTACTTACAAAATCGCTTAATGCGATACTGCTCTGGTACGGCAGCTAAATTCAGAGATTTTCCTTTTTGCGGGCTCGTAAAAGTGGCGATGTGTGCACGGCTTGGGGGACGCTCAGCTAATTTTTTCTTTTAAAATTTTTACCTCGCGTTTTTATTCACTCACAGCTTGTGGCACTAATATTCGACGATTTTTACTAATTATTATTACGATAAGCATATAATTATGCGCAAAAATACCGGTTTACAAATATATTTTGTTGGAGTTGAAATTTTACTAACGCTCTCTTTCGACGGTTATTTTCATAGAAAGAATTTGTTTGTGTTTATATATAAACAACTACCTAAAAATTGTCATGAAAACTAACAAATTGTATGTAATGCGTGATCTGTTTTATCGACTTTTAAATTGGCAGGTTAAAGGTCAACTTTTCCACATTTTGGTTAAAACAGTTATTTTAAGCAAAACAGCTCCCACTAGCGGTTTTAATAGCTATAACTGGAGTAAGTGAAAATGAATTAATTGCTATAATACTGCCTTGCAACCTTGGTATTACCTTACTAGAACTACAACACATCTGAACGAACAGTTCACTTGAGCTGAACTACAACTTCAATGCTGGGAATCGATTAACTTGTTTATTTCGAACGATTCTGATCATATGAGTGATATAATTGTGTGTTTCATGTGCTTATATCTGTTAAGATGCCAGTGTAATACTGTAAGACCGTTAAGGAGTAAGATTATTCTTGTTTACCCTTTTAATTATAATTTTACTTAGTACATAAGCTATTAATTTTTAAGTAGTTCTATCTTTATGAGAAATCGTAAGATAGCAATACATATTGGGACTAAGGCAAATTACAAATTAAAAATGAACATGTTTTTACGAAATTACTCGAAGCCTAATCTACAACCAATTAAAACGATTATTTACCCTGCATTTTGCAAAACATAATAAGCCGTAGAATTTCTTAATTATAAAATCAGCAAGTTTTTGATGCTCATAGTGACTACCTTTCCACGTATCCAAAATGAAAGCTTACTATAAGCTAAAATTGTTGCCGTGATAAATTCGAATTAACAAGTGTCAGTGAAAAATTGAAGTAATTACGTGATGACTTGATAATGTTAATTTATGTCTTTCAAAGGAATTCAATTAGTGTGCATGTAAAGAATTAATGGTCGCATGCAAAAAGCGTTAGCAGTGAAAATATCTAGAACAGTATTGTGTGTTCCATTCGTTAGATGTCGCTGACAAACTAGTTAATTCTGTCCGAAAATTGTAGATACAAAACCGAAAGTCTCGGAAGTTTTCTTAGTTGCAAAGATTTTATATGGAGAATATTGTAGCCATTTTTTTAATCATAAAGGTTATGAGAACCGAATGATGGGAATTATTAATATTCTTCTCCAAAGAAACTCTGGACAAATTATGATTGACAGTGTTGTGGAATTCACCTTATAATTCTGACTTATAGCTCTTTGAATAAACCCTTTAAAAAATATAAGGGAGGCAAATAATTCAAGTCGAGTGAGGACCTGATGGAAGCAGTGCAAATTTGGGTTTGCAATTAACAGAACACTTGGGCTCTGTCGGTATTTGCAAAATGTTCGTGTTTTGGGATACATAAAATTGTTCTCATGAAGTTTTTGTTGTTCTTGTTATTATATAAGGAAGTCGAGGTCAAAGCTACACTCTTCTCGTAGTAACTTTCAACCCCAGCACAGTTAGTTGCATAATCTCGAACAATAAATATCCTTAGCGAAAGCAAACAAGCAGGACTACTGCAACACGTTGCTTAAATCAGGCCAATAGTAGACGGAAATAATCGTCTAGTTTACTAATAGTTTAGCAACGTTTCCTTTTCTTCGCTGGAAAGTTTTTTAAATTTTACGCCATTCGCTTGGTAATATTCAACAAGTTTAAAATTTACATTATCTCCAGTAGAGACCTGCGCGGGTCCAATATATAGGACCCGCACCCGAACCGCGAACCGCAATTTCTGGAATTTTAAACCCGCACCCGACCCGCGAGCCGCGACCCGCCGTCCCAAACCCGCGCCCGATCCGCGACCCACAAGTTTTGCACTTTTAAGCCTCACTTGACCCCAAATTCGAATATTAGACCAGCACATACCGAACTTGCTTTAGATGGAATGCCTATACACAATAAAGAAAGTTATTTTCACACTTCGGCTGCCAAATTGTTATTAGGTATAATTTTTTTATACACAAACAGAATGTAGTTGTACCCGCCACGCGTAGTTTAAAATCCGCACCCGACCGGCTACCCGGAATATTGCTATAAATCTTACCCGCAACAGCCCGACTCGCAATGGGGGTAATCCACGGGTAGCCGCGGGTACCCGACCCGATTCAAGACTATAATCTCCAGTACAGAAATTGCATACAAGTTTTCTACAACAAAAAAACACTTAACTATTTAATGTTCGTTACTAACACAAAAAAAGATTATCTGCATATTATTATTATGTTTTTCTACTCCTTTATTAGTAAATTGCTCATTAAGCACTGTTTACTTGATTAGTAAATTCGTTGTTACAAACAGTGTTACGTAATGACTAACACGTAATTTTTTTTATTACGTTACAGTTAGCTTCTGTTGTTTGTACGAAGCGGTGTAGGGATGTGACTGCAGCCTCCTAATTTTTAAGATGGTGTGACAGATGATTTGACAGTTAATAAAATATTTCTTTTTCGTTTAACGAAATGAGTGTAATCGTAGAAAAAGTATAGTACGCAACTCGAGCTATAGAGCAATTACACGCTCGTGGAATTACACACGCGCCGCTACGCGGCTTGTGCGTAACTTTTCCAACTCGCGTGTAATATGCTTCCTACAGCTCTCGTTGTGTAATATACTATTAGGCTCCAGTGATACAAAAACTAACATATCATGTAAAGTTTTTAAAAAAGTCTTCATACTAGCCTTTATATCAGTGTATCAAGGTAGCCTAGCTGGGTCTACACCTTATCTTCAATTTATTTTGAATCAATTATCTCCCACTTTTTTCACCTTTGCTGCCTGGTCTGCCTCGACTAAATATCATTCTCTTCAGACCAGAAGTCATCAAAGTGCTCAAAAAGGTCTATCATTTGTACCTCTATATTCTTTCGGTACGGGATCAGACAAGCAGTGGTAACTGACCTGTTTGGATTTCTAGAGAAAATTCATGAGAAACCCACATGTATGATATCAAGCGATCCGGATAGTAACCATTCGAGTGGGTGATATGAAATGAGCGTCTGAACAAATGAGGGTAGACAACGTCTATGAATACCAACCAATTAACCTTTACGGAACAACACTACGTAACAAAATGGAATGTACAGGAATCGAAGTCTCGGAAACGGGTAAGCAGCATAGTGGACAACTGCATAGACATAATATTAACGTGTGTGGAATAGAGACGCATTGGGGAGAGAAGCACATTCCTCATTACCCAAAAATCATTTGCTAACACTGTTAAAGACCGAAATACCACAGGCAACATGAGAACCGTACAAGACCTGAAAAAACGTAAAAAATGGGTGCTCAATGCTAGAGACTTTGAATACAAAGAGAACATCAGACGAATAAAAACACTCGTTGCCTGATAAAACATTAGGTATAATGGACAAATACTAACAAAAGGTGAGCATAGCAAAAGTATGGAAAAGGTGTTATAATAGTTTCGAGTTTTAGCACGTTCTGCAAAATTAAGCCCATTTACAAAATAACTAGCGACATCTTCTACTTCTCTATAACAAGATTGCAGGCGCCTGCAAATACGAGCTTTACTTTATCGTTTCCCTTCTGTGCAGGTAGTACTTAGTTGTTTTGGCCGGTAAACAATAGATGTGGTGCCGTATCACGAGCTTTCGCTGCCAGACTATCGCGTTTTCGGCGACAAGAATCCACTGGTTTTGAGAGTACGTGCCGCTTGAGCCGTTGCCTTTTTGCCAAATATGGTGCAATCTTGCAACAACGGATATAGCGTACGTTTATATGAAAGCGATGGCGAACCACGCTGAGGGTCCGTTAGTTTGCAGAGTTTTTGAAATCAGCCACCTTCAAGCCCTTTTGCAGTACAGTCACTGTGGGCCTATTAAGTTAAGCTGCCGTAGTGCTTGGACGATTTAAAGCAGCATTCTTTTTGATTTGTGCAGTAATTTCCATTCTTTTTCCTTTTGCAACAAGTTGATACTTAGTTAACAAAAACACATTGGTAGATACGGACAGTTCTAATTAAAAAGCCCGTGTCGGATAGCTTGTGGGGAGTTAAATGAGATGAGGCCGCTGCAGGTTTCATTTTGGAGGAGAAATCTTTATATCGCTTTCACGTGGAATTAACGAAGAGCCCGAGTCAGCAATGATAAATTAGGGAATGTGGTTGTCGGAATTCTCGTCCAATCACACACACTCCAGTCTCAATTTTGAGAATTAGCAAAAATCATCCCCAATTATCTTTTTCCCGGTACTAAAAATCTAGTTCATAACGCATCTGTCAAGTGTCCCTAGCCGTCACAGGCAGCGAACTACAGAGACATAGCGCATGTTCGCTGACTAACAGCAACATCAACCACGAAGCTGCTAGAATTGTAATTAACATTTAAAAATCCGTCCCGATTTTCGCTGTTGGAAAAGTGCCGCGTAAATAATTAAAGAGTGACGCGCTTTGAAAGACATCACATAGCGCCGATAGTGAGGTAAAACATTCATTCTTGCCACACGATAAGTAATTAAAGTTAGATATTCAAGAAGAACCAGTAATCACGTGTAGCAGCTTGTAAAAATGATTGCTTAGGTTATTTGTAACTATTGCACTTGCTTAATATTGTGTTTAACTTTTATATAGTAGCTTAAACTAGCCCATGTTTTTATCTGATGGTGTTTGCATACGACCGCCTTTTGTATTTGCTGTTAGTGAACCTGAGAAATGCCCTCTTCCGACTTCAGGGCGATTCTTGTCTTGTACGGAAAGCTAAGTGAAGGTGGTGGCGCTCAGGCAATAAATATCTTCTTAAATTATGAGGTTGTCGCCCTAACTAACGAATATCGAAGTCAACCTACGACCTTCCCAACGAGTTAGCTGGCGAACTTTTTGTTACACAAATACCGTAACCATTAGAGCGAGTATTTACTTTGCACAATTTTTCTAGCCATTCCATTACGCGGCTGCTTCGCTGGGGTTTGGGTTTTAGAACTTTACTTCCAAGAACGACGTGTACTTTATCGTTGTCTTGCGGTGCGATCTAATGGTATACATCGAGTCACATACCTATTCTTGAACCATCATGCGAAGTAGCATCGATCTCGGCAGGGCACTTCAACCCCCTTCGAGTTTTACTTGCCTGTGGAAATATGATATGCCGCTAAGTCTCATTGGTCTCGACGAGGACTCTTCAAGTCCCTACGCTTTACGTTAGCTTGTGTTATGATATTTATCGTTAGTTACTAACCTTTTTGCCAATTTTATTTTGTGCGTTTTTATTTGATATTATATTGGTGGTTATTATATTTATTGTTGATCGTTATATATATATTGCACTGGTATTTAGCCCTCAAATCAGCTCTGATTGCAGTACAAGCAAATAACAAATCAAATCACTAAAGCACAGAGTTGTAATAATGCAGGCATCTGAGAAAATTCACATAAATTGCCAAATCATAATAACACTGGTATAAATGGCCAATGACATTGATTGTATTTGAATAGGCACAGAAATATGGAAGCTCAAATTCCGTGTATTGGGTTTAGCAATATAATTTTAAGCATAATATAATAGATTTGAACAAAGTAGAAGCCGAATCTAAATTAATTAGGAACTGGCACAGAAAGTTCAAGTTAGACGCAGCTTAAAAAGGAAGCGTAGAAAGTAAAGTCATTAGGGAATGAATAGGAAATGAACATTTTTAGAATAAAGGTGAGAATAAGAATGACCAGAAAGGTAAGACAAAGAACATAGAAAAGCCAGGCAAGTCATTTATTACATGCAAATACAAGACTTGGGAATTTGAAGAGATTGCAGTGGCAAGAAATTAGATGGAATTCAAATAGCAGGAAATGAGACAGTATTGGTGTATTAAAAAACGATTCAGTGTAGTGATAAACAATGGGCATTTAAGTGATATAAAATCAAGTGAGTGGCGCATTAAAACGATGAGAAATGAACAATTCAAAAGACAATAATTTTAGTATGTAAGAAATTGTAATTAAATTATCAAATATGTTAATTTAGTTTATAAGTTGTGTAATTGTACATGGTTGAACTAAAATTAAATTTGTAGACAATGTTTTTTCAAAAACGACCAAGAAGGAGGGCAATTGTTTTGAATAAATTGGTGAAAGTTGCCTGATTTTTGCTCTGACCTTAAATGAAGAATTTTAATAGAAGGCATAAAAATATTTCAATAAAAATAGCACCATCGTGATCAGCGAATTGCAGTGTATAAGCACAATTGGAGGCAAGATTTGCCACGCACTTGAGTTATTTTTCGTTCCGAGGCGACTTCGGCAGAAACGGCTACGAGACCAGCTCCCGCAGAACCAATTTGCAGCATCGTGGGAAGGCCTAGGGTGTCAAGATTGTTTCGGCAGCGCCGCACACCAGGTCCCAACACAGCACAGCAGTCCGAGCAGTCCGGGGGCTCAGATTTCAGCCAAGATCACCATAAAGGGGTTGCGACTCCTACGGATGTGAAGTTAGTTTATTATGAAATTTTTATCCGCGCGATTGGCATGAAAATCACATCATACCTTAATTACGACCTGGAGAACAAGAAGATCATAAAAGCTCCTGTGAATGGCGAGGTTTCTTTCCAGGATTTGCGAAATAAATCGTCAGTTGGAGGTCCCAGTAAACAAAAGCAGTTTTAAGCGTCCTTTTAGAATGGGCCAATGATAGATTTGCCTGAAAAACAATAGAACGATAAGACGCTACTTGAAGGCGCAATTATTCAAAATCTTACCGTAAAAAAATCTGTTCATTTAATTGCTTGATGATTCAGTTTACACGCGAGCTGACAGGTAACTTGAACTTCTTGTGCGAGATTTTGACATTTCAGAATAGCGACGGGGCAGTACGCTCCTTTTTACATCCCCAGTCCACTTTTTCAGTGGCGTACCGTTAAAATTTTAAACTTACAAATTTAGGAACCTCAGACCCGAGAATTTGAGTTTTTCTTTTCATGTCTCTGTTTTCAAATGAGCTAGCGAGGTTATTGTATCATATGAATGGATTAAATAAAGAGAATAATTCTCAATTTGGCGTACCCAACAAAATAAGTTAATCAGTCAGTTTGATCATAGCAAATAGTAAAACTAAATATTATGTGGTGACTTATTTTATTTACACATTTTTAATTACATTAATCATCTCGTGCACAGAAGTCATTGCAATATAGGATATTATATATGAGTAGTTTAGCTACTGAAAACCTGTTTATGGCCTAGCCATTAAATTAGTTCATTTTAGATTATTCTGATATTGACTATGCTTTTTGGTTTATGAGTCCTCATTTTTATCTGGGAATATTTATTATATTAATTACATGCACACCTCATATGTCGTATTAGTTGATTTCAGCACTTCAATAAGTTGTACCACAACTATTTTCGGAATATCAAATAAGACTGACGTCATGGTTTTTCGACGTTATATTTTTCTGTAATTTTGCATACAATTCTACAATTACTATTTTACTGAAGACTGTTTATTCTGCTACCTAATTACACAGTTGATTTATGGAAACAATTTTTATCATTCTTAATTAAAATATACTAACCATTTCTGATTATAATGCATGGATGCCTAATGTTCACGACTGGAAGAGGGCTATATTCCAAAATAATTTTAGTAGCTGGTACACAGAAGATTTGCTTATCGAAATGAAAGAAAATTGGAATATATTGATCTTTAAATTAGAGAATATGCAAACTACAGAACGTTGCATTTGTAAAATTGCCGGTGTTCCTGACAATCATTACGGCGGATCATTTTCAAAAGGATTTGATTAATAGCCGCTCCGAAACGTGAAGATCAAGGGAATAAACGAAAAGTGTTGCGTTATAATCAAGCACGGTACATCGCAATCAAGCTCGCGTGTAAGTGAGAGGCCCTAATCCACCCCTGTCTACGGCTCTAAATTAAATGGGAAATGTAGCTCAACATTTCTTATCCCTGAGAGTTAGTGAAACGAATGAGCATGTACTGCAATGCGCAATACAGTCCGTGTTCCCTGACAGCACTAAAACTACCCCACACAAGAGTTTACTTCGCCACTCCGAGTTCCGTGCCAATATCGACGTTTAGGGACATTACAAGCTCTGGATTAGATCATAAAAGCAGTTAGGCTGCGTGCTAACCGATAATTGCTTATTAAATTACCCTTAAAGTCTCGTAAATCCAATTTAAATCGCAAATATGAAAAGTTAAATCGGCGATATCAGCGATACTGTTAACGAACAGCTGGTAAATACTGTTACACCTATCCCAGAAGTACTTGTTGGTCGTTACCTCTATTACTCTGTATCGACCTAACAGAATTACTCTGCTATAAATGCCAGTTATCCCTATTTAGAATTTACGACGCTTGCGAACGTCTCGTTCCTTCCCGCGGCCCAAATAAACTAATATCATAAGCCGTATAATATTTGTAGTTTTCTTCTTTTGCTGGCTACAAATATATAAATAACAGAACGACAGGATGAATTTGTCGTCGTTTGGATAGCTCTTTGTTTGAAAAAGGAATAACTATGCTATCTGTAAGTGAGTATATCCCGTTTTTCTTTTCTTGCTTGCTTGTTATAGGTCAAGCATTAGGCATGCGGAGTAACAGGTACCTTAGACACCAAATACTATGGTCATATGCCCAAAGCAAAAAACAGGCGGCATAAACTGCAAACATTCAGCCATCAGAAGCTTTTAAATATATAATGGGGCCTCATCAATTGTTTAGAAAGTCAGCAAAACAACTGACATTTCAATGTTGGCGATTACGGAGGGGATTGACTCCTTAATTTGTATCGCGAGTGCGTAGTTGCAACTACAAACAAAATAATAAACAAACCCATAATTTAAAGAAAGCAGAACCCGACTAAACATAGCTCGATGAACTACACAGAATAGTGAACTCGTAACAGATACGATGGGTTGAGAAAACCCCTATAATCTGCATTGAATTTAAATTTAAATATTCGCGAGTTTCGCAAGTACAGACATAGCTTTCTAGACCCACACAACCAGTATAAAACAACTTCTAAATTAAGGCAAATAGCATAACGAGATTATACCTGGGTTGGGTGGGAGACGCGCGACGTATTTCAGAACAAACGCATTCCATTACACACCTACAAACCAAAAGGTCTGTGTAGCGGGCCTGATGACGGGTCGAAAATTCGCTTAAGAAAATTGAGCGTCGCAACCAATGAGAATTCGACCACCGCAACATGCAAACAACCAGAGGCCCAAAGACGATGTCAACAATAATAGCGCGCGGTGAACGGGAAAAGTAATAAAAAATTGCTTCTTGACCGTAAGACAATCTAATAGTTTTGTTGTGGTAACATTTGGTAACATACTGCTATTGGCAGAGCAATCGCAAGGGCTATGTTAGTAATAAATCTTATAGATCATAAGGCAAACCAGTGTATTTGGGACAATACCATAGATCTCTACTTTAGAAAGAGAGTAGCAAAATTATGTGGAAGTCATGTGATGACTTAGGAAAACCAATGGTGGATAAAAAAGATAACTGTGTCGAGAACATCTTGGGGAATGCAAAATGCTGATAGACTAAAAATAATATGGGATGACGATACTAGGAAGGTCTTTGACAAGACCTGAAATAAACTTATTTTAAAGAGAAAGGTATGGGGAGAACAGGAAAACACTTCTATGTGTTACTGTAGAATATTCTGCTCCCCAGTCTTCATTTCTTTCGGCTAATTTAGGAGTTTATTATTCTACTATTCGTATTCACATGGATTTATTTTGCTCATTATTACATTAGTGTTAGGTATTATTGGTTATGATTCTTGTTGACAGTCTTTTGGTACCACATCAGGACGTTTAGGTTTTCTCGCCGTTTGTAGATTTTTATGACTTTTCATACAGTTCTTGTTTTCGGCTGTTGAGTACAACGATACCATGCCGTGAGTAGACAATAATGTAAGTAATACGTTTAGCAATATTGTAATTATGTGAGGTATCGCCCGCTGAATTTTTGGAAGAATTTTGATGTCAAGTTAGAATTCCCATTCCATCTCCATTATTCACAAGGTGAGTCTGAGTCATCACTATTACCATGATCTGTTAAATAACTAATGAATCGCAGAATATTTTCAGACGAAATATTTTGCACAACTGTTGATAAGATTTACTATTTCACAATGCTTTTAAAAATGTTGCCACAAGTTAGAGGAAGAACATTTTAAAAGAGCCTCAAGCCATAGATGTGCAACCTTTTCCTTGAAATGCTGCTGTAAATATATGTGCTTGTTGTATTAGTTCTTACACAAACTCCAAGCCAGTTTAATAGGGTTATATTAACAATAGTATAAAGATCGGGGCTTCAACTATGTTCTAAAGGTTCTGCCTTATGGATCATAGCAGAATTCACCAATTTCATTGTAAGTAGATATTATCCCTAGGAAGATTTTTCCGCTGTCTTCTGGTATCCAGTTCTTCACTTCTACGTTGCTGATATTCGTCAACTCTGCTGTATAGATGATATCTCCAGGGCCTTCTTTCTAGTAATTTTTCTGTGGATTATCACCTTCAACCCTGTTTTAACGACAGTACTTCAGTATTTACGCCAAAATTAGTACACGCACTGTTAGTTTAGCAAGCTTAGTTTTTGTGAAAGCTCGAAGCCGTTGCAGATTGAACATACAGCCATTGTAACGGTACTGTGTATTACTGTAAACAGTCCCTAAAATCGTTATTGCATAACACAAAGCAAATAGCGTTAGCGCCCTGTTTTACTGTTTCAGTGACAAAAAAAATTCATCTACGCAGACTCTACATTTTCTTTTCTCATTTAATTGACGTACTATAAAAAGAAATGTTGGTGTACAGCTTACCATTCTGACCACATCCAGAGGGCCTCTCGAAGCACACGATCGTAGGTCTCCTCTAGGTCAACGAAGCATATATATTGCGATGGTATTTAGCCCTCAAATCGGCTCTGATTGCAGTACAAGCAAATAGCAAATTAAATCATTAAAGCACAGAGTTGTAATAATGCAAGCATCTGAGAAAATTCACATAAATTGCCAAATCATAATAACACTGGTATAATTCGCCAATGACATTGATTATATTTGAATAGACACAGAAATGTGGAAGCTCAAATTCCGTGTATTGGGTTTAGCAATATAAGTTTAATCATAATATAATAAATTCGCACAAACTAAAAGCCGAATCTAAGTTAATTAAGAACTGGCACAAAAAGTTCAAGTTAGACACAGCTTAAAAATGGAAGCGTAGAAAGTAAAGTCATTAGAGAATGGGTAGCAAATGAACATTTTTAATAAAGGTGAGAACAAGAATGACTAGAAGAATAAGGCAAAGAACATAGAAAAGCCAGGCAAGTCATTTATTACATGAAAATACAAGACTTGGGGTTTTGAAGAGATTGAAATAGCAAGAAATTAGATGGAATTCAAATAAGCAAGAAATTAGACAATGTTGGTGGATTAAAAAACTAGTCAGGTAGTGATAAACAATGGGCATTTAAGTGTGGTAAAAAAATCAAGTGAGTGGCGCATAAAAAAACGTTGAGAAATAAACAATTCCAAAAGACAAGAATTGTAGTACATAAGAGATTGTAATTAACTGATAAAATTTTGTTAAATTAGATTATAAGTTATGTTTTTGTACCTGGTTGATTTCCTACAATTCAAATCTGTAGACAGTGTTTTGTCAAAAACAAAAAGGAGAGCAATTGTTTCTAAATAAATTATGAAAGTTGGTTAAATTTTGCTCTATCTTTATTTATCAAAATTTAATAGAAGGCATAAACGTATAAAAAAATAAATAGCACCATCGTAATCAGCGAATTCGAGTGTATCAGCACAATTGGAGGCAAGAGATTCCAGGTATTTGAGTTTTTGGCGTTCCGAGGCAGGTTCGGCAGTTGGCGAATTCCTGCGACATCAATTGGCAGCATCGTGGGAAGGCGTAGAGTGGCAGGATTTTTCCGGCAGCTCCACACATCAGGCCAGAACACAGCCCAGCATCACGAGCCGCCCGGGGAGCAAGATTTTAGCCAGAATCAGCATAAAAAGGGGTCCCGAATCTACGAAAGTGAGGTTAGTGGATTTTAAAATTTCGACTCGCGCAATCGGCGTGAAAATTTGGGCATACCGTGATTACGACCTGGAGAATAAGAAAATCATAACAGTTCCTGTGGATGGCGAAGTATTTTCCCAGGATTTTCAATTAAAATCGTCAATTGGAGGCACCAAGAAACAAATGCGAATACGGCGTCCTTTTTAAGAATGCACCAATAGCTAACGATCTGGAAAACAAAAGATTGCCTAGACGCCGCTTGAAGGCAATTATTCAAAATCTTACCATCAAAATTTGTTCATTTAATTGTTGATAAATCAATTTCACACGCGAGCTGAAAATAATTAGAACTTGTTGTGATAGATTTGACGTACAAACGGCACATTACGCCTACATTTCAGGTCAATCTGCCTACTTTTCAGAGGCGTACCGTAGAATTTTAACTTGGAAAGTCAGGAACCCAACACCCGAGATTTTGAGTTTTTAATTTCATGTCTCTATTTAAAATTGAGCTAGCGAAGTTAGGAAATCAGATGAATGGATTAGAAAAAGGACAAACTACCATAAGAGTAATTCTCAATTTTGGCGTACCCAACGAAATTAATTAATCAGTTAGTTTGATTTAGCAAGTGGTAGAATTAAATTAAATATTGTGTGGTGACTCTTTTTATTTATCACATTAATTATAAACATACAAATATTATACGTTAAGGGTCATTGCAATATAGTAGCTTAGACTGTTAGAGTCGAGCAAGGTATTATCACAAAAAAAGAGCCAACCTGCGTCAAATAGCTGAGGTAGTAAAGTGGTAGCCGCCAGAACGTAGATGGACTGATCTTTTGCCATAATCACACTTACGGTGTGGGCCGAACTAGCTCTATTAGGCGCTTTTTGTCGTGGATTTAGGGCCTCAGCTGTGCACCCTGCAAGTAGCTTCAAAACACAATATGGGCGCCAGGAATCAAAGTGATTCCGAAAAGAACGCCCAACAACAGTTAAATAGGGTTTTTTAAATGTGAAAATCTGTTAATCATTAAGACAGTGTAGGTAAATGGTTTGTCGAATTGTTTAAATTACAGAATAATGTAGTAAAGTGTCACGAAAGGTTTCCACACGCATAACTCTAAGAAACCCCTTTGTGGGTTTTTAATCAATAAAACTGGTCGATTTAATAGAGAGATGTGCACATCGCTGTCAGATCACCGATAGCTTAAACGTGAGTGCGCCTTTTACAACAAATTTGAAATTACAAATTCTGTGATTATAATTAGGAAATTATTGAAACATGAATACATTAGTAGTGCGCGTAACCCGTCTTGCATTTATCTCCCGCCGCCGGAGCGAAGGAAAATTGTGGCGAAATATTCTCTTGTAAGATAATTATCGGGACAAAACGCTTGTCCCCAATGACTGCAATAAAAGAGCTAAAAGCGGCTAATTAGTATGGGAATAACAAAATTCGAAAGTCCATCATACCTGATTTTTTTTCAGCGCTCGAAACAACATGCTAAATTAGGCACAAGGTGGGTATCTCGTAATTTAGCGAGCAGCTGAGCCGAGTCGCCGAAGGAGAATGCGCTCAAGCGAAGTCGCCGAAGGAAAAGAGATAACAACAGCGCTGCGCTCCAAAGATAAAAAGCGGGAACTGATACAGATACAAAATGAACGGAACTGGGAAACTGAGCAATTCAAAATGCAAACTGATTACAATGTAAATAAAAATATACAGGTTAGACCTGGAATAATTTGGTAAATTGAGAAAACATTTAAGCGGAGCGAAAAATGGTTTCAGTAACACCTGCCATGGGTTATAAACTGTTGGATAAAACCTTAGCCAGGACCTTCCAGCTATAACAAGAAAAGATGTACCTGTGTACATGTTTGCCCTTTCCTTTATAAATAGTGTAGGGGATCCATACCTTGAAGTCTTCAGGTACATTCTTCTGCTACATTTTGCATATTAGCTATTGATGGTGGATTAGCATCTCTGTCGTTCTTTTCTCCTCAAGTATGTCATCATACTCTGGTGTTACAACATTTATCATGCCTTCCACAAACCTTCTCACTTGGTTTAAGTTTTGAGCTTGATTTACGTATATCTGTCAGTCCAGATATAAACTCAATATTAGCTATCGCTGGTCAGTGGATTACTAAGGTATCACGCTATTTCACCATGATCTCATTATTCACCTTCCACGTACACCTCTCCCATATTTTTCTAGAAGAACCTTAATAAGTGGGTATCCGCTAAAAGTTCAAGTTCAGCAGCTTTCTCATGTTAGCTGTGGTCCTTTAGAGTTCCTGACAGCCGTCTCATATCGTTGTGTGCTTTATCTACTTGTACTTTAAGATAATTAAATGGCTTGTCATTTTCCCATCACTGCAGAGCCACTATATAAGTCCCGTGATTGTTCTCATCGAACTAATCACGATGGGTCCCTTTCAGGACCCGTAGAATACTCTTCAATAAGTTATACAATACTTTTAACAATAAAAATTCAACCTTTCCCTAATTTTTATCTTCTTCAAATTGTGGTCCTACGAATGCTGTTATATATATTTTTTATTTAACAATTTATTTACAATCTACCATATTACCTGAGGCAATCAGTAATTTATATGACGAATTAAACGTCTTGTGGGCGATTATTTACATTAGCAGCTGCCCTTTCTACGTATTCTTAGAATAGATAGGTTTTTTTAACTCTTAACAATCTTAACCTAAACCAAGTTCCCATTGTTATTATTAGTATACACGGACCTACGAGAACTAACTACTCACATCTATTGGATAAATCTGAGGGTTTAAATCTTTTTAACCTCCCAACTTTACCATTGTCATCATTTACTAAGTTACTTGCCAATTCGTTTGGATGTACACTGAGTTTATTGCGATAGGTGACACTCACTTTTGTAATTAAGTAACTCATTAACCGAACTTATTTCAAGATCACGTCTAATCACTTTGTTAGGCACATACCAAAGTGCGTCCGTTATTGCTCTTAACACTTTCGACTAAAACCGTCTGATTATATCAATTGTGGAGTTAGCTGCGGCGCCCTATAGTTGCAGACCATATGTCCACACTGGTCTTAATATTGCTTTGTAGAGTAGGATGTTATTAGTGGTTGTTAACTTTAAATTTCGACCTAGTAACCAGTAGATGGATCTGTATTTCAACCCAAACTAAGGTCACTATATCAATAAGGTACCGCCATTCCATTCCTCGCTTGAGAATGTGAGAAAATTATCAGATAAGGATAACAAATACAAATTGCCCAAGTGCAATAGGGAAGACACTAGTTTTTGGGGATTTTCTTTTTGGTGTAATGGCACTCGTAAAGTGAGGAATCTGTTAGGTTATGTGTTTTTATACCCAGTTGGAGAAAATTGTGCGACAAGGATAGATATAAAAAAATCACTAATGGCGGTACCTTATTGATATAGTGACCTTAACCCAAACATGTTGTTTCCAGGTAACACGTCGATCAAGGTGAATGCCGAGGTATTTGACCGTTTCCAGTTGTGGAATTTGTTGTCCGTTTAATCTGACTGGAGTGCACGTTTCACGCTTCAGCGTAAACGTGACGTGAGCAGATTTTGTCTCATTGGCCCTGATACGCCATTTCTTGAACCAGTCCTGTACCTTACCAAGATGGATTTGCAATTTATGTGATGCTGTTATAGGGTCTGGATGAGTCGACAAGTTGGCTGTGTCATCAGCTATCGTTGTTGATCTGGTTGTTGATATGTCTGCCGTGAACAGCAGATACAGCAGAGGACCAAGGACAGTACCCTCCAGCAAGCCGGAATTTATTGTGAAAAGTCTGGTTGAGTCCCCTTGGAATTTAACAGAGTAGTGTCTGTTGAATAGATAAGACTTGATGACTTGATAAATATCAGCGGGTAAAACACTTTTTACTTTATATAACAGTCCTTCGTGCCAGACCTTGTCAAAGGCCTGGCTAATGTCGAGAAAGATTTCAGAGCAATATCTTTTGCCTTCTAAGGCTTTATTTATTTGTTCTACTATTCTGTGGACCTGCTCAATTGTACCATGTTGTTTGCGGAAGCCAAACTGGTGGTGAGGTAACAAACTGTTGTTCTCAAGTAGTGGTTTGAGTCTTAGCAGAAATAGTTTCTCAAACACTTTGGACAGAAGAGGGAGTATGCTTATTGGCCTGTCTCCTAGCGGTTTGCCAGGTTTCTGAATAAGAATTATGCTGGCAACCTTCCACTGCTCAGGAAAGTGTTCTAGTCTGAGTATTGCATTGAACACCTTGGTAAGAAGTACGATGCCTTTTTCTGGTAACTCTTTAACAACTTTGCCTGCCACTAGATCATAGCCTGTTGCTTTGTTGTATTTTAAGTTTCGGATAATGACACTTACTTCTTTTTTTTAAGGGTTTACATAGAGGGTTCATTTGGAAAGGTGCCTCTAGGAAGTGGTGGATTTGGATTTCCTCTTCCGGTGTAGTTTCTGATGGGTAGGGTCTAAAAACTTTTTTTGGATGATTAGCAAATGCCAAGGCTTTATCGGAATTATTTCTTGCCCACGTTCCGTCTTCCTTGCGAAAGGGTGGGATATGCTGAATATTTCTCTTTATTTTTGTTGTGGTTTTCCACAAAGAGTAATCGGTGGCTTCATAGGGAGATAAATTTTCCATGTAATGCTGTATTGATTGGTTTTTTAAACTATACAGTAGTTGTTTAAGCTCCGTTATAGCCCTTTTGAGATTTAGCTTTCAATCGGTACCCTAGTAGTTTGCCATCGGCGTCTTAGTCTCCTTTTTTCAGAAAGTTTCTTTTTAACTAATACTGGACAGTCAATGATTTTTAGTATTTAGGATTAAAGTGTTCGACTGCATTTCTTAGATCTTCTTCTGTTTGTAAAGGTATGTTTAGTTGTAGTGTTTCTTCCGCTCTATTTTTAAAATAGTCGCAATCAGTTTTTTTATTGGAAAGAGATGGCGGTCTTTCTGTGTGCAGTATTTGAGTACCAAGAGTAATGAGAACTGGTGAGTGGCCAGACGGGAGGTCGAAACAAGACTTAGCTTGCAGGTAATTCATACTTATATTTTTAGTGATACAAAAATCCAAAATCCAGGTCAGGCAGTTTGTCTAAGTCAGAGGGCCAGTAAGTTGGATCACCAGTAGAGAGAAAGCTCAAGTTGTTTGCGGTTATAGCTTTGAACAGTTCGCTACCCTGCGTGGTTGCCAGTCTTGAACCCCAGTATGTATTTTTAGCGTTAAAATCACCGCCAGCAATGAAACGATGTCCAAGGGCATTTATATAGTGCGCATACTGATATTATTTGTTTGCGTGTCGCGCTAGACAATAAGCAGCTAATATTGTTAATGGTCCTAACCAGTCTTCTATTACAATTGTAGTAGCTTGGAGATGTGTTTCGAAGTATTTATTTACTTCATGGTGTTTCAACTAGGTTCCTACAATAACTGCCGTTCCTGCATGTGGTGTTCCATCAGGGTGTGGCGTGACATAGATGGAGTAGCTATGTATTTTTAAATAGCTTCTTACGGTATAATGTGCATCAGAGATTGGCATAACGTCGATATGGTGTTGTTGAATAAATGTTGTAATTTCAGTTCCATGTTGTTGTAGGCCATTTGCTTTCCAAAGCGCAATCTTAAGAAACTGGGCCACTATGACATTTTTGTGACAAGAGTTATTGGTATGTTTAACATTGTTGACATTTGTTCCATAAGGCTTTTCATCATTTGCTTCAGTTCGGATATTTCATTAGATTCTTGGGAGGATGATGTTGATGATTTGTGTTTATGACCTATGCTTGTTGTGCTGTGTCATCGGCTATTAGTAGAGATTAACCTATGTTTATTATTTGTCTTTGTCTGAGAGCAGGAAATGTTTTCTGTTGTAGTTACTTATATACTTCGCAACCTTTATAGTTGGCGGGGTGATTTCCGCTGCAGTTAATACATTTTACGTCAGAGCTTTTCGTTTTACACAGGCATTGTGTGGTTAAGTGGTTGCCTGCATACTTGACGCAACGTGGTCTCCTGTAGCAGAAGTTTTTGGTGTGTCCTAGCCTCTGACACTTATTGCACTGAGGTATTTCTCTTTTTGGTCAAGGCGGTTCAAATTGTACTATTGAGTGTAACATTCTATCTGTATTATATATGTCTTTGTTGTTTGGGGCTGGCGTCAATTCGACATAAAATAGAGGTAGTACTTTCTTCAAATCACCCCGCTCTTTGATATTAGAGATATTTGTAACGGTATGATTGTGTCTTTCAATAGCTTCCTTTATCGTTTCTGGGTCGGTTGGTTGTAGGATGAATATTCCACAACTCTGAAGCTTCGTTCTTGCTTACTTTTGTAAGTATGGAATTCCGTGTTCTTCTCCGCTAGGGCTTTAATTATTGCACTGTATTTTTCGGAGGTTTTGGGCAGAACTTTTATCTCGTCATTATATAATACTTTGTTACGGTATTAAAAGAACTTTACGACACCCACCCAAGGTGAGCATCGCACCACGGAATCAGTCCTGAAAAACTGGCACACTTGCCCTGAGATCGGCTCAAAATAGGCTAAAGGCCACGGCTGGAACGCTCAGGGAGTCGGGCGTGAGTCACACGATACGTTCTGGGCAAGCGTGTTGCGGCATATATATATAGGGTAAGTCAGAATTATGAGGGCGCCACCAAGCCTATCTTAACCCGACTAACCGGGCCTGGACGGTTAGACGGGAGCGAAGCACGCAAGATACTCCGTCGATAGGATTACTCAAGAGTTGCAAGGTCAAATAACAATTTCGAGATTGCCTTATGCAAGAATTGTAATTAGGTGCCAATCCGACCGCGACTACGCAGCTGTCTCACCCACCTGTACGCTCAAAGCTCCCTCGTCCCGTCGCACAATAATCAGTACACTGAAGTTATCTGAAACAGAACATGCACAAGTCGAAACAAAACAATAGTTCCCTTAACTAACAAATCATGTATTGACTCACGGGTTACAATGGGGCAGAGGAGTGCGTCGCCCTATATCTATAAATAGATTATATCTAAGAACACCAGCTGGCGCGCGCTCTAAACCTAGCGACAGATGTTGAACAGTAATGAACAAAGTAGCACTTGTAACATAGACAGTCTGTAATTTGGAATGAATGTACAAATATGCGGGCGCGACGCCTTATGCAGCAAACAGTAATGAACAAATTAGCACTTGTAACATAGACAGTCTGTAATTTGGAATGAATGTACAAATATGCGGGCGCGACGCCTTATGCAGCAAACAGTAATGAACAAATATGACGACAGTGCCTGTAGGCACAAGAGATGTGACGGGCTCGCTCGCGGCGTCCCAATACAGCTCGTACGCGGGGCTTAAATGCTCCCCGCGGGACAGGTACACTCGCGTTCACAGCGGTAATCAGTTCAAAGACACATACCTTAATATGTAGGCGGTTGGGGAGCCTGGTACAGTTGAGTTGCGACAGGCTGCAGTCTTAGGTGGCAGGTACATTCGATGTTCGACGGCTATAGGGATGAGTGGACATCCGCCATAATGGCGACGTGAGACGCGTCAGGACGCGTACAACTGGACGACGAAAAATGGGCCACTTTCGTTCTGCGGGACAGATCCTCGAAGGTCGAGATGAAGGGGGCACGATCCCTTACTTACGGGAGCAGGAACTGGGCTCAAAAGGCACCCACGCTACGCCGAAGACAATTCGAAACTCACACACACAACCACCACACGAACGTTCTCTGCAACGGGCTGCGATCAACTGCCCAGAGGGAAGCGCTGCTACAGGTCACATCGGTCGCGTCCCCACGTGACTAAACCTCGGCAGCCAATCGCGAGGCGATAAAATGAAACAAATTAATGCCGGCGACAATGTTAGCACGCCGCAACGGCGTGTTTTCTAGAAGATTCGGAATTCTTGCGAGCGATAACGCTCGGCTGCCAAAGCGCCATCAGAGGGGTGCTCCAACCGACGAGAAATACTGCGTTTGGGGCTAAATATGTGCAAAATCATGATTCTGGAATTAGGCGATGGAGCCAAATAAAGAACTAAAAGGGTTTAGCATACGGGCACGCTGCCCTAAAGCCTAGGTGGCTATTTAAAATACCAAAATGACCTGACAACTTTCAGTTTCTAGTAATTTTTTGCTATATTCTCCAGTAGTTCTAGTAATGGTGACATGAATTTTGCTCCAGATACGTAGATCGATGGCTGTTTCGGGTCTTTTTTATTTACATTTTGATCTGCATTGTTGGCTGAATTTTCGGTTTCTAAATCCTTAAATCGATAGCTATTGGTTCATTTAACCAGTAGTTAACGGTTTTAGCTTGTTTTGAGTGTTCTTCAGGTTTATCAGCGTTTCTATTTCATTTTCTGTTTTCTACTTGTTGCCATTCTTGCTCCTGAGATACTTTAGTTTGAGGTTGCGAAAGAATATAAACAATACTAAAATTTGTGGACGGCATCTGCTGATTTAAGATTTGTTGATTATTAGGTGTGGGGCCTGTGATTTGCTCCCCTTGCATCGGTTCGCATTGTTGTGTTTGTTGAAATGGGGCTTTTTGATAGTAAGCCATAACGGCTTATTTAAATTTAGTTATTTATGGGATTCTTGTATAAATATAAATATAAATGCAGGTTAAAATAGCCTATCCTGTCAGCTGTTGACCCGTAGGCCACTTACTCTTGTGTGCCGCTTGACTGTATGATAATTATGAGAAAACTCCATACGATTTTTCTAAAATAATAGTTGATGACGATTTATTTCAACTATTCGTTACTGAAACTAATTGCTACGCCAATCAAGAAGGACAGAAAATGAAAACAGCACAAACAGGAAAAGGCAGTGCAAGAATTTCTCGGTGGAAAGATCCAATTCAAGTGAAAGTAGAAAAATTTGTTGGAATTCGTATGTACATGGACTTGTGTCAATATCTAAGTATTAGTCAAAAGTGAACTATATTACAACAAAGTTTCAAAGTATTTTCCTCGAAAGCGTTTCGAACTACTGTTGAAGACTTGGCATTTTTCTGACAATGAGAAGTGCACAGCAGATGATGATAGATTATATAAAACTAGCAGTCCAGTGAGACAAATGTCTCATTTAATAAAACAAAAAAGACCGTTTTGCAAATAGAACGCTTATTCACCACACGTACGTATATGACGTCATTGTTGGTAGCAAACTACTAGTCGCATTCGCCTTGATACAATTTGCCTAGAATCTAACCTAAAAAGTTAGGATTAGGATAATTAAGATAATAATTAGTATTAGAGACTGAAATTCGGTTCCTGACCTGACATGACCATTCCAAACATATAACTTTTTTCTTTATCTCTTACCGTTTGGCTGCTGAAACAGCGTCCCAGACAGACAAAACAGCGTCCCGGACAGACACGTATATTAGATAAAGGATTAATCCACTAATTAGAATTTTTATGTATCGATGAAACCTAGGTGCCCTTCAAATGTAGATTAAAGTTCAAACAGTATATTGCCAATAAGAGGCATGATTTTGGCATACAATTATTTAAATTGTGCCTTGATGGAGGATACCTCTATGATTTGAAAGTCTATTGTGGACAGGAAAAAGATGAAAGTGATGCATCGACTGTACCGACAAAAGTTGTTTTAGATCTAGTTAAAAATTGGCTATCGTCAGCGTGGCCGAGACGTTAGGGCGCTCAGGCTGCGGTGCCATTGTAGGCGGTTCAATCCCCACATCTGGCAACTGGCGGGCCGTCCACCCAGTCGCTTTAAAAATTGGTTACCCAAACCACGGCTGTGAAAGCAGGGAAAGTAAGGCAGTCGTCGAAGGTGTGATGCTAACCACATCACCTAGTACGCCGTTAACGGTGTGTCAGATTGACTGGGTTTCGGAAAGAGATATTTCTTCGATTCTGACTGGCCGTGTCTCGGACCAAATTCCTACGTGTGGAATGAAGTGCCCTGAACTTTACTTACTTTACTGAAAATTTGCTAGGAAAAGGAATTCCTGTATGTGTAAACAACACTTCTGTCGAGTTGGCGCATAAACTGATAGATAATCAGACCTACATCTTAGGAACCTTGCGAAATAATAGAAAGAATAATCCAAAAGATGTAGTCAACAAGAAACTAAAAATGGGTGAGGTTAGAGCAGAAGAAAGCAATTCGGGATCATTTGTAGAAAAGTGGAGAAACAAACGCGACGTCATGATGACTACCAAAATAATCCCTGAATTGGAACTGTTCGAAAAATGAGAGGAAATATTGAGAAACCCAAAAGTATTATTGAGTGTAACAAACATAAAAGTTATGTTGACATATCAGGTAAGCAGTCACTTACTAGTTCTAAACCATATTTTGATGTTTTTTTATCAGAGCAGATAAAGCCTTACAATAGTTCTTTGAGGCGTGGGGTAAAGTGGTACCGCAAATTGGCGGTTGAAGCTGCACTAACAAATGCACACTAGCTTTACGAAGACGTTGTCCAAAAACGATGACAGTTACACAAAAGTTAAAAGGTAGAATATAAAACATAAATTTATAGGAGAAGTACTTATGAGGTATTTTCTGCAGGCTTGCCAAATCAAAAGAAACACTCCCGAAAGCTACCACCGATACTGATAATAAGAATTCTTTTTTATTTGAATCAGACAAAAGGCAAAGATGCGCACATTGTTATATACAAAATTTGGTAGAAGTTAATCGAAAAATTGCCAAAAGTCAGAGCACGTAGACTAAACGTCGATGCCAGGAGTAATCGAAGCAACTATGCCTGGCATGCTTTCTCAAGCTTCACTGTTCGAGTTTGAACTAATATATTTAAATTTTTATATTTTATGGAGTTTATTTCATGTACCTGTAGCTTCATGTTTTAATAAAAAAAGTTCTGAATAATAATTTTGTAGATCTTCTAGAGCTGTGGTGCACCACGTTAGAGCACCGACACAAAAACCAAGGCTACCATTAGTTTGCCTAATGCATATAGAATCGTCGTATATGTATTTAAGAGCAGTTTTTTGGTGCACAGCGTATGCGCACCACGGCACTCTAGGTGTTAATAACATGATCATTTCATTACAATTAAAATATTTTTTAGTAACCGTTATTCATTCCATGGTTACTTCAAATTATCTTTTGTGTTGTCATCTAATTGATTTTCAAGGTACATGGCATTATATAAGTTGCCAACTCTACAACTCCCAAGTTATCTCAACCTGGATCTGAATAAAAGTGTGCCGTTCGATATCGTGTGCATTCGCATCCGCATATAAGCCAAAGATAACATCGTCCACATAAAGAAAAATTTGCTTGCAGTGCAGAGGGGTGGCTGGCGCGCAAACGGGAACGGAAGTAAAAAGTATTATAATAATATGATTGTGAAGTCACGTGTGTGGCGTAAGCTAGGATCATCTTCACTGAAATTTATTATGTCATAGAAAGTGTTAAATGACGCTGAAACATCTGGATTAGGGCTACCGCTGTTATATTCGTTCATTTTCATATCTACCACACCGACATCGTCAGAAATGTGCTCCATAAAATACTATGTTCAAATTTTACTGCGATCGTTCTTATTAGGCTAATTTACGTTTGATATTCATATCGAGGCGTAAAAAACGCCATTTGGCACTTTATGCGGCTTAATAGACTGCGCTATTGCAAGATTGAAATTCGTATTTAATTGGCGGACGGGGAACAGGGAAAATCTAATTATTCGTTTAGTTAGAATTGAGCTGCCTAAAATATGTTTTGAACGAAACGATTAAAACACTGATATATTGTAATGTTATTTTGCTAATGTACGCTTTAAACAAATTAAGATAAATACTTTTGCTATTTCTTTTTTATTTCTTGGTTCTTTTATGATGTGTTGCTTCCAAATTGTTTTATTTAGTAATATAATAATAATAATCTTTATTTAGTTATAAACTATTTTAAGATTTACAGTTGTTTACATATTTACTTAACTAATAATTTTTCTTAACAGAATCGCTTAGTTTTTTTTAAACTCATAGATATTTTTAGTTCCTTTAACTTCAATTGGAAGGTTATTATAAATTTTGAAGCCTTTATAAAAGAAACAATTTTGGGAACTGCTTTTTGTAAGTTTGGGTAATCTAACATTCTGCTTATTTCTAGTACTATAATTATGAATATCACAACCATAAACTAAGTGTTGGGTCATATATTCAGGTAACAGGTTATTGACTGCTTTACTAACAACAAAGAATTGAAATAAATACTTTGCTTCATACTTAACCACTGTAAACAATCTAGCATCGCAGAAATTCTTGTATATTTCGAACAGCGTAATATGATACGCATGACTCTGTTGTGCTGTTTTTGCATTCTAGCCAATTCTTGTTCATGACATAAAAATAATATACTAGAGCAGTAATCGAAATGCGGTGCGATGATTGTTTTGTATATCATAATTTTAGACTGTATACTAAGCTTATTAGAAATTCTACTGAATAAGCCTATTTTCTTAACTACCTTTTTAATTACATAATCTAGTTGTGCTTTGAAGTTTAATTTATCATCTATAATTACTCCTAAATATTTAACTTGAGATACCTTCTCTATTTCTAAGTTATCAATTTTTATTTTATTAACCGATTCTGCATTAGTACCTGATAAAATTATTGCTCACGTTTTTGCGATATTCAGTTTCAGTTTATTACATTTTAACCACTTAGAAATAATTTCTAAATCTATATTCATTTTATTCATGGCATTTCTAACATCTTCGTCAGTAACTGTCACTAATGTATCATCTGCAAACAGATTTATGGTGCAATGTTTTAGATTCAATTCCAAATCATTTATATAAAAAATAAACAATAATGGACCCAAAACAGAGCCTTGGGGTACACCCAAGTTGTTTTCCATGTAGCTTGACTGGCACTGATCGAAGTGTGTAGTTTGTAGTCGATGAGTGAGATAACTTTGAAACCACATATTTTCGTTACCACGTATTCCATATTTATGTAGTTTATTCACTAACCGCTGCCTGTCGATAGTCTCAAATGCACGTTTATAATCTAGAAAAACAGTAACTATACTTTTATTTAATTCTAATTCACTTTTCCAATTCATGAGAACCAAGTTTAACGCCGTTTCACACGAATGTTTAGATCTAAATCCTGATTGGTTTTTACTTATAATATCATGTTCATCTAAAAAGATTTGGAGTTGATCTTTCACAATAAGTTCGATAATTTGCTCGTATACCGGTAACACATTTATTGGTCGAAATTCTTCGCACTTGTTAGTTAATTTAACTTTAGGTACTGGAACAACTCTAGATATTTTCCATGATTCTGGAAAGCACCCTGTTCCGAGAGACTGATTTTTTAATTTAACAAATATCTCACCTACAACTGGTAAGGCATCTGTAATTACAGTAACTGTAATATGGTCGAAAGAACCCATTCGTTTAATTTTAGCTATTGATTTTTTAATATCATTTAATGTAATTGTTTTGAATTTAAAAGTACTGATATTATCCGGAAACGTAGCTTCTTCAAAGCGGTCGTTTATAATAATGGACTTGTTTAGCTCTAATATACTATTTACAAAGTAGGTACTGGTTAAATTTAGTAGCAATATAATGGGCATTGCTAATTTCTTCTCCGTCAAATAAAATGTTTGAAGAAGTAATTGTTTGTCCTTTCATTAAAGATTTGACAGTTTTCCACATCTTCTTCGGATTTCCACGACAGCTTTCTATTCTATTTTCATAATATTGGTTTTTCCTATCCTTAATTTTATTGCTGTAAAAATTCCGAATGCGTTTATAGTTTTGCCAGTCATGCGTGTTTTTTGTAAATTTAGCTGTTTTGTAGAGTGGATTGCGTTCCGCCTGGAGCTTACGTAAATCACAGCTAAACCATGGGGTGTCAGTTTTAAGTGTAATTGTTTTGTTGTCAATGAAGTCATTTGCGGAATTTTGTATTCTGCTAACCATATGTGTGGCAAGATTGTTTACATCTTTACTATCTAATAATGTGACCCAGCTATATTTATTTAGTTTATCAAGCAGTTTTTGTGAGGAGTAATTAGCGAACGTTGTGGTCGTTCTCTTTGCATGTTATTAATTTCTGTTCAACTTATACTTTTCCCATATTTGAAGTTACTGTTCCTAAATATTTTAATTCTGTATAAACCTTAATGGTTGTTCTATTTGTAGATTCTTGGAAGCCCCCAATTTAAATATTATTCTCTGGGTTTACAAAATATATCGATGTCCTCCTATGGTTGAGCAAATATAATCGGGTCGTCAGCAAATAGCAATAGATGTAATGTATTATCCTCTGCTATGTTTTCTCTCTTCAGCATAGAAGCTAAACGCTAAACAGTGGATGAAATAAAGTGCATCCTTATTTTATTTTCTTTGATACATCTGTATTGTTCCTGTGAGTTGAATTTTTACTATTATTTATTTGTGCTTTTGGGTTCCGATACACTGTAAGAAGGCGAAGAAGATTTTAGCCTGATCCGTTTCTAATATTTGCCTTACGCAACCGATGCCATATATACATGATCGCCCTGATTTGAATTCGCTTTGCTTATGGCTAAGGTCGTATGTTCCCCTATTTTGCTTACCAATAACTGCAGTTTAGTTTAACTTGTTTTTGTCACATTATCCACTCATTCAAAAAGTGTGCCCATTGCTGTATTGGTCTGGTATAGTGTTTCCCAATTATATTTTTGATACAATCATGTTATTACCCCTTTCTTTCTTCCTAGTTTACTGCTTCTATTCTAACATGTTCTGGCCCTATCGATCTATTATTTTTACGTTGCTTTGGCAAACGGTTTTTATTTCACTTTGTTCAGCTACCTGCTGCACTACATGGCTCGTGTTATCTTATTATATACTACATTGTTATTTCTTACAGAAATATTTTATAATGTTCTATCCATTATCAGAGGGTTATTAGACTAATATTGCAGAGCTTTAAATCATTTAATCTACCCAATCCTTATCATTCAGGGAGGAAATGAACTGTCCACCCGTTTATGTGCATTACTAAGTGCAAGTTTGTTCCTAGGTTACATATCTGAGTGCTGGAGTAAAGTAAGAGTGGTATTTATATCAAAGCTATGAAATGGAAGCTACGTCCGGGCCAAATCTTATCAACCTATAAGTTCCACATCAGTAATTTTAAGACGATAGACTAATTAAGGCAAACATGTGTGTGATTATGGTTAGGCCAACTTTGGTCTATAGAGCCGAAACCAGAGCCACACTATGGACCACTGTAAAAAGACTAAACTGGATAGCATAAAGAAGCAACAGATTATCGATCAATGTAATGTTGGAGGAGAAAGCATAATGAACGGAACGATCATGTAGAAAAATCAGACAGACTAATAAGGATAGCAAAGAACTCAAAACCTCTACGAAAGAGAGGGCCCGGAAGTCCTCAAAAAAGATGGGCGGAACGCTGGCTAACATTCTCAGTAGACTCGGCACAAAATTTATACGAAAGTTGAAGAACATGTTGTTTTCAACCTACAATAAAAGAAGAAGAAGAAGAAAAATTAATTGATAGGTACCTTTTACGTAAGGGAAAAAGCTTTGAAAAATTTTCAACTACATTCATATCCGTATGATATGATGGAAAAATGTGAACTGGTTCTTTACCAAACAGTCAGCAAAGGAGAAAAACCCGATGATCCAAAGACTTCAAAGTATGTCTTTTTGCATATCGAACGGTTACGGCATTAAAACAACTTTACGACACCCAACCAAGGTGAGCATCGCACCACGGAATCAGTCCTGGAAAACTGGCACATTTGCCCTGAGATTTGCTAAAAACAGACTAAAGGCCACGGCTAGAACGCTCAGGGAGTCGGGTGTGAGTCGCACGATACGTTCTGGGCAAGCGTGTTGAGGCATATATAGGGTACGTCAAAATTATAAGGACGCCACCAAACCTGACTTTAAATGGGCTCGGGTAACCGGGCTTGGACGGTTAGACGAGGCAACCAGTACGCTAGTTGCTACTTGATAAGGGTACTCGAGAAGTATCAAACTCGGATGACAAAATCGATAATTTGAGGTTTGAATCGTTAGTTCGGGTTTGTGCTGCCACTGCGGGGGCGGCTGCTCCACTTACCTGCACACTCCACTACTCAGATGTCGTCGTACATCTAATCGTGACACTAGCTGTTTATTCTGAAGAAGTAAAGCATGCAGGGGTTGTACACAGTAATAAGCCCCGCGCTTGCACAATAGTCTATTGAATGACGTTATACAGGATCAGGCAACGAATGGGTCACCATACTAAACCTAAGGCTTAACGTAAACCCCAGCTGGAGGTAATCGCACTATAACTAAAGCGTACAAATGTTACACACAAAAACAATATCCAAATAGAATATTACAAGAAAGCGTTCGAAACGCCTAAAATTAGCAACGCAGCGAAAGTCAATGTTTGCACAGTTACAAACCAAGAATGTACTACTGAATGAATGCGACCAAAGTCCATCGCTTACACGGCACATTCGCGTAAAAGGGGTCATTAAGTTACATAATCTCTTTAAATGGTACCTGGTATTTATTCTAGACTTTTCCTGAGCAGCACGGGTGGCAGTCAGCAGCGCCTGCATTTGCAAGCACATCTCCTTGGGCAAAGATTCCGCCGAATAATGGCGTAATATTTCAATGTAGTCACTCACATGGGATCGGTGTGACAGAAACGTATGGGCATTATTCACGTCCTGCAGCGAGTCCCCAACAACTTGTAAGAATGAAAGAACCACTTCTTTTCACGACATGGCCGGACGTAGCCCCCAACAACAATGCCAAGGAAAACGCGCTCACAAAACGACACGTGCGTCACACACAAGAGCTTCCCGCCGACCTCCTTGATCAACGGCCTGAGCTGAACTGCCCAGCAAGAAGCGTTACGACGCCGGAAGTGGCGTGAGCCAAAACGGCGTTACCACGTGACTCTCGACAGCCAATGGCGATGCGCCCAATAAAACAAATACGTTCCGGTGACAAAGAGAGCGCGAGGCCTCGCAGTCACACGCGTTCAAAAGGGTGTTCCAAAAGATCCAAGCGCGTCTACATACAGGGTACTCGGAAACGAATGAGCACGGAATGAGCTTGCATTTGTGACTAAAAAGTTAAAAATAGGTTTTCGATATAACTAAACTGCCCTAAAGGCGTGAAATGTAATCCAAATTACTGCCGACGGCAAAATGGCTTAACAGGTTCGTTTGGCAATACCTTGATTGAGGTGTTTTAATTCTGATTAATAGGAGAATCAACACTACTCTTAGCAGATGGATAATAAACGCGCCTAAAATCAGAACTATAGGTAACCACTTCCCTTCATCTGACAAGAGTGAATGTCTCAGAACTAGAGAATGCTCACACGGAAGGGTTTCTTCACCACTGTTGTGGGCCCTCTTGGTGGACGGACTCTTACGAGAAGTAAAAGAAGAGAATCTATATACACAGGGCTGTGCTGATGACATCACCATTCATACACATTCGAGGGCGTAGTATTCCTGAAGATGCAATTAGCCCTTCATGCTGTGGGGTAAATCCAGGCCAGTATCAATTAATTCGGGAAAGGCCTCGATTATGATAGTTACACAAATAAAATAAAGTATGGGAGCTCAACACTATTTATGCCAAAAAGTCAAGTACTTGGGTGTGATTTTGAAAACCAAATTTACATAACATAAAGGCTGGCACCCGAAATTGTATACTGGCTGATTAAAAGATTTATTATACCCACAATAACGTATGCAGCCTTGGTGTGGTGTTGGTAGAACGGGGGCAATGGAAAGTACCCTACAGTCGCAGCAGAAGTCCTACTAAACCGCCCTCCATTACACCTATGGGCAGAAGAAGAGGCAAGATTAGGGGCGTACCGGCTGAAAAACCAAGGATATGATTACTACTCTGAGCACTCGGGATATACTGAAATATTTAATAATATATGTGAAACTTTTGCAAATGAAGTCTGACAATATAAATACATTCTAGCAATTCCAAAAACAGTTTGAAGTATATCTTACGAAGCAGTCAGATTAACATGAAGAGAAGGTTTTAATCAAAGTTGAGGAAGCAAAGTGGCACACAGATTCAATCAAGAACAGATTTGGAACCACACAATACGATAAACCTGCAACAATTTGGTAGAGTTTTCCTGGCTGGAGTAACAACAATTTTAACCTGCGCCCAAATAATGGTGCGGAGATACTACCAGTGTAGGAGAATACATATTGTAACGTATCCCCACTATTTTTAAACCCCAATTGGTATTTAATTATATTTTGTCTAAAGATATCTTAGTTGTATTAATATACATCTGCTTCTTATACTATGCAAAGATACATTACCTTTTTTGGAAGTTGTCTGATTGACTTACCTTTGTTTTACAGTGAAACTTATAACAACTTTGACATTTTTTAATTGCACAATTCTGTCATTTGACATTATGTCATGATAAATACCCCTGTTGTAACCTCGACTAACTAGCTCGGAACAATAAAACTCCTTTCTCTCAGCTGAATGGGGTTATGTTACTTATAAATATATCAGTTAATATAATTTTTTAATCTTCAATTTACATTTAATCAACAGTACAGGATACTGTTACAAAATTTAAATTTTTAATTCAAATAATTTCAAATACTTTACTTAATATCAGAAGTTAAACGTTGATTTTATAATTATTTGACGTTTGACCTGACATTACAATAAAATAATTGAAATTTCAAATAAATTGTAATCACTTGATCTTATCCTTCCAATGTAAATAAAATTATATCATACTAAAATAACCTACTAACCGAAATTACAATATTTGTTATAACTAAATAGGGTTCTGTCTACGTAATATCGCACCAAATTCGCTTTCAAAATTATTCTTTTAAAACTTTATAAAATGTTCACTGACCTTGGCATCTGTTTCTTTGGTACCTGATTGCTTAACGGTATCTTTATACTGTTGAAGATTCTCTCAGCAAACACATGATTGTTCCAGGTTACCTCAAAGCTCGTTGTAGCTCTCCAAAATTCTATTATTTCTAATAGACTTCCAATTCATTACACAAGAACACACTTTAGCGCTGGCTTTACGTTATTAATTTTATTTTTTATTTTTGTAGATAATACAATGTCAAACAAGTTTCATAACATTGACTTTTATATTAAAAATAATAAAAATTGTGATACTTTATCATGTTTGATTACAGAGAAAGCTACTTTACTAATGCTAATTCAAACTTTCAATTATTATAATTAAGGGAATTCAACCCTCAACGTGATTTTACGTGAATTAGTTTTCAATGTGATTTTAATAACTGTTATTCCCAACAGAAACGCATTTGGTTTCCCTAATAACTGCCACCAGTCATTCATACATCTGTTCTATTCATGTACTGTATTGACCAACTGGATATTAAAAATTAAAATAAATATTACATGCACTTGCATGTTGCATTACAATATCTTCCTTTACCACTGCTTTAACCAGTATTTATCCTTGTCTGTTAGTCCAGCGTTCTACCTTTACATTTTCGTGTAATTGTTCTTTTTAGTTTTGTACTAAATCCTTTTTGTCCTCTGCCTCATTTTTCCTCCTTTGTTAGCGCTTCTTCCGCTGCTTTGTGGTTGCAGTTTTTCATAATGATCGCATATTTCGTTGGTTCGGTTTCGTCGGTGTTCTTTCTAGAATTATCATGGCAGGTTTTTCTTCTTGTCTCTCATGATATAATTTATCGCTACCTCCTGCCGCAGCAATTCGACTCATATGTGAGGCGATTTGTCCCATCCCTTTTGTCCCGAGTATATCTAGCAGTGCAGTTCTAGTTACATAATGCTGGGGTACGTAGAATTTCGAGTAATCAAAAAATCTTACTTGACTCCCTTGCTTTTCCATTTTAGTCATGCGACGCCCTAGTTTTCCTGTCAGTACCGTTTAAACGTGCAAAAAGCTGACACTCTCGACGCGTGACTTTTTTGTTGTTTAAGTAACCATTTGAACTGTAACAACTTCATTATATCAACACCTCCTAGTAGGTTTCTTGTCATTTTATTAGTTTTTCACATCCACAAACAATTGTCCCTACGACTAATTGGTGCTTTGCGTGTGGGTATACGCCTATATAATTTACTTTTAACTTCTCATCTCTTATATCAGCTATGAACTCAGTAATTGGCCTAAGCCCTAGTACTGAATATATATTACTGTATTTCCTTGTGTTAGAAAGATGTATCGTCTATCTTCAGCCTTATGAACTACGCATAGGCTGATTATTCTCTTTCCATGATCACTCACAAGGTCCTCTTTGAGCCTTTCCAATGTCTCATCATTTTGTCTGTTACCCACTTGACTGTTCAGTTTGATTACTGACCTTTCCTATTTGTTTGTCAGGTGTTATAAAATTCTTTCTTATATCTATGATATCACACATTCTCCGGGTATTTTCATTGTAGTTCGCAGTACGTGATCGTTAATTTCCTCCCACGTTTGCATTGTGTTTGATTTTTAACGAAAATCTGTATGCGAATTCGACCGACAAACTTCGAGAGTGTATTTGCTGCCTAAAGATGTATCTAAATTGTTCGTATACTTATAACCTATCTCCTTTCATTTCAAAGTTAGAACCTATTTTGTGACTTTTCTTTAATCTAGCATTGAAATCACTGAATGAAATTTTACTCAAATATCGAACTATAGTAGGCTCTATAAAAAATTGGTCACTACACTTTTAAAGTACGCTTTAATAAGATATCTGACACATTTTAGATGTTTTATTAAAATTTTAACTTAGTTATAACTGTTATAAGTAAAATTAATTTAAAAATCTTAGAAACAAGAAAAAATAAGTTTAAGTAAAGGTAATAAATATGAAAAAAAGAACGCAATCGAGAAGAGTTATAAAAGTTGCTCAAAATTCCTTCCTTGAACTTCTAACCCAGTGGCATCGTCGAAGTAAAGACTGACGGGTGCGTTTAAATATTCCTGGAGTTCCTCTGATGGTATCACAGGCTTCAACGATTCTTTTACGCAATTCGGCTTCTGTTTGTATTGGTGTCTCATATACCAAAGCTTTTAAGTGGCCCCAAAGAAAGAAATCTAAGGGATTTAGGTCGGGTGAACGAGCTGGCCATCCTAATGGCCTTCTATTACCAATCCATTTGTGCGGAAACACCTCATCTAAATAGTTTCTTGCCACAATGCTAAACGGCACTGGGGCGCCATCATGCATTAACCACATCTGCCTACGGATTTCAGGTGTAACGTCTTCTAACAATTCTGTTAATGCATTTTGAAAAGAGTTGACATAAATCTGTCCTGTTAACCGCGGAGGAAGGACATAGTGGCAAATTAGGTAATTGTCTAGTATACCACACCATATGTTCACACTGAACCGATGTTGAGTATTGCGGATTGCGATATTATGAGGGTTTTCCTCAGCCCAAATATGTAAATTGTGAAGATTTGTAATGCCATCTCTTGAAAAGTTCGCTTCATCTGTAAAAAGTATTTTGCACGCGAAAGTTGGATCTTCAATATTTCGATTTAGTAGATCTTCACAAAATCCTAGACGTTTCGGAAAATCTGCTGGAAGTAAGGCTTGTACCTTTTGAGATCGATATGCATGAAAAAGTTACTCATGCAAAACGTTCTAAATGGTCATATGACTCACATCGACTTGGTTTGCTAAATTTCTGGTACTTAGGTTTGGCTCCTGTTCAATTCTATTTAGAATATCAGCAGTTCGGACGTCTGTTTGTCGTCCAGAATTTGATATTGAACACCAAAGTGAGGCGGTTTCGCGTAATCAGTTAAAGCGAATGTTGTATGATGAGGCTGTCGCCTCAGGGGAGACTTCTCTGTATAAATTCGCAATGCTTCTCTACCTCTCCTTTCGCAGCTCCATATGCCCAAAGCATATCCACCATTTCACCAATTGAATAGTCCATGTCGAATTTATAAACTTGAAATAGATTTTTTTTAATATTCGCCTAAACTGTCATTAATTAATTAATGACATTAGGTACAGTCGTGTTCAAATAAATCTGGGACAATGTTTTTTTCATATGTAAATTGAGTTAAGAATTGAAGAATATCTCTATGGATTTCCTGCATCAGAAAGAGTTACATATATCATTTACCTGTCAAAGTTTAATATAACTCTTTCTGATAGCAAGAAATCCATGGAGATATTCTTCAATTCTTAACTCAACCTACATATGAAAGAAAAACATTGTCCCAGATTTATTTGAACAGGACTGTACATATGAAACATGACATTTATAATTAATCAAACTACCAGTGGAAATAAAATATTCAAGATTTAAATGCGTGTAATGTGTAAGAACACTAATTTTGAATGGTTTTTGGAAGTTCAGAATTCTTTAAAGAAGATAGCTAGGTCATAGCTGATAATAAATTTTATTGTTAATATTGAAGTTAATGGATTTCCTATAATTTTTATATTATTTGATAAAACTAATCTGAAAAATTTACAATGTTTTGTTGGAAGTGTTTTGACCTGTGCAGAGTTTATTTTGCAGATAAGGATCAAGGTTATCTAATATTATAGGCTATATTTAGTGAGAGGAATATACACTCAAAGTTTGTCGGTCGAATTCGTATACACCCTGTATATAAATTTATAAGTATTTACTATAGAAATAATTTCTCACATTACAATAATAACATGCTGCGCAGGCACAAGGTTTCCTGTTAATAAAAAAATGAGAACTACTCTGATAGTTTTACATTCCATATCCTCGCTAGATACATATTATACGAACTATTATTTTTGTAACCAGTGCGGTCATATATATCGGCTTGGCGACAGCTAAACTATATTTCCAAAAAGAAAGAACGGTGTTTGCGTCGAGGAGAAGAATAACGTCGGGGGAATTTATAGACATTTTTCTGAATTTAATCTCGAGTTATGCCGAATGCAGATGCCTCATTGTGTCTTCTAACAAACTACACCAAATTCGATTGTCATGGAAATGAGGAAAATATAGAGCTGCGGTGTACGTAGAACATACATAGGACGTGCACTCGTGCACTCTATTTACATGTCTATACGTTGCGAAATTTATTAGCCTTTTAAACTACAAGACTGCAATAAATTTGTTCGCTAGATTAGAATGTACCTTGGAAAATTTACAGCACGACTAAATGTAGCTAAATAAAATACAGCTAATATATGCGGTGTTTGTTCTACACGAGACTTAAGTATGCAGATGTAATTTTTGATAGTGTTCGCTATAATTTGCACTTCACTAATTAATGGGAAATTTATTGACGACGCCGGTGCTTTATGAATAGCCAATTCCATGGCTTATGCTCGCAGCTAACACTAAAGACCGGATTATTGTGACAACTATTTCAAAATATTATTAGAAAATTCGATATGGCAATGACTTATGTGATATATTATTTTATATTGTAATGAATTAGCTATAACTATAAATCACCAGACAATACTTTTTATTTGACTTTAAACTGACATTGAATTTTTGGCGAAAAACAACTCCGGGTTCTTTATTTACTGGCAATGTCGTTTAAAAATGGTGTTTTGCCCCTATCTGAATTACTTATCTTAATTAATAAGTTGGCTAGCTCATAGAATCACAGCATGAAACTTAAAAATCTCAAACGGGCGTTGGGTTCCTTAGTTAAAATTAGTGCAGGACGCCGCTGTATTATCGTGAAAATTACTTTACAGAGCGCCTGCGCTCACAACGTCAAATGGTGACACACTAAGAATTGTAAACATACAGAAGTCGTGCGTTTTTGTGAAATTAAATCAACTAAAATCAGCAGATTTTATCGGTAAGTCAATTTTAATTTACCGCCATCAAACGGCGTCTAAACCACTTTTGTTTTCTAGCGACGCTAAGCCTTGGTTGTTTTAAACGGCGTGGGTCTGCGTTCGATTGTTTATGAGGCCCATTTGCCAATTTTAACTAATTCTTCTGGGATTTCTATTATATTTAGGCACACAAATCCTCCGGAAACCGGCTCTCCAAGACTTCCTTCAGGTTTGGCCAAAATTCCAGCCAGATCGGGCGTATATAGAAAATTTTCACTAACCTAACCTCTCTTGCAGGCGAAGTCACGGCCAGGTCCCCTCTGGTAATTTACCGCTTCTTGCAGCTCCCCGGCGATGATCTGAATGTTGCTGGCTGCTCGAACTGCCCACTGGTAATCCCTGCTTGCTTCTCAAGACCTTGTACGGTGCTCGTTGTGGTGTCCGGAAGGTCCCCGATGCCAACGTCGAAGAGCAGCCGAAAGAAATTTATTTTTATGACGTGGAAACTCTTGCCTTTATTGGTGTCGGTGCTCTGCAGCCTTGTGAACACGATGGTGTTCTTTATTTTTACCTGAATTTATGTTCAACACCCAAAAAGAATAATTAAAACTCGAGCAATTTTCAACGTGTCAACATCATTTTATTGTTAAAAACAAGAGCGAGTCTGGTTGCTATGCAACTACCATCAAATATTGATTTTAACAGGAAGTAAGTAACTCAATTACATTAATTTAAAATTCTAAAACTAACAAATGTGATAATTATGTACAATAACCTTAGCCTAAAATAATTGTTCTTTGATTTTCATAAAATTGTCCATCTAGGAATGCGCCACAATGTTTATTTAAAAAGCACTTTTAAGTTTAACTTGGTCACTGCACTGATTCTTTATGTGTTCACCAAAATTTTATCACTGGCCTGCTTGGATCTTAATTTCTGTACTTTTGCCTGCTATTCTTCAAATTCCTCGGTTTTCCTTCTGTATGTAAATTTGGCTGGCTTTGTGCTCTTTTGCACGTTACAATCGTTAATCCTCCTCTTACCACTTATTATTTTAAACTGCTCATTATAAGACCTTTTGTAATTTACTTTAGATTGCTACGCATCTTTGTGACTTTGCATGTTTTAAATTTTACTGTGCCAGCTCTATTAAATTGGCTTTTGCTGGTATAATACTTCAACCTTTTTATATTTTACAAATTTACATTGCTACCTACAACCTATGAAATTTGAGTTTCATTCCGTTCAAGCCTATTCAAGTAAATTCGAATGTTACTGGCTACATTTTAGAGTGCAACTTTCAATT
>OW679199.1:14147143-14411236 GCA_940337035.1 Agriotes lineatus | reverse complement strand
GGGCGATAAAAGAATAGTGTGTACCACCTAGAATTTTTCAGTTTATCTGATTCAGCAACTTCCGCATACCAATCTCGTCAAAACAGACACCTTCTTTGTTCTTGTGTTAGCACCTTGGCTTTAAGAATGTTATGGTAGTATATTATTCAAAATGTTTTTGAAAAAATGTAAATGCATATTTTATAGAATTTATAAAACCAAAGAAAATATTAGCAGATAATGCAACTTATTTTAAAAACTCAAGGTTTATAAATACTTAAGGAAAAGCATTCAATAACTACAAAAATAAAAAGCAGCTTAAAATATTGTTCCTAAAAGGAGTGATGGTTTAGTTTTATCATTGGAATTTCGGTTTCTTACAACGGTATTTGTAAATCATTCGTAAATAGTCCAGTTTTTGGTTGCAACGAGCATAGTTGTAGCAGAGATATCTGACGAATAGAAGACTATAGAAGATATAACAGACAGTAATATTAATCTAAAATTGAATCAACTAAAATTAAGTATTTATCAAATATTATTAACAAAGTTGTTAAACGCATGATACAGGCACTTATTAATTACTTAATAAATACAATTGTCCTATATCCGGTATTCATGTTTTATGTCTTAATCTGATTTTAATAGTCGATTAGATTCGAATAACTAAGGTTATTACAATTACATGCTAAAGACTGTACGCAAAAGGTAAGATTAAAATAAAAATATTTAAAATAAAACCCAGAGAATAAGAATTAAATTAAATAAAGCCAAGTAAAAGCTATTAGATCACTGCAATATATTAGTAAAAAAAACTCTAATTAATAAGGATGCTATACATGATACCCAATGGTGAGGAACAGTTTCATTTTGCTGGATAAAAACTTATCTAGATTCGTTAAAAATCAGATGTATAAAAGAAAATCCCAAACTTGTTTAAAAACATTTTGTAACTAATAATGGAGGTCATTAACTGTATCAGCAGAAATTCCTCCAGACAACAAACACTTCATTGTCCAATTATTTTTTGCAGTCGTGCAGATTTCTCAAACAATGAGCGCCATTGTTCAATTGGTAGACAATAACATTCGGCATCTGCAAGTCTGGACAAGTCTGCATTCTCAGATGATGACTCACATCCTGTTGAGTCTGAGAAAATTTTGATAAGCGTAGAAATCTTGTAAAATTTCAAAATTAGACATTTAGCCCCAAAATTCATCGTATACATATTAACTAATTATCCATATCAATATACTTTACTGGGAGTTCCAAACATATTATGTTACTTAATTAACTTGTGCTAGGAGCAATTATTTTAATTGCTGCAGAGAAGGAGCTGAAATGTTAACGTAATAATGCAATTCTCAATATTCTCACTGAGTGATTGTGTTTCACATTTCCCCAAAAAAATTTAAATTCCATTATAAAGGGTTTTCCACATCCAGGTGTCTGCATATATTTTCCCACATTAAATCAAAATTCTAATAAAAATTGTGGCAGCAATCGAATATCGAATTATTAAATTCCTGAAATATTCAGGAAGCAGTGAAAAAACTAAATTAGCCAATCAGCGACTTAATTTAGCTAGAAACGTAAGCTACTTTTAAGTAGTATAAAATTTCTTGATCATTGCAATTACGGCGAATGTAAACGAACTTAATTAACCAATTAGTGTTTTACAAGGTGAAGCTTGGATTAATACAACTTGAAGTTTAATGAAAATTCTGTGTTTATACAAGCAGAAGGAATAAGTTTGATTAGTTTCCAGGTCGTAAGGACAGATAAACTCGTACTAAGATTGAATTGAAGTACAATGTACATCATGTATATTACTAAACATATCGGAATGGCACACATGGACGGCTGGCATAATCACAGCCGAAAATACCTGCATACCATCGCGACAAAAGTTACTTCAGTCACAAACAAACAGGTCACGGTGGGTAACGAACCATTCCAAACGAAACTCCACTCATAACTTCTACCATAATAAGTGGGCTATTCTGGTAGAGGAAATTATGATTGAAGTTTCCAGATGTTAGATTCTAACCGTCTCGACCTGAAATCAGCCCGAGTATCTTCAGAGTCTTTCGCAGCAATTACCACGTACAACAGATAACCTCAAAGAGCAGGTATTTAACGAGCAATTAGGAGTGCTAAAAGTAGGAACTCCGAAACCAAAGGCTACAGCAAAAATCATTTTGTACGCGAAACAAACCCTTACCAGAGCTGTGCTTCTCTTGACATGTGGAGATTTGCAACTGAATAAGCCACTCCGTACGTGATTTTAGTTCGAACACTATCAGATCGAAGAAAACCCTCCCAAATGGCAATCCACAACTGAAGATCTTCTTGCTTAGAGATTTTCTCCCAGTTGCACATACAATTGACAATGCTATGCCGACACCGGTTCGATAATAAATCGAAAATGAAGCACAAATATACATCTTGAGTCAAGCTTATGACGAAACAAAAGCGTATCTCCACGCCTCAAATTTTCAGTGCTAATCGGGTTCTACCCGACATCGACAGGTGGATAAATATCAAAAATGAACAATTTAAATGCCTCACTGATATTGTGTAATCATACGATGGCGTATTATTTTTCATACAATCCCGCTTATAGTGGTTATTTAGCTGGAGCCATTGTTTTTCGGTTGTTCAACAGATTTGGCCAGATTTATTTTTCACAGCTTTTATTTTAATAACAATTTTTGCAGTTCATCTTTAATTACAGCAGTTACAAATTTATTATCAGTATATCTTCTTTAACTATCATATATCTTTTTTAATTTACTTTTTATTGAAGGTAGTTAACGTATGTAAGAAGCAGTTCTAACGGGAACTGATTTACTTATTTTACTGTGGGCTCTGATCCTTGTTTAATTCTGATGATGGACGTGTAGCAACTAATTCGCGGAATCTGTAATACCATGAAGAATGTCTGCATCCCAGACTGCTAAGTGTGTGGAAGGTCTGGGAAACTAAGCAGTTAAAAGCTTACCAAATTTCAATAGAACAGACAACAGGCAGCCCTGTGTAAATTGTAATGGTACTTTTACTTAGCCCTTACTTTGGGCACTGTAAACTGTAATGTGGCTTTTTCCGTGCTCTATACTCTACTATACTAGGAATTTATAATGCCCTTTGTTTACTAGTTTACTCAGACATAGAAGTACAAGACCCGCTCTTACCTCAACGTGGCTAAGGGTATTTTTGAATATTGCGCTTGTAGGCCTGCTCGGGATCACTTATAATGCTGTAATTATAGATGCAAACACTGCCAGAAATGAAAACCACACAGTTTACATGAAAAGATATATAATCTGTAAAAAAAAATACACAATGTTAATCGATCAAGGTTATGTACGCTATTAATATGAGCACAAACTAGTCCTGAGCATGATTCTTTAGTCTAACTGCAATGTTTAAATGCCGCACTCGAATTTAGTGAATCCGATCCTCCTTCCAGTAGCTTGAAATCATCCGACGCGATACAGCCACAGAATGATGTAACGCCTGGTTCTGACGCTCCGACTCAGCAGGTTACCGCTGCTTTTCTGGGGCGTAATTTGCTCGTTGCAGTTATTACACAATGGGTTGTAACACTAGGTTATTACTTATTACGGCTTTTGATTTTTCAAATCTTCCAGGGCCGTACATTCACTCGTAAAGTGTAATTACAGTAACTAAACTTGCCTTTGTTTAGTAGCAAGATATCCAGGGATTCCGCCCCGAGGGCTGACAAAGTTGACAGGGTTCCTTGAAACTCGAACGGCAGCACGAATCGCAGCTTCTGGCTATGGACTGCCGCTGAGTCTCGGAGATGCTACCCACAGCTCACATTTGTAATATTTCGCGTAGCGTCCCTTTGGTTTTAAGTTTTAAGTACACAATACATTACAATCGAGTTACTACAATGTAAGTGATACAGTTTAGTTTTATTCCTAAAAACACTGATTAAATACAATAGGTGATTATTACCTGCGGAGGTCTCACGAACTGGGCCGTCACAAAATGCGTTAGTAAAGTTAGATTTTTCTTCAATTTTGAAATATTAAATAATTGGGTTTGTTAGTATTCTTCATATTTTTTTATTCATTATCAAATGAAGCAATACGCTATAGATCCATATTTCCTAATCTACAAAGTGTGGCAAACTAGCCAATGCGATATAAAATGGAAATAAGATAAATTAGCGGTGATACTGCACAAACACAAATTTTTAAGAATGTTAAATTATTCTAAGCAAGGCTTACAAATTAAAATTACATTAACTGGACTGATATTTCATCCTACATTGATTCTTCCAAAACTCCTATTAGTATTGATAGAATTGTTACTTACGAGTCGCATGCATTTTATTTATCTATATTAATTCTTTAACCCCCGCACCCTTAATATATTATTTGCTACTTCTTAAAAGTTATTTGTGTAATAATTTTTTTTGAAATTACAGCTAAAAGCAGAAGTTTTGCCAAAATCAATGCAGCAGTCGTTGCTCCTCAATAAGGAAAGAATAAAGCAAAAAGTGAAAATTGCCACAAACCCAAATGCCCACTGGTTTGACAATACTACAGTGCCTATTTGGCTTTTTTTAACAACTTGGTGACTCATTGTCATTAAAGCCGTTGTTTTGTTGTGCTTAATCATATTATTCTATTGCATAACCAAGGGATGTCTCCATTGTAACCTGCTGGGGACAAATTTAAATAGACCAGAATCGCTAACCAATAAAACCGAGACGTAAAATCTTGCAAGCATAAAGTTGGACGTAGAAGCACAGCACGTATTCGTTTTGGAATTGTGTTATCTGAAATGCAACGAAAATAAAATGCTCCTTCACAATGCGAGTGTTTATCCGAGAAATACATTTTTTCGTCGCAAGAAACGTCATTTTAGGAGAAAGAGCGCACAACAGAAACTTCATCGAAGCAACAAACATAACAAAACAAACACACTCACAAGTTTCATTTCCTGAAATAAACAGCTATGATATTGTCCAGAACGAGCAGTGCGACGCCATTTTACACGTCTTGACATTTTGTCTTCGGCTCTTGGTCTCGATAACAGACAATTCCGCCAAGTATTAAAAGAAATTGAAGCACTTAAAGGCGAAAGAAAAATGTCGGTTATTACGTTAAATATGTTTGCGCAGCTTCTGCATTCAAAGGGACTTTACCTCATTGTGTTTGAAACTTTTAATATAAAACCTTCAAGTACCTGCTCAAATTGAACCTAAAGTGGGTCTTATTTATTTCTTGTCGCAGCTGCAATAAAAAGCGAGCGCATTTATATAGCTGCCTTTTCTATTTGCGCAAACACAGAGGGTTTTATAATTTTCTAAGAAGCTCAGAATCGTCGATATCAAACTTTATTGACAGAAGGGCCCGAAAATAAAGAAACCGAGACAGTGGCAGCTCTGTTAAGACGCCGAAACCAATGAATTGAGATGAGATAGGAGCTAGTTCGGAGGATTCGATATACGGGCGTAATCTAAGGACATTACAGGCTCGATCCCTAATGCGCCTACTTTGATTCCTACACACGAGATGAGTCCGCGTTATCTCTAACAACGCGCTTCGAGCCGATAAATACGGCGATTGTAGTTGTTAGGTTAATGGTATTTAGGATTTTCTACGTAATTACTTTGCTTCTTCCGCAAAAATAAATTTTCCAAAATGGTCCCCAAGATAATTAAATTGCCCTGTTCAGTATTACTTTGTACAGCTGCGTAGTATTGTAGCTATCAATTCCGTAAGTACAAATTTAAAATTATGATATAGATAGTCAGGGCAGTTCAAAGAGTGTAGGTAATTATCTGTACAACATGGGAGAGCAATATGTACCTATTAATATATTTTTTCAACGATGCCTGTGAAAATTTTATTTTCATTACTCAATTTAAAAAAGAAAGTTGGCAATTGCACAACTCAGCGATCAAGGTAATTACATCCATACTTTTTGTTGCTGCAGTCACGATATTTTGAATTTTGGAGATAAAATGGTGTAGTTTTGATGCTGATGGAATTCGGCTATTAGAAAATTTAACTAAAAATAATTCCTCCACATGGATTGAGCTTACCAGTTCTAGTTTTCATTTGTTATAGCGTAACGTTTGCTCCTATGCAAAGGTTTCCAGCTAATAATTTTAAATATTGGTACTATCCCATCTTGTTGCATTTTATTCAGGCTCCATTCCTTACCGCGATGCATGATTCAGGTGGGGATCGCGCGATGCTCGGCGTCATGCAATTCGCGTTAACTACGCAGTCATCATTTCTTCCACTGTTATTCCCCAGCAAATTACTCGGTCGGGAAATGCCCAATACCGTATCAAATGTGGCCAGAAAATGTATATCTGGGTCTCATTTCCTCCAGGCGAAGAAGCCTCAGGTCCAGGTAGAGCTGCAGTCACGCAAGCTCTAACCTACGCAAGCGCTGAAGGGCCAGAGTAGCGAGTTGTTTTTAAGACGATTAGTAGTTGCAATGCAACGCGACTAACAGACGCGCAATCGTTAGTCGTGTTGTATCGCGACTAACAGACGCGCAATCGTTAGTCGTGTTGTATCGCGACTAACAGACGCGCTATCGTTAGTCGTGTTGTATCGCGACTAACAGACGCGCAATCGTTAGTCGTGTTGTATCGCGACTAACAGACGCGCAATCGTTAGTCGTGTTGTATCGCGACTAACAGACGCGCAATCGTTAGTCGTGTTGTATCGCGACTAACAGACGCGCAATCGTTAGTCGTGTTGTATCGCGACTAACAGACGCGCTATCGTTAGTCGTGTTGTATCGCGACTAACAGACGCGCAATCGTTAGTCGTGTTGTATCGCGACTAACAGACGCGCAATCGTTAGTCGTGTTGTGTCGCGACTAACAGACGCGCTATCGTTAGTCGTGTTGTATCGCGACTAACAGACGCGCAATCGTTAGTCGTGTTGTGTCGCGACTAACAGACGCGCAATCGTTAGTCGTGTTGTATCGCGACTAACAGACGCGCTATCGTTAGTCGTGTTGTATCGCGACTAACAGACGCGCAATCGTTAGTCGTGTTGTATCGCGACTAACAGACGCGCAATCGTTAGTCGTGTTGTATCGCGACTAACAGACGCGCTATCGTTAGTCGTGTTGTATCGCGACTAACAGACGCGCAATCGTTAGTCGTGTTGTATCGCGACTAACAGACGCGCTATCGTTAGTCGTGTTGTATCGCGACTAACAGACGCGCAATCGTTAGTCGTGTTGTATCGCGACTAACAGACGCGCAATCGTTAGTCGTGTTGTGTCGCGACTAACAGACGCGCTATCGTTAGTCGTGTTGTATCGCGACTAACAGACGCGCAATCGTTAGTCGTGTTGTATCGCGACTAACAGACGCGCAATCGTTAGTCGTGTTGTATCGCGACTAACAGACGCGCTATCGTTAGTCGTGTTGTATCGCGACTAACAGACGCGCAATCGTTAGTCGTGTTGTATCGCGACTAACAGACGCTCAATCGTTAGTCGTGTTGTGTCGCGACTAACAGACGCGCTATCGTTAGTCGTGTTGTATCGCGACTAACAGACGCGCAATCGTTAGTCGTGTTGTATCGCGACTAACAGACGCGCAATCGTTAGTCGTGTTGTATCGCGACTAACAGACGCGCAACTGTTAGTCGTGCTTATAGATCCTGGCAGTTGCAGTTTGTTGGATTTTAGTTTTTATCTACTATTAACTCAAGTTCGTGCAGAACCTCTGCAGTGTTTTCTACCGTTTGGTAACAACGAGACGAAGGAATTATCCATATTTTACCAATCAAAGAGGTAAGTATAAATAGGAAGGTGATCCATAACGCTAATAGTGGAGGTGGCTTGAAACGAAGTATAGAAAAACAGTCATAACCACGGTGTATAAACAGAAGCTGAATCAACTTGTTTGATTCGCTGGTTCCGTTAACGCTCGAGTTGTAGCGCTTTTCCGTTAGATGGCGCCACTCAAGAAACTCCCATATTTTGTACGGTTTTAAATGAACGTTATGAGCAAAATATGATTTAATAGATTGTAATTCACAAAAAACGAGTTGATCTTTGTAGAGAATAATGCAATAACGTAATTTGCTTAGTGCAGGTACTCACCAGCTAATTCAGATTAAAAGAATGTTGTATTTAGCAAAATAAGAAATTTTAGTTCAGTACGTACCTCGATACTGTAAACGACATAAGAGATTACAGATTATGTATGTATGTATAAATTTATTTAAAATATCTTATAATAATCCTTAGGTATATAAAACAGCAAAATCAAAATGGTAACAAACTTTAGGTAATTATTATATTCACATTTTCGGGAATTGAATAAAAATAAGAAGCAAATGTATCAGCAAAGAGTATAAAATACTTTTTGATATTAGTGTTAAAGGCCTTAATCAAGAATAACAATTTTTATTGTGATTTTTTCTTACAATAATAATTTTTTCACCTGCTTAAATTATGTTGAAAACTTAATATTGATTTTAGGTTTATTTTACGAAGAAGTGGTTAATCTTAATACTATTCTATGTTTTTATAGATTTTCACTTTGATTCCTCTGATGTCATACATAAAGAGTCAACATGCGCTTCAGACATTACGTTCCTGAATACTTAATTTATTTATTTATTTATTTATTTATTTATTTATTTATTTAAATACTGAATACACTTTCCTTATAAATTCAATCCTAGACGGATGTGATGACCACGACAAAACTTCCTCGCAAGCAACTTTTTTTTCTAATTGTCGATACTCCCACCGATCCACATCCCTTATGTTTTGAATATCCCCCGTAGACGTTTGAAGAAGTGCTACTAATTCTACAAAAGCCAGTTGATACTGAAACATCAAATATATTTAATGTCTTCAGAGAAGAAATTTTCGGATGTTGTGTGAGGGCAATGAGACGACCTACATTTTCATCATATAAAAAAATATTCGTAAAATTTAGTGACGTTGAGGGACTGTCGGAAGGGGCCATTGACGATGGAGGGCCTACGAGGGAGCTTTTTCGGCTTGTTTTAACTTACATTAAAGATAGTCCGATGTTTGTTGGCAACCGCAAAAAACATCTATCACTTAACGCAGTTGCTTTGGAAAACAAACATTATTTCGAAGCCGGTCGGATTATAGCTTTGTCGTTAATACACGGAGGGCCTGCCCCACATTTTTTTTCGGATTTCCTCTTTAGTTTAATAGTCTGAGATGAGGATTCAAAGCCCACATTTGAAGATGTAGAAGAAGATCTCAGATCCACCCTAATGCAGCTAAAAAAAAGTGATTGTCTTTCCGATGCTCAGAATATAATCACGGGCAACAATATATTTTCGACAGCGGGATATCATTTTATATTCAAAATTCAAGAGATGCCAAATATTATACAGGGTCAGTAACTGAATTGATATTTTTATAAGTACATCATATTTATAATATTATCTTTCCAGGCACGCTTATATGAAGAATTTACGAATGCTTTGAATTTCGGAATTGCCAATTGCAATTCTTTTGGGTTCTCATAATTTATAAATGATCAATATTCTGAATGTACTATTTCTTTTTTCTAGCTTTATGTTCATTGTTGAATTTATATTTTTGTTAAAACTGAGAATTTCTAATATGTTTTACCTAGAAAGTTTATTTTGTTCCAATAAAGATGACAACCACTATGCAGCGATTTATTGAACCCAACTCCACGTAGCTACTTTATACATACAATTACGAATTATAAAGAAATAAGCACTTAAGTAATAAACATCACTGTTTTTCCTAACTAATACCTAACTATAACTATAAATGAATGTAAACCAAGTTAATCCACCAAGTTCAGGATTTCCGTCCTTAGTTCACAATATTTATTTATTTCTAAATAAGTACTATCCGGTCTACCAACATTTTTTTCTCTACTTATGATATTACATAGCTTAAATAAAGTCTTATCACTACATGGTCTGCTAATAACTATGCACTGATTTGCACAATTTTCGATGTAATTTTCTTCAATAGGATTTAGAAAATTGCTACCGCCATATAAAGCAGGAAAATCATACATAATGTTGAGGCGACCACTTGGTGAGTTGCTATTACGTGTTTTACGGATCACATAGTTGTTCCACTCTTGAACAAATTCATTTAGTTCTGCCTGCAATAACGAAAGTGTATTTTTATAGAACATATAGAACCTACCTAGCTGTATTAGGTTCATGAAACAATACTGGAGAACTGACTTATCGATTAAAGTACCATTAAACAACCCATCATCCTTCGGATGCTGAAAACAGTTCATCCAATACTGACGATGTTGTCTTCTGAGCAAACCCCACCAAGCCTCGATTCTTTGATTTGGTTGGCTTGTGCCATATAAAAAGGGGGGTAGTACATTTCCATTTCGAACATTAAGCATTTCTTCATGAAAATATTCTTGCATATTTTTAACAATTCCATTTTCAGTACCCATGTCTGTCCTTATACTTTGTGGATAACCTTTTAGATTAGTTACGGTATCCAGAAAATAGCTACATATAATTCTAGGATTATTATTGGTATATGCTGCTCTAAGCCATAGTATTTTCCGGGAAAACCCATCAATGCATCCACTTATGCATATCCCATATGGCTTTAATTTGTCGTATCCGTCAATAGGCCACAAATAATTTGGGCCTTTGTTATAGTATTGTCGCCGTCTTAGTCTTTTCCTTCGACGCACCAACATACCTTCAGGATCCAATATGTGCATTAGTTGCCGAATAGATGACTGCTTTACTGTCATTCCATTTTGAATGCATCTACGATGAATCCACTTATACCCAGGCATTTGTCCAGTTCCAAGTAATTGTCCTTCCAGAAAACTGACAACTATCTCTATAGGGGTATATTTCTTCCGACGGTGCAGACCCATCTTTTTCAGGCGCCGTTTCAGAGTCCTTGGACTGATATCTTGACCATGTACTAAGAGATACAAAAGTATTTCATTTTGCTGCAATCCAAGGTCAAAGTAATGACGAATGAGTCTGTTTACATGTTCGTTTTCATCATTCATAATTGAGGTAGATAATGTGAAACTGGAAAAAATATGAAAACCTTAACCCACAGAATACAAATTTTTAAAGAAATGCTGCATCATATTGGCCAATCAGAATCCCGAGAAGGCGATAAACCAGCGTGCTCAAAACACAGCGCCAAATATGAATTTCATTAAGGGGTCACCCTTGACAACTTGAAATGGTATTACTCATTGTGTAGTGCTTAAGACCGTACCACCTCATTATTCTCGTTATTTTTAACCGAAATGAAAACAATTTTTATAGATCTTTTTTGTAGTACTAAAAAGGATCTATTTTTGTCTTATTTATTTTTTTACCACTATTCCTACGCCTCCCTTAAAACTGCAATTGCCCCCCCCCCCCCCTAATGCTGCAAACACTGTATTTTCGGTAATTTTTTTATCAAAAACTTTGTCTGAAAAACTTGCTTAACATTTTCTAAAACCTTCGTGTACCAAATTTGGTTTAGGATCTGAAAATATTTCTTTTACTGAAAAAACCAAATATTTTATTAGAAAATATTTTATAAAATAAGTAGTCCTTAATTTCGTCATTTAAAAAATTAAATAATTTAATGATTAATTACATACATTTTTAAGCGACCAAATCAAAACCTACTCAGTTTATAAAATATTTTCTAATAAAAATAAGTGTCAATAATACAGGAATTTTAGATAATTTTAAACATCTCTTTTAAATAAAATTTTTGATAACAAATCCTAATACGATTTTAACAGTTTTGGGGGTACTTACCTTATCATACTTAGGAGACGGGAATAGCGATACAAAAAATACATTAGGTGAAACGAAATGTCTTAAAAAATACTACAAATAGCACTAAAAAGTACTGGAACCCTAAAAAAGAAGTGTTTCATTTCGGTTAAAAGTCACGAAAATAATGAGGTGATACGGTCTTAAGGGTGGATTTTATAATATGTAGTTAAAACCAAAAGTAAAACGTAGGTTTGAACCATGAAACTTGTGGAAGAACCCTGTTACAATATAAAAACAGGAAACACTCAATCAGGCTGGTAATATTGGCAGTGACATTTAATATTATAATATGTCATTGGAGAGCTGAATATTATAGAATTTCTATTTAATTTTAAATTAAGGTTAAAAAGATAGCGTTTTGATTTTTGCTAGGTACGTATCTCCTGCCTTTTTCCTCTAGTTACCGTAATTAGTACCTTACTACTGCTTCAACCAAAAGTAGAGGTTAAGCTTCTGGTTACTAAATTGTGTAGTAACCCCATTTTGTAAAAGTAACTAGACCCACCAGAACCTAAAGTTTAAGTTGTTTTGTGGTTAAACCAATATTGTAAAATCCATTCTAATTGGCACACACTGTAGGCAGTAAGGCCCCAATGAGCATACATGTGATGGGGATCTTTTATTAAATATAAGAAAAATTCTGATCGTCAATCAAGCTTCATGGGACTGCCTCAACCATTACACCAATAAAAATGGTAATTTATTTCATCAATGAACTTACCTCTTTGATTGGTAAAATATGGGTAATTCCTTCATCTCGTTGTTACCAAACGGTAGAAAACACTGCAGAGGTTCTGCACGAACTTGAGTTAATAGTAGTTAAAAACTAAAATCCAACAAACTGCAACTGCCAGGATCTATAACCACGACTAACAGTTGCGCGTCTGTTAGTCGCGATACAACACGACTAACGATTGCGCGTCTGTTAGTCGCGATACAACACGACTAACGATTGCGCGTCTGTTAGTCGCGATACAACACGACTAACGATTGCGCGTCTGTTAGTCGCGATACAACACGACTAACGATTGCGCGTCTGTTAGGCGCGTTGCATTGCAACTACTAATCGTCTTAAAAACAACTCGCTACTCTGGCCCTTCAGCGCTTCCGTACTAACCAGAGGAGACTTTGAAGCGACTGCCAACGAAGTCCTAAAACCGCGCTCAATCCTCGCGAAAAAGTCCAGCTCCAGCCTGGTAGCCTGCAAGTCTCGCTTCACCTAGTCAAAACCTTAGCCTAGACCAGAAAAATATGTGCTGATTAAGATTACGCACCGGCGCTGAGGCAGTAATGTACCTATTTATCCCCTGAACCTTCCCTTAAGATGAAGGCAGTGCCGTCGTCGAGTACTAGCAGTATTTTTCCCATGCCCCACTACAGAACCTACGCTTCTAAGACCCCGAAGATAGCCCGTAGTGTCATGGTCACGCCGTCTTGGTGCACTAGCTACATTTACCCGTCATGTTTGTGTCTAACCTTTGCTCCTGAAAGCCACTAGCTACATTTACCCGTCATGCTTGTGTCTAACCTTTGCTCCTGAAAGCCACTGCAACTCGTGGTATCGACATAGGCGCCGTCTCGGTGCATTAAATTTTTATCTTCATGAAAATCTTCCGTAAACAATCTTCTCTCCAAATTTCACTGTAGTTGTTAGTCTAGCATACGCAACCAGCTTTTTCAAAAGGACCGTGCCTATGCGTACTTCGCCTGGAAAGCGAACGCACTAGCTCCAAGCGAAATTCCAGGGCCCGAGAGCAAAGCTCGTACAATTTTTTTGCAATTCCGAGACAATCTACAATCGTCCCCAGCGCAATCGCGTGCTCGAGACACGTTTGGTAAAGCTCAAGGTAGCGTACAAACCTGCGTAATTTAATCATCCTGCGGGACTCGAGGCATAAGTAATGTATGTTTTGATTTGGTCACTACTACAGTGCCTTGATAGAGACAGTGGCGACAATAGGCACAATTTGCCACAAAATGGGGGCCAATGGCCTACTAACTTTAATAAACTGAACGTTTTTGAATGGTCATGGTTACACAACGTATAAATAATATGTTGGTGGCACTGTAAGTCTATGCCAAATTCGAGGTTATCAGGTTAGGTTTTGCATCAGTTTTGACACAAACTGACGCAAAATCTAACCTGCTAACCTCGAATTTGACACAAACTGACGCAAAACCTAACCTGCTAACCTCGATTTGGTATACACAAACAAAAGCATCAACAAATTTTGCCTCTTAATGGCGGCCGATTCGAGCGACCAATAAAAAGAATACACTCTATTGTCGCCACTGTCCCATATAAAGTCACTGTAGCTACTACCAGAGCCAGTAGATATAGGATACTACTAATAACCTTAGCCACTACACAGGGACTCTAGCCACTACTAGAGTCCCTGTATATTATATACAGGGTCTCTAGCCACTACGTTGTGACCACGCCATCTATTGAGCACAGCAGAAGCTTTCCGAGTCATGTGGGTTACAGCAACGCTAGGCGTGAGCGAGTCTAGAAATAGGTTTATAACCTTAGAATAAATTATTATATACTGTATATTTTACTTTAGCAACTATTTCAACATTTAAACATAGTATAAAAACATATTTTTTCGTTTTGACCATTTTCAACGAACCATCATTCTGTGTCGTTATTAACAGTCTCTCTTCCCACATTAAACGGAAGAAGAAGAAACGTAGGAGTCTGTATATGGAAAACGAAATTAATAGTTATTAGTTAAAATAATTATCAAATACCTATGGCAATGATATATAACGAATTAGTTAAAAAGTATCTAATTAAAAATCTTGCTTGCCAACTGTATAAGCAATGGAGCTGCAGCAAATAGTACGGTCAGGACTATAATAATAAGTAAAGTAATATGTAGCAAGGAGCTGCTTTTAGATCTACGGTTAAGAATAACCAGATGTTACAAATTTTCAACCTTGCTGTATAGAGTGGAAACATGAACGCTAAAAAATAAATACCCGTTGGAAGATTTCGAATCGCTCAGAGTAGCTTAAATATACAGAGCTTACAACGTAGAAATAGTAAAAAGGCTAGGAGAGGAAAGACATATTAAACATTTTCTAAAAATCTCGAGCGCTATCGTATGAAACATGAGAGGTATACAATTCTGATGATTTGGCGTAAAATACAGGAAAAGCGAGGTCAGGAAGTAGAAAAACAGCTGGGGATTCAATGCTCAGTGGTTGCTGTGGAAAGAGTATAACATTACAATAAAAATGCCGGAGTTCTTGGTTTAGAAGTGTCAAAATTACAATTTAGTAGTTCTGAATTTAACCCTTCAGTACCCGTTTACGGTCTCTGAGACCGAGCAAACACATGATGCAGTATATTACTTAATGTGCTAGCGTTAGTTTACCGCCCATTTCACTACCTTCCTATATATTGCCATTGAAGATCCGTATGAAGTTTTGAGTTCGTGCGTGCAGTGGTTTAAAAGTTATTTATAATTTCGGTTTCAGAGACCGAAGCGGGTACCCGAGTTGTTTTTATTTTTACCTTTGATATGCGACCAATGTGAGGAGAAGGAAGTATTTTCTGCATTTTTAGTAACACTGTTATACTAAAACATTATTATAGTCATGGCAGATTTTATGAGAAAGAACAGGCGCGACTTGAAAAAGACGATGCGAGATATAATAACGGAGGAGGATGTCGACAACGCGTTTTATGATGATGTGCCATCGTCTGACGAAGATAATTTATTGAAAACTAGAGAAATGAACAGTGACACTGAACAGGAAATATCTGATTATGAAGACGTTAGTGAACAAGAAACTAATGCCATAAGATATCTCATTAATTTTATGGAGGTGGCAGAGGGGTTTCGGACTGCGAGACCGATGCGGGTACTGATGTCTTAGAATTTTGAACGGGTACTGGAGGGTTAAGGACATTATGATATTATGAAGCCACGTACATCTCACTTGTCAAATGGAAGTACCTAATATTATCCTCAAAAGCTAAAAATTCTAACCACCATAAATGGAAGAAAATTTTAAAACGTTGGTCGTATTGGTACAAGATCATATAATCAATCACCTTCACTACCTCATGGTTCAATGAAAAGTTAAGAGTAGAAGGTGAATTAGGCAAAAGTGGATGTCATAACTTCGCAACATCAGACAACGGACTCTTCATAATCGAAAATGCTATCGCATAGGTGGCATGACCTTATATGTCAGTTGGCACCCAAACAACTGAAATATGTCCTAGCTTGAGTGGCCCCAAACCAGTGTCGAATTTAACCTTGCCTACTCAAGATGAAAAATTAGGCAAAAGCGAATCGCAGTGTGTGATTGCGACAAACCCTCCATCGTACTATAAGAGCAATCACACAGTACATTATATTAAAGAAAAGTTGGAAGGGTCGGACTTTATAAGATGCTACCCCCGATTAGAACATTTAGAAAATTTAGCTTAGATAACATACAAGATTGGCAATATAAACAGAAAGTCTGCTGCTCGATTAGCAGAAGAGAACTTCTGGCCCGTTGGTGTCAAGACAAAGACAACTAAAGGAGTCGCTACTCATTCTAGCACTTCATTCTAATTGGGACGCTATAGCAGCTGGTAAACAAAACATGTTAAAAAAATCCACCTATAAAATTTGTAAGTTCAGGCACCCAGAAAACAAATCTTAAATAGACGCAATGACTCCGCCTAGGGTGAAATTGACAGTGCAATCTGCTGCAGATAAGCGCCGGTACCCTCTGGTTCGTCTGAGGAGAACAACAATAATGAATGCCATCACGTTGTACATTTCCTACCTACAAGAGCAACCGCACAACCGCAAGCAGTATGTCTGAGAGCCTTCCCGTAGACGTGGACTAGCTAAAAAAATTTACTTGAGATACTTTGACGCGTATGGCATATGATCTTCGACTGCATCGGCGGAACTTGCAACTTACAAGTCAGTTGTCTCTTACCAACATTTAGTACGCCTACAACAATTCAGGGGAAGCTATGGCAAATACTACTCACCAAAACCTAAGGCGCAAGTACCTTATATCCTTTTCAGTGTATTATGAATAACAGCTATTTACTATACAAGTGAGATAAGTGCATCATTAATATACGTGTGTAAGTTACAATCCAGTACGTAGCACAAGTCATGTATATTAATGATGCATTATTACACATGCATTGTACAACATTACCTCTCAACTGTCTCAAATTAGAATCAACTATAAAAACATCAGCAGAAGTAATGAAATTTCAGTTGTGTAATAAAATTTGAGTTACGTATGAGCTTCATAACGTAACGCAGGTGGATCTGATTTCATTACATAACTGAGTTAGATAATGGCGTTCATTAATTAGCTCAAATGAATTTGATAATAGGTTTCTATCCAAACAAACGAAGATAAACATAATTACCTTGAGTCCAACTTAAATCAGAAAATTTTTGAAGTGGTGATGATTAATGAACTTTGGGATGAAGAAGAACATTTATATACACCAAATAATTACAATCTAGCTTCTCGTTTCTGCCAATTGGAGAGTGCATGTATATACAGCATTAAATTTTATTAACGAATTTAATAACGAAATTTGAATGTACTGGCAGTACACTTACGGTGTTGCGGTCGCTTTATCTAGTTCGTCAAGTGGCAATATCGATATATTTAAAGATAATCTTTCTTGGGCTCTTAACTTAATATCTAAACAATTTACAACTAGTAAACTAGTGTTAGGTGGCGACATTATTAAAAGTCTTGCAATTACATCTAAGACAAGCATCGAAATTGCTAACATATTTTATTAATTCTTCGCAGTTGTTAATTTAACTTTAGCTACTGGAACAACTCTAGATACTTTCCATGATTTTATAAAAGCATCCTGTTCCGACAGACTGATTTACTAATTTAACAAATGTTTGACCGACAATTGGTAACGCGACTGCAAGTACACTTACCGTAATGCGATCGAAGCTACCTTTATGTATAATTTTAGGTAGTGATATTTTAATATTCTTTAATGTAATTGTTTTAAATTTGAAGGTACTAGTATTATCCGGAAAAAATTGTTTAATCCTAATATGGTATTTACAAAGTACTGATTAAATTTATTAGCAATATCCTAGGCTCAATTTCTTCTCCGCCATATAAAATATTAGAAAGTCTTTGTGTTTGTGCTTTAATTAAAATTTTCACAAATGTTTTCTACTCTATTTTCATTGGTGTCTCCTGGCCTCAATTTTATTACTGTAAAAATTTGTAATATATCTATAGTCTTCCCAGTCTCGAGTATTTTTAGTAAGTTTAGCTGTCCTGTACATTTGATTGCTTTTTGCTTGGATTTGCTGCAAGTCAGTGTTAAACCATGGATTTTCTGTTTTAAGCGCAATTGTTCTGGTGTCAACGAGGTCAGTTATGCAATTCTGTATTCTGATGACCATATGTGTGGCAAGATTGTTTACATTTTTACTATTTCGTAATATGACCCCGTTACATTTATTCAGTTTATCAAGCAGTTCTTGTGGCGAGTAATTAGCGTACGTGGTAAAATTTTATTTTTCGAAATTGCTGTTACTATTACGAGCCAAAATTGTTGCAGTTAGAATTTTAAATTTCTTTGAAACCAACCATATTTTACGGACAGTTTGCAGTCAGAAAAGGAAGAGACACGTCGGAATTAGTACTGAATCTCATTAATTATATAACAGAAACAATGAAAAATAAGAAATCCACCTTTCCACTTTTTCTCGATTTAAGCAAGGCGTTTACTGTGTCTCGAAAAACATTTTACTCAATAAACTGGAGTATTGCGGTTGCAGAGGAGTAACACTAACACTAATATTATCCTCCTTATCTGACAAACCTCGATATATATTTTTCAAAGGCCTACTGGCCTTATGTCTTCAATTCAACGGCGGCCCACAAGGAAGTGTATTGGGACCGTTGTTATTTTTAATCTACGTTAACGATTTGCCTAACGCCATTCTAGTTGTCAATCAATTGGAAGCAAACATTATTAACCAAGCACATTGGTTCAAAGCAAATAAGCGTTTTTGGAAATCGGCAGTGAAGTAATACATTGCTTTGCGATTTTTTGTAGCTGTCAGGCTGACAGATAAACGTCAACCGACGTCAACATAACCTACAAAAGTTGGTTGTAATTTCTCGATTTCTCGATTTCTCGATTTATAAAAAACACAGTGTACCTCTCGGCACTAAAGTTTTTTTTATCCCTTATGTGTCCTATTTGCATTGGCCCTACGGGCCACGGCAACTGAATCCACATTCGTAATAAAAAGTTAAACTTCACTGTCTTGGTATACACATTACTATTATTTCAACCAAGAGAAAACTACGACTTTAGTATTTTCAAATAAACAAACTATTTCTGAAACCATAAAATTTTTAGGCCTTATCTTGGATAGCAGGCTAACTTGGCAAGCACATGTTAGTTATCTTTCAATTAAGTTATCGAGAACGATCTAAATAATTAGACAAATAAAAGGTAGAGTACGCTTAGATGCTGCCATTATTACATACTACGCATCATTTCGTAGTGTGATGACGTATTGTAAATAAACTGGGGTACCTTTCCATATATTTAAAAAAAATGTACAAAGAGAAGCCTTGCTAATGTTGGCGGAGGATGATCAATTAGACAGTTGTAAAGCATTGTCCAAAAAAAATTAACATATTAACGCTACCGTCACTAATACTATATTGCAATATATTGCACATAAAAGAACATTATGGCGATTACACAAAACTGCGGTGCCCATGGTTACGACAGCCGCAGTCGAGGCGATATGCAGGTTCCACAGATTAACATCCACTAAACGAAATAATTTCGGAATAGGATTGTTTGATTTACTCCCTAGTCCTCTCAAAAATGCCCCATCAAAAATAAGCTTGGAAAATATCTTCCGGTCAATGTCTACTATGAACCCTCCGATTTCAGATCTGTAGAAAATAGTTATTTAACAAACAAGTATGCTAATGAGAGCGATTCATAATCGAGGCATTTTAACGCGCGAGCGTCAGCGAGCGCATTAATTGCAGAAGTTATTAATCGCCGATTAACACAACAGTTACTTACAATATTTTTCTGTTGATTGTATCTTATTAATTTGAAGAAAATTAACTTTTATTCCATGAAAAAAGTTTGACACTTAAAGTTTTGACATTAATGGTATCTTTGATTACCTATACCAAAATCGTCTATTATTAAAAAATCATTCATTAATAGGGGTTATTAATAAACGATTTTTAATAATCGTTCATTAATAAAACATCATTAATTAATAAGGGTAATTAATAGACAATTTTCTATACATTAATGAAACCCATAAATAAACGATCAACGAAAACTAAATTTATCTTGTCTTATTGATTATAGCATTGTATGATCAAAATAATTTTCATCTAGTATGGCTATGGAATAGTTCCTAATTTATGAATGGAACTACGTTTATATTTAAATGTCAAACTTGGCATTTGATTTTGAAATGGCTTGTAGTTGTATTCATAAATCAGATCAGGAACTATTCCATAGCCATACTAGATGAAAATAGTTTTTGATCATACTATATTTTGTTCTTATTGTATTTTTCTGTAAATAACTGTCTTATTTGTGTATATGTATTATATTTTTTCGAATTTTAATCAAAATTGTAAAGTATCCAAGCACCAGGGTGTATATTATAATGAATAAATACTACTACTACTACTACTACCGATATCTGTTAGCGACAAACAAATTGTATTTCAGGGCGAGTGGTATGTTCCCGATCAATAATCCTAATTTTAGTCCTATTACAGTTGATGCTATGATGCTAAGATTGTAAGAAATACTAACTTCTTCAAGGTTTTCTAGGAGTTGGCATATTTCATCTTAGGGGACAGCAATTAACGCCATATCGTTGGCAAATTTGAAGATAAATATTAACCCTCTAATACTTACACCAGGTTGCCATTCCTCCAACACCTGTCGTAATAGAGATTCGCTATATACAGGCTGTATTAAAACGTGCGGAGAATATTTACATCACTTCTATGTCAAAAATCAAGCAAGAAACTTTAGTACCAATTTATTGTTAACCCGTTGGTTATTGAGTTATTAGTGGTCTTAGTTTCAGTTCGGAAATTCTTGTGGTTGAGAATTACAGTTAAATAGTATCAGTAATTTACAGTTCAACAAGCAAAATAAATATCCAGATATAATTTTCGCTCTTTCGGTAATTCGATTATTTATAATTTTAAATTTCAGAACATAAATTCTTTGCTGCTTAACAGTTTTTAGGATATTGCAACACTGGAAGGAATAATAAAAAATAGAAACCTATGTAAGACTGACATACAGTCATTAATATAATTTTGTAATGTTTTTGTGAAACTTCTTCTTGACTCGCTTCCTATTAGTTATTCCGTATTATCATTGTCCTAAGTTACTTTTTCCTTGAGTTTTTCTTCAGTTTTGTGTGTTTGGTTTTGGATAAAAGTCATGGCATGCAATTTTCCAAAGTGTGCAGATATGTATTTGATACTTGGCGAATGTAGCGGAAACTTTATTCAGTCTGCCAACGTCATTCAAAGATTAGATCGGCGCTTAAGAGAAACCTGTAAACTTAAACCTTTGCAGGAAGTAGGTGGATGCCGTCCTCGACGTGTATTACTACCCGAAATGGAAAAGAATATCTTACATGTATTTGTACACGAACCTGCTCTGTAGCTAGAAGACTTGATATTAGCCGTACTTCTGTACATTGAGTGTTAAGAGAAAATATCTTACATATTCTCCACTTTCGGTTGCGTCGGGAAGATTAACCGCGACGGATAGACTTTTGCAGATGGTTAATTTCACACCAAGGAATCAATCTGACCTTCGTTGCACACTTTATGGACGGACGAAGCAATATTACCCGTAACGAAATGTTCATTATGCATAATATTCAACACTGGGACGAATCAAACCCTCATGTCTTCCACTACTTGGCAGGGGAGACATGTGGCTTCAGTTGGATAGATCTCCAACCTTCTGAGGTCTCAAACAAGAGAATGGTTAAATCAGTACTTTCCTAAGAGCTAGATCGGACGTGCCGGTCCAATATCATGGCCGCAAGAGGGCCTAAATTTTTTGGGGCATTTTAAAAGATCTTGTGCATGCAACAGAAACTGAAACCAAAGAACAACTTATTGAACGTATAACTAATGCAATTCAAGAAATAGATAATCGTAATATGCGACAAAATTAAATAGCATATATTATTATCCGGTATATCAAATGTTTAGAAGTTGCAGATGCATATTTTGGCAACTTTTGTAAAAAAACGGTCTTCAGTTCTAAAATTCTTAGATTATTATTAGGGCGTATTGCATACTTGATTGAATTTCAGAATTAGATAGTACGACCAAGGTTAACTGGATTCATCCGATTGGGTTTCAGATGCACAACGTTGCCTAATTTAAAAACTTTTAATCGCTAATATTCAAAAAACTATTCATCTAAGAGCAAATTAGAATCTGTGGTTTAGTGTTTGACAAAGCATTGCGTGCTGTAAATATTCTCCGCACATTTTAATAAGCTTTGTATATAGAAAAGAAGCGGTGAGAGAACACATCCCTGTTTCACACCCTTGGATGTGGTGCAATTAGCAGACAAATAGTTCTGAGTTCTTAGCAGAGCAGATTTGTTGTCATAAAGTTGCTGTATTGTACAGTTCGAAAGCCACAAACTTAAATTTCACACATTTAAATGCCCTGGGACGCTGAAACTACGTATCACACTACAGCTACAAGTATGTGACAGTTACATGTTCAAATTGACTAGTAACGTAATAAACACCAAATTTTTTTTGTAAAATTGCACGAAAAATCCCAAAAAAGCCAATCGTGCATTGATCATAAAATAGCATTAGTGGACGTGTGTGCAGTGAATACGTTTTCATATTTCTACTATAGGGGTTGTGAAGTTGTTTGTGTGGTCGCAAATAAACCAAGTCCTCTAATACTGACCAGTACAGCACAGCGCATTATATACCTTCAACTTCTGAAGATAATGGCGACGACGAGTAACTTACATTGTTTAATTTATAGGTTAGGTTTAGTTGTTTAATAAATTACAATCAGTTACGTCATTTATTCGTATATAAACAATTATTTACTTTTTCAGTTCTAACAAGAATATGGCATTGGCTGGTGTTGTAGTGCAATTTTCTGGTAGCTTGGATGCTATTCCAGAACAGATACAAACATGCAAACGACAAGGTGACTGCAATAAATGGACACAAAATACGAAAGCGATTGATACAAAATTCGGGATCGAATACAAAACTATCAACAGTCATATGGTTGCAAAATATACCTCGAAGTATAAAAAATGTACACCATTCACCAACGCCGTTTCCAATCCCGAGAGAGTGTTTACTATAGGGTATTAAAATGATCAATGAAGGATTTTGGAAAAGTGTAAATTATGAATAATATTAGTTTTATAGTAAAACAACTGAGAAATTCCAAAAACTTAGAACTGATGAAAGAATAGTAGTTTGTATACCAAGGCACTGAGGTTTAACTTTTTATCGCGAATGTGGATTTAGTTGCCGAGGCCCGTAGGGCAAATGTAAATAAACGACATGAGGGATAAAAAGGAACTTGAGTGCCGAGGGGTGCATTTTGTTTTATTTGAAATCGAGAAATCGTGAAATTACAACATTTTAACCAACATTTTTAGGTTATGTTAACTTCGGTTGACGTTTATCTGTCGCCTCGCCAACTACAAAAAGGTCGTAAAACAATGGATTACTTGTTTGTTTGTTTGTTTGTTAATGGACAAGGTCTAGGCATGCAGAGTACCAGGTACCTTAGACACCGACTGCTTTGGTCATATGGTCAAAGTCCTACTTAGAATTTTGCCGAGACTAAGGAGTTCCAACCCTAGCAAGGAATCTTTTACATGCTACACATCGTAGTAACATGGGACCCACGGCTTTACATCACTTCCGAATGATGGCATTCTGTAGAAGCTTTCATCTGCATTTTTTTTATTTTTGAAAACCTCACCGGGATGGATTACTTTAATGCCGATTTATCGTATTTTAATGACGATTTCGAGGCCCGATTTCAAATAAAGGTATTTTCTAGGACAACACCGGAGCACATAAGACAGTTAATGAGAGATCATAAAACTGCTGCTCATTACTGCCGACATGTACAGACAGGCTTTTAAATTTTACTAAACTATATGAGTTATGTTTGGAACATGGCAACGACAATGAAATAATTTCAGGAAAAAATATTCAATTCCGAGTTCAATATAGATTGTCTTCGAAGTAAAATCGCAAATCAAAATAAAATCAATGGAATGATACTATCGTGTTTAAAAAAAATCATTAAGGGTAGGCCTCGGAAAAAAAGATAAAAATCTAGTCATGTCTTGACTTAAGTCTGTAGGTGAATGTCAGATCGCATTTTGTTTCTGCAAACAATTGTCACTGTGACAGGAAAAATTTTAAACTGCATTAAGTTTACTTGTATCAAGCAAAAAGGAAAAATAAGATGGCATTTACTCAACAACAACGAGTGTATTAATGATAAGTCAATACATTTTTTTTTTCATTAAGGGTTTTGTATATTTTTAGGAAAATAGTTCAAGGCTAAGATGTAATTTAGTTCTCTCTGACTTATGGTAATTCATTTGCTTCAATGGGTATCCATCAAGTTATGGCAAACTTCAACTTGATCATGACATGCTGCGAATGAGTTTTTTCTTAACACACGATACTACTCCCGTTCTCTACTTTGATACACAAAGCTTCATTGTGTTCCGTTGCATACGATAAAATGTTCTAATTTCATACATTAAAAATCGGAATATATACAGCATTACTGGTACAGCCCTCTAAAATTTTAATATGTCTGAAGCTTACCATGGAAAATTTATTTATTTATTTAATGACGGGAAAACCCCCTTAACAGTTTTACAATGTACAAAAATAGTTATGCCTTAAGATCTTTAAATAAAAATCAACCTCTCTACAAACAAGTCATTAACTAAGAACTTATCCTATTTAGTTGCCCCCTAAATAGACCTAAAGATACATCAAGTATTTCCAAGTGGTTATCAAATTCGAGTTCTTTGGATATGGTGACAGAAAAGTTGTATTGTATTCTCATTAAACAAATAATAACGAAACCCTCCGATGATGAAGAAAAAAGTACGAAGCCATGATTTAAGGAAAAAAACAGTGACATGATTGCGAAGATTGAAGAAAGCAAATCCCAAACAACCAGTAGAAAAAACTAACCGTTACCGAAATGTTGCGACACACTGAAAGTAAGTAATATTGAGTTCGCGTTGAAGAAATCTACGACTTTGTGCAGAAAACTCATTTTCTAATTGAGCATGGGGAACGTTTACGGACGTCAAAGAACTTTCACAAGAAATAAGGAACCATAACGAATGAAAAACGTGCCAAAAAGACCAAAGATGGATAAAAACTCGAGTGATCTATAATCTTCAAGAAGTCGAACTCTCATTGTCGAATCCTTGTAACCTAGACTAAGCAAAAGAGTAAAATATCGGACAGAAAATACTTCAAAGCCAAAGCTGGAGAAACTGTGAAGCCCAAAGTTCCTGATGTGGAGAGAGGGATGTTTTGCGCACTTGCTGGCACATTGCGTCAGCCTGATTTCAAGCGATCAGAGGCAGAGCCGAATTAAGTGAATACGCCTCGTTTGCACGATTTGTTTTATGACTTAGCGTTGCGCATTGATCATCACACTCCTATTTAAGGATCTAAGCATGTAGATTCAGCATTAATCTCGTTGACATTTTTAGCTATTGTTGATAGCTTATATAACACTATATTACCATTGTGTATTCTTTTTATGTATTTTTATGCATGTATGTTATTTTCCAGAGTATATGTGTTTTCATGTAAGCTATCTGGTTTTTATTTCTGACAGGGTTTGCATGTATGACTACAGAATTATAGGTGATAACAAGCATGCCGGAACAAGCAATATTAATATATCCTTAACCATACTGAGGTAAGAAGGGGTTTTGTGCTTTTACGCCTCAATTAACTAGCAAACAAAGAGCAATCTAAATTCATAGTAGAGTAGAGTATAGGACTAAATAAAAGTACCATTACATATTTCGAATGCCTTAGGCAGCATGAAGAATCAATGTGACCGTACTACAAGAGCTGAAAATCCAGAAAAAAGTATCAACTACCATCAAAAGCAGAATAGTTAAATATTTTGGCACCACAACGTGCAAAAGTATCCGAACAATGGGAAACATCACTATATTAAGTTGCAAAAATAAGATAAAAGAAATAAAAAAATGTTTTTGTATCACCTGCACCATGAGCAGGTCTTTTAGAAAAGTTATTATTGAAAAGTTAAAGCAAAGTATTTAACGCAAAAATAGAGAAGAATAAAGCTGATTTAGAGTTGGAAGATATATTTGGATAATTAATACACAATTCTACATTTGTTGCAAAAAGAAGAGACAGAGGCAAGGTGTTTATACATCTTGAAGAATCCTGATTCTATACGTCCGAAAAATTAGGGAAAGCTATAAATAAATTTCAAGTCAACCCTGAGGTAATTCCTGTTATTAGAGAATGATATCCAGAGATCCAAAAAAAAAACTGTTCCTCAGCGGGCTGTGGAAATTCAACGTATGAATAATATGTTGGTGACTCTGTACGTCAATGTCAAATTCGAGGTTAGCAGGTTAGGATTTGCGTCATTTTGTGTCATAACTGACGGAAAACCTAACCTGATAACCTCGAATTTGACATTGACGTACAGTGTCACCAACATATTATTCATACGTTGAATTTCCACAGCCCGCTGAGGAACAGTTTTTTTTTTGGATCTCTCGATACAAAGAAAATGAAGCAATCGTTAAGCAAGGGGAATACTTATCTGCACCGATACACACTTCAAAATTGCTACGACAAGGGTGCAGTTTGTCGCCATCCTTTTCCAATATACGTTTAGAATGCGTCTTCCAGGATTGGGGAAGTCGAGTTCCAACAGACGACCAAGTTGTAATAGCACAGGATGGATACGATTTGGAGTGTATGCATAAAATACAACGTATACAGAATTGGATTTGAACATTAATAAAGCAGATAAGTGTTATTACAATAAATTATTTTTGGTCAAATCGATATAATGCAATTGCTCAGATGTATGGAAACTGATGCAAGACGCTTTAAGAGAAAAATAGATTCTATTGATATGGACTGTCTTAGAAGAAGTGCTGGTGTTTCATATTACGGAGAAATTAGAAAAAGATAGTAGCCTAAGAAGTAGTTATTGATAGAATAGAAATTCGAAACTTGCAATGGTTTGGGCACCCCTTACGTATGTATCAATATAGATGGCCGTAAAGATGATGGAATGGTTTTCTCGGGGAAGAAGGAAAAAAGGAACCGTTGGCTTATTATAAAACGAAAACGTGAAAGGAATGAAGGAAAGAAGGGGTCTAATGGAAGAAGAAACGATGTCAAAAGAAAATCCCCAGGAAAGAGACCTCGAGGTCAAAGAACAATGGAAAAGAATTTTTCACGGCGTTAGCGAGCACTACATTCCCTCAAAACAAGACTGTAGCGAGAGATACGTGTACGAAGTACACATTTTGTTTTTGTCCGCCCGACAAATTTGTAAAGTTGGATAAGTATAAGCTGACCCACGTTATATAGATGGTTTTTAAAATGAGTTGTACGTCATTTCATGAAATTGTGTTATGTATGTTTCCGACATGCTTTTTTCGAAAGGGTAATCGTAGTAGCATTAAAGGTTAACATGGGGGACGTTAATGTTTCACCGGTAGAGTGATTACATATGTAGAACAAGTAGATAATTTCGAATTCCGTTTACGGAAGGGAACAAACAAAAATCAAAGAAAGAAATTCCGTTTGAATTGAGTCGGTTTCAGTGCAAACGTTCCGGCGCTCCTCTAAAATAATAATCGCGGCGAATGCAGTGGCCGCATAAAATCGCGAGATAGGAAACCGAGGATTTTCCATGGTTTTAAATGTACGGCCTATAAATTATGAGACGACTTCCTGGCAAAATAACGGAACTTAAATGTTGCATAAATAATTCCGTACCGCGGCGCAGAACAAATTAATGAAATATAAATATTACGTGTAATTTCCGCGGCGCGGGGATACGCGCACAAAGAAGAAATGCAGCAGAACCTTATCTTGTTTGTTCAACTACTTGCACAAAGCCCGATTAGTCGGGGCTTATATGATCGAGAGCTTGACATGTTTTTGCAATCGACAACCCCTTGCCACCCTCGCGGTGATATATCTGCGGATCACCCCTGCAGCTGACAGTTCCACCAGTGGCACGAGGCACGAGCAACAGAGTCTAACTACCCTCCTGCCACATACATATCTCATAACTGAATTACTAGTCAGTATTACAGTTCCCCGTCTGCCCCAGTCAACTCGGATGCAATAATTCATTGCGCCTCCACTTCGCCTTCATGAAACATTAGTATCTGCTAGGGACAGAGCGGGACCTGTTTGCGTGCTTGCGTAAACTCGGTTATTATTAGATTCTCCTTGTGACATTTCCAAATCAAACAGGTACGGTCAACAAAATTACCTTCCGCCCCCACCGAGCTGTTTTGCGAAAGACGGCGAAATGCTTCTAGACACTTCCAAACCAGGTTGGAAGGCTTAAGGGCGGTGTTTTAATTACTTGGAAGTGAAAACATTTTTAATTAATACCCCTGTGGATGAAATATGTTGAAGGGCGACAATTTAATCGAAAATTTACAAATTAAGAAACGTCATGTCTTGCGTTTGAGGCAGTAATGGAATATTTATTTTTTGTCTTTATCAACCCGTAGTCATTCAATACTGGAGAGGGCCGTTCTACTATTCTCTATGCGTTGTGGTTATCATCCAACGTTTTCCTGTTATGATTGTTGTCGTCCACCCATCTCTTTTATAATTTTTCAATATACTTTTTAGTATTCCCCGGTCTCCTTCGTAGTATTTTCAGTAGCAACATCTCTGTCTCTTGTCCAGCCCAGTTCCACTTGAGTTGAGGATTAATGTATCTACTGCATATGCTCGTTGAGGGTGACTCCCTTTGATTAATTCTTAATTGGCTGCATTTACTAGTTTTAACTGTATGGTTTTATAAATGTCGACTTAGTTCTGACATTATGTTAGTTATGTTGGCTGCTCGGTATCGAAAATAAATTTGAGTGCTTCTGTTGAGGCAACATGTGCACGCTAGCTGCCTTGAGCTTTGAAGGTGCGGCCTAGTGCTAGCTGAAGGTACGCGTTCATGCATCCAATAGGAAACGTCTATAGTAAAGAAGCTCTTTAACCATGGCATGTTAACCTGTAAAGAACGACGAAGTCCTGCTGACTTTGTTATTTGCAAATTAAAAAAGAAGCGGTTGCGTCATCAAGTGGCGCAATCGTAAGAGGATTGTCGAAAAAACCTGCAAGGACGAATCTAGGTCATTTAGATACTGGAATTCGTCAAGTATCACTTAAGGGATGTGGCTCATACTGTATTATGTGGTTTTCGGGCATCTATTACAGTAGAAGCAGAGTCTGAGTAGTTCAGAGCGTTTTAGCTCCCACGTCGTGGCGTCTGAGCGTCACAGAAAAAGCTCCAGGAGTGTGTATTACTTATGGTCAACATTAATACAAAGCAGGGAAATCTTTTGTGAGTAGCTGAATATCATTGTCCATATGAATTCCGGGCTAAAACAGCTATCCGCTTTGTTGCGTAATATGTTCTTCATTTATATGTACAGCAATTTCATTTTATGTGAGTACATCTATACGGGGTTGTTAGATCCTTCATAGGGCGCCTTCTCAAGTGCCGAACCTGGAAACGCATACTAGGTGTTGGTTTACCGGGGAAATAAAATACCAGATGACGACTGAAACTAACAAAAGCAAAACCTAAGAGAAAGTGAAACAGAAACTATGATGATATTGCACTGTTACTGATGATGAAGGCTAGGTTTTCTACGACGTGGTTGAATGTGAAACTACTTTTAGTAGCACGGTTTGTAGCTTCAGAGAAGAATGCATTTTTATAGACAGTCTCAGTAAGGAAAACTATCAGTAAGTTACCAACACGCAGGGGTAACTCGGTGACCCAGCAGCCAAAAATCACCACAACCCAAAGTTTGAAAGGTGTCGAATTTTAAAGCCATTAGTCCAGACTCCCACTTCGCACAATCGGATTCTGGGGTAAGCGAAAGTTCGAAAACAGGAAACAATTTACAATCAATAATAGTGAGTGCAAAATCAGAACCCTAAGTAAAGATTATAAAATCCTCCATGGGTACGTATGCTTTATAAAAGGGGTTCGCGAAAAAATATTGTAATGGTGGAATCAATTAAATATCAATTTTACAAATATCAATTACGTGTTGAGACAGAAGATTCCGTAAAATTGTCGAGTCACAACAGGCAACAATCTGTAACGCGATGAGATGCTACGCCGCTGTTGATGCGAATACATTCTCGTACATCCGGAAACTTTCGATTTAGCGAACCGAGAACCGCCTAAGGTCGCTCGAGACTTTTCCGGATGCGCCCGAAAGTACGAGAATAACATCTGCCAATATAAGACTCCGCGATTGCACAAGGTAGAGTAGGGTCGAATTGAATCGTACGACGCGCTTAAGAATCACTAGTGATATATAGTATAATAAGATAAATTAGTATGGACAGTGTGCACGTCGAACGTGAAAATGATTAATTATTAATAATTAATACTGAAAGTTGTAGTGAGCTACCGTCTCACCAAACTCAAAGCAAGGAAACAATAGCCAACCATAGTGAGACCAAAGCGAAGAAAGACAAATATGACAGCGACTATTACCGTATGAGTTTCTATTTTACCGGGGATGGCTCAGAACCTAAACCGCTTTGTTTTGTAAAGTCCTGCTCAACAGTAATTTAGAACCAACACGTCTTCATAGACAAATTAAACAAAATATCCGACGTGCCAGGATAAACATGTTGAGTATATTAAACGAAGGTAATATAAAGTGTAATGTATCTTCTTCCTGTTAGCACCAAACACAGATAGTAAAAATGCTCTTAAGGCATCATTTCGAGTAAGTTACAGAATTGTAAGATCTGGACAAGCACATACAGTGGCAGAAAATTAGATTGGACCGTATGCGAAAGATACCATGAAGTTTATGCTTCGATAAAAGGCGGCACGGGAAATTGACCTGATTCCCTTATCAAACAAAACAGCGTCGCGGAGAATTGATGATTTAGTGAACGATGTGAAAAGTAAACTTTTATAAAATATTAAATTGGATTATTTCGCAATCCAGCTTGACGCGTTGACCAATGCATATTTTTAATAATTCCATTCAAAAGAATGTGTGGTTTGCAAAACCTCTGAAAATCACTACAACAGGCGAAGCAATTTTCGATATGATCAAGCGGAAAGCCACCAAATGTAAGTACTTCAACCAAGACACTGCTCTTATCGCTCTCTTACTGCGATGCACCCATCACCAATCAGAATTTAGAATTGACGGAGTATCTGTCCCAATGTACAAATCTAACCCCTAGGAAGGTAGCAAACTAATAGAAAAACTTTCCAGAAAAGAAATTATTTTCAGATTTACCACTGAACTAATGATGCGCAAAGGGACACTACAAACCTTCTCCAGGAAGCTAAAGAAGTGGTGGAGCATCTTTGAAGAACGTGCATTGGGCTACAGGGAGACTACGGCTTAAACTAAAAGATGTACTATCTAATCTTAAGCAAGACATTGTGACATTAAAAGAAGAAGTGACTGAACTCAAGGAGGATATTATTCAACAAGCTAATAATTGCGATCGCTTAGAGCAGTACTCCAGATGCAATAATATACGCATTTTTGGACTAACTGAAAATAACGAAGAGGATACCATGGCTATCGTAATGGACTTTTTCAAAAACAACATGAATTCTACTATATCTGATGACCATGTCGATCGTTGCCCAGAGTTGGAAAAAAAAATTGAAAGCAGCAGACCGATAATCGCCAAATTTACTAGTTATGCTTATCGTAGCACAATTTTTACCTGCAAAAAGTTGTTAAAAGGAACTAAAATTGCAGTTCATGAAGATCTAACAAGACAACGAGTATCAATTCTGACATCTGCCACTGAAAAATACGGCAAAGGCAAGGTGGGGACCGACGATGGTGTGGTATTCATCAAATTCAATGGGCGCCTGCAGAAAATTGATACGATGGATCAACCGCCAAACTGCAGTAATCTTGTGTCATGGTACTCTTTATTCACGTGTACTACAGGCCATGTGGATGGTGATTGCATTATATTTTGCGTGACATCTAGCAGTTATTTTATTTGATTTCTGTTTCTGTTTGTGGTTTTTGCATCTTCACTTATTTGTTTATTTGTTTATTTCACAAATTATATTTGTTTACTCATATTCCTAATTATAATAATGTATCTGTATTTGTTTGGGTCTTATATCATGGTTTAGGGGTTTAGCATATTTAACTTTAATTGTCATTTGAAAATAGGCACTTTTGGGAATGTTATTTGCCGGAAACGCATTTCATATTTTATTTCTTTATATTTTGGCAAAATATCATTGCTGATTAAAACCCAGATATATTTGCTGTAACAGAAACGCGGCTATCTTCAGACATTCCCTCTGATTACGTGAGTATACCGGAATACAGATTCATACGAAGAGACCGAAATACCAGGGGAGGAGGTGTAGCTCTATGTAGAAAGTAATCTACCTGTAAAACATATCGAATCAAACAACTATGAATTTTTGGAGAAATTATGGATACAGAAATGTATGAGAGATAGCTGCGTAATGTCGTTAATGTTGGAGTTGTTCATAGACCTCAAAACAAATTTGGGAAATTTTTTAACTGCTATGGACGATACATTTGCCAAGATGAGTACTGGACCTGAGTGCTTGTGTTGCCTTGGTGATTTTAATGTTGACTTGCTAACATTAAATAAGACGTGTGCAGCCTAATAGTATGCTTGATTCATTATCACTAAAACAAGTTATAACAGAAGCAACCCGCATAACTGCTACATAGCTACTCTACTAGATTTGTGTATCACACTGTCTTGGCTTCTGGCGTCACGCACGTGCACAATGTATCAGATCATAGTTTAATCTACTGTTGCTTGCTGCTTGATGTTTCCAAAGTGTAACCTATCATCCGCACTTATCGAGACTACACAAATTTTGATTATAATGTCTTTTTCCAACACTTACATGCTATCGATTGGAATCATTTATTTCAAATTGATAATATAGATTCAAAATTAGAATTTTTAAACATCAACCTAGTATACTTACTTAATTGTGACGTTTCTTATAAAACTAAAAAAATCACTAAAAAGAACTTGCCTTGGGTTACTGATAATATAAAATTTATGATGTCATTAAGGGACAAAGCGTTGAAGAGATTTAAGAAAAGCGAAATACCAGCGCATTGGAATTATTATAAATATTTAAGAAATGTAGTCACATTTTCAGTTAGAGCAGAATAGAAAGCTTTACTTGCAAAAAATTTAGTAATGTTGATTTAAAGCCTTGTGGAAAAATGTACAAAAATTCAATGTATTTGGAAAAGCAACCGCGGAGCTGCCTGCACACTAGCAAAATGTTAACGAAATACATAACCATTTTATTAGCTGTGTCTCAGACTCTATCGCAAACGATGAGTTGTGCTAGTATTATCTAAACAGCAATGAAGCTGTTGAAGCTAACTTTCAATTCAAGAAAATGTCTACATTAAAAGTAGAAAAAGTTATATCTAAAATTAGCAGTAAAGCGTGTGGATCAAATGAAATTAACATAGATTTTATAAAACTCGGCTGCCCGTTTCTCGCCCCATATACAACGCATATAGTTAATTACTGTCTTCAAAATTCCGTAGCCTAAATGTTGGAAAAAAGCACTAATACTTCTTTTGCCAAAGATCAGTAATCAAACTAATTATAATGATCTCAAGCCCATTAGTATCTTTCCTGATATGTCTAAAATTCTTGAGAAAATCGTTAACATACAAATTCGTGAGCACTTGGGTGCCCATAATATTCTACCGGTGGTGCAGTCAGGGTTTCGGCCAGGCCATAGTTTCTACAGCATTAATGGCAGTGACAGACGATATTTTTCGTGCTACAGATGATAATAAATTAATTGCATTGATCCTGTTGGACTACTCGAAGGCCTTCGACACCTTAAATCATGAGATTTTATTTAGTATTTTAAAATTTAGTGGCCTGGGGGCAACTGCTTTGAATTTTTTTGAGATTTACTTAGGTAGCAGAACACAGAGAGTAACTTTAAATGGTTTAAAATCTACTGCACTTGTAATAACTAAAGGAGTACCACAAGACTCAATTTTAGAAGCGCTGTTATATACCATATATGCTTCTAGGCTATACAAGAAATTAAAATTTGTTAATTATCACCTGTATTCAGACGATACCCAGCTGTATTACTCTTTCAACATTGATCAATTATTGCAATCTATAGAAAATATCAACCAAGATTTGAATACATTGGTTAAAGCTTCTGAAGATCATTCTTTAAATATAAATTCATGTAAATCTTTTATGATGCTGTTTGGCTGTTCGAAAGCTAGAACCGAAGTCTTGGCTGCGGGTGTGGCAGTTAATATTAATACGTACCGCTTACAATCGTCGACTGTGCAAGAAAATTGGGACTTGATCCCGATTTTGTGTTAAAATTTAAGCAGCAAAACACAAAAATCGTGAAAAATGCAACTTAAAGCTTCTCTACTCCAATAGTCATAAATTGAAGGAGTTAGGGTCGCTAAATATGCAAAACCGGCGGTTGTTTCATTCTATGTATTTTTATCATAAAATAATCAAAGCTAAATTACCTTTATATTTATATAAAAGAATTATTTTTAGATCTAATATTCATAAAATAAATATTCGCAGAGCTAATCAAATCACGATTCCAAAACACCGGACAGCAACTTATAAGAGATCATACAGTTACAACATTTCGAAGATATATAACTTTCTCCCATTGCAGTTAAAGGAACTCACTGTAAAAAAATCAAAAAGCAACTGAAACGCTATTTACTCGATCAGCAATGATATTTTGTTTGATATTTTGTGTAACATTTGGCTTATAATTTTTTTTCAATTACAGTTTCTAACGATTCATTTTTTTTTACAATCCCCAAAGGTTCGTAAGGAAGACCAAAGGTGGGAATTTGCGGCCTGCCATCAGATTGCGTACCACTCAGATCTCATGATAATAATATGTTTATATGAAGGTTTTTGTTTCTAAACTTTTTTGTATGAAAGCGATCTAACAAAAGCATTTATTATTATTATTATTATTAAAATAAAATATGAAGGATAGCAATTCCGATTCAAGACGTAGATTTCGAGTAAAACAAAGGGATCAAATCTAGTAATGCTGTATGCCCAAAGTAATCTATTTTACGACTTATTACTGTGGAACATTATCGGTAATGTTGATTTAATTCATTGTCGCAATTCTTCGTTAATGATTCTTATATATCCTAGAGATTCGTAATATGCTTCAGATAGTCTATACTTCGAAGGGGTGTACTTTTTACAAAATTTTGTAAGAGGAACTTGACCTTGTTTGACCGAAATAAAGCATCCGTCACTGTTAAAGTGCAAGTGTAAGTTAATGGGTTTCCGCATACCGCGTGAGGTAGAGAAGGAACGCGTTGGGACATTCAGACAGGCAGTGTGCTTGGAACTGGTTACTGCCACAGGCAGAACTGCACGGTGGTGGTGAGCGTTTTTATATTTTCTTAAAGAACTCCTAGAACCACGAGGTATCTTATTAGTGGCCTATTTACTTTACTTCACTTATAAGCTCAGGAGCGTTTGATTGTGTTTAGTGGTGACGACTGCGAGTAGTTTTTAAAGAAATTGAAGTAGCACATCCTTTGACCTCACCACTTCGAGATACGCAAGTGAAAGCAGAAACTGTAGTTCGGAGGTAACTCTGAGTTGTAATAGTGCTCTTTGTCCCACGTTGGTGAAAAACGAAATGTTACTCTTTGTATATCAATATAAATATGTTGCAGTTAGGTACACTAACTTACAGTTTGTCCAAATTGAGGTGGCGCAGTCCAGGTATACGGATTATATGAGGGATTTGCCGTAGTTAATTGGCTTCGGAGCTTACCCTAGTCATGTGAGATTACGAAACCCCTTTACCTGCAAAACAGGTCCGCATTTAATTAGCAGTGGTTTTTCGCACAATTGATATATTGAAAATCAAGGAATTGGTGGCATTTAATGAAAATGCATGGATCTTCATTTTGTCACCGCTTATTGATGTGCATTGCAGCAAACATTGTCTCCTATACATTTTTAACGATCTATAGAAATTATTAGTTACAAATCAACTGACAGTATTATGTTTCTGTAGTGTCATTCAAAATTCTGAAGTTCTGGTGGATATCCTAGTTTCCTGTAACTCGCCATCTTGATGACAGCTGTTATAAAACTTCGGTTGTCACGAAGCAAACTTTTTAGGGCATTGAACAGACTTGTAAACAATCAACGCAGACGACGGTAATTATAATAATATTACTTTCTATTACCTCGAACTAGCTCAATCAGAGACATTTAAGATTCCTTTCTCTCAGCTAAATGAGTGATGATTTAGAATAATATTATTAACCTCAATTTCAATAAGTTGCTTTTATATTTACTTATAATAGTATAACGACTTATTCAGGTATTTTTACATTCTTATGAAACCAATTTGAAACTGAGTTTTGATATGAGGTTTAGTTGACAATTATAAACTAATAAATAGTCAAAATCAGAAGTTTAACAACTTGATCATATTTTGTAACTTTACATTTCGGCTAAATATAAACTAAACCCAAAATATGTAATTTAAAATTATAATAGCCTAAAACCGCTGAGTACCCGAATCACTTATTAATTTAGAAAAAGTAAGCATACACTTATTTTCTAAATACAATATTTCTTAAATTAATTAGATATAATTTTGTCCTTCACTAAACTTGTTCAAAAATGTATCTTCAAAATCTTGTAATTAAAGTTCACTGACCTTTCTCTTTTAATTTTGATACCTGAATTTACTTCCTTGACGTCTCGTTCTACTAGTAGGTAACAATACTAGCCCAAGCTTTGCTAACTTCTGACTGCAACTCTAACTGCAACTCTGAATGCACAAAGCCCCCTGTAGATATTTCTAACTTCCAGATAGAATTTTCACAAAAACCACACTTCACTGAAGCACTGAAGCTACGTTAATGATTGAAACTGATTGCTTTTCAATACAGTTTCAATATCAATACAAAAGACAATATTTATATTGACTCTTTGCAAATACTTAATTATAATTTATCTGATTTTATATCAGTCTTCAGTCACAGGTCATTCCTGTGTATTATTATATCAATTCAATATAAATTATTCGACAATTGTATAGAATTTAACCTACAATGGCTTCTAACGTGTATCGAGTCAAATATAAAAATTTGTACTTCCTGTTTATTATCGGACCTAGTAACGTTACGTTCCTATTCACAACTGCCACATATAAGTTTTATTTTTATAACTATCTGGATTTGAAATATATATTTATTACATCATGCATGCATGTGACATTATAGAGTAAATCTAAACTCATGGTAATCGACAGAGGTGCCATTATGATAACGGGAGCTTTGCCGGGAGAACGAGAGAGGAAGCGAATTCATATAGCACTTAGTATGAATGAAACGCAATCAAGGAAAATGCATGAAAGAAATTTGAAGAAGCAATCCAATGGCATATAAAGAAATAAAAAAATTGCCCAAGATATAGAAAGACAAGGAAATTACAGACATCACTAAAGTTACGCAAGTTAAGATTGCTTTTCGTATATGAAGTGGAGACGTAGACAATTAAATCATCTGATAGACACCGAGCATTTGAAATATGACTAATGTTGCGCATATCTTGGATAGACAGACGCACCGATGTGTCTGTATTAAATGAAATAAGGACCACCAATAGACTATCCACGGTCTGTCGCCGACGGCTTCTTCATAACTTTGCTAGAAGTGATTTATCCAATCTCAAGAAATGATAAAAGCTAGTAGACCAAGGGAAAGGCGGTCCGATCTAGTAGAAACCATAACAGACGCTCCGTTACAGAATGCGCTGAGCAATGCTAAAGAATGACGTGAATAGATAAATAAAATTAACACCTACATTTAGTAATAGGATCACGATTTCTCAGACAATCTAGGAGAGGATCAGTAGACCGACAAAGAAAGCGGCTGCGTCCTCAAGTGGCATAAAAGTAAAAGCATCGCCGTGAATACATGCCACGGATAAATCTAGGTTATACACAGCTGGAATTCGACAATCATTGTTTAAGGTGGGTGATGCATACTGCATTCGTTTGTCAGGTGGATAGGAGAATGATACTGACAATTAGATTCATATCTACGAAGTGGCCAACACTGAGCGCATCAAATATTGCAGTATTGTCATGATGGATGATCACTTGACCAATTTATCTATTAGAATCTGTTTTAGTATTTTATGTATCATTTTTAATTCTTCTGCCATTAATCGCACCAAAGCTCTCACTCTGTCCACAAATGCATTTGTTCTTTACGTTTTTGACTGTCTTCATTCACATTTTTTATCTTCTTTTAAACTATATATAGTAAGATGTATAGCATCACTTATGCATTGTTACAGTATGTTATAAATCCTGTCCTACAATTTAGAGCATTATCAGGATTGAATTCATAACAGATTTCCACTGCATAAAATGTTTTCGCTACCCTGCAGTTAGCTTCGAATCTACTGTGCCTATTATTTCTTGATTAATCCGACTGGAAAACGTGCAGTCATCAATTCGAGCACTGACAGAATTGTCCATTAATTGCAGCGACTACACGATCTGAAATCGTTTATTCGTAGTGTAATTGGCTGTTGGTTTCCTGACAGGTGGCCACTTTGCATTCCTATCGCATTTCAAAAAACAGCTCTCCTATTGCGGTTTCCACAACGGAATAAGCTTGATAACTCAATAGGGCATTGTTCTGGCCGTATCCATCTAGCTGAAAATTATTCGGTCGGGCCGCTATCGATACAGGTGGTCGCTGGCACAAAGGTTATGTATTTTTATATTTATTGTTTATTGCACGCAAATGAAGCACGAAAGCTCGAAAGCCTGTTGCCTGCTTAGTACGGCTGAAACGCACACAATAAAATAAGGTATTCGTTACGAGAACGCCGTATTTTTACGCTAACTGCTGTTTGTTGCGGAAAACGGTTTCCTTCTGATTTAATTAAGCCACGATATTTTTACCGAAACATAGGTAATGAGCAGAAGTGAATTTTCTTCTTCCGGACTAAATTTCGTTTCGTCTGTAACTGCGCGGCAGATGTACAAAAGGACTTAATTTGTAATTACGTGCCATTAACTTGCTTTATAGGAACAGAGTGCTGAAATTGCCATTGCTTTTTAATAACTAATCCTAACGAGCTTTTATCATAGCTAAATAAAATCAGTTATAAAAATAGCTTCAAAATGAGTCTACATCAACGGAAATGAATAAAAATCTTAAGTGTGATGTATTTAAGATCTGTTTTTGATCAAGTATATCGCTTGATTTGGAGTGTTCAAATTTAATACGGTGTGTGACTTTTGCTTTATAATTAGATATTGGTATAATCTAGTGTTAGCTTCAATAATAATGTAATTACAGGAAATATTGCTGAATTTTTACACAAAATTTTTAATGTCAAATCATGAACTCTTACTCTACATCCATTATTTTGAAAGTGGAATCTGAATAATAAATACTTGATAAACAAATAATGAATGTGAATGCAGACTTTTTTCCAATCAAATATCTCCGATAAAATTAGTGTTTCCTATTGTTCCTCAAAGTTTCCCAAAATGTCAGACGTACCTTTTAAAAGAGCATCAAGTCATATATTTGCAAACTTTATCCTTAGAATCATTTTCCTTCGGTCAATTGTTTTCGATCAATTTTCGTAGAACCATGAATAAGGTGTCTCGAATATTGACACCGTTTCACAAATAAGATCAAGTGGCGATGCAGCTTCTGCTAACTTTATTGACAGAATTGTCACAATGAGCGACAGTTGGATCGATTACTATGGCCCTTTCACCAAACAATCCAGCATGAAGTGGCGGCATTCCAACTCTTCGCCACCAGAGAAGTGCAGAACGAAACCGTCGGCAGGCAAAGGGTACTATCGGGCTTCTGGGTTTCTCGCGGTGTCTTGCTTAACGACTTTCTTGACAATGGTCGGACCATCACCGGCGTCGGGTATTAGGGCGGCCGTCTGGCCGTATGCCAAACCAAATCAAAATTACAATTCCTGGGCGACTACGTAAAGGAGTGCTCCTAGAGCACTACAAGGCATTATCGCATAGCTGCGTTGCAGCGCCATCAAAAGCGGCTGTGCTGGGCTTTAAAATCCTTTCGCACTCAGAATATTTTGCGGATCTCGCAACCTTGGACTTCTTTCTGTTGTGAAATTGAAAGCTCACTGACGTGGAATGAATTTCAGGGACGATGACAGCTTGAAAATTAAGGCGACTTCATGGCTAGCGGATCTAAGTGCGGATTTCTATAAACACGGTATTATGACAATAATTTAAAAAACTAAAACGTCTAATGCCTGCAATAGATTACATTTTGCTAATTATGATAAAAGATAATTCTTCATTGTTACATCAAAACAATTAAAAATAAATTATTGCACAAATACTGCACAATTAAATCCAAAGGCGGCAGTCTATAAGATCGGTTTTCCGCAATTTTCAAACTAATACAAAAAACACTTTTGCAATAATTTTCAATAATTACACACAAAGCATGCCTGACCTATGTTCAAATAAGATGGCAAAGAAAAATATGCAAGGAAGTTATTCCGCTGCGAGGAAAATATGATTTTCGAATTAAAACATGTTACTGGAATTTCTATACGATAAATCTAAAGCGGCGTAATTCCAATGCCATAACTCACATAAGTCGTGGTCGTAAATCACTTTCCCATTTCTTTTCTTCACCGTTGAAACTCTCCTAAGATTTCATCAGCAACATATGATTACGCAACTGGTGTTTTTCAAACCGATTGTCGTTTGCTTTTGTACGTTAAAACAGTGAAGGTTTTTATTCCGTTTAATAATAATCCAAAGTTATTTAGAGGAATAATTCTTATTTATTATTATTCAGCCACTACTCAGCTACTTTGATTTGCTTGAACTAAAGTAAAGGCCACCTATATATGAATCTACAATTAAAATTACTTGTTGGTTTTGTCCAGTTTTCTAAGAAATACCGAAATATGTTAGAATAGAAGGTATCTCATATCGTCTTACACATATAATTCTAAGGCATATAACACTGACAGATAAAATTACGAGAGATGCTATATTAATAAATCGGCCTAACCACGAAGATAAATTAATATTACAGCAAAAATCACTGTATCGTAATACATTTCGTTCTAATAGTCATTGTGCAAAATTTCATTTATTTATAGCATATCGAACCTTTCTTTTATACTATTGCGTTGTCATAAATGGTTAGTTTAGTTAACTTAAAACACCGAAACGTAATACAATTCTAAACTCGTGTAGTGTAGTGAATTTGGTAACGTGGCAGCAGGTCTTGTAGTAATAAAAGTCTAGAGATCCTGTATATAGTTTACTAAGAGTTGGGCAAACAACCTGATTTGACATACATTTTTGATCCAAATTAGATATTTGAGATATTTCAAACAAAGAGGTTATGACAACCAATCTTGCTAACTTGCTTTTGATGAGAGAGTTTTCAGAGTATTGATCATTCTTGGGATCGACTATTAGGAATATACGGCCAATTTAGTTAAGATTTAGATTTGCTTGTGTGAAACTATCGGTCGTAACATTTTACAAAATATGTAAAAATGCACTGTTATCACACATGCCTTGCAAAAAGTGATCCAAACCAATCAAAATGTATGCCGTTGTTTGTCCAACTCTTATTAGTGACCTATACTATACAGAGACTATGTGACTATAGAACCACCCTCATTTGTTGCTACGATGCTAGGGAGTTTAAGACGAAACATCTGTATATTTCAAGGTTGTAAATAAATGCTGTTACCAAGAAGTGCTATTATTGTACATCAAAGGATGCCGGCAGTGTATGGTGAAAAAGGTGTGGTCCACCTTTACCAAATAAAATACTAAAAAAGACACTTCCGTGGGAGTCACTAATCATGAGAAGACGTTTTTGCATTAATACGTAGTTTTCTTACAAATAGGGCTCAACAAGTCAAAATCGAAATCAGAATCGCTACCTTAAGAGCAGTGCTGACAGCTGTACAAGAATCAATCCTGTAACCACTCCTGGATATAAGTTGTACAATTGCCACTTTTAAGTCGGCCACACTGAGTTATACTTCTCTTTAGATTACCAAAATTCTCAAAATGCAGATGACGTCATTAATATTTGAATTCTCAGACATACATTCATCTATATATTGTTAGAAACCCTAACTGTAACATGATAAACTCTAGACTATATTGAGAATGGAAGTTAGTAATTAATATTATTTAATCTTAGCTTAGTGTCTAACTCAAATGTAATTATGTATAAGGACGAAGTTAGCGTCATACTTGTCCTGGGAAAAGCGTGCCGAACAGTGTCACAGGTTCTTCCAGAAAAAGGGCCGGACATGAATCGTAAATATTATTGCTTTCACGTGCCACTTCGCCTGGGACCGATACAATTCTTAGGTTTCCATGGTCTTAATAGCTTTTACAAGTTTACCTGTAAAAGCGGAAATTTTGGTGAAAGCAGATCTTAACAGGCCTCGGTAGCGGATAGATCGCTTCCGAATAATTTGTAAATAAACATATTTTAAGCTACTAAAGTCTTTAATTTCTCAAGTGTGACCGCGTAATCAGGATCGAGCTGAAAACCCCGACGTTAGACGTATCGCAACAATAAAAATCAATGGCCGTGGGTCAGTAACGCAAAAACTCGAGAACGACTTGACCGATTTGGATGATTTTTTTTTGTTTTATTCGTCTTACTCCCGAGGTGGTTTAGAAAAAAAGAAAATTCAGAAAAATCTAAAGGAAAATCCGAAAAATTGGAAAATATCGAAAGTGTGTTTTTCTATACACCGTATGACTTTCTATTTTCAGTAATACTTTTATGATTCTGAGCTTAATGGTTTGAAGGGTTTTCCCCATCATGTCATAATCCAAAACAACGTTTGCCGGGTCAGCTAGTTTCTAATAAATTATCAAAAATCATCATTATAGTATTTGCAAAAATCAGCATTACAATATTGAAATGTTATCATTAATTATTAATTGTAATTTAATATTTATAGATTATAGTAGTAAATCTTGACAAAGAACTTATAATAGATTTAAAATTGATATATATTAAGAGACATGCTCCAGCTCAGAGTGCGAAATTATGTTTGTCTGATGCCTAAGTTTGTCGATTCCGAATATGGCCGCTGTTTAGATAGTGTAGACTTTTAATCTCTTTTTCAAGATTCACGTTAGTTTTGCGTAAATATTATAATTTGATGATGTGATGATATTTCACGTAAAAAGATTAAAGTTAATAAGACAAATCGTCGTTTATTACATGTTGCTTTCTGGTCCCCTAAATTACTAACCACCAAATCCTCAAGTTACCTGCATGTTAAAATTCGTAATAAAACAGATGGGTACAGTACTGATGTGATAAATAAGGCACTGCTAATAATGCCGATACACAAATCCTGCATTTTTCGAGATATTCTTCTTCTAATATCATTAAAATTTATAATTCTGTAGCACCACTACATGTTCTAAAATTTAATACGTTCAAGTTTAAACATCACTAAAGCCGTATTCCTTTAAATAATAAAATGAGATGTTAATTTTATGGTTGAAGCAGTGATCTTGTAACAATTAATACATTTATAATGTGAATGAGGGCTAGATTAAGTGGGAGAACATAGTCATCACTTTTGTAATGGTTTCTTAACCTCGCTGTTTGCAAGATTTTTTCCTGTCTAAATAATTGTATTAGTAGCGGTGCTTTATTTAGGTGCAAGCTATTTTACACATATTTACACATACAAAAACAAATCCAACCCACTAAAATATAAATAACGCACTAAAACATAACAAACACATTAAAACAGTAATGTTGACAACTTAAAAAGAAATCATTCTAACTCGTTAAAATTCTGACATAGTTCAGACGATACTTAAGCAATTTACTTTTGACTGGTATAGTTGAAGTGAATTTTTTAATTTCATTGTGCAAATTAATACAAAGTTGCAGCCCTTCATATAATATATTGTTTTTAGTTCCCTCGTCTAAAAGACGAAGGAAGTATTGTAAACACGAAAAAACCACCTTTCGAAATTTCTTCAGATCTTCACGTTCCGGGATCCCTAGGTGATGAAACACAGGTTTTCTCAATTGCGTCTGTTCATCTGTCTGTCTGCCTGTTAGCGGTATAACTCAAAAACTATTCGTTGGAGGAAGACCATATTTTGCATGCAGATTAATGTCTACCTGGCATGAAAAATTGAAAATTTAGGACAAATATATACAGGGCAAACACATTAAAAAATACATTGTGCATTCTATTCCTACTTCTGTTGTGGTATTGTGGTCTTAGCTTAGTGCTATATAAATCTGCATAAAACCGTTCTACAATGGTAGGAAGCTTGCGTCAGTATGCTACTATATTTCCCTGTTGGTCTATACGACAATGTGGTTGTTTTCGTCCCAAGTTAGGCCTTAAACACTTCATGTTTTCTTTGATTGTTTCTTTTATTAAAGTTTTCGTTCGCCCTCTCTTATTTTCATTTACTTTTCTCTTAATTAGTTTGTTTAATTTCACGTATTCTACGGTTGCTTTTGTATTGTTTCGATTTAGTTTTCTTCGTTCTCAATTAATTCTTCATGTTTGCGTTAATATTTGTAAGGGGCTCCTTGTTTGTATTTACTTTCTTATTGACACTATTTACACATTCTTTCAGTACTTTTGTTTTTTTTTGTTTAATTGTTCGATGTTCGCGGAAGATTGGTCATTACCGTTCATTGATGTCAGTTTTTCAAAAAAAGGGGACAACTGGAAAATGGAAAACTGTCGACCTATCACTCTTTTATCTCACTTATACTAGGAAGCTAATGAGGAAAATAATTTCTGCTACTAAGAAACTCAACAAATACCAGTAAATCGAACATTCTGGGTTTACTAAGAGATTCTCAACAGCAGACAACTTATTAACAATAAAGCTGTTGATAGAAAAGTCAAATGGATATAACATTCCCCTATTCGATATCATCGGGGTATACAAAAGGCGTTACATACTGCAGAATTGATAACAGATATAGCCAACTATTACAAGTAATATTCCACAAAGCGATAGCAACTTACCAACTCCACGAAAAAACATAACCAGATAGAGCGACATCCTGTCATTCATGTACATTTCAGCTCTCAAAGAAGTTTTTAAAGCATTAAGCTGCTTTGAAAAAAAAAGTCAATGTAAATAGAATTTCTTTTAATAACCTTCGTTACGCCGATGATGCAGTAATTATCGCAACAGAAATTCAAGATATGTTAGAAGGTCTAAATAACGAATCGAAAGGTTTAAATATTAAAAACCAATTAAATGAGCAAAATAAATCTAGTTAACCTACGTTTGACGGAAAGTGATTGACGGCAGACTCGGTTTTATTGAAATTTGAAAAAACAATTGAAAAATGCAACTAGAACTCTATTATAAGTTAATCCACCGATAACTAGATTTGTTTTGCTCATTTCATTGGTTTTTAGTATTTAAACTTTAAGACCATTTTCTCGATTTTTTCAGATGTAACATATTGAAAATTTTATATCACTGTAAACAACTTAAAAAATACTACCAAAATCAATAATAAAAAATACAGGTTCTCGTTAAAAAAAGTAGATGACGTCATATCACAAAAAAATAACATAAGAAACTGAAAATCAGTTGAAAATATTCCCTATGGTCAAAATCGCTACACCCCTTCAAGATTTTTTCATAAAAATGAATACCAACAAAGTTAATGCATTTATCCCTTACTTTATTTCCACACTGTATGTATTGCTATGCATATTTTAATTTTCAGCCCACGCACATACAAAGTTTAAATGTTAAGTTTCTTGTAATCTTAAAATCTTTAAAATAATTTTAGCTACTGAAATTGCTACTAATCTTTTTCAAATTTATTTCAAAAGTCAGAATTCTGCCCTTTTATGCTCATTCGTAAAATATATATTACAGTGGCCAGATTGGAAAAATGAGATCCTTTAGTCATGGGTTAGGTTATAACAAATTTACTCAAATGATAATTTTACTAAATTGCCATCATATCGGTTGAAAAATTGATTAAATGGTATTGCTAAGTTTTGAATTTAATAGAGTTCCTATTTACTTCATGAAAACACATCTAACTCGATTTAAGATGAAAGAAAACAACCATTTACCTTACTTGTCCGCTCAGGTTACCGATAATCCTCTGTATTCTATATCTAGATACCTGTTATGCTCTTCCCACGGCAACAAACAGCAAACAATTCTCAGCTATTTGCCTTCTACGCTATTGTCGGCATAGCACGCTATTCCTGGACTGCAATTCTGCACCCTCAGAAGCAACTGCTTCTCGAAGCTGCTTTCCAACACCTCCTCTGGCTACACCTGTCTGCAGCTATGTACGAAAAAGAACTGCGAGCCTCTGAGGCTTTACCGATCCAAACCGACTGCACCAGCACCCCTCTTCCGCTGCTTGACACCTTCTTCTAAGTAGAACCAACCTCAATATGCAGTAATAGTTCAGCTTACTCTTCCACAATGGCTGCGGACACCATATATCTGCCCCCGAGCTACTCAGCGAAGGTCAAAAATTATCTTTTACGTCCAAGGTATTTCTATTAAATGATCTTTTCGGCTTCTAAATTTACCACATGGACTTCAAATAAACAGATATGGCGTTAAAATGGGTTTTATTATTAAACATAAACATTTTAAGGGCCCCACATGAAATGAGCCTTGTTGAGGCCTAAGCATAATTTTGTGCTTTTTATATTTTATGGCCTCATATTACCTAGCTACTTAACATCTCCTTTGTTTTTCCGTACCTAACACTATATTTTTTAAATACATTTTGATAACTGGCACATTTTGACGTTTTACTTCAACACACTTTAACCCCCTTACCTTCAGTCACTATTTGAAATCTTGCACTACAAGTATTCTTTGTCTTTGTATCGTTTATGTATTTCACATTCTTTATGTGACTCATGTTGGTATTGACATGCGTTTTGTTAGCATGCTCATCGATATAAAAAGTGTGCAATTAGATATCAAATTTACAATGTATTAACACTGTTAACATTACTCTTAAAGGCAATTTCGTAGTTAAGTAATGCGTATAGTTATTTATGTACCAAGGACATTATGAAGATGTTAATGTGCGAGGGCTATAAACATCAAGTAATGCCGTGGTACTTATAAAGTTTCTAACTTTGGCGATACAAATATTTTCTAAACAATAGTGGTTGAAATTCTCCACTTCATTTTCTTTTTCAAAATTATTTATTGGTTGAAACGGCAACTGGTCAGTAATTAACTACTTTGTAATTAAATTGCTTTTTGTTGATTTGCCTTGAAATTTAATTACTTATCAAAATATTCTAATTGGCAATTGGCTAGTTTGTTAAAAAGTACCTGCCAATTACAATTTTTGCATAGTGATCCTGAAAGTCGTCTTTTTTTTAACGAAAAAACGTACTGAAAGTACCACTTTTTTAACGCAAAATTGTGAAAAAGGTACACTTTTTAACTATTTTATTGAAATGTCAATTTGACAGTTGTAAATTACGAAGTCCTTTTCGACTAAATTTCGGGTTACAAGAGATCACTATGCAAAAAAGTACGTGTACAACACGTTTTGAAATAGTCTCTGAAACTTCTTTGTGGCGTGAATTCATAATTCATATTCTTATTTGGGTATTTCGCCATTCTGCAAATTAAAAATATTAAATAACGAAAATACTAATAACGAACGTTTCGAGGAACAATCTGCCCTCGTTATAACAATTGAAAACAACAAGAAACTTAGTTTTTTTCACTGGAAGGAAAAACGGCCAACCTCCAATGAATTGTTTGACATTGACGTTTTTTGATATCTATACCTACGTGATCTCATTTTTAGGAATCCCTAGCCAACTATTGTCTAAAAATATTGAGAAAGAGGACACGCATTTTTTTTCGTTAAGTAAAATATATGCCGTTTCCTTAATTTTTCGCCTAGTTGACATCGATTCTTTAGACAAGATCTTTGTGTTGTGCCATTGCATTTTATGGTTTTCATCCCAAGCATGTTCTGCCAGCTTAGACTTATTGAATTGATAGGTTTTCATCATATTTTTATGTTCTTTAACTCTAACTGCTAAAGGTCTGGATGTTTCACCGATATAATATTTTCCGCATTTACAGGGAATACTACATATATATACAATTCCTTGAATGTTGTTCTTCGTTGAACGTTTAGTTTTTGTAAGAACTGACCGCAAGGTATTCATCGTTTTGAATACATTCGTAACATTAAATCTATTTCCAATTAGTCTAATTTTGTCAGATATGCCTGGAATATAAGATATAGTTAGAGTATTATACTTTTGAGTGTCATTTCTTTGTATGTGTGTGGCATTGTTTCGTGTATTGAAAATGTTCCGAACAAGAGTCTCTGGATAGCCATTATCTTGTAAAACATTAATAATAAATTCTTTCTCTTTTTTGAAAATGTTATCATTAGAGCAAACAACTTTGGCTCTGTCGTAGAGACTTTTTACAACGCCTGTCTTTATGTTTTTGTGATGGTTGGAATTAAAATATAAGTACCTATTAGTATTAGTTTTCTTACGGTATACTGACGTTTCAAAAGTATTTATTGCGCGTATAATTAGTGTGTCAGATTGTTTTGCTCTGTTTCTAATCTGAATTTGATGGAGGTTTCTTTACTGTTAATATGTTCAAGAAATTATTGAATTGAATTATTGAACAAAAAATAAGGAAGTGCATAGAAGATAAAATGGAACAGGAACAAGCGGCCTTTAGAAAAGGAAGACAAACCAATGACAATAGTTATATACTAAGGAACGTAATAGAAAAGAAGATAGAGACCGGAGAGGAATTGTTTTTAATATTTATTGATCTACAAGCGGCGTTCGATACAGCACGAAGAACTATAATGCTGGAATGCTTAAGAAAAATACAAGTTCCGAGAAGATTAATAAACGCGGTCAATACGAAATATAAAAATGCAAAAGCAAAAATTCAAGTAAATGGAAGCAGATCGAAGGATATAAAACTAAGAGTAGGGATTAAACAAGGTGACAGCTTAAGCGCCCTACTATCTATTGTGGTAATGGATAGACTATTGAAAAATGTGAGAGAAAACAACAAGGGGCTGAAAACAACAATTGGACACAAAAATATGGTACCAGTTCAGATCGATGCTTTATGCAGATGACATAGTCCTAGTGGCAGACAGTAAAAACAAGATGCATAGACTATTAAACATATTGATAGAAGAAATAGAAAAAATGCATATGAAAGTGAACACTGATACAAGTAAAGTAATGATAATCAACAAGAGAGAAGAAAGAGGGACATATAAGTTTGACCACAAGAATAAAATACTTGAGGAAGTAACAACATGTGAATATCTGGGAAGCACATTTACAAATGATGGGAAATACGACCTGGAAATAGCTAACAGGACTAAGAAAGCGAATAAGATATACTACGCATTGGCCAAAACAATATTCGGGAAAAAGGAAATAAGCAATAAAAACAAACTAATAGTATATAACACCATAATCAGAACAACATTACTACACTCAAGCGAAACATGGACCGTGCAACAAAAACATAGATCCAAGCTGACAGCGACAGAAATGAAGGTGCTAAGGAAAATAGTTAACAAAACCAAACTGAATCACATAAAGAATGAAGACATTAGAGCTACACTACAGCAGGATCCAATAAGTACGATGGTAGAAGATAAACAACTTGAATGGTTAGGCCATCTCTTAAGAATGCAAGACGATAGAATACCAAAGAAAGTTATGGAGGCTAAACAGCTCAGGAAAAGGAAAAGGGGCAGACCAAGAACAACATGGATGAATCAGATAACCAAAATAGGACTGACGAGAGGCAAAGCACTAGGCGAGATGAAGAATTGTGCCGGAGACAGAAAGAAATGGAAAGAATGGATAAAAGAATAAACAAACCACAACCCGACACCTGTTTAGGGTACCAGGGTTTTTAGATGAAGAAGAAGAAGAAGAAATTTACCACCTCATCCATATCATGATGCCAAATTGCAAAAACATCATCGACATATCTCCACCAAACTACTGGTTTGTTGGTGTATGTGTAGACATGTTGTTGTTCAAAGTCTTCCATAAAAATGTTACTAACAATGGGAGATAAAGGTGAACCCATTGCCATCCCGAAATCTTGTTGGTAAAATTCATTGTTTAGTTGAAAGTATCTCGTTTTAATGCATAGTGTTAAAAGTTCCATAATGGTACCAACGTTTAATGTTGTTCGTGTATGTAATGTGTTATCGTTTTGTAGCCTATATTTAACAATGTTGAGGGTTTTGTCTACTGGAGCATTAATGAAGAAACTAACTACATCGAAACTCACCATTAAGTGTTGTGTGTTTATGTTTGCTTCTTTAAGTTTTTCAAGGAAATGTGGCGTGTTCTTTATATACGTGTCTGTATTTCCTAATATAGGAGTCAGTATTTTAAGTAAATATTTAGCTAAACTGTGACAATGAGAACCTATAGAACTAACTATTGGCCTAAGTGGTACATTTGGTTTGTGTATCTTTGGTAATCCATAAAAATGTGGTGGTTTACTGTAGTGTGGTGTTAGTGTACGTCTTACAAAATCTGTAAATTGTTCTCTGTGTTTGTAAAGTGTTCTGTATATTTTTGTTTCTATTGTATGTGTTGAATCTTTATTTAGTTTAGTGTATTGTTCCTCACTAATTAGTGTTAAAAGTTTTTCGTCTTTTAAAACTAGCTGTACAAATTACTATTTCAAAGTAGTTAATTAGTACATTCAATTAAGCATTTACTTTTGAGTACTAATTAAATTTTGAATTACCTGTGGTAATTGAAATTACGCGCAGTAATTAAAATACTTTCTGATAATTCAATTACTAAATTACTGACCTCGATTGGGTATTAAAGCTCCGAAACGTAAAAAAGAAGATAAGGCAGTATTAAGTTACAATATAAGCAAATTATAATTCCTAGAGCAATATAAGTGTAATTTATGATTTCCTATGATCCCCTATGAGTCGGATAACAGGTAGTGCAGACGCGCATGTTTGTAGATGAGATATGCATTTGTTGTTTTTGTGTAGTGTAGGCTGTCGAGAATGTAGCATCGTAACTTACTAATATTTAATATGTAAGCCGTGAAAAAATTCTTTTTCCGTAAAAATTTACAACAAGTAGCTTCATTATATAATATTGGTTCATAATAGTTAGTTATTGTCTTCAATTAGTTTGTTTAAAAACATGTACTGGCACATAACTGTCTAAATACTATTAAATACATACGGGGTGACAATGAAACTATTACCCACGGCGGCATTTCGAAACGGCTTGAGATAGAAATATGCAATTCTGTATGTAGATAAGGTTGAAAATACTTGTCAAAATTCAATTGTTTTTAAAAACCATAGGAACCTCTGTCCTGGCCTACTCCGTTTTTCCGTAAAATACAAACAAATAGGAATTACGGCATATTTTTAAGCGGCTCTATTTCAAAAACTATTAATTTTAGACATGGGGTATGTTAGACAAAATTTATTTAGAATTGTTCAGAGAGTCACAAAAACAAAAAATATATAGGGTGTCCCGTTTAAAATAACAAAGTCAAGGTAATTTCCGGTGTAACCGGAAACGACATTAAATTGTTTTTATGTAACAATTATTCACAATTTTCAACCCTATCGACATACCGAATTGCATATTCCTATCTGAAGCCGTTTCGAAATGCCGCCGTGGGTAGTAGTTTGTTTCATTGTCACCAGGTATGTACGACAACTGTTTCTAATCCAATTACTTCATTGGCTGGTTGCAATTCTCATGCATAAAATATTAAAAAAAGAAATTAAATATTATATCATATAGTTATGAGGGGTCTATATTGAATAGTTACACAAAGAAAAACTTCCGTTGAATATCATGCAGGGCAACCTTTATAAAAGCTGGAACTATTTCTTAAAGTCTATGTAGCACCGTATGAAAGCTTTCTTTCAAATTATCTGACAAAATTTATGCTCTTGGCATTTTAATAGCTGAGTTTGACAGGTTGAAAATTTTACTTCGTCATTTTTACTTTTAGGTATAGCTTTTATTAGATGTGCAAAATACACTGTTAAAATAATGTCAAACCACAACCTGCTCTGAATTCCAGACAAAAATAGCTTCACATATGTATATTTCATTTATTTAGGGACAGCCAATGATATCCAGTGATAGATTGCAATTTGTTGTTTGTCCGAGGAATAATTTTCCAGTGCATTAGGCGCCTTTGCATATCGTTTTGGAAATTTATTTTCCGATGTAAATGCGGCGCAGGCGTCGGCGTCCCGAAGTAACCGATATTATTCCGGTCAGCTTCTAACAGTTTGGAGCGACAGGCGGCAGCTAGATTGTAATTTGAGGATCACAACACCTAAGGGACGGACTCCGGGAGATCACAGCCTTACCGCGAGGCTCCGGAATACCCAAACAGCCCCTGACAGTAACGACGACATAAATTCTCCCTCGGGACGGGGGAGGCGCTATAAGATATCTGTGTATGTAACAGTTACGACAAAAGGACATACGAGGATTGTTGCGAATAGGAATTAGGATGAAGGCCTCAAAGAGAGTTCTTAAATTGCGGCCGAGCAAACCCTCCGCGCGTGCTTTTTGTTGATAACGAATGCGGGATCGCTTAATCTAAAAATTTATTGCACCGACGGATCCCAGTCGGCCGCGGCAATAGTTGTTTCCCACGCAGTTGCGCCGATTAATTATAACTAAATAACTAGGTCGCTCTTAATAAATACTAAATTTTACCAAACTGCCCTACAACTCGCAATAAAAAATGTTCCTTAATTTGTAATTTCCTAGTCGGCAGGCCGGGTGTAGCAACAGGAAATTATTTTCGATTGTTTCGTATAAACGTCAAGTAAATGTTTCTCGTTAGTTAATAGTAATTTACGATGCAAGTAACGTTATCAAGCTTTTTACATTACGAGAGAATAGTCTGAATGAACGAGCGACATTAGGAGCGAATTTTTTAAACTTCTCGAGTCTACAAAGGATCTACAAAGAGCCGTATAAATAATTACTTAATGGTATTACCGTTTTTAATTTGTAAATCGAAAAGGAAGAAAGCATGATTTAGACAAACTTTTGTTTAACAATTTGAGAAATCCGCAAAGATCGGTATTACGCAAAGAATGCCCTTGTAATATAGGAGCACTAGCACTACAAAGAACATTGCTGACATTCGAGTATGTATGAAGAAGATTCTTTCACTCTCCCACTATGTTTCTATTAACGTACTGATTTTCCTTTGCTCGGTCTAAAACTAGTACTTAACTCTTCAACGCATTTATCTTAAACTTACATCTTTCACTTACCATTTTTGTTCTCCTCAAGGGCTCTGTAATTTCATTCGTAAGCTGCCAGTGGTGTCATGTCGTTTACATATCTCAGATTGCAGGTTCTGCTTTCCCCGATAGAGATTCTACCATCCCATCCTGCAATAGCTGTACGTATAATACATTATTCGTAGATATTAAACAGAATTGGTGAGATGATACAGCCTTGTTACATTTCTTTTCCAACATCCCCTTGGCTGGTAATTTGCCTTGATTTGGGCTTCGCTGGGGGAATAGAGATTAATAAGGAAGGGAGATTAAAGAATAGAAGGCTAAGAGAGTGAAATGAGGAGACAAGTCAGTTATATTCATGATGATCCAGAGTCTGTCCTACTTATCGAAAACAAATACTTTTTGGAAATTCGTGAAACAGAGATAGCCTGGTATGTTGACAAATAGGCACACAACCGGCCTATTTATCTGGAATTTGTAGATCAACATATGTTTTAAGCATCTCGCTAATGATCCATAGCAACACCTTGTAATGCTCCTGTAGTAATAATTCAGTATTTTGCACTTTTATTTTGTTCTTCACTAGGTAGCTTTAATAGGCCAGGTTAGTTTCAAGTATTCGCTTTGACTGATTTAAAGAAGAGAATTTAACTCCAGTACTATGTATTAATAGCTATGTGCAGTTCAGGCTTTATGAATAAAGTAAATAATCATGTAACTATCAAATAAGTATGTAGAATCAATAAATTAAATAATTGCATTCAGAGAGTAACATGTATGTAAGCAACCGACAGTGCACATCTCCTTGCCTGGTCCTAACTGTTTGGCGGTCACTGGTTTTGTTAGGGTATTCCTCAGTTGTTGGCAGCACAGTAAATTTAGAACTAATTACTTGAGCTGTTAATTACTGATGAAATACAGAAAGATTATTAGAAGTTTGCTTTATTATAAAAGGACAAATAATGATTCTAAACCGTTACCACATATGCCTCTGGATTGCAAGTGTCCATACGTTTTCCGCTGTTGAATGCAGGTGCGTGATAACACTGATCCAGCTTCGTGCGAGGTCGCGTTTCTGCAGTGATAAGGAATCGCCTACATGTGCCGAGGCCGGGGGTGACTTTTAGGATGTTCAGATTGAATTTTAAACCGATTTCAGGTAGGAACATTTTACCGTGAAAACGCCTGCTGTGTTCGACTGATTTTGGTTGGCGGATTCGTACAACGGTCTCAGGGAAATTAATTTTGTGGAGAATTTGTTTGCATTGTTCAGTGATGTTTCGCCAGCGAATTTGAAGTAGCGGTCTCAGGAAAGTAAACTTGGTGGGAAGTCACCTGCGGTGACTCATAGCTTTTAGCCGGAGGACTCTCGCCGATTTTCCGGGTGGGCGTCCTGGACCCAAAAAATTTATGAATACAAAGTCAGGGAGTAGTTTATATTGTTAATAAATGGTGTTACACCGTTTAATAGCTCGTCCCGATACACAGCTGAGTACTATAAACCCAGACCAGATGAAAATAATTTATTTTGACCATAAACGGCGTTATGAAGTACTTTAATCTTCCCCGAGTCACAGCTGGGTGCTAATTAATCCGAAAAGAAACAAGATTTTTTTATTCTGATGGTAGACGGAGTTAGTCCGCAGAATAGCCTTCCCCGAGTCACAGGTGGGTTATAATGAATCCAGAAAAAACAGCAATTATATAAACTGTTTAACTTTACCTCCAGGGAAACTATTCACTGAACTAAGAATTTCTACAGGGTGGCAGGGCGGTCGAGGACTTTTCGAAGATTCTCCAGGAGGATTCCTGTCGAAAATCGTTGTCGAAGTTCAATAATTATCTCTTGATCGATGGAATTCCTTATTTATAGCCGGCCGCCGGGTTTCTTGTCTGGTGAAATTTAGAGTATAGGTGCACCATGAACGCGATGTCGTTGCGACCGCGCATTGCAGTGGATTTATAGCATCGGGCGCTCTAAGCCTGGAAACCTATCGTAACAACTTTACTCGTAGAAAGACTCTTAATGAGTCAATAATTAGCTCTACTATCAGTATGTGGCAGAATTTGAACTTCTGGAAGTTCCTACAGTCCATTTTGTATACCACTAGTTTCACACCGTCAAGCAGCGCGATGAGAATAATGCCATAGAACAATTAAATTGGCAAATTCCCATTTTGTTTAGCTGCAATTGATCGGTATAGGGGCTAAATCAGGTTTCAGATAAATATTTCTTTGTTTCAGTTTATACTAGAATACCATAGAGCCCTGAGAGAGGGTATGCCATTTTATGAAAATACAACCAAAAGCTGAATGATTAGTCCAATAGTTAACGGCCAATGCTAATGTCATTAATAAGCTGTTGTGATCTGGCAGATGTAGCACTCCACGTTGTATTGTGTAAGTTTTACATAAATTTTCCACAACCTTTCTTATATGGATTGTTACCGGTAAATCACTGTTTACGATATGTAACACGCTTATTCCGTGCTGCGTAGCACATTGGGTAGCGGCGGGTCTTAAACTAATATAATAACAGGCGTTCACTTGCGTAGGATGTTACCTAATGTTGAAGCTGATGATATACTATTAATATTACTTGCCTAATAATTTTACCTTCGCGTTATAAGAAAGGCTAGTCGATGGCTCCATCTAAAAATAATTCCACGGGGAAAACGATATTGATATACTGGTGCTGAGCACTGAAGGGACTAATGCACTACGAACGGGGATACGCCTAGAACTTCCACAATGGCAAACACGTATAAACAAATACATTCAATACGTATTTTGCGAAAATTTACATACCGGGTGCTGACTTGCGCGACGCACCATAGGAATTTGCATAGTAAATTCTTTATGTTCAATTATTTGCTCCCCTAATTATTTTAGAGCTTAAGTGTAAATACATTTTTTGTAGAGACAAAAATACTGCAGCCATTCATACTGTTGCTAACAATTTTTCATTTTCCGGAACTGAAGGAATGCAAAAAACAAACTAGCATTTTCACAAAGATCAGTGATGCCATGGAATTATTGAAACAAGCCAATGCTAACGCAAATGCGTGCGGAGCGACCCTATGTGTTGTTTGTTTGTTTGTCATTGATGTTTCATTATTAATTATGTTCTGCTTAATGTCTCTAAGGTACCTAGACCTTGTCCAAAACAAAAATGGTTTTACGAGTATGGTGGACGTTCGTTAACTAAGCTCCTTGTTTATTATAAAATATCCGTATCGGCAAATTCCAAACAGTACAACCATTAAAAGACTGATTTATTTTAAGTTGAAACTACAGGCACGTTAATAAATAATTGTAGGTGTAATAATGAGGTTCAGCACTTACACCAAAACGAGAAAAACGACAATAAATTCAATCTTTTGGCGGCAATGACTGGATGATCGCCCCGCACGCACATGCGTTGGCATTGGCTTGTTTCAATAATTCCATGGCATCACTGATTCTTGTAAAAATGCTAGTTTGATTTTTTGCATTCCTTCGGTTATGGAAAATGAAAAGTTGTTAGCAACAGTATGAATGGATGCAGTATTTTTTTCTCTACAAAAAATGTATGAACACTTTAGCTCTAAAATGATTAGGGGAGCCAATAATTGAACATAAAGAATTTATTATGCAAATTCCTATGGTGCGTCGCGCAAGTCAGCACCCGGTATAGAATTCAACCAATTATTCTAACACATTATGAAATATCAAGAATTGACGGTAAACAACACACCCAACATTCTTATCCTTAGTGGGTACATAAAACACATTTAAAATTATTGGCAAACTACACGTATCGCCTTCGTTTCTAGTTTTAAGCCAGCGCAAAAGGAGTATGGATACTATGAGTTTCCACGCGCGTAAACTTCCAACGCGCTACTGGAGATAGGACAGATTTCATGAAACTAGCAGCATGTGTTTCCCAATTTTCTTGGGGTGCGATGTAGCTAATGTGAAAGCAGTTCCTTTTTTTGTCTTTTTGGAAACCGCCGGTGTTGTTTTCGGAAACATACAAGCCTCCCCAAGTGCATTATTACTTTATCTTCTTATCCGTACCAAGGTACATCGTAAAACTTTGGATATCACAAGCATCCTATTGTACCCCCTAGACATTGCATAATCTCGAGTTCGTCTTCTACGCTAAGTGCCGGTTCCAACTGCTGTTATATTCAGCTATTTTCCGCTTTGCCTTCCCGTGAAACTGTTTTTGGGTGACGGTACTTATAGCCTGAGCTGTAGCTGTCTCGTCATTCCAAACCCAAATCTGGGGCAAAAATATTCGCCGTCCGCCCTGGTGTGTTCACGGCCAAACGCTACTGTCAATTTTACTGAATTCAATATAGATAAGTAACGATGGGGCCCCAATTATATATAACAGCAATAAGATAACATGAACAATAAAATAACCCGTATTGCTTGAGTAAGAGGGAGATAAACATAGTAGCAAATATGCGAGTAGGCTTGACGTCATTTTAATTATGACAGATGTCAACCAAACATGCCTCCTAATAGTTATTTGTTTCATTAGTACAAAAAATGCATTATTTCGGGACAAGTAAGACAGATCGCCGGACGACGCGCAGCGGAGTCCGGCGAGTCTTACGCGTCCCGAAAACGCATTTTTTGTACGAATGAAACATACTATTTTTTCTCCAACTACTCATAAATTCGGTAATATGACTTATTATTTAGAATCAAACATTGTAGGTTATATTGTAGAACTGTCATGGCGCAAATAAACAATTACTGTACGGGAAAAATAAACAACAACGACGGCGACTGCCGAATATTGACGAAGCGTTTCCTTTTTATTTAAAATTTACCATGTAAAATCCTATCTTGCGTCCATTTTTGTACTAGTGCAAATATGAATCGAAAAGTGTACAGTTGCCAAGGTAATTTGTGAACATCTCGAAATGACTTACTTTTTATACAAAATTATTCGACAATATGGCGTCTTATTCGTGTGGTTGGAGAAAAAATAATGTTTTCGTATGGTCATCTCTTTCTTACTCGAGCATTCTATTTTGTTGTTCATGGTATCTCATTGCTGTTATATATAATTATGGTCCCATCCGTATATCTATGTCACTGTGTAATAATATGAATTATGTTGCGTATTATCGTTCATTTTGAATATACCATGAGAAGATCCAGGCGTACATTAAGCAAGTCCTCGGTTCGAATCCCGCGGGGGCCGGAATTTTTCCGCAACCTTGGCGATTGGAATCGTGCTTGACGAGATCATTCACACTGTGCTCTACTCAGAACCACAGACCTAAAGAGCAGAGTAAAAAGGACAACACATCACCATGACACACACCTCACACAACGGTTGCTGCGCAAGCACAAATGGCGCGCTGCAACTTTCTATCCCGAATCCGGGGCAAGTTAAACATTGTACCGCCAGATGCAAGCGCATAAAGTACCAGCCTTTACATCGCAAGGTAAAAATGAGGTTATCGATAATACATACATACATTTTGAATATAACATCCAAACTATATATGTAAAAAATATTTTACATGGCGACCACTCAGTCTATATGCGCTACTCGCTATTTGGCCATGGCTGGCTTGCCGAAAAACCATTAATACTTCTTTCTCCAGTATGTAATTTTCCGTGACATTCCGTTTGGCTGAACGGAATGTAACTAGATGCGTGTTTAATATGCCAGTATTGGAACACGCCCATACCACTAGCTGCACGTGCAAACCTTCTAGGTCTGTTGCAGGCATTGGTAAACGGGTTTTAATCTGTAACAAAGAAAGTAAACCATAAATGAGACTTGCTTAGGTACTGGATGAAATGCTAAAACCAAGAGAAGTCACAGAATTCGGGCGTCGCACTAAATCTTGGACGAGTTTGCCACCAAAGTTGAGCGATAAACGGCGGGCTTTAAAAAACCGAAATCAAAACTAGAAAAACCAACCAAATAGCTCCACGAGTTGAAAAGGTGTTAATGCTGTCCGCTATGTTGGAAGACCCTTTCCAGAAGATTTCCCACAAATGGAAAAGTTTTCTTCAGGAAGCGTCGACATACGGCAAGGGCTGCAATACGACTCATCGGAGTGAAACGGCGGTGGTACTTCAAAATGATACGGAATTTAGAATTTGAAACTTAGTAGCCTGCGACTTAGCGAAGCTAAGAAGATCAGAGAATAGTCGTCAATTTGTCAAGGAAGCACGGTAACACTTCACCGAGTAAATACTACGGAAGGGTTCACTCACATTATAAATAGAAAAAGCCCTAGCTTGGCTGTCTTTGTTCAAATTTAAAAAGAGACGACGCTTGCTGGTCAACTACTCATTAACCTTCTTTTCTCCTATCTGGCGCACCAAATACAATGCAGCGATAAATTTTCAAACGATCGGCAGTTAATACTTCTTTAGTTGTCAGAGGTACGTTTAAGTATTTTATCAAAATATTCCACTTGCTGTTGCGGTTGTAAATGGTAGGTATTTTTTAAAAATTACGAATGTGTTTAGGATGTATACTAAGAACGTATGGCCTAAGTCGAGGTTAGAGCATTCGATACAATTTGCATAATTTGCAGAAATATTTTTTGTAATGAAGAAGTCTAGGGCGCTTGGCCATTTGTATAAATCACTGCGGTAGTATGAGTATCTGCTTGTAGATATGTGGTTATATTGATGGTCTTGTGGAGCTCTTTTCTTTTGGATTTATTAATTTGGAATATTATGAAAGATGTTTAGAATTAAAGTCACCTTGAATTCATCTTATAGAATTCTAAAAAACTCTTTAAAGTGACATTGTTTTATGAAATTCTCACTCGGCAATAGAGAGCCCATAGCACTAGGTCTCCATTTGGTGCTTTTATAGGACATTCTTCAATTTCTTCTATCTCGTAATACGAAATTATATTGTTAATAATTAATGAGGTCCCACAATAAGCAGCGTTAGCCGGATGAGTTTACTTGATGTAGACAATTGTAGGTAACAGCTTTGCTCGTGTTATGATTACCCCCACGCACAGGATCGCGCAACATGTTTTAGTGTGCCCGTATCAGTGGCATCATGTACATTGGATTATAGCGTCTTTCTCGCGTGGTGGTTGCACATGTTGTGGTAAAATCTTAGATACTATGTGTTGTATATTTTCTGTATCATATATGGTAACACTGTGCCTATAAATCGGCTGGTCTCTATCCTCGCCTAATTATAGATTGCTAGCGGTAGCGCTAGCGTCATACAATATACTAAATATGGTAGATCTTTTTGATCAAAACTATTGATAATGTTAACAAGACGCAGTTACCATTAATGTTTATATACTCAACGTAGTCATGTTTAATCTATTAAAAGCACAACATATGATTAATAAATTATCTTTGGAACAAAGTGCGTAAAGTTTAAAAAAAGCAAAGGTTTTGCTATTTAAAATGTGCAAATTACTCTAAAACTAAATTGTAAAGTAAAAAATGAATTCGCAGTAATATAGATAACGAGGTAGAATTAGAAATTATTACATCCAGCGCACGCAAACAAATTTAAATTACAGTTTTTTTAGTCTTATTATATCCACACACGTAGCAATTCCATTCACAATTAAAGGATTACGCCGGTGTTATAAATAATAAAAATATCAATTTTAAAGTCCCAAATCCCATAATACAATTCGAAATGATTAATGTGGAACGTTGCACAAATGCAAACGTATATAGCACCGAATTTATGACACCAATTTGTATCCCGTTTATTATATATAACGTGCTTTTGTCAACACAGAGATTAAAATAAATGAATTCGTTGTTACACTACTTCGAAAACCACAATAAATGGCGTGCATTACTGCTAAAGCTGAAATCGTTCCAAACTGTAGTTTTTGTAGCATTTCCTAGATAAGAATTTCATACGTTTGCAAATTCCGGAACGTAATTCCGTCGAAACAATAGCTCGACATGCGAGGTTTTCACAAAAGTTCTTATTGTGGCTCAAAATATGAAACTTTCCTGAAAAGTGTAATTATCAAAGTTGTGGTTCGACGATCAGAACGCTGAATGCTTCCAAACATTGATTAGTTCATGAAAAAGTTCCAAGTGACTCTCCAACTTAAGATATTTCTTTAAATTGGTTTGAATGCAATTTTAACTTTTTCATTACTGCCTTTTATTCCATCCGTTCCTTTCCCCATTACCTTTTATTTGTATACTTTTGAATTTCGCGTTCTGTGCCTGAAAATATAATTTAATTCGTATATATTCTTGTCTAAATGGAGTTTTATTAAACGGAATTAAAATAAAACTTGTGTTTATGTAAATGCCCATCGGTGTTGGGAACTGCAAAATAATTTCGGTTCGCGCGCAACGAGCTGTTCGCATATTAAGCGAAATACAAGCGATATTTATTATATCCGAAAGTGTGCCACTCCAATTGGAATTGTAATAATTCGAGCAAACTAAATGCAAATAAGCGGCGCTTTTGTATTAATTTAAGAATTAAATCTAAATATTTGAATATTTGCTGCAGGACTTTAATCCAATTAAATCGGAGTCGTTAACTTAGAAGCTCGGCGCGCATACGAGCCCAATATACATATTTTAATTAATCTCTTTTATTTCGCTTTGTAATTGACAGCTTTAATGTACAAGTAACTAACGAAAGTTTTAATTAAACGCAGTTTTAGCGCCGCTCGCGAACGGTTGCGAGAGGTGCGATAATTGTCGGGCGAAGTGCACTCGACCATTTTTTAAAGCAATAAATTTCGAATAAATTGTGCTAAACGTCATATCAGATTAAGGCCGGAATTTATGATGTTCCGTAGTTCAAACAAAATGTCAGATGATATCCACTTGTTTACAGTGGAGCTTTGTCTCCCCTAAAAACACTCCCTCGGTCCTCGTTCCTTGATTCCGCCGACTCAACGACATACTGCCAATTTTAAAAATCTCTTGCATTAAAAGCCGGTATTTGTAAACATTCCCGTTCCTCCAATCGATCAGGTTTACTGGCGATTCGAAAGTTGTATCAACGGTTCAGCTGCTAAAATCATTTTGTAGTAGACGCGAAACGTCAATATCGTTAACTCCAACCCTTTAATGTGTTTGCTGGAATCCTCAGACATTTTGCTATTGTAAAATTGTAGGTGTGCCAATGTGCAGGAGGTGTTCGTTATCATCACGTTGGCATTTATTCGGGTTAAAAATTTTATTTTAGGGTAAATCTTTGCCTTTACTCATTAAGATTGTCACTAAAGTTGTTCGTATATTTTTTAAATTCTCATGAAACGGTAAACTAGAGAAAAATATATCCAACGATCAAACGAAATAATAATAATGGCAATGAAAAAGTCAAGGGAAAAGAAAGAGCAAATCAAGATACAAAGGATTTTAAGAGGAATCAAATGAATGACAAATATAACAGGAACTTCAATGAACTAAGGTAGCTTAAAAAATATATACATAAAGTAACCAATAAACATATTTAAAAATCGAATGCTACAGAAATCATGGAACATTACGGGAGGTTTAGCCTCTCCCTTGGATACTTGCAATTTAAATCAGATACCCTAATATTTCAATAATTATTTCCACTGTTTCAGTGAATACGAAAGTCTCTTTATACCCCAGTTCGTAGTTACGAAGTACCAATATATGCCAAAACAGAGAGCTGGTCCGCTCCTGTAGTGTTCTCGGGCTGACACTTACTTCAAACATTAGACATAAGAGTAGCCCCTTTGATTACACAAACATATTGACTTTAAAACACATGTGGAGACACAAGGAAAACACGAATAAAATCAAACACAATGCGATTAAATCCTTATACAACAGTGTCAGAATAGAACGCTAAGTAGTATGTCTTTAAAGAACGCTTCCGATAAAAAAGCTTGGAGTCATTACTTTGTGTCCAAAGCTGACCCTATTTAAATTCGCGTGCATTAAGCACTCCCAATTCGCCTAGGTATGCTTATTCCTGTAGCGTCATTCCCAAACAGATGTAGCGATTACTTATCGCTTTATAATCCACATTTTTCTATAGATACTAGATTACGTCTGAATCTACAAAGTTATACCGGATTGCGTCATGCAAACTTCGAATAGCGTGATGCTGGTAATCCCCGATTGCTGGCAGGTCCCTCAAGATCTACTAAAGTTGCGTCTCCAAGATGAACGCCTCGGACTAGTTGGCAAATGTTTGTTTATACTCACTTCACATTCGGTAAAAATTACGCTTGTTCGCTGCACTTTAAACTTGTGCAATCATTTAAATATTTTCAGGCATTTTCAAGGCCGTTTCTTCTTACTTCGCCGTAGGCGCTTTTGGCAGTCAGCACTATGGAGCTGGTTCCGTCTTTGCTTAATGCGAACCTGCAACTGAGTTGTTCGCAGAAATATGCGTATGCCAAGAATTATTTCATCCTGCTAAAAGGATTGAACGTGCGTTTATCGCGGCACACACGCAATTAAAATTCACAAAGCACTCACAGCACAGGGTCGATGCTGCGCACATTTGGTTATATTACAATGCTATATGTAATTTAATAGAATAAACGATGATATACAAGATGACCATATCTGTTAATGTGAAAATAAGCACTACAAGCACGGTATACCAAGGCCCGTTTCAATCAGCAGATTGGCAGAGGAAAAACCAGTTTAAAACTTGTGAAACAATGTGTATATTATGTTGGTGAAAATAATATATATAATCTTAAAAATAATGAGGACGAAATAACGACAGACACAAAATAAATACTGATAATAAATTGTTAGAACCTCTTACGCTGAGCTTTGACTTTGACCATTTTCTTCAGAGAATGTTTTTCTAAAGGAATCACTCCATATCAGTGTTATAGTGCGGTTGTTATCTTAATGCATAAGTTTACTCACACATTTATAATTTTTTTACTAAAGAAATAGCTGTTATGTTGAAAGGCAAACTAGATTTTTACCATCCATCTAAACAGGCGGCATTCAGAGCAGGGTATGGTGCAAACGATCATTTGCAGGACATCACAATCGGAATAAAACAAGTATTGAGTATACTAAACCTCTAGCCTTTGTAGATTACGAAACAATTTTCGACTCAATATATCAGCATCAGCATATCAGCAGATCAGCATAAAGAAACTCTCTGAATGTCGTATAGAGTATCGCTACTCTACATTAACCAAATACCAGCAAGTTTGAAATGCAACGAGGAATAAGTTCTAAGTTACAAGTTCTTTGAAATGCAACGAGGAATAAGTTCTAAGTTATAAGTCATTTTTGGATGTAGACTAAATAATTTCAATTACCTGTTTTGCAGGAGAAGTTGCCTTTCATTTGCATTTTCTGACTATTAATGCTCCCTTTAAGAGAGATGTTTGCATTTCCTATTATACCTATTAAACTATTTAAACTTAGTTTAGTACCGAACAATTATTGTTTCGTTTAGAAAAACGCCGAGACCAAACTTTGTGAAAAATGTTGAAGACGATCAATAGAAGACCCATTTCAATTGACACAAATACTAGTCTAATGTGAAGATAGTACCACATCACCAATTATAGCGTTTGCTGTTTTTAGTTTATGTTCCGAAAAATGCAAATATGTAAAGCAAATGGTTGCTTTACTAACCAATAAATCTAGTGTGACGGGTGGTCCACTTCCAACAGATAGCGATTGATTACCAAAACACTTTCGAAAAATTTCCTAATTAATAGTAGTAAACAAACACATTTTTAAGGTTTTTAAAAACCTCGTAGTCGAGCGAAACCTTCAGAACTAAAAAATACTGACCATTAATCTTATAAAAGCTAAAATAATCGAAAATGCAATTAATAACACTTACTGTCATACAGATAGCAAAATTCTGATGAATAAGTAAGAAACTAGCAAACGCAGCTTACTTCCCAGCCGGAGCTGCTTGTGAGTTACACATAGACACACAAACTACATTAAGAAAATAGTACGCGCTCCAAGTATAAACATGTTCAAAGTGCTTAGTTAAAAACAAAGTTACAAGTCGAAAGGTGCTCGTAACAGATTCCTGAAGGAATGACTAATAAATAAAATTCAAAAATACGTAGAAGGGCTTTCAAATTTCAGTTTAAATGCTCTGCAGAAATCCAATTACATAACAAATCAACCAAATTCATTATATTCAAAATGTACTCAGAAATATGATCCTAGCTGATATGAGTATAGGGTAATATTAAAAAAGCTATTAGTTAAACAGTACTATCTACGTATCGTATGTGCTAGGCTTACTTCATCGTCAAACAAATAGCAAATACAAACAATTTGAACGCTGCTTCTTACGTTTTGAAAGTCATCTGTAAAAATCTACGTAACTAACTACCCCATCACTAATAAACCACGATATTACTAACAATATAATTATGCAATAAGTCATAATTTTTGGCAAGGTGCTTATATTCCCTGCCTTTTACCAATTTGTGCTGGAGCACAAATGATTACTATGGGAAATACATTTCTGAAGTCAAAAGGATTACCGCAAAGGTTTATAAAAATCTAAGTTTAAAATTTGAAAACGCTGATATAACCATTAATCCAGAGTTCATAGATCGATGCCATCGACTAGGCGCTTTGCAGGAGGGAAAACATCGCCCCGTAATTCTTAAATTCGCTACCTACAAGTACCGATCCATCCAAATGAATAAAAGAAGAAATTTCGTGGGCAACAAAATCGTAATAAAGGAGGATCTCACGAAAAAGCGGTATGAAATTTTCAGGCATGCGGCTAATCAGTTCGGGTTTAGGAACGTGTGGTCAAGAGACGGTTGTGTGAAAGTGAAATTTGGAAATAAAGTGTGGTCGGTCAAAGATATCAGTACCTGCAATGCTATCATGCGAGATAACAATAGCACCTAATGGCTATTTGTTCATATTTTGTATTCCGTCTCTGTTGAAAACAAAGCACTCTTATTGCGCCCAGATTACGATCTGCTAACAGTTTGTGCCTGGTTTTTGCTCTTGAATGCTATTTTCTTGAGATTTTTGTATTTTTTTTTGTAATTCAAACGTTAAACTGCATAACTATTTAAGTTTAGTGTAATAGTTACAGGTGAATAGCATGATTGATAATACGCCAACCAGAGTAGTAACTAATTTCTTGTTTGTTATTTACTTGAAAATGTTTATAATTATGCAATTAAACTATAGACCCGTTTAAGTTTCATGGACCTAATATTTACTGGGAATAGCATGGCAATGCGCCAATCGCAGTATTAGTTAATTTCTTGTTAATATAAACTATTGAGTTGTAGTATTTATAGTTGATCAATTATTAATTAATTTTAATCGCTGGAATATTTTATTGTAGGCGAGATTCCATGTTATTCCCTCGTATTTATTTTTATTTATATTTGTTTTCTTATATATATATATATATATATATATATATATATATATATATATTTCAATTGCCATGAGCAGTAGCACCTTTTGAGCGTGCAGGTAGAGTACTACCGCCAATTTAATTTTCTACCTATCGTTTTGAAGCAAATCTAGTATCGCATTGTGTTTCTTGTTCAGATTTAATTATTTGCATATATCTGAATTATGAGTCTGCAGTTAAACTGTGCACATATAAATGTTCGCTCGATCGTCACTAATTTTACTGCTTTTAGAGATCTCGTACTTCAGTCTTCATTCGATCTGTTGGCCGTTACCGAAACGTGGTTGTCTAACTACATTACAAATAATGACGTTTTCATTGAAGGTTACACTGTAATACGAAGAGATAGAAAATCCAGAGGTGGAGGAGTTGCTTTTTATATTCGTTCAACATTTTCCTTTACTATTTTTGATGCAACCAAAGATATTGAACAACTGTGGTTAAGTATTACATTTAAAAATCGTAAGTACGCATTTGGAGTGTTGTATGTATAACCCTCACCAGAGATATTACTTAGAGTTTATTAATAATCTAGAATCAACCTTATCCGAAATATTACCCATTACCAGCGACATCGTTTGCCTTGGAGATCTTAATATAGATATACTTAATACAACAAATACAGCCACGGCCCACCTATTGGACTTTTTTGAAGCCTTTGGTCTCGTGCAGGTAGTGAACGAACCAACTCGTGTAACAGCGTTATCCGCTACTCTTATAGACCATATCATAACAACAAATAAAGATTTAGTAGCTTCGGTCTCTGTAACCCCTCTGCACGACCACTTTGATCATTATTTAATACATTGCACTTTAAATTTGCTACATTCGAAGGCGCCATCAGTTATTCATACCTACAGAGATTTTAAAAATTTTGATCACAAACAATTTGACTCTGCTTTACGATCACTTCCTTGGAAAAACATTTACGACTCTGATAATATTGATGATAAAGTCGCATAATTTAATAGTAACATTATCACTCTACTCAATATATTTGCTCCCATTCGAACATCCAGGATAACTAAACCTTATGCTCCATGGCTAACACCTGTTATTAAAAATATGATGTTCTTTCGAGACAAAGCCCTATTACGTTATAAAAAAAGTAAAAACCCGATTCATTACGATTATTATAAACAACTTAGAAATTATGTAGTAGGCGCTGTCAGAAGGGAAAAGCGTTCATATTATAATAAATTATTCTCTAATAACTCAAAGATGTTTTGGAAAGAATTACAAACCTTAAATGTTTCAAAAAAATCCACTCGCACTGGACTTCCTTCTAATTTGTCAGATTGTGATAAAATTAATAATTTTTTTATTCAGTCTGTTCCTAAAACCGACGTGAATACTGATACCGTAACATCATATTATAATAATAATGTGAAAGAAACTGTTAGATCATTTTTTTTTAAATTCACAACAGTTGGAGAAATTGAAGTGCTTAAAATGATCGCGTCCATTACAAGCACTGCTACTGCATATGATGGTATTAGTATTCAAATCATTAAACTGTGCGTTCCATTTCTTTTGCCAGTTATATCACATTTAATCAATTTCTGTCTAATTAATTCAGTTTTTCCTAATATATGGAAACGTGCTGTTGTTATACCTGTGCCAAAAGTAAATCCTCCAATAGAGTTGAAAGATTTAAGACCGATCAGTATTTTACCTGTATTATCCAAAGTACTGGAAAAAGTCATGGAGCAGCAGCTACGCCAACACTTGAATTTGAATAACATTTTGCCTGTTACACAATCTGGCTTCAGAAAGGGACATAGCTGTGCTACAGCGCTGCTACATATAACTGATGACATTATCTCAGCTACGGATATAGGTAAAGTAACTGCTCTTATCTTGTTAGATTACTCCAAGGCATTTGATACAATTAATCATAATATTCTGTTGTCTATCTGCCATTACATAGGTTGTTTGCCAAATGCCATTTCTTTACTAAGTAACTATTTATCAAATCGCTCGCAAGCCGTTAAAGTGGCTATGAAGTTATCAACATTTTCCAGCAATACAACAGGCGTTCCACAAGGATCTATTCTTGGGCCTCTTCTATTTATAATCTATATCTCACACTTCCCATCTACGTTAAACTTTTGTGCATCTCATTTTTACGCTGATGACTCGCAGATCTATTTTTCTTTTAATATTCAAGACATTATTACTGCAAATAAGCGTATAAATGAAGATCTGGAAAAGCTAGCTGCCATTTCGCATCAACATGCACTTAAGCTTAACGGGGACAAATCGGCGGTCATATTTTTTGGTAAAAAGGCTCAAATCGAAATAACAAAAAACCAAATGATTTTTAAAATAAATAATAACCCAATACCTGTTGTTGACAGTGTTAAAAACTTAGGAGTAATTCTTGACTCGACATTACGTTTCAAAAAACATATATCAAAATGTATGCAAAAAGCATATTGTAATTTAAAATCAATTTTTGTAAATCGTCACCTATTTAATACACAAGTCAAAACCATTTTATGTAATAATCTAGTTCTATCTCAGGTTGATTATGGCGATGTAGTGTATGGACCATGTCTTGATGCACAGGACAAAGCCAGGTTACAAAAACTACAAAATGCGTGCTTACGTCTTATCTTTGGTATAAGAAAATATAATAAAATTTCGTATAAATTAAAAGACGTTAAATGGTTAAATATTTATTTATTTATTTATGTATTTATTTAAGTAAATGTTGCCCAACAGGTACAAACCCAATTACAGAACAAACACATATAAATTATACTAAATAGTTACATGCAAAACTTAAGTAATCTAAAGTAACAGTACGGACTACAGTGTGAATAGAGTCAAAAAGAAATATTTTATTTAGTCTTCACAAATGCTATTCTAAACTTTTATCTTTTACTTGCTTTAGACTACAACAAAATATATCAAGTTCGTCACTAACAAGATTACAATAATGACACATAATATAAATGGGAGACTTTACAAGAACATTAGTTTTAGCCAGTGGAAGATAAAATGTATAAACATTTCGGACTGGTAATCTTGGAACAAAAATATGTAGTTTACTTAATAAATCAGAACAATCAATTGAGTAATGCATTAATTTGTATAAGAATACTAAACTACTTTGCTTCCTACGAGACTCAAGCGATATACAATTGAATGTATTAAGTAGGATAGTGTGATCAAAACCGCGCTCAGGATACACATGATTGACTTTAAACCACAGATATTTTAACATTCTTCTTTGTACGCTTTCTAACATGTTTTTATAAAATTCATATGTCGGATTCCAAATAACAGAACAGTACTCGATCTTAGTTCTAACAAGAGAATAGTATAAAATTTTTATTGAATTTGGTTGACGAAATGATTTTGTGCTTCGGATAACAAAGCCTAGCATTCTATTGGCAGCTGCTACAGATTCAATAATGTGCTGATTAAAACGTAGTTCGCAATCAAACAACACACCAAGATCTTTAATTGTATAACAGCGTGTAAGAGAGTCGCCATTAATGGTATAGTTGTAATTAATTGGATTAGATTTCCTCGAATATGACATTACTTTACATTTAGATGTGTTTAAATGCAACTTGTTTAAACAGCACCATTGGTACAATTTATCTATATTGTACTGCAAAGTCAAACAATCAGTAGTAGACGCAATAGAAGTAAAAATCTTAATATCATCAGCGAACATTAGCAATTCACAGTTCATATTATATGCGACATCATTAATGAAAAGCAGGAAAAGCAATGGTCCAAGGTTAGACCCTTGTGGCACTCCAGACTTAGCAACAAAGGTTTGGGAATTATATCCACCATATGAGACAAATTGCAGCCGGTTCGTCAGGTAAGAATTGAAGAATGTGATAAGTGGATGACTAAATCCCAGACAGTTTAATTTATTTAGCAATATTCCGTGATCTATACGGTCAAAATCCTTTGACATATCTGTATAAATCACGTCGACCTGGCCTCGTTTGTCTACAACTTCGGAGATAAACTGTGTTAAATAACATAAATTTGTTAAAGTTGACCGTTTTTCAACAAAACCGTGTTGATATGGGGAAATGATATTTTTTATGCGGCCGTAAATACGATTATACAGGACCATTTCAAAAACCTTCGCAAGGTTGGATAAAATGGATATCGGTCTGTAGTTCATAGCATCAAACCGATCACCGCTTTTGAAAACAGGACATATTCTAGCAAGCTTCCACTCATCTGGAAACATAGAGTATTTGAGAGCTGCATTAAATATTGTCGTAAGAGGCCTGCTAAAAACGTACCTGCCGTCCCTTAAAACAAAGCTAGGTATTTGATCAGGTCCTGCAGTCATCTTATTGCTCAATTTACGCAATGCGCAGACAACTTCATCTTCAGTTATAGTAGATATGTTTATAGCTAAGCTACTCGACTGAACATTATGACTAACAGGGGCAACGGTAGAATCAATATATACGCTACTAAAGTATTCACCTAGGATATTAACAATATCTTGTGGATTTTTATATTCAACACCATCTTTTTTCATTTTTCCCGGTATTCTCGTAGTACCGTGTTTATTATTGATGTAGGACCAAAAACGTTTAGGATCATCTGTGATTGATTGTTCAACAGTAATGACATAGTGTTGATAAGCAGCGGCTATTTGAGTTTTGACTAGTGCTCTAATTTGTTTAAATTGTTGCGAATACCATACTGACTTAGTATTGATATATTTTTTATGAAGTTTGGTTTTCAATTTAAGGTTATAGATAATATCTGGCGTATACCAGCGTGGATAGTTATTTGTTTTATTTTTGTATAGCGGGATATGTTTATCAAAAATCGTATACAGTATTCGATAAAATGCCCTACATATATGTTCAATAGGAGATCATTACATTGTGCATGTCTATATATCGTAAAATTATTTTGTATAAAACTCCTCCATATCTGTATAATAAGATATCATTTCGTACGAATGTACATAACTTGAATTTGAGGTTTAGGGGAAATGTCAGTATTCCATTATGCTGCTCTGAGTTTTGAAAAAACCGTTTTGTATATAATTTTGCAAAATGGTATAATGGCTTACCCCGAGACCTCAAATTAACTCCGACTTCTTGTTTTCGGTCACGGATCAATAATCTTCTACGTAATGATAAAAAATAACTAATATACTATCTTTATTTGTTTTATAAACTTTACTGAATTTGAATATGAGCAGGGAACACAATGTAAAGCTGGATTTAAATACTTCAAAATAGGGTTAAGTGGTAGAGCAACTGCAGAATTTTTTTCTGCATTCTGCAGCTGAACTTCGCCCTACTCACTATTTATTCTTTTTTTTTGTTAACGTATGTATTCTCTTGTTTTAATTAATAAAAGCATATTATTATTATTATAAATGTTCCATTTACGAGGAGCGTTCAAATATGAACGATAATTTCAATTGCGCGCCAAAAGACAAAGACATGCACAGAAGTTTTATACATTAATTAATGCTCTGGAATATGACGTACCTTCATTCAGTCGTTAAGTCGTCATAATGCATTTTCGTTCAATTGGCCAGCATAAGTGAGGTGGGAGTGCATGCAAGCGTGGAACAACGCATTGGTAGTAAATTTCTTATCAACGATAAGAAATTTGTGTAAGAGTTAAAAGACAGTTTGATGCGCAACTACTATCAGGCATAAGCGTTTACAAAAGGAGTAAAGCGTTTAAAGATGGCTGCAAAGGTGCGGAGAAAAACGTTCACAACAGAAGAGAATGCTGTCAGAGTAAATGCACTTATTTGAAACGATTGTCGATTTACAGTGAAGGATATTACTTCTGCATTAAATATCAGTAGGGGTAACTTGAAAAAAAGCGACTTTTCTGTCTGCGTCTTACAGGATAATGCTCGACCCCATTTCGCTATTCATGCGCTGACTACGATCTAAAAATTTAATTGGACCATGCAGTCCTATTTATCATATATTTCGGACGTTGTTCTATCAGTTTTTTATTTGTTTGGACCCTTAAAACAGTTTATAGAAGAAAAATACCTCATTGTAATGAAGAAGTCATCGAAATTGTTCCGAAATGGGTGCGACAGCACCCAAAAGAATTTTTTTCTCGTGGAATACAGAAACTTCCGGAAATATGGCACCAGTTTATTAAAAGAGGAAAGGCTGAGTAGAATAATGACATGATATACATTAGACTCCTTGCGTTTGTTTTTGAATAAATATTAAATTATAGTTTAAATTTGAACGCTCCTCGTATTTGGGATTTGCGCTTGCATCCATGTTTAAGATATCAGTGTTACGGCTTCATTTCTGTAAATGTTATGATATTTCTGAAAGACATACTTTTCGAGATAAACACAGAAATTTTCGGGATTATTTCCTGACCTACCACGTGGCATGGCATCTTGGGAGATGGAGCAGAACACTACAACAGTGAACTCTAGCTTTCTTTTGTATTATTTACTCTTGGTTTGCTTTTACTAACGGACTAAAAGCATTTTGTCGTATGAGCTAAAGCCCCCCTTGTCGTTTTGGAGGAGGTGTGCATGGGGATCCCATTTCTGCAGCAGGACCGATGCCAGTTCACTTTTGGCGCCCCATCGCCGAGCTATGTCTTACCTGCAGCCGAAGATTGTATGTGGGATAGCGGTCCAAACTTTGTACAATTACCTGGCTGTCCTTGAGGCTTATCGATGTTGGTTTGCTTCTGGGCACCTCCTGGAACACCTGCTTTCTACCCGGTTACCAGCCACAGTTCTATTTTTGATTAACTTATTCCTTGCGTTAAGGAATTGGGCCACGATATAGCTTGCCATCTCCACATAACCTGCAAAATGGAATTATTTATAGTTTGTTATTGGTTGACTTTAATTTTAATTTATTCGTCAAATACCAGATTCTCTTTGTATAGGGTGTTTTTTAGAGGGATACAACTTTAAATTGAAATAAAACACAGAAAGATATTTTTAATATCCATGAAATTGGCTTTATTTGAAAGATAATTTTATGGCATTTATGTTTGAATATGATTTTGGACATGTGACGGCCGCGGCTGGCGTGTACATGACGTAATCTGTAGGTCCAATTTTCACACACTCTTCGCAGTAAATCAGGCTGTATTTCGGCAATAACGCGTCGAATGTTGGCTTCCAAGTGCTCAATTGTTTCCGGTTTTTCGACGTAGAGATGCGACTTTACATATTCTCAAAGAAAATAATCTAATGGCGTCAAATCGCACGAAAGAGGTGGCCAGTTAGAAATCCATTTCGTGGATCTGTTAACTGGCCACCTCGTTTGTGCGATTTGACGCCATTAGATTATTTTCTTGGAGGATATGTAAAGTCGTATGTCTATTCCGATAAACCGGAAACAATTGAGCACTTGAAAGCCAAAATTCGACGGGTTATTGCTGAAATGAAATACAGCCTGATTTACTGCGAAAAGAGTGTGTGAAAATTGGACCTTCAGATTACGTCATGTATACGCCAATCGCGGCGGTCACATGCCCGAAATCATATTCAAACATAAATGCCATAAAATATTCTTTCAAATAAAGCCAACTTCATGGATATTAAAAACATCTTTTTGTGTTTTATTTCAATTTAAAGTTGTATCCCTCTAAAAAACACCCTTTATTTAGCTAAATATAGTATATCTTAGAACTTACTTATTTAAGACAAATATTCCGATTTATTATTAAGATCACTGTTTACTTATAATATGTCAATGCTTATTTTTTTGAAATTGAATGTTTGGGCCTTCACCATAAGTTTGTGACCAATCAACTCGGTTGAATTAAGCCTAGTTATTTCCCTTTGAACCTCTCTTCACCAGACGAATTGAAACTGATTATGATTTCAGTTAATTACTAAGCTTATTCCTAGGTCCCAACCTTTGATTGTTAATAACATGAGAAATCATCTTGCGTTTGTTGGTTCTGGGGCAAATTCAATCCGAACCCAAAATGTAACCGTTGGTAAATGACGCTACTGTTGTTATGCGCATTTACTCGTCATTTCGGAATATCGTGACCTCATTATAAGGTACCCAGTAAACTTTTGGTAATGCAAATTTCTCATTCAAACATAAATTTTTCTAAACTGGAAACAATAAGCTATTGTTTACTGGCTTCAAATTACAGCGATAGAAATAAAAACAGAGCATTCTGAGCAAACTTCGTTAAAAACATACTTTAATACGCTCATTAATGTACACATAAGCGAGAACTGCAAGAGCAAGTGTAAAAATTACTCTGTGCACGACGTTCAGTACAAAATCGTTGACCTTTACATTCGCTGACCATTATTGTCAAAGAGTAGAAGCTTCTCAAATGAAATTACACATAAAGATAGCTCGTTGAATGAATATATACTATACGGTATGTATTGTGCTTGCGTACAATTTCCAACAAATTTAATTATCATCTTGTAAAGATTTGCAAATCGTCATCAGATAAAATAGTAAATGATAAAGATGACTGCCAGTTCGTAGTGCAGGTAGTGTGGAAATAAAAACCTTTGAAGCAAATACTTAGTAATTGTTTTCAGTAGAACAGTTTTATAATCTCCTAAAATCGATTAAATTAAGAACTTTTGTATAAGATAGTGATACAAAAGATATTGTAAGAAATTATGAACCATTTATGTTTAAACATTTTTGAATAAATAAAATTCAGTTATGATTTATATACATTTAAATAGACATTCGATAATGCTATAAAACCAATGAAAACAAGAGAAGACAGCGATACTTCGACACATTATTGCCTTAGAGCGGCTTCGCCACGCGAGTTTTCTTAAGCCCGCTTTTTAAGACATATTCAGTATTTGTAATTTATTGAAATGGTGCTCTCAATGTGGTATGGCCGGTATCATATTATACTGTATTCATGATCGCGCCATATTTGCGAGGACTTGAGCTAAAAATAATTTGCAAAGAAGACGCGAACAAATTATTACGAAGCTTATACGGAAGAAATAAATTTAAAATTGAGTCTGCGATTTATTGATACCGTTAGCAGAGAGTGCGAATAGGGCATGAAGTGCCGATAAAGTAAAATTTCAGATTTATAGGTGAAAAGGCATAGAAATTGCATCCGTATCTGTCGATAACTTTAAGAATACTTTGCTCGGACTGAAATTCGAAGTCGCGGCCTCAGGTTCTGCAGTCTGCGAGTGTGCCACTACGTCACTCTAATAGCTTAACTACGCGCCCGCTTAACGTCCATTACTGCCAACGCGAATATAAATTGATAAAATATATGAAGAAAAAAGTTACCAATCTCGCCCAAATGCTACTCATCTCTTAGCATCAATATTTCACTCAAACTGGCGCCAATACCATCCTGATAGGTTACGTTGTTCTCGACTTACCTTGTTTATATCCATCCGATGTGAAGTATTCGCCTTTTATTAACTATCGAGTTTTCTTCAACGCCGAAGCGGTTGCTATTTTCATGAAAATTATTTAGTTTTATGAAACTTTTCATATAATTTTGCGCTGGTAGCTGTTGCTTGAGCGGTTGAATCAATAATTATAAATTTCTAAAACATTTTGCTTTGTCCACATGCCTACCTTTTGATGAATTTACATCGATTACTGTTTTTGGGTATTTATATAGTTTTCCTAGAAGCCGCGTGGTTCAGTTGGGTAAGCGACAGGCTTGCATTAAGCAAGTCCTCGGTTCGAATCCCGCAGGGGTCGGAATTTTTCCGCAGCCTTGTAGATTGGAATCGAGCTCGGCGAGACCATTCACCACCAAATTAACTCAGAACCACAGACCTAAGAGATAGAGTAACAAGGTCAACACATTACCAAGACACACACCTCACACAATGGTTGCTGCGCAAGCACAAAAGGCGCGCTCAAACTCTGTAACCCGAATCCGGGGCAAGTTGAGCGTTGCAGCGCCAGACGCAAGCGTATAAAACACCAGCCTCCACACCGCAAGGTAAAAATGAGGTTACAGATAATACACACAAAAGATAAAAGAACTTTTCCTATTCATACAATAAACAAACAGTTTATTCTTCTATTCTCTGTATTTAGCTTATCATTTATTTTGAAAGGTCTATTTTTGCTAACTTAAACAAGACAAAATACCTTAATAAATATTTTACTTTAGGTATTATCGTAAACTTATATTAGTTTTTGTTTTGCTCTAACATTATTTGTAACATTGAAATTTGTTCTATGACGACTGTTTCTGTCTGATGGTCGTTATTTTATGTTGAGATGCTCAAGTACTAATTTTCTGACATAAAATTTCGCCTTATTTTACAGTATGCGGCCCAGGTCATCCTTATTCTCTTGTTTATTTTTAGTTCTTTTCCAACGTTTATAGATTGGTCTAGGTATTTGGGGGTGATTATTTTTTGTATTTTTTACTCCTCAAATATAATCACTGTCTCGCAATGAAGTCCACAGACAAACAGTTTATACTGGGAACAAATAATAGTTGTTTTGCTTATTTTACTATGTCTGATATACTTTGTGCTATGGCTAATACGGTACGTTTATAAAGTTTTAACGCTGGGTATTTTTCGCCCACCCCTAATTATGTAGAAATGAAACATAGAGAAATATACGTTTTAAAAACGACATTGAATAATTGATAAATGAATGCTGTACGACAATTAAGTTTATTTTCTGAATGTCTTTTAACAAAAAGCTTGTTATATTGCTATATTTTTGAAAGGTGTGCACAAATACCTACGTTTAGAGCTCGGAGGGTTGATATTTCAGTTTTTAGGTGCTTTGTTGGTTTCTTGATAGTTTAAAACAAGATAACCCTTACCTTTATTCCGAGTCGAGGTTACGGTTACGTTCTGACACAAATTAAGCTTAAGATACCCCACACTTCCAATAAACTTTAATCAGTTTACCATAACTATCGTAACCAAATAGATATCGGCTTTAACCACATTTATACCGACAAGAAATCAAATAAACTGGCATATAAAAGCTGTGATTGTTAACGACCCAAAGTGCGTTTAATTAATACAATTAAAACGGCGGACTATGTAGCATGCTTATTCTCGCTATCGACAGTTAAAATAACTAGCATGTATAACGATAACTGACATATTGGTGTGTCTGACGTCACAAGTCGCCCAGACGTCTGGACCACACCCAACTAAAAATCCCTGCGTAGCGATTTGTGATTTGCAATTATGTACCGAAAGCTTTCCATTTTATTACCTGCGTTCAAATACACCACTTACGAGATTTCTAGCTATGACTGACTCCCTATCTTATTTGCAAACGAGTACCACTTTCCGGAAATTCCGCAGCTTCAGGTTATAAAGATGCTGTCCGTTTTATAGATTTTGTGGGCTTCTTTGACTCGCACAATTGCGGTGACGTCCGCCGGTGGAACTACTTTTCGAAAACAAGGCGTTATTTCAGCACCTAGCAATGAAAATGCACTTTTTGGCGTCACTCACTTGTATCGGTAGGCAAGACCTGCCGGCTCTTGCAACGTTTAGGTCGCGAATGCCCTCCATTACCCGCAGCCACTTCGGTCTTCCTCTGGCTTCTTCTATCGCAACAATTGCACTTCTTCCCACGCATTGCCGCTAATTGGCTAGACCATGCACTCTCACCAAAACTTTCTTATCTAAATTAACATAAATTGAACAGATATTCTTATAGCGGACCAGCACTGTTTCAGCCCCTTTCAATTTTCTCTTCGCAGTTTTGTAGATGTTATTTATAAGGTTTGCTATTGGTGATCAATGCTAGCGTTCGGGTAAAGACCTTTCTGTAGTTGCTACACAAGGGGTTTATCTACACAGAAAAAGTAAATAATTTACAGTATTACTTTACTAAGTCGAAACACGGTGATCCAGAAATTGTCCTGAGCAGGATGGAGTGGGTTGTCCAGAAGCGCCGCTAGTTCGAGACGGTTCAAACCAGAAAACCTGTGTTTGTTGACGTAAAATGCTAAACAACATAGCTATTTCATAAAACAATAAATGAATGGATCCCCAGAAATTGATGTCCAATTGTTTATTTATATATATATATATATATATATATTACGATGACTTAGAAAAAATAGCTGGTACACGATGGATCGGAGCAGCTACAAATAGACTATCATGGAAACAACTAGGGGAGGCGTATGTCCAGAAATGGAATAGTTAAACGCTGATAATGATGATAATGATATATTACGAAGGTTTTCGCGGCTGATATGTATTAAAGGTAAACATTTCAGGGTGTCACACCGCTTAATAAATTCGAAGATTTCTTCAACTGGTTGAAGAACATCTTGAATGGCGTTTGTAGTTGGACGACGTTTCGACGAAATCACATTCGTCATTTTCAAGTCCTTGTAGTCCTGGTTTAGCTTCTAGTTACACGACAACACGACGGACTGTCAACTTGATGTACAACTGACTGAATAGGTTGTTTATCAATTACTGTAGCAACTAGCATCGAGGGAGCTGTACTGCTAGAATGGATGGGTGGTGTTCGTAAAGAATGGCCGGCCGTTGCTTGTAGTAACGTTGGTAACCACGATGCAGGCAATCGGCTTGTGTCGTCGTGGGTGTTCATACAATTCGGACGTTTCACGATTTCGATGGCTTCTCGTATGATGCATGCGTCTTTGTGTTCGACGCTGGCAATGCTCTTGGTGTTGTCGAAATCAATCTTGTGCGAAGTATCCCATATATGATGCACTAGCGATGAAGTGTGTTCCATATTCTTAACATAATTCTGATGTTCCTCCTTGCGTGCCTTTATTCTCCGGTTAGTGTGGCCTATGTAGCTGCTATCGCAATCCCGACACGGTATCTCGTAGACTCGTTGGTTTTCCAAAGGGATGTACTCTTTAGGACTCCTCAGTATGAACTGGATTATTCTATCCGTGGTAAAGGTAGATCAAGAAGAATAGCCGACAAGGAGAATACAAGACAAGAATTAGCAACCCTTGCTAGAGTATTCAATCAAAATGGTTATGGCAGAGCAAAGATTAGGAAAGCGTTCTGATCCCCGAAGACCAAAACGCAAGACGCAGAAGAGGAGAGACCTTGTGGCACGGCGTACATGCCTTACATCCGAGGCACGACAGAGAAAATCGGAAAAATCCTTAGAAAATATAACATTAGGACAACCTTTACCACGGAGAAAGTTCCTTCGGGAAAACTGCAGAGCCAGCCACCCTGAAGAAGCTACGGAGAGTTTAGATCTTGGGGTCCCTGCGGAGAAGACGCCCAAAACAAATCGGCAAAGTCGGGTGGGGCGGGGTTTTCTCCAATTCGTTGTTGATTTGCAATTCGCACCAGGAAAAAACGACATCCACCAGACTCGGAAGCAGGTAAGGTAGCCGAAAAAGACACAGAACTACCTACAAATTGGTTGAACCTTGCCTGTTCTTTTGCTTGTTAAAAATTAGTTTGAATGGTCAGCGAGTTATGATGCTCTTTCAGCAAAGTTTATAAATCTGAGAAAATTACTAGTTTTTTATATCTGCATTTTTTTGCCGTAAGATAACAGAATTCGATTGGTTTTCCGCTTTGCCATTTTTCATTTAATTATTCACTCACTGTTTATTTCTTTCTTATCGATGAGATGGGTTTCTTGTGAGTTCAAGTTTGCAACTTTTTACTTATTTTTTTTTCGGCCGATCTCAAATTTTGTTGTGAAAAGGTCAATATAGAAGTGTTTAGCCATTTCAACAATTTCATTTCTACCTGTACCAACTGTGCCATCTCCCTCTCGGCTTTCTTTACTTCTTTTATTTAGTTTTGGTTTATTGTGTACAACAATAAGTTTCTATAACATCGAAATCGTGTTTTTCCATATTATAAAAATGTTCATATACCCTTAGGTTACAAAGTATACAATTGAAATGGTTATATGCTCGCCTTCATTCGATTGAATGCGGTATCAATTCCACCTTTCAGTCCACATGTAAGATCTTCAAGTTCGTACATTCCTTCATTTATGGATTAGAACGTACGCCACAATGTTATATAGCAGATACTGCTTTGTAGCCTAAAACTGTCCGAATTGATTTATTAGTTAACCTAGCTGATTAATTCCCAGATTACACCGATCTGAATAATTATAACCCAGGAATCCAATAATCTCACCTTTCCAAAATTCCGTTTCTGTTTCTACATGTAGTTTTCTCATTCAGTAGCACTTCTATTCGTTCCCGGTCCGTGTAATCAGCAGTTTGCGAGCGGCGTGGACTGCTGCCGATCGGATCGATTTTACACTTAACTCGCTGATATCTAGAGCTTTTCCAACTTTCATTCTGATGAGAGATGCAGATTCCAATGTGTAGGGTATAATGCACTGCGCTTTTTATCCCAATGGGATTTATGCATTTTAGGGATGAGACCTTTTATCGACGGCTCCTTCCAATCTCGCTCTGATTTCGCATTTAGCAGTTGCAGCCTCCGTTTCCATTGTGCCGAGTCTCTCCACGCGAGAATATCTGTTGACGATTGTCTGATTTAATAAAAATTGGCTGCGAATGCGCCCGTAAGCAGCAGATTGTGATTAATTTGCCATTGACGAGGGATTACGTACCGCTGAGCAAGTGCTTCGTATTCAGCGCAGCGAGACTGGGATTGTCCAGTAATTATTATTCCCTGACATAGTTGGCGCTGATTGATTACAGCCATTTGAGTAAAACGTTAGTTTTTCAAGTGTTAAAACGTCGAAAGTCATTGGAATCACGAATTGTTTTCATTATTTTTGTTTTGGCTGAGTTATAATTGCGATATTTTTTAATGCAGTCAATTTGCTTCATACAGTAGTATTGAATATTTTAAATAAAAATGTAGATCAAAGTATGTGCATGGCTCTTATTAGGTTCCCCAGTTTCTGCCTCTTGGCTTTTCTTGTTATTATTCAATTATGTATCCTTTATCTAATAGACTTGTCTGTCCGTCCGGGACACTGTTTCAGCAGCCAAACCGTAAGAGATAGAGAAAAAAGTTATTAAAGTTATATGTTTGGAATGGTCATGTCAGGTCAGGAACCGAATTTCAGTCTCGAACACTAATTATTATCTTAATTATCCTAATCCTAACTTTTTAGGTTAGATTCTAGGCAAATTTTATCAAGGCGAATGCGACTGGTAGTTTGCTACCAACAATGACGTCATATACGTACGTGTGGTGAATACGCGTTCTATTTGCAAAACGGTCTTTTTTGTTTTTTTAAATGAGACATTTGTCTCACTGGGTTGCTAGCAATATTGCTAATATTTCAATGAGTCGAAACATCACTTTATTGTGAGCTTGTTTCAACTGGCAATTATGGTTGAACAAAAATATTCCTGACAGCATTAAAAAAAAACTTTAAGAGCTTACGAAGGTTAGAAGACCCTTTTAATATTTATATTACAGCTTCATGAAGTGAAAAACAGTGTAGCCAAACCAATCTGCGCGGCCTTTTGCATTTAAAAGTAATACAATTGGAGGCAGATATATGAATTCTAATATCTTCAACTCTTCCCTATTAATATAATAATGTTAACTACAACAAAAAAAAACAAAACTAATAATAATAATAACAATAAATCGTTTTGCACGTTTCTACTATTTGGCTTTTATTAATTTTATAATTATATAGCCCAAGGCTAACTTGCCAATTTTTGTTCATTCTACTAGTTTTTTCTGCGACCTGCGTGCCCACTGCTGTACTTCGAGGTTTCTGTTAACATCTTTATTGGTATCGTGGCTTGTTGATTTCCTTTACATGCTCTAACCACTTTATTCTTGGTTTTCATACAAGCCTCACTATGTCCTGCTCTTTTTATAATTCTTTAAAATCCACATTTGTTGTTTTTGCCCACCATTCCTCTTCCTTATTTCGCCAGACACTCTTCTCCGCATTTTCCCTTCCCACACTAGCAGTCGTCTTTGCATTTTCATTGTTTGAACTTATACACTACCGCAGGCCTTATGATTGTTTTATATAGTCTTGTATTTACTTTCTTGTTTCCTTGCACCTTTTGTAAGACCCTCGTACTCATATTCCCCAATGTTGTCCTGTTCTGAATCGCCCTGGTTTATTTTCTGTTTTCTGCTGATTCCAGCTCTAGAAATTTGAAAATCGGCACTCTTAAGAGCATAAACTCTTCTTTACTACCTTTTATTTGTACTGACTATTCCATGTGTTTGCTTTTCAGAGCTACTACGACATACTTGTTTTTCTCAAATTTATCTGTATTCCCTATTCTTGTGCTGCTGTTTTCAAACTCACGCCTGATTTTTTAAGAGAACTTCCTTCAGTTGCCCTTTAAATGGTTTTTCGAAGTGTTTTCCCAACTTTCTTTTTGATTTCCTACCAAGTTGCTATTCTTCTCTTCAGAAGATAACTGGCTGTTTTCGTTGTTTTACGTATCCGTAATAATTTCCTATTTCTCTTTTCTCTTCCATATTTCAGCCGTTTTGGTAGTATTTGCCCCCTCCTTCCTTCTGCATAACCTCTTGAACTCTGACTTTTTTCCTTGACATTTTTAGCTTCCTGTCAATTATATTAATCTCACCCTTGCTTCCTAGTGGTACTTCAAAACCTTTTCATATTTAGCGTCAAACCATGGCATACTCTTGTGTCTGTTTTAATCGATTATTAACTCTGCCGTGTGGATCACTTCCTCTTTTATAGACTTCTAATAATTTTCAATCATATTTTCTTTTACTTCATAATCCTCATCCTTTCTCCTTTCGTTTTGTAGCATTTCGGCGTCTTATCTCTTTTTACAGTTTTTTCCTTTAGTAGCTCTTGGTTTAGGGCGACTTTGACCATATAATGGCCGATCTGTTCCTCTGCATGATTTTACATCTCTAATGCCTATTGCATGTCTCGTTTCAATAATTAGTATGTGATCGATTTGATTCACATATTTTTTGTCTTGAAACACCTATGTAGCCTTAGATAGATTCTTTAATGGCTAAACTTTTGTTGAGTACCCTGTGGTACAGCGAATCTTCCTTGAATATGGCATTTTTGTTATTTTAACCTTAATAGTAGAATTCGTATGTGGAGGTAAAAAATTCAGTATTGAGTAATTGCTACGTGCTTGGAAAATAGCGATGGCTTTCAAATTGATGGAAAAAGGTATTCATCAATACATCAGTACCTGGTAATTTTTTTATGTGCCTCCTTGGGTAAAATTCTGCTGGTGCCCTTATTTTTCTAGTGGTGCCTATCCGTTCAGGACGTTGGCAACCAGCATGGCTATCATAACTTTATTAGGTGCGTAATGGGCGGGTTCGAGTCACCTTCCGTATTTAATAACTTTCATATTTGAAGGGCTCAGTGGAACAGGTGCCTAAACCACAAATTTAAAAAAAACGCCTTTTGTGCCTAAACATATTTGACAAAGTGCTAATTGCTTATAACCAAAGTTGCCTAACCTTACGATGTATAGTAACGTGGGGACATCTAGGAGCAGGTATGGCGTACTAAAGTTTAATGCGTTTAATTGTGCTATACTTGCCTAAACCACAAAAAAATGGCGTCAAGTGAAGACAACAGTGGAGATGATTTTAGTGTTTCTGGAAGATCTAATGACCCTGATTACGATCCAGCATTGTCAAATGGGTCTCCAATGGGTAAGGTTTTATATCATAATATTATTTTTAAACTAAGTTTTTCACTTTATACGCAAACAGGTTCTCAATATCAATATGAGCGTTAGGCAGTTTTGCTTTTAAGCATTTTTGAGGGTTAGGCAAGTCTTGCACATTTTTTTTTTTGTAGATAATGCGCATTCCGGTGACGGAGGTTCAGAAGCTAATAATGATTTCAATGCTACTAATCTTGAAACAAATGCTGTTAGTTCAAGAAAACGACAATCCAGCCCTGAGAAACACAAAAAAATATTAGGAAATCCAAAAGAATGAAAGGGCAAGAATACGTTACTGCTAAAGGCAAAACTGTACCAGCTAAAATATTAGACCCACAAAACATATGTCAATGTAAGAATAAATGTAACGAAAATATTCCAATGCAGAGAAGAATTCAGATCAATAAAAATTTTCATGGTCATTGAAAAATGCATTCATTATGGGACAGATCGATGTCTGTGCAAAGGCAAGAGTTTACACAAAGTCAAACAATAAATCTCGCAGAACAAACACAAGAATTTATAAACTTAACAATGGTAGCGAGGTAATAACAGTTTGTAAAAAATATTTTAAAGACACTTTGCTGATTTGTGATGGAACAATAACGAATGCACTTAAAAGAAAAGTTATTGATGGTACACCGCTTTCCAACAGGCGAGGAAAACATGAACCAGCAAATAAAAGTAAAGCTTGTGATGTATACTATGTGTGTAATTTTATAAAGAAATTCCCAGCTTATAAGTCCCACTATAGCAGCAAAGATAATGGACATAGAAGTTATTTATCTCCTAGTTTGAATATGGCTATAATGTATGCACTCTACAAAGAAGAATGTGAAAAAGAAACCAGAAAGCTTTTAGCGTTGTATGTATTTAGAGACATCTTTAATAAAAGGTTTAATTTACACTTTCACAAGCCACACACGGACACTTGCCAAAAACTTCATCAACGAAAAGTAGAAGCAGCACATAGCAGCAAGAAACGTGATGCCGAAGAAGCCGCTAATGATGAAACAAAACGTGTATTAGTCTTTGATCTGCAGAAAACCCTGCCCACACCTGAATTAAAAACGAGTGTAGCCTACTACAAACGTCAAATGTGGACATACAATTTAGGTATCCATGATGAAAATTTAGGACAAGGTTTTATGTACATATGGGCCGAAAATGAAGCTTCACGAGGAACTCAGGAGATAGCATCCTCCTTGTATAAGCATTTTAGAACGCAACTTCCAGACTCCGTCAAACATCTAACTTTATACAGTGATGCATGTGGCGGACAAAATAGAAACATCAAGATGGTGCTCATGTTAACATACTTTTTACAAAAATCAAAGACGCTCGAGGTAATAGACCATAAATTTTTTATTAGTAGGCATAGTTTTAATTCTTGTGACCGTGATTTTGGTACGATAGAAAAAGCAAAAAAATATAACAAAATTTTTGTACCGGACGACTGGGTAGATATGGTGAAAAAAAGCAAGAAGAAGAACCTAAATTTGCCGTAACCAGAATGATTAGTAAAGACTTCTTTAGTAGCAAGAAATTGGAAGGTTTGATTACAAACAGAAAAAAGTTTGTTGATGGCCAAAAAGTCGAATGGTTGAAAACTGTTTGGATTCGTTTGGAAAAAAATAATCCACTAACAATAAAAATGAAACAATATTACAATTTTGACGCTGATTTCTCAATTTTGGATCTTTGGCCCAGGAAAAAGGAAAGACACTCATACCCCAACACAGATTTAGACTTATTACACCCAAATGGAAGAGAATTGACGCAAGAGAAACTAGAAAACCTTTTATTTTTAACTCGCTGCATTCTCCGATAGCAAATAACCACCCTGAAAGCAACACCGAAATATTCACCAGGCGATCTTGCCCACGTGCGCGACATTTTGGGAGCGTCTGCTGGCAGTATTTGGAGCTGAACCCTGGCTCATCTTGCAAAAATACAAAGCCCAAGTTATTTCCTATAATCAACCATTTCAATTCAATGTACGAACCAGTGAAATTGATGAAACCAGGAGCATCATTGCGGATGACGCAATCTTGCGCAAGCAGTAACACGCGAGTTCCAGCCACCGCTGAATCAGGCAATCTTCCGGGTACACAAAACCGCATAAATCAGCAAGCAGTTTAATGCGCAGTCTAAAAGAACCAGGACCTGCTCCAGGAATTTGTGAGTGAGACTTAAACACATTTTCACGAGATTTGTGTTGGGACTGGCGTCACTAATTAAATATAATGCACATATATACTTAATAGATATATAAAAGCGAGTAAAAACAGCATTAGCCAGTATCTATTTACAATAATGATTTTACATGGTTGACAGAGTAACCTATGTGTATTGTCACCGTTTATTCTTTTCGCTGTACTCTCTGTACTATTTTACGGGATGGAAACATGGACACTGAAGAAAACAGATGTGAAAAAGTTAGAAGCGTTTGAGTTATGGCTATATAGAAGAATATTAAAAATATCATGGAGCCAACGTGTAACTAACCTAGAAGTGATGAGAAGAATGAAAAAAGAAACCGAAGTTATTTTCACTATTAAAAAAAGGAAAATACAGTATCTCGGACACTTAGGGCCGGTTGCAGAAAGCAATGTTAAGTCTGGTGTTAGCTAACGCGACGTCAAAGTGAACAAAAACGAATCAAATCTCAAATTCTTATGGTAACTAATACATTAGTAAACAAAATTTGATGCGATTTTGTTCACTTTGACGCGACGTTAGCTAACACCAGACTTAACATTGCTTTCTGCAACCGGCCCTAAATCAGAGGCGATAGATACCATCTGCTCCAGATAATACTGCAAGGAAAGATTCAAGGGAGGAGAAGCGTGGGAAGAAGAAGACATTCGTGTAGGAAGAGAATGGTTGAACTGTACTCCTAGCTAACTATTTAGATCAGCAGCATCGAAAATACGAATAGCGATGATGATTGCCAACCTTCGCAACGGAGACGGCACCTAAAGAAGAAGAAGATTCTTTTCGCTTTCTTATGTCAAAGTACTTTATTGCATTTGTGTTTCTTACAGATTATAGATCTTTTTATGTAAACTGTTTGGTTGTCATTTCTTGCAGTGTTAGCATGCATAATTACAGTATTTCAGGTGACAACGGTCAGGCCGACTAGAGCAATATTAACATCCCTTAGCCACATTGAGATAGTATCGTGTTCTGTGCGTCTACGACTGATTAAACTAGCAAACAAAGGGAAATATAAATTCACAATACCGTAGAATATAGGACTCAGTAAAAGCCACATTACAGCTGTTGTAGGGAAAATTCTTGTAGTGGTGAAGAAGCACCACTTTCTTAAGTTCTGGAGGCATGAGATCGTTCTTCTTCCCGGGCCTTTCTTTCCATATACTTCTCTCTGCAATATAAGTTGCAGTAGGCTGCAGCGTTGTTCGTTCCTCATAATGTGGACCAAATATTCGAGCTTAATCCTTTTTAAATTAAAAAGTATTTCGTATCTTTTGTCCATTCTCAACGTTGGTAATTCGGTCTACCTAGGAAATTCTCAATATTCGCCGGGAGCACCACATTTCGAAGATATCTAGAGTCTTTTCACAGATGCCTCAGTCAATGTCCAAAATTCAACATCGTAAAGAACTTAAAACACGTTAGCGTCGTAAGAAACGAGTTTTAATTTTTAAGTGATACGTCACGGCTCTTGAAGATATTCTTCATTTTGGAGAATACAGTCCCAGATTTCTTAAATCGTTGCTTTAACTCAGCTGAGTGTTCCCACTGGTCATTGATGTTTGTGCCCAAGTAAGTAGTAGTTATCCAGGTGGTGTCTGATTCTTATTGACAACCATGTATTTGTTTTTATAAATTAAATTCGAGTCCACATCTTCGACTTATTTTTAATAAACGTGAAAAAAGAGCTTCTAAACCTTTAAAACTGTCTGAGAAGATTGTATCATCCGAATATGTTATATTATTCAGACGCCCTTTATTTACAAGAATTTCTTCATCAGTATCTTCAATTCTAGTATTAGCAAAAGCCACGTTCTTTGTCGGGTAAGTTTTAAACTTTTGCTGCACCGATTTTCAACTTTGCTTTTTATGTCGGTGGTATTAGCACGTAGATTTGTCACCACAAATTGTCATTTTCATTTCATCGATCAACTTGTTCTACTAAATGTAAACTCAATTTTTACGATTTTGTAAGAAGCTTTGGTTCTGTAGTTGCACTTGGCGCATTATCCAACAAATTCAATGGTGATTTTTAAAATAACTTTGGTCTTAAAAAAAGTTTTAAAATTGATATACACGATTCACGGTTTACTGAGCACCCACCATCATCATTGCTATCGTTGAATATATGCTTTCCCCAACCTTCTTTATTATTCTCGGATCTTTCTCGTCCAACCTCTACGACATCTCTCTGTTTTGCTCTTGGCCTGCTTCTCTCCCTGCCAGTCCTTGGTCGCTATACTGTTTCATTTTTACCCCACCTGTCGTCTTCCTTCTGCATTAGATGGCCTGCTCAATTCCCCATTTCGGGCCTGCGTTCAGTTATATCTTCGATCTTTGTTTTGTTTCTCATCCACGTCTTTTAACTTTCAGGGCCAAGCGAGCAGTATACTTGACGCCCAGGAGGTCGGACCGGGTTCGATTCTCGGTAACTACATAGGGAGTATAAATATCGTACGGTGCTCGGCTACGACGCTAAGACTAACCACCTACCCAGCTTACAAGTAAGGAGGACTCATAAAACTACAATTTTGCGGTATTAAGCAAGGTATTCGTCTAATATACAAGAAAGAAAAAGAAGAAGAAGAACCATCAATCGACTTCCAAGCATTGACCTTTCCATTTTTCCTTGCGCTACTCGCACCTTTTCAAGGTTGTTTTCCATTTAAGCCCACGGTTCAGATGTATTAACGAAAAGAGAAAGGAGGTGTGCAAAGAGGTCATTAGTAAATGTAATTCTTAGCGTGTCAAATACTGCCCAACTCAAATGTATTATTCTGCTGTTTGCGTGGCTTCCAAAATCTACATATTCCCTTAGGGTGTCAGTAGAAGTAGGGACACCACTAATTGGATTATGTCAAAAGTCAACCGCGAATTAAATTGATTGACCTAATTAAACCGTCAATTAAACCGCGAATCAAATGCTTCAATTACACCGCCAATCAGATGCTCTAATTAAATGCCCTAATTAAATCCGCGATTTTAATTAGAGAAATTTGATTTTACACATATGATAATTATGCTACTGCTTAAATTACGCGGCGGCCATTTTTAATTTGCTTCCGGAATTACGCGGCGGCCATTTTAATTTAAATTTGCGCGCGAATATTTGAATTTGAAATTTTTCAGATTTTTTCTAAGTTCCATTTTTTGAATTTAAACTTCCCGGGGTCGGCCATCTTGGTTTTTCTGCGCGCGCACTTCTTTCGGCTGCCAGTTTTAATTTCAATTTTGGCCCAAATTTTTTAATTTCAATTGCATTTCGATAAACAAAATTCAAAAGTTCTTGTAAAATTTATAAAAATATGTATGTGATGACGACAATTAACACCAAATTTGAATACAAAAACGATTTATAATAACGAAAATGATGTCAAAACAGTTTTAGAGTTATTTCTAAGCATAATTTTGCAAATGTTTTACACTTTTTTATAAATTGCATCACTCAAAATCCAAATAAATCGCAATTTTTAAATTACATCACGCAGTTCTGAAATCGTAGTTTGATGTATATGAATTTTCGCCACTTTGTATCTGTAAAATAGTTTCAAACAGTAATATTTGAATAAAGGACACGCAATTTTGTTAACATCTTTTGCAACCATCATTTCGATAAACAAAACTTCAGTTACGTAGGCTCTTTGTGCATTTTTATTACAAAAGTTCTTGTACAATTAATTAAATATGTATGTGATGACGCAAATTAACTCAAAATTGAACAAAAATCACGCAACTACACATCATCTCACTTAAATTTTTACAAAAATAGACATCATGTCACATAAATTATACAAAAAATTACATTTTAATTCAACACGCGATGAAAGTTTAATAAAAAATATGGAATTACTCATCATCTCACTTAAAAATTATCACAATTTGTTTTACAAAGCGATTTATAATAATGAAAATGATGTAAAAACAGTTTTAAAGTTATTTCTAAGCATAATTTTGCAAATGTTTTACACTTTTTTATAAAATGCATCGCTCAAAATTAAAAGAAATCACAATTTTTTAAACTATATCACGCTATTATGAAATCGTAGATTGATTTTTTGAAATTTTACACTTTGTGTCTGTAAAATAACATGAAAAACAAAAGCAGAGTAGAAATAGAAAACACAAACACTTTGTAATAAACAAATATATTGTTCTTATTTCGTATAATAACTAATAATATAAAAATAAATGTACAGCTGAATGTCTTATTTTCTAAAAATCCCCTAGCCAATTTACAAAACTGTAGTTTGAGGTGCACAACATTTCAAATTAAAAAGGCTGCAAGTAATAAAATCAGAATTCGTTTACATGGGATCGTAGAACAAATTTTATTGTGGCATTTTAAAGTTTAAGACGCTCCCAATCCAGAATTCCATTCGTTTTTGATGTTGATGACCTCTGCCTTAGAGGTGTTTTTCTAACGGCCCTTTTTTGGAAGTGCTTCCTAATCGACGTTTTTCTGACTGCACCTTTTTGGTGTGGACTTGGATGAGTAGCGGGTGTTTTTAATTTATATTCTAAATCGGACTCGCGGTTATCAGTTTCCATTTCGGTTTTTTCTGTAGTACCAGTCGGGGCTGGCACCTTTTGCTGTTTAGGTTTAGCTAGCAGCACATGAGCAACGTTATGGTCTTTGATGTAATCAGCAAACTGTAGGCGTCCGGGTGGATTAATAGTTTTTCGAGGCCGCAGAGTGTCGTGAACTAAATCGACTATGTTAGACTCCGGTAAAACTTCACCCTTTATAGTAACGGTACCCTTGTGATCCCAGCTCACATCGTTTGAGGCACTCAAAATGTGTAGGAAAACTTTTTTCTTAAAAGGTTTGGGAAGTGTAGATAAAATAATGGCATTTGATATGCTGTTACTACTTGTTTTAATAGGTATTTTGATTGGCTGCCGTGCCTGGTTTGTGAAATAAAGGTATCTTTGTAACACTTGGTTGTACTGCACCCATTTATCGTGATCAATTAATTTGGACTTTAAAAGTTTTTGCATTTCGTCATCAAGCTGTGATAATATATTTTTCTCCCTATTCTCATATAGGTAAGAAAGGGGGTTGCGTTGCTTTCAGCTACCGTGTTTCGGCTACTTTTCAAGGTTATGAGTTCGAAGATATGACGTAATGTTCTAAAATTAAAATGTGTCCGCTACCTACGGATGTATATATAGAGGCTGAGTAGCTCTGGCAGATCATTACTTCGAGGAAGCTCAAATAATAAGCATGTCTTCCTCCAAAGTGTATAGCCTTCCTCAGCTCTTTGGGAACACAATTAAACCAACCAACGAACGGTTCGGATTGTCGTTATTGGTAGAACACCTGGGTAATCTAATTACAGATGTAGGGTACATTATCTACACGGACGGCGAGACACTTCTCCGTGGAAAAAGTTTAAGTCAGCCTACACCGATTACGGACCCGTTTTGTGACAACATTATAGTAGTTCAAATATGTGACCAAGTAGACTGCGAAGAGAGTTTAGGAAAGAGGCGTTCCATACTTCTAAAGAAGGAGATGTGCGGTGCATATAACCACTATCTACGTGGTAAATTCTCCAAGTTCGTTTCGGCTAGACATGGTGTCAAAGCAAAACTACCTTTTTTCCTTAACGGGAGTAACAGCGCAAGGACACACAAAATTTCTCGCTTTCATCGAGAACGACGTCAAAAATAACAATTTACTTACTGGCTACTTGACATATAACGATTCTCATAATGCAATGAAGTTTATTATGCCATTTATGTAGTAGTACGATACATGAAATAAAAATTAAGCGCCGACTTGACAACTTTGGCCCGCTCTACAAGTCGTAATTTTAGTCGCATATCAATTTGTAATAGGTCAAATTGAAGCTATTTTCAAGCTCGACAAGTTTGATAATGGCTACTTTTTCGCTAAATAGAAAAATAAATGAGACACAAGCCCAGAAGCTCGAAAAAAGCCTCGACCCTTTCACGCTCTCCTTTCGCGTTCGATATCTCGACAAATATCGCTCGTACGCGAAAAAGTAATAGAACATAAATTGTAGACCATTCAAAATTCTAAAAAATATGTCTACATTATTTTTACGTAGTGTTAACGGGAACCGATTTATCGCAAAAAATCAAACGCCCTCATTTATCAAGATGGCGGAAATAGCACCTAGGAAATCTTGGTCGACAACTTGAAGTTAAGCTTTGCTGGACCCCCCAAACACCCCAAAAATGGAATTTCAAATTTCGATTCACTTTCCAGCAAAGGCCTTATTTTTGGACATGGTGACTGGACTATTACTACTCTGTCGGAAATTATTGTTCACCCTGCTGCATGTCATGATGGCTACTCCAGTTGATGCTGTAGAATCCATTTTCCAAATTATCAAAATGCTGCTACCCTCACTGTGCGGGTGCTGTATGTCGGTAATGGTTTTAATGATTAGTATAGTGCCTCTCTGCTCGCGCAGTATCCGTGGGGTACACTGATGTATCAGTACCCAATTTTAAGGTTCTTGCTCTACTAATCTGGACTAAATTATTTTTAAAGTTCGAAAGCCAAATCTTTTTGTAGACAGATTTTGGATTTACAAATATGTGCGCGTTGGATAGGTATATGCATGTAAAGTCTAAAGATCTACTAGAAATACACTCCGTAAACAATAGGACGGATTATGGTGCCTGAAAGAACTGTACTAAGCGACTCAGAGAATTACTATGTAATATTTCGTTACTTAAATAAAAGACTTTAATAATAATCTCAAGAAAGTTGTATCTTATATGAGTCGGGTCTCTACATCCTAGCAAGTATTATTTTGATTTGTAATAAAATATACGAAATATATTTGCTGTCAAATCAAATCGTGGTGTTCTTTTTCATAATTAAAAAAAACATTTTGTTAATGGTGATTTAACTAATGGGATAGCAACCATACAGGATATTATTTAACTAAAGGAAAAATTAATTCATATATAGCTATCCAACCACATTATCCACAAAAGAAAGTTCGTTATATTCAACAATTATCTGTGATTACGTAATTAAAGCGTTGCGTTGCCTACATGACAACAATTGCCGTAAGTAAATACGCGGCACAAACAAAACACACTCAAAGGACGTTTTTGCATAAAGGGCTCATAAAACCGACGCCACCAAGAACGCTATTTCTTGATACATGCAAATTATTATCAAGGCCAATGCTATTTTATACTATTCAAAAAAATAAATACCGGCGGATTCTAGGAGTTTCAAATCGTCCGCTCCCCGGCTACCACGCTAACACCTGCGGTAGTCGTTAACCCCCTAAACAGGGCAACTCTTCCTCACTTTCGACGGGCAAGGCTAGCTACCTACCAGGCCTAACGGCAAAGGGGGCTCATAGAACCACTTTGTGGTTAGAACAGGCCACTGGCCTATAATAAGAGGATGAAGAAGAAAAATTAAACTAGCACATTTCTGGTACATTTTATAAAATTATATTCGATATGCTTGAAATGTTATTAATTGCTATTATAATCATAGAAGCTTAAAATTTACTATAACGTTTCTACTGCTCTAAGTTATCTCTTATGATATAAATTAGTCGAGAATTCGTGGTCCTGTATAACTTAATAAATTAATTTTTCTTCTTTGTCAGCAGATAACAATTGCATTGTTTTTTTTTCTTCTTCCTATTATTATTGACCAGTGGCCTATTTTTACTACAATATTAATTGCTATTATAATCATAGAAGCTTAAAATGTGTTCATAGCCATATGTTGTGTTGACTGGGAGGACCAGATTAGTAACTTTGGTAGGTAATTGGGGCCTTGTTTATGATTTAAGGTAAAATTATCTTTGTGAGCATGGTAGCCAGACCAAACTTCTCGTTTAAGATATTTGAAGAGCACGTCAATTCACAGAGAAATAAACAGCGCTATGGTTGGGATTGTATTGATTTACTAAAAAATATATTCTGCATTTCTACACTATGCCAGATGGAATATCCAAACGTCACAGTGCGAGTCTGCGTTTGTAGATTTAACACGACCTAGTAACGTGGCTTATAGTAAAAGTGTTCTTCATACAGTAACATAGGTCTACGGTTATAAAAACGATAGTGCAATTCTGTATTTTTAATGCAGCACGACCTAGTAACATGATGCCACCGACTTCGGGATATATAATTAATTTACTTCGAACGACAAACAATTTTAGACTCAAGCTGGTCACCAAGATTTCTCAATGGCTTCAAATCGTACCAAACAAAAATCCAGGCGACATGGACATATCGGAGAGCCGAGCAGCTACATTGAAAATGGCGTACGGTTTTTTACTATAAGTGTTATATAGATCTCTGGTCAGACTAAATTAACGGGCAATTAGAAATTTACCATTATGTGGCCAGTTGACCATAGCAGGAGAACGACAATAATAGTATGCCACCACGTACGTAAAAGTTTACAATGTTCTAGAAATGCTCGGAGGTGATACAAATCTAGCTGGTGATTCCTATCTTTCAGTGCGCCTTATATACAAATTTGCTATTACCTCCACAATCAAAGATTGTGTTTTACTACTCCCAGCGATGCGAGGCGGCGTTGACAAAACAAACCTGTGCAAGTGGGGGATAGCAATTGCTCTCAACAACAATAGTTACAAACGACAAAGAGAAAACGCACACATACTTTCAGCTCCAAGACTAAAAATCGCGACACCAAACAAGTCCGCAATAGAATGCGATGGATAATTAAGACCCAAATACCTTCAATACGTGTACCATACATTTGCGCGATAGCGCTAGTGAGCTAGGACACTATTCTTGCCCTCGAAAGTCAGTATAAACTAATGAAAAGGTTAATACAAAGTAAATACGAGCGATCAAGTCGGACCCGCTTGCAGAAGTAAACGAGAAACAAAAAAAGCATCGCCACTGATGAGCGGAAACAATTGAATCCTACGTAGCCTAGTTACGCATGACAAAAGCCGTTCAAAACGAGTTCGGCGACCTCAGTGAGTGTACAAAGTTGAGATTTTCGGACAGGGGCGACGAAAATTTGTATAACAAACAGTATAATTAGTGGACACTTAAAGTTTAACGCTTTTCACCTGTAACAATAGCGTATATTAAAGGTTCTATAACATAACCTATACTAAAGAAACTAGTTTACAAACAGCAATTGATATATTCCAAAACTTAGTTACTGGTGTTACATACTGCATTCCCTAAATAAAAAATTTGTTTCAAATTACTGTTGTATATGTTTTCATTTTTTGTTGTTCCCTTGATAACCAACTATTTTTTAGGTAAAACTGGCTAATTTCATATTAATTTTATAATAACTCATTTCTAAAAGCTACATGAAAAACAAAACGTGTAGCTTAAGAACATCTCTGTTATAATCTTCTAAGGATTTGTTACCTTGTTTAACTAAGCGTCACCGTTATTTATGTATAAACAATATTAATCTAAATTTAGACTACAAAAAGATTATTGTAAATGGATAATATGATGGCAGACAAACATATTTAATTTTAGCAGTTAGTATGAAGCAACAGTGGATATTTTTATTAGTGTCAGGTTAACAGGCTAATGAGTATGAGTATTTTTTTATTTGAACACTGGGATTTAGACAACCCTTTTAATGTAACATTTTGTGATAGCACCTAATCTTTATAATGCTGTCAACTTTTACGCTATATAGTACGAATACAACTTATTAACAATTAGCAAAATATCATGAGTTCATGAGTTACATCGGAAAGGCACAACAGGCTTAAATTTTTTTTAAATCTGAATAGATATGGGCCGTAGCAACGCAATAGCGCCTGTTACAAATCGCATACAGGAATTTTCACTCAGCGAAGCAAACACAAAAATCGCGAATGTTCCACCTTCGTCCCATCCTCTGGTAGCGAGCCCGAAACCAATGTAGGTCCAACACCACCTGTCGCCTGTGGGAACGAGCAGCTATTAGCTGCTGATGAATGACCGGGAAACGAAGCCAATTTCATTGCGCTGTTGCGTTTCAATCTATCCACTTCATCCATTTGTCCTGCCGACTGCCTCGCGCTGCCGTCTCTCACTTTTGTCTCATCAACCCACACACGGAACTACCGTAATGCCACTCTAATGTCATGACATTTTTTAAATATTTCACACGGCGGGCTAAATAACAGAAAAACTTTTGACCTTTCCGGTGAGCCGTTCTTTATTTCGGCCTTTAATTGAAGCCGAGCAAGAAATCTCAATGGAGGTAAATTATACTCGTTTTTGCCCAAGCCACTTTTTACAATCCGTTGTTCGTCTCCATCCGCTGCATTTTTTCGGATCAAATACCTTATACCGGATTTCGAATTATTGACCAGTTCATATCAGAATGAACACGTTAGAGCCGTAGAAGAACGTATCATAACTTAAAAAAAAACCTGCAGGTGTATTACAAAAAAGTAAGGTGTTATTGTTATCGTGTATTAGATTGGTTGCAGATTGTGTTTGTATACAAACTAATTGTGTGTCAAGTACGCTTGTTTATGCTGCGTATTCTACTTATGCGCTCTGTAGATGAGCATATCCGGTATTAGCTTGGTGTACGGTTTGTCGCCGCGTGCAGCTGACATCACACCCAATATAATTTTGTATACTCTTCTGGTATGTTCCCAAAATTTACTATAACGTTTCTACTGCTCTAAGTTATCTCTTATGATATAAATTAGTCGAGAATTCGTGGTCCTGTATAACTTAATAAATTAATTTTTCATCTTTGTCAGCAGATAACAATTGCATTGTTTTTTTTCTTCTTCCTATTATTATTGACCAGTGGCCTATTTTTACTACAAAGTGGTTCTATGAGCCATATTTACTCGTAAGCCAGATAGGTGGCTAGCCTTGTTCGTCGGAAGTGAAGAAGGATTTCCTTATTAAAGGTTAAAGGCTACCTCAACTGGCAACTTAAAATTTCCGTGTAGTCCCAGGGAATGGAATCCGGTACTGGCGCTTGAGACTGAAGCATGTTGCTTTCTCGGCCATATGCTCTAGTAAATAAAAAAAGCTATAACTTGGAATCATTGTATCCTGACATTAAAGCATTTTAATATCGAGGAAGCACAAAACTTTTTAATAATAGTACTTTATGTAACTAGTCCTCAAAGCAAGGCTTTAGGGGACGAGTCGTAATGTTTCCGGACGAGGCGGAGCGAAGCGCAGCTGAGTCCGTAATATGAAGATGAGTCCTCTGAAACCATTTGAGGACGTGTTGCATACAACGTTTTTTTGTATTAGCTCTCCAAACATTATACTAATATGAAGTTTTAATTACCATTAACGCGGCATTATATTAGGAGGCCGCGCGAAAATGTTTTTGTCAACCAATTGTTTATCAACTACGCGTCTGTCAAAATTCGTAAACGGGCTAACGTTTGTAGTGGTAAAATGAGTGGCGTACCAGAGGCAATTGCTGAAAGAGCAAAGAACATTGTGCTAGATTTGCTGCTGACTAAATCTCGTTACCAATATGAGAAGGAATACCAGGCATTTCAAGAATGGAATAAGATAAACGGCGTTACGGCCATAAACTAGGAAGTTGTGTTAACTTATCTCCATGAAAAATCAAAAACTTTAAAACCATCGTCTTTATGGTCGAAGTACTCAATGTTGAAAGCTACTCTTTCTATAAAAGAAAATATAAATATGGATACCTATTCAAAAGTGGTAGCGTTTTTAAAGAGACAAGCTGTAGGATATGAAAGCAAGAAATCCAAGGTCCTTTCAAGGGAGGAAATTAACAAGTTTTTAAAGGAGGCTCCGGACGAGACGTATTTGATGGTTAAAGTGGCTGTCCTTATTGGGGTATGCGGTGCTTGCAGAAGGGAAGAATTGCATTCTCCGAAACTGCCAGATATTGTGGAGACAGGTAGTTCATTGATTATTACTCTCACAGATACAAAAACAAATCGCAAGCGAGTGTTTACTGTGCTTGCGGAGGGTGAAGCTGTGAATCCATTGAAATGTTTCATAAATATGCACGTCTTCGACCACAAAATGTGCAGGGCAATTATTTTTTTCTATCATACCGCAATCAAAAGTGTACAATTCCACGTGTGGGAATACATACATTTGGAAGGATACCTAGAATGGTAGCTGAGTACTTAAAACTGCCCAACCCCGAACTCTACACAGGGCATTGCTTTAGACGGACGTCTGCAACCGCTTGTTGCAGATGCAGGTGCCGAATTAATGTCTTTAAAGCGACACGGCGGTTGGAAGTCCACTGCGGTAGCAGAAGGTTACATCGAAAAATCCTTAGAAAATAAACGAAAGGTATTTCAAAAATAGTATTATATTCATATTTTTAATATTTAGTATTTTAACGATAGGTATCAAAACTAATTTTGGGACAGAAACAAGCCGAATCATCAGTTTCGACCAGCAACATGCCACTTACTGAAAGAGGTGTTATAACTCAAGGAACCGTTGCTTCAACATCCGCTTCTGAAAATGTTTCCTTTTCAGGTGAAAGCTTTAAATTTGCCAAGGACTGTAGTTTTCATTTCCATATTTCTAAATAGCGTTAATTTTTTATTTATATTTGTAAACATTAAGAATAAACAAATGAATTCTAATGTTTGACTCCGCTAAATTGTTGCCATGACGACTTTAAGTACAAGGCCTCTAAATGGCCATTTTGAGGATCCTAGACAGTTTCCAAAGTAACCAGTTTGGGGAGCGAATACAAAAAAAATAATTTCTGATCTTTCTCAGATGAACGGCTACAACGTATAAATAACAAACAATCGGTTTAAAAATTTTAAACACCACCACATTTTGAATTAAATTGGTAATATAAGAAAACCCAAGATAATTGTTTTTCATTCTATATTGGTGACACTGTAAATTGTGACATATCGCTGATTATGACATTTCTTTGGTTTGCGCTTAAACATGCAGAGAAAAACTAGGTATTGCGTATGCATTACCTCAAAGAATTTATACTGACAAATGAGACATTTAAGAAACGCTTAACCTTAAATTTTTCACAAATTTTTCGCTAGATAGCGTCGCCAATAATAGTTATCAAGGAGAATGCAATGATGGTGGTTTTTAATTTTTGGACAGATCATAACGGATCGATTCTGTTACTTAAACATCATATAATTTCTTTACAAAAAGATTAACTTAAATGGAAGAAACATATTTTTTAAAGAATTCGGAAAGGGCCCAAATTCCTTTCTCTCTTAAATATAGAAGCCTTCTTTCGCAGTGCTTCTTCGCTAGCATTTTGTTTGGAAAATAGTACGCCTGAATATTTATTATAAAGATCTATATTGCATTTTACTAGTTTAAATATGAAATCAGCAGACGATTGTATATAGAAAAACCTGTTATCAGTCATAACAACTTGAAGAAGCTTTGTGTGTATGCTGGGTGTTGTAACATCATTCAGATCATCAGGCACTATTGCGTTTCCATTCCATTACCGTTTTATCCGTTTTCAATTTTTATTAAATCACTACAACATTGGATATTAGTTAACTAATGGGAATAATATCCAAATATGGTGATCCAACCTCACAATTTCGCAAAACAAGTTCGTTATTGTTCTACAAATATTAGTGATTACCTAATTAAAACGTTACTTAGATGATAACAATTGCAGAAAGCAAATACACGATGCAAACAAAAAACACTCAGAGGACGCGTCTAAATTCAGTCCCTTTGGGATAAATTTTCCTGACCTTTCTGTTGCTTTTCCAATTGAAACTAAGGCATAACTTGAGTCCTTAGTAAGCCCCACGATGCCTGGGCCCCTCTTTCTCCATCGGCCTGCCGATACAAGCCGCTGAACACTGAAAAACGACTCCCGTAGCTCGACCGCTGCGAAAAACGCCTCCAAATCAGCGGTCATCTCACATCTAGGAGTCCATATGCTTCACACAAACGTCGTTGCTTACCTTTAGTTCACAGGGGCTCCAACTACACTGCTTGAAGCTCGTGCAAAATCTCGGAAAAGCCGCCACACTTGATGCACAAAGCAAACATGTTTTTTAACTTCTGCAGAAGTGCACTACTACAGCATACCCAAATGATATAGAATTAATTTTCAGACACTGAATTGGGAAAAAGGTATTTATTCACGTATTAATAATTATTTATTGGGGAAGCCTAAGCTAACACCACCGAACAGCTTGGCTTTTTTCCCAATTGTTTGTATTCGATCGAATTGTTTTACATTATTTCCAAGCCTACTCCGATTACATTTTGTCAAATGAAGGTTAACACTATTTTTAATACTGTTTTACAAATTATTATCAAGGCCAGTGCTATTTCAAACTATTAACAAAAATTAAACCAGCACATTTCTGGAACATATTAGAAAATATTTGATATGTTTAAAATGTTATAAATTGCTATTATAATCATAAAGGCTTACAATGTGTTCATAGCAATACATATCGTTCTTATTACAGGAGTGGCAATATTATTAAATAACAAAGCGTCAAAGTTAAATCATACGGGTGGGTTAACGAAAAAATCAGTAGCGTAGGATGCCTAAAAGCAAGAGCACACTTGACTCTATTTTGCGTCTATGCTTCAGAAGACAAAAGAAAAGAAGATATTGAGAATTATTGTCTCCAAATGCAAAATGCACCCAATACAGTAAATAACAATTATTACATAACAGTTGGAGGGGATCTAAATGCTTGAAATCGCAGATTTTTTTTAATATATAAAAGGAATATATATAGAAAAGCTATGAATTATGATGGGCTGCAACTAAGGGCCCATGCATGCTATAGTAATATGCTTTTTAACCATAAAGACATGCACACATATACCTGAAGAACGAGAGGAGAGAAAAAAGAACAACAATAGATTACTTTTTGGCAAAGAAAAAGACTGCTATACTTTTTAATGTCAGGCGAACATACAGGGTGTCAGTAAAATCAACCGTGTCACTTCTGGAGATACTAGGGGGCGCTATATGGAGTCTAAAAGTCCTAATCCATTTTTGACTTACAAGCATAGTTTTCGTAAAAACGAATGTTGAAAATTAAAAAGAAAAGGTTGAGAACTGCTGTAGTTTGCCTTAAATTGGAGGCTGGGAAAACAATTGTCACATACTCCGTCGACATATAAAATTTATGAGCTTTTAGAACACTTTTAAAACACAGTTTGACAATTTTAAAGCCAACAATAATGAAGACAAAATATCGACGGACTCACAGACCCAATATCACCAAAACACCACACACAAAAAAACATATCAGCATACTCCTGTACGCTGTAGATTTTTACTACAAATGTCAAACATGCAATTATTTATTACATTGACATTAACTAATAACAAAAAAACATCAAAAACACAAAAACGCAGTAGGTACCATACAGCCGTTCACAAAATTTCAACGGTGAAATCTGAAGAAATTATGCTTCTAAGCCAAAAATGGATTAGGACTTTTCCACTCCAAATAGCGTCACCTAGCATCTCAAGAAGTGACACGGTTGACTTTAATGACAGCCCGTATAGAGGAGCGGACGTTATTTCAGACCATTTCCTTCTTAGTGCAAAAATCAAAATCCTCTCTAAATGGGGAAAACAAAGCCTCGTATAAACCAAAAATCGCAGGTACATGTTTTGCAAGGAGACCCTATTAAGAAATGTATTCTAGAATATTATAAACAAATCACGTAAGAGAAATAAATAGCTCGGGAATGGAATAACACTATCAGACTCTTATTGAGACCACAGCTGAAGAAGTCCTACATAGCAAGAGTAAATCCACTACAAAAATACTACATATTAGTACGAAGAATAAATTAAAAGAAGCAATTGAACTTAAGCAAGAAGAGTACCACAAATGGTTACAATTCAAGATCGGCGCAACCAAACAAGAATACCCGACACTAACAACAAATGTTAAAAACCGTGGTACCCATAAAACGGTAATGGCTACTTAATCGGGATTTTTTAGCTAGCTAGGTCCCCTCAGCGTTATATAACAAAAACTGCGGCGTGCAAGACTCAGTGGGACATGGAAATGGAGATCGTTACGAAATGCCATGGGGTAGGTAAACAGATATTAGCCACCAACTCTAGTTTGCTAAATAAGGCGAAAACCCCTGTAGAGCTGGAAAAATGAGGATGCTGGAATGTCAAGATGTTTGTTGATCACTATTGCTTCTCTCAAACTAACCTTACAATTTAAAATAAAACACAAATTGGATAAATAAAACACAAATGGGTAATTTTCATCTGAAGCGCCAACTTTATTTTGCAAGCTGCTACGTTAATATCAATTTTCCAACGCCAGTTATGTTCTTAACTTAATACCTCGAATAATAAAAACAATAAAAAACCAGCCTAGAACAAGACAAGAAGGATGCGTAAGTTCTTCGCGAACTTTTTAGAGCCGCGTGCGAGGTTCAATGGTTAAGGCGCACACTGTATACCACCCGGAACACATCCACAGATAATCAATAAAAAATCTGGATTGTTCGAGCTGATTCTTGCAAACGTAAGCTGATCAGTGATCACACGGTTTCTGCGGACCACACTCCTTAATTCTCCGAAGAAGGGCATTGTAAACTGGAGAAAAGAACCATATATATAATGCTGGAATCCCTTAAGTAGAAGGTGTCAACGAAGACCCACCAGGTGAAACAGCGGTCAATAATAGAAGCAGAGCTACCCCTATGGTTAGTTATATACAAAGTGAGGGGCAAGAGTAAACGAAAAATCCTGGCGCAATTATTTTGTCTCGATGTTCTTAATTATACAATGTGGAAATAAAGTTACGGATAAATTCATTAACTTTGTTAATGTTAGTTTCTATGAAAGAATCTTTAAGGGGTATAGCGATCATAATTATAGGACATACACTACAACCACATTTATGTTGCTACGTCATTTGTTTTAAAAGTTATGATGTCATGGACTTTTTTTTAATGACTGTATTTTTTATTATTGATTTTGGTAGTACTTTTTATTTTGTTTTCAATGATATAAAATGTTTAATATGTTACATCTGAAAAATCGAGAAAAATGGTCTTAAAGTTTAAATATTAAAAACCATTATTATTAATAAAATAGCTTGCTAAAGGTAAACTCTAATTTAGAAAAAGCAATGGACGCTTATTTTGTTATGATATTTACAAATGGTTTAATTCTGACGTGCAACTAATCTTTTTTTGTTTTATCAACCCGTAACTATAGATTTATTTTACTCATTTCATTGGCTTTTGGTATTTAAACTTTAAGACCATTTTTCTAATTTTTTTCAAATGGAACATATTGAAAATATTAATAAAACTAAAGATTTCGTCTTGATCCACATATATTTTAAAAAATTCCCGAACGTTTTCGGCTTATGCCATCTTCAGGGAACGTTCTACAAAATAATTGACAATGAAACAAAATTTATAACAAACCAAAAATGACTTACAGTTAACAAACACACAAAATCACAAATAAACAGCACAAACTCGTTACAATTGCCACGGTGGGTTAACTAGAACTGGCAATCAAATACGGTGCAACATGCGCGCCGATAAAAGAAAATTGTGAAAGGCGAAAAAGGACCCCATTAAAAAAACTCAAGGGATCGGCAAACTTTTGAAATACTCCGATCCTGCAAATATTAATTGAACGTTTAAATTGACCTGTGACTTATTAGACAAAACGATCTCCAAACACTCAGCAATGTTGAGCTTCACTCCTTTATCTAAATAATGTAAGATTCTACAAAAAGACTCCCTATCGAAATTATGATCGTTTTCGTTGATATGTACAGCAAAGTTCGATTCAATTTTGGATTTTCTAATGCAATTAAGATGTTCGCTAATTCTGATGTTGAAAGCTCTACCGGTCTGTCCTATATATGTAGCTCCACAATTGCAAGTCAAGCTATAAACGCCATTTTTCTTTAGGGAGCCAATTTTGTCTTTATTTCTCACAATTTTCTTTTATCGGCGCGCATGTTCCACCGTATTTGATTGCCAGTTCTAGTCAACCCACCGTGGCAATTGTAACGAGTTTGTGCTGTTTATTTGTGATTTTGTGTGTTTGTTAACTGTAAGTCATTTTTGGTTAGTTATAAATTTTGTTTCATTGTCAATTATTTTGTAGAACGTTCCCTGAAGATGGCATAAGCCGAAAACGTTCGGGAATTTTTAAAAATATATGTGGATCAAGACGAAATCTTTAGTTTTATTAATATTTAAAATGGTTCACGACAACGATTTTCGTATTATTAACATATTGAAAATATTATACCGTTCGAAACAGGATAAAAAGTACTAAATAATAAAAAATACAGGTTGCTATTTCAAAAAAAGTCGATGACGTCATATTATGAAAAAAAATTACATAAGAAACTTAATTCATAAAAATTAATATCAACGAAGTTTAGAGAGTTTGCGGGATCGTATTTTCCGTTACGTTATACGGCCATTTTCTTGCGTATAACGTAACTTAACCTAAACGCGTGCTGAAGCGTTTGCGGTTAGCGCCGACAATTAAACGTTATATTTGACAGGTGTATGTTGACATTTGGTGAAACCAACAAGATGACAAAGAAGAGAGAAGTATGCAGAAAATTTGCACAATCTGAGCACATAAGACGTTTCAGATTCAGCGTCAATTAATGTCACTTTTGTGAAATTTTCCAGCGAATTCAGTATTTTTAACAATAACTGTGTTTTTAACCTCAGATTGTATGAATACTGCACGGCATTCAGCAACAGAATAGGTTAGGTTAGCTTACGCAATCAGCTGTGCGCTGACACAGGGATGGCATGCACATGCGCGAGTCATAAGAACTAAATTGTGATTGGCTCCGTTATTTCTGGAAATAGTGTAATTTAATTCGGTATACGGTACAAATTTTACCAAAAACTAACGTTATACATTATAACGACAATTTTTATAAGGAAAAATGCACTACCGCAAACATTCTATTGAATTTATTCGTTACGTTATTTCCACACTGTATATCAGGAGTTCTTCCGATTGATCTTATAAGAAGGCAACGAAAATGTAAACAAGGGCACGGCTCAATAGGGGCATCCGCACCTTAGCGTTGCAAGCGATTGAATCCGAAAGGTACTCACAGCTGTATGCCAAAAGTGCGCAAAAAAATTCGCAACTCGACACGGTCTCTCTCCAATCAAGGTGGCGTCATATAGCAAGCGGGTTCTCGCTCGCATTTATAGCGTTTAGGATTTTGAACTGCAGTTTTGCTATGCTATCTTGACACGATGGTATAACACCTGCTTTGCACGTGTTAGCCAGACAATGATCATGGTTACGAACTACCTAAAAGGTCATTAAAATACTAGCGTACCTGTAGCAACAGCATTGTTAGTTCAGTGACGCCACCCTGGTAGTTCACCAAAGGCAGGTCGCACTTTGCCGGTCGGCGCACTGAAGGGCGCAAGCAATCTTCTAGCGACTCCCGCAAAACCAAGTCGGTAAAAGGCATTAAAACTTAAGTAGCAGACTCGAACGATTGGTTGCAAATGGTAGCATATAAATTAAAACAAGTCATGGCGGAGTATTAGATGATATCAGTCGAAAAGACCAAAGCTAAGGCTTTTTGTGGAGCTGAAACGATACGTTCAACAATTAAGCCAATTTAACTTTCTGAGATGAATAATATCATATTATACTGGCGAAACAGATATCTCTAAATTTAACTATAGTCCAGAGAAATTAGACATTGCCCTTCGGAAAAATTCCCGGAAAGCTGGATTTTGGTATTAGCCTTAATGTTGTGGTTCTAAACAAAATGTCAAAAGTCCCCATCGAACCGAGTGCCGCTAAAAACTTTGCGCGGGGTCAAAGGTCACTGAAAACGGTTTTTCGTGAATATCTCGTTAACGGTTGCTTTTACAGAAAAAATTTGTAGCTTTCGAAATTTCTTACAAAAAAGATATAACGATTTCTATTCGTAAGAGTAACTGTTTTGGAGCTAATTCGATTTACAGAGTTGTAACGAATAGATGCACTCCTCAACGGCATGTATATCTCATTGGAGTTGTTACAACAATAGAAACAAACACATATATAGTGCACTGTAGTCTAGATGGAGAAGCAATGTGCTCCGAAAAGTTCCCTTCGCTTGCCATAAAACCTCGAGAGACATCTGCTTGCTACTCTTGTCGGAGCAAAAATTTCTTTACGTTAGTATTGAGTGATATTTCCTTGTGAACGGACGTGCTTACTTAATATTTGCATTCATTTTTGTGGCAGCAATTTAATAAATTTTTTAAAAATGTCGGACGTTTGTTTCATTTGCAGTAAATCTCTGTTGGAAGGTAAAACTGTTGTTGTGGAACGTGAACTTGAAACTTTGAGAGGTCGAGTGTTGAAAGAAAGGACGGCAAAGTTGAATATTTGCGAAGTATTAATTCTGTGATAATTCATGTACCGTGCCGTAAAGAATATACTCGAAAGTCTAGCATATTCGTATCAAAAAGATAGAGAGAAGAAGCCAGTACATCTACGAGTCTTTGTATTTTTTGCGGTGATGAAGCGAGTGAGGAAGAACAAAAGAAAAAAGAAAATATTCGCCGTAAAATTCATCACGTTTCGACGCTTTCCCTTAAGAACTGTGTTTACTAAGACAGAATGTTCTCCAGACGTGATTTTCAACAATGGAATTCGTTTTTTCCTGGCTATGTATAAGGTCCCAGTAAAAGAAGTATCTGTTGATATTCACAGATATTCAACTTTTGTAAAATCTACACAGCTCAAAAAACATGTTCAATTATCTATTCTTCCGCCAACATCTAGTGCTGCTCGGCAACAGTTATATCCGGTCCATTACAGATTCAAATATGGCTCGGTAACAAGCTTACCCCTGAAGACTGTGGACGAACATTAAGGGATAAAATTTTGGAGTCAATTCAAACTCTGCTTCCACCTGCTCCAAACATTCTGCTGAATACTATTTTTTGTAATTGCATCAAGGGCTGTAGATAAAACTGCGGGTGCTGAAAAGTTGGTTTACATTGTTCACCAGTTTGTGGTAGTTGCCAAGGTCAGTCTTGCTTAAATGTTACACCCGATATAAATGACGTCGATAATTGCGACTCCACAGAAGATGTAGATCCATTGCGCTTCCTGACTGAATCCATGGAAATACAGGAGACAGCAGAAGAAGAACAAGAAGATGATGAAGAGGAAAGCACAGAGATTGAAATAGAGCCTGAAGATGAATATTAATGATTGAGATTAGTAACTCCTGTTTTGAATCCAAAATTGATTAATGAACAAGTTCAGAATATATTTTTTTAAATAAACATTTTTCAAACAAAAATAAACGTGGATTAGGTCTACTGCGAACACCACAGGAAAAAAGACGCACCTTGTACTCTACCTCGAAAGTGTTGTAGAAAAGAGTGCACGTTTAATGAGAAACATAAAGGTTTCAACTCTGTAAATCGAATTATCTCCAAAACGGTTACTTTTACGAATAAAAGTTATCATATCTTTTTTATAAGAAATTTCAGAAGCTACAAATTTGATAATTAATATTTTTTCTGTAAAACTGACCGTTAACGAGATATTCACGAAACACCGTTTTTGGTGACCTTTGACCCCGCGTAAAATGTTTAGCGGCACTCGGATCGATGGGGACTTTTGACATTTTGTTTAGAACCACAATATCAAGGCTCATACCAAAATTTAGCTTTCCGGGAATTTTTCCGAAATTTTGCTTTTATTTTGTCTTCTTTTCCTGGACTACTATTCCAATCGTATTATGAAACGTGCTCTAAATTACAAAGTAGAAACAGGCACACTATTAATAGTAATTTACGATACAAGTGCGTAAAGCTACTCTTTAGGCACGAGCGGGGTAGAGTTAAAACGCCAGTGACCGAGCGTTTTAAGTCCCGCGAGTGACTAAAGATGCTTTACGCATGTGTGTCGTACAATATTTTATCTACGATAGAATCTAGAAAACACGGTAAATATGAAAAAAAAATTTAAATGTAAATTAGGATTACCAGCAACCGGTCGTAATTTTGGGTGTTTTAAAAATTTTAAAACACGTTGCTACTCACAACGTGTCTAATGAAATCTTTTAAATACGTTACTATTGACGACGTAAACTAATGAAAACCTGTTATTAAACAGTCGTTTTACAAACTTAAAACTGCCAACTAAAAGGCAATTTTACACACTGTCGCAGATAAAATTGTGTAGGGTAGTATCCGTAGTTGGCTTTTTATATGAAAGTCAAACATTGGTCTATAAAAAAAAAAACACTAACGTAGAATTAAAACATTCAAAATGCCATTTTATTACCAGTGGCAAGGTGTACACTTACACAGATCGAAAAGGGAATATAGATATCAGGCGATCATAAAATATTTTTAACATTAACGAATAGTATATTGTGTATCTAGGACGAAAAGCGTAACATTCCCAGACGACTGTGAATATTGTTGGGCGAGGAGAAAGCCGAGCCCAACAACACAGGAGTCTGGGAATGTTGCTTTTTGTCCAAGATACACATACTATTTTTCCGCCGATCGATACGAGTAATTAAAAAAAATAGGAAATAGTACTCGAATATTCCCTGCCTAGGCCGGGAATATTATTCCTGTACAGTTGTATTGCAAATTACCTAGCAACGGCTGATGTAATTAAATGTTTGAATGATTCCTGTACAGTTTTATTGTAAATTGCCTAGCAACGGCTGATGTAATGGAATGTTTGACTTTGCTCAACAAAATTGTGTCAATAATGTGACAATTCTAGTACGATTGGCGGAAAAATATAAAACATAAACTAAAGTGAAAAAGTCATGTATCCAAACAGACTTCCAAAGGTACGCTAGAAGTATGCGAGCAAAAAGAAAAATTGGTTGGTCGAAGAAACGATGGAGCGATTATTTTTAGTAATTTTAATTAGTTATTTATTTAGTACTAGCGTTCTGCACCCAAATTGGGAGCGAAATAATTCATTTAATGCAATTTGTACAAGAGTGATCCATTTTGTGTGTCGAGTTAATTTTGAGGTTAGCTATCAACAAAAAAATCCACAGAAAAAAAGTCACTTATAAAAATTTGAAAACCCTACTACTGGTTTACTTGCGTCGTCCTGAGTCGATTGACACCAAAATCAGCCAATTCGGCCCACGGATTCGCTCTCAAAGTAGCGTCAAGCAAGCAAGCAATGAAAATTATTATGTCGGATATTAATTTGTGCATATAGTTCTACCAGTCTTAGCTATTACATACTTTTTATACCTATTAACATATCTAGGAATGTTATGAGTATCATAACTGCCGCAGAAGTTGTTTTGAAATCCAGCTCCGAGCCTGTAGAGCGAGGATTTTAAGACACCTAAGGCTGTTATGATTCATAACATCCGTAGTTTGTTCAATAGTTTATCGGTTAAAGTATGGTAATGGTTGTCATGTACGGTAAAAGAATATTACCGCACAGATCCTGTTATTTCAGTATGGTAATGGTTGCCATGTCTAGTATAGGACTATTGCCGTAGATCTACAGTTATACGTTACTTACGTACCAGCCTACTTTTGTATATTTAAACAAAGGCTTAATATCCTGAAACCGATAAACATGTTAATCTATTTAGGTCTTAATTTTTATGGTCACAGCGATTATAGTTATTTACTTATTCAGTTAAGTATTTATTATTTGAAACGTAACCGTTAATATGATATGTATTACTGCATTAGCCCAGAAAAAGAATTTTTTTTTTCGTAGTATCGCAACGAATATGGTAATCCAAAGCATGCAAAAAGGAGAAGACAACAAACACCATGCAATTTCATTGCCACTTGCTGAAACCGCGTCATCTTAGAAGCCCATCCCAGACTATGGAGTTCCCGTTTGGCCACATTTCTCTCGTTTTTAATGTGAACTTCGTAAAGCAATTGATCGCCAACTTTTGGCGAGGTTAATGCGTGGCTGCTTAAAGAAACAACTAGAAAATATTTTTGGGATTTAGTTACTTACACAACAAACATTAATAATAGTAATTTACGATACAAGTGCGTAAAGCTAGTATTTAGTCACGAGTGGGCAGACTTAAAACGCGAGTGAGCGAGCGTTTTAAGCCCTTCGAGTGACTAAAGATGCTTTACGCATGTGTATCGTATAATATTTTATCTACAATAGAATCTAGAAAACACGGTAAATATAAAAAAAAATATTTAAATGTAAATTAGGATTGCTAGCGAACGCTCGTAATTTTGCGAGGTTAACAATTTATTTTAAAACACGTTGCTACTGACTACGTGCCTAATGAAATTTTTAAACACGTTGCTACTGACAACCATGGTGTAAAGTGTGTCCCATATTGATATGTTCACCTTGTTACTCTTAGGTCTGTGGTTCTGAGTGGAGCACAGTTAATTTAGTGCCCAACTGTGAATGGTCTCACCGAGCCCGGTTCAAATCGCCAAGGCTGCGGAAAATTCCGGCCCTCGCGGGATTCGAACCGAGCGCTTGCTTAATGCAAGGCAAGCGCTTACCCATCTGCGCTACTCGGCTTCACCGATAACAATAGTACCATTTCTAAAGTGTTATTATATATAGTTGACTATCTATGACTTGGTGAATAAAGTGTAAGTTTACAGCACATGTGTGCCCTTTCTCTGTTTCCGTGAAGTCTTTCTACATGAGTAAATTCCATAAGGTATGTATCGTATAAGCCATCCGTTGAGATGAACGTTGTGATTATTATTATTACTAGTGCACAAAATATAGCTGCCAGGACACATTATCAGGAAAAAACTATTTAATGGTGAATCCGATAACTTTTTTGCTAGAGAAAGACACCTGCTAGCAATTTTTTGTCTTTAAAAAGTTCATATGATCCATCCTCTTTTATGAATTACCCTATTACGTGCCGTAAGTGCCGCTTTGATTTTTTTGCTGATTTTCCTGCAGGTCTGGCAACTTCAAACGACGTTGTGCGTTTCGGTTTATCTAAATAGTGTTAGTGGCCTATGAATTCACGCGACGTTCCTTGTCTTTCTAAATCTTCCGTGTGCAGTTTAGAGGCGGGAAATTACTCTCTAGCCTCCATTTCTTTTTCAGAAATCTTAAAAATCCTTACTTTAACATCTGACTGTATGCAGTATAATATACGTATGCAGAGTTCTCTATAAGACGCGAGAAGCCGTGTGATTGATTCGGCGCTTTACTGCTCCTACCCTTGTGCTACAGTATACCATAGCTTCCTGGATGTAGGACATCTACTGAGGCAGAATACGACTACTTTTATGTATCTGTTTTCACATGAACTAACGCTGTATCGAATTTAGTTTCAGGCCATTTTAGTTGTTTCTTCTTCTTTTCTCCTCCCGTTTTGCAACGTCCTCTGATCGCCGCAATGCTTGTAACCGCAAGTAAACCATAAAGTCAAACCTTCTCATTATGTTAATATTCTAGGCATCTAGCTATGCATCACATGCTTCTGGATGCGAAGAAAATTTCTGGTTTTTCGGATTTCCACCGTCGCGTCATAGAGATCACCCGATCAGCAACAGCGGGTAGACACCTCTGCGATCTCGGTGGAAGCGACCCTGTCCACGCGGGTCTTGGTTTTCTCCCGCTTTCTATTACGTGGGGAATCATGTTCTAATCCGAAATCCTATCCATACCTGCTATTATCTTTCCCATTTCCTTAAAGCGGAACCAATGCGAGAAAATCAACGGAAACCTGCCTCGTTGTTAATACTTTCCCAAGACAACCAATGTCAGAGGAAAATGTACCCGGAGTTGAAATATTCCCTCATTCTGATCTGCGGGGAGAAACGGTATGAGTACGGCTAATAATAGCAAACTAGGGACATCTAAATTATCACTGCGGAAAACAATGAATACCGCAGCTTGGAATATTACAAGACTGGTTCAACCAGGAACATTAACAATAGTGGAAAACGAAAATAAAAGATTTTGCAATTGTGGGGCTGAGCCAGACCCATTGGAAAGGAAATGGCCATTTTAATATTCTGCTTGGAAATGAAAATATAAGTATAAATATCGCCCTTCTAATCTTTCCTAAAAGAATAAACTGCTATGTATTGGGGTCGAAAACGATTGATGACAGAATAATCACTTATAATACCATGAGTAGTCAAAGTTATGTCGACTATTTTTGCGGTGGTGTCACGAATGTCCATTGCGCTTTGGTATGATTAGGACGAGTGCGCTAGCACGAGTCCTAATCCCAAGCGCAATGGACATGAGTAGTGATACCACCGCAAAAATAATCTACTTAACTTTGACTAAGAATGGTATTCGAGGGACTATTTAATGAACCAAACTACTTTTTCAAATTAGTTTTCAGTAAATCTAGCAACAAACTACGTAATTTCTATAGTAGCAGGACACTAATATTGACTTTTTCTAATAAAAATCGCATTTGTTAAAAATAGTCACTTGAATACCTTCTAGGAAGATATATCCGCTGATATTTTTTTGATTGGTCAAGAAACGTCAGGATTCTGGATTGTTATTGGTCACTTTTTGACAGATGACAGGTGAATTGAATAGTCACACTAAAACTAGCGCTACGGCTACTATATTTACTCAACTAAATACACTGTGTTTTTATCTCGTTACAACACATATTACGTGGATCGTTTTACGTGAGTGTTTAAAATTTTGATAACATTTTAAATAAACTAATTTTAAAGCTGTTATTAAAATTTTAAACACTCATGAAAAAACACTGGATGTAATATGTGTTGTAACGATATAAAAAAACACAGTGTATAGTACAAGTATATGCATCTACGTACAATGTAGATGAAGATGAAATTATACAATTGCATCAAAAACTTGAAACAGTAGACAAACAAATACCATCAAAAGAAATAATTATCTTACATGGATACTTGAATGCTAAAATTGGAGAAACAATACACGATGGTAGTTTAAGGAATGTAGTAGTAGTAGGTAAATACGGAATCGGTAAACTGAGTGAATCTGGAGAAAATTTTATCAACTTCTGCATTGAGAATAACTTTACGATAGCGAACAGTCTATTTAGACATCATAGCAGAAGGTTATATACATTCATATTCGAAAACAAACAATACGAAAACCAGATTCACTACAATCTCATCAATATTACATCGAAATCATTTGTCAAATTTTCCAAAATGCTTTTTGAAAAAACTGCAACTCGGACCATCAACTTTTAATGACCAAGGTAGAAATCATTTTATAAAACCAAATGAGCTACACAAAAGATCAACGCGACTAAGCAGTCAACTGTTAGACCAATGTAAAAAACATGTCAACAAGAAAATAGATAATTTCAAAGGTAACTATGGCAATTATGAGGAAACTGACGCCAATACCCATAATGTGCAACAAACTAAAAAACACAATGCTTCCTAGTAAAAGTGATGTTATAAGAAACGTTAGTCAAACAATACAACAACAAAAAACAAAACATTGAATGAAAAGTGACACTTGGAACTTAGTTGCGCTAAATTGAAAGTGAGAGGCTTATATACAAAAAACGACAAGTAAACTTACAAGACGTTGACAAGAGACAAACAAGGACAATTCAGAAGAGACAAAAATAATTATATCAGCAAAATATGTCAAGAAACTGAACAACACTCAAAAAGACACGAAACTAGAAACTGCTTCTGTAAGATACGAAAAATCACTTTCGATTTTACACCTAACTAATAGAAGATAGAATATAAACATGGGAATGTAGTAAATGAAATCTACGGCATCATGGACACTTAGAAATCGTACTGCGAAGATATTCATAATGACAAAGGAGAACAACATCTTCTGCATCCTGGCATCTTAAGATAAGAAATTACTCAAGCAGTAAACAAGGTAAACCTAAACAAAGCAACTGGAGATGACGACGTAAGTGCTGAGATTCTAAAGTCTTTGAAGGATAATGTTGTGGCGTCTACTCCCTCTCAGCAAGGCGACGATAGCGCAGGACCGCCTTGAGCAACCAGCGGGATTAGCATTTCCTCGCTCTCGCTTCTCGTCTCTCGGCTAGTGCGGTTTAACGTGAGTGCGGCCTGACTTAAGAACTTTATCCATAGCCATCCGTTAATTGTTATGCGTTAGTTAGCAATAAATCTATAAAACCGAATCGTTGAGTTTGATTCAAGCACCTGGTGCCCATAATGTTATAACCATAATACATTCAATATGCATTACCATATATGGAAAGAATGAATATGGCCTAGGGATTAGCTGCAGTCCACGTTTATTCCAATAGACAAGAAAGACTCAACCAAAGAATGCGAAAACTATCTCACTATAGCACTCACCTTCATGCTAACAAAATACTGCTAACAATATTGCATGAACGACTGAAACATTACACAAAGAATCATTGAAAATGAACAGGGTTGTGCAACCAATATTATGGCCCCATGCAAAATTACAGAAATATCGGGCTACTTTTATGAAACCGTGTGCATTAGATGAAGTACTTTTTGGATAACACGGTTATAGTAGCCTTCCAAACACAAATTTTCAAATGTGTAACATGTGTTGCGTAACCCTGTTTATTTTCAATGATCGTGTGTGTACATACAATGGCAAATCCCTTAGGAACATGCCGAATTCGTAAAGTGCAGAGAAACAAGAGAACAAGTCCTAAACATGCGTCAGTTAATAGAAAAATAATGTGATGATTGATCGTAACATTCCCTACCCACACAATAGAAGTATAGGAAGCATAGAAATTGTGGATAAATGTATGTATCTAGGCACGCTATTAAATAAGAATAGTGACTGTAGAGAAGAATTTCGTCGACGAATATTGCTATGGGAAAAGCACCAATAAATAAATTAAGAAGAATAAGTACTGATAGGAACGACCCCAAAGCAACAAAAATAAAGCTGGTGAATACCCTTATATTTTCTATAACGTATAACGCTGTACATGACTGAAGCGTAGACCATTAAATCGAATGACAGTGAAAGACTTGACTCGTTTGAAATATAGTGTTGGTACCGAATGCTTCATATCTCACGGATAGCACTACGCACGATTAATTCGATTTTGGAAGAACTACAGATCGAAAATCGACTGTCAACTATCATTAGACGCCGAATACTTCTATATCTCGGACACATTGTACCATGGTCAGATGACAACCTGGAAAAGTTTTTGAGCCAAGGAAGAGCCGTAAAGGAAGCTCGCCTAAGAGATGGCAGGACGAAATAAACGAAATCACAGGACAAATATTACAAAACCGTATAAGACAAGCAAAAGTTCCTCAATACAATACAAGTCGTTTGGTGGCTCCTGAGGTGGGACGTTAAGAGGTGATGAGACGACTTTAATTTATGCTTTATTTGTCGACTTAGCTAGCTTACTATACATAAAACTCTTATTTTGCCCCAACTCGTGGATAGGAAATATCAATCTTTGCTAAAAGCAGGAAGTTGGTCTGCGCATGTGGTTTCTGGGTCTGAAACTAACTACAAATAATATGCACAAAAAAGTTAATTTGATCACGCGAATAAAAAGAACTATCTATTAATTGTTTGTTAAGCTGTATTATTTAATACAATTAAAAAATTTAAAAAATATTACTATTGTTAGAAGATTTTGCAGATAATTTGGTTGTTAATATCAATATTTACTAATGGTTGTAAGTGAATTCAATAGTTGTGTCATAGCATGTTAGTTATATTTCATTAAAAATCATTTTAAAAGTAACGTTTCGCTATTTAATATAGCTTCTTCAGACTTGATACAATTTGTTTATAACAATTTAAAAAATTTTTGGGACACACATTTAAAATGCACAAAAGTTTTTTATCTTTTGTGTTGTTTCTTCTTTTTTAATATTTATATATGTTCCAAGTCATAAAGTGGTTATAGTTTTATACTATTAATTTCAGTTTTAAAATGGTTTAAGAATAGTGTAAAATTGGATTTCACCATTTGGTATTTTAAATAGTTTGCAGTTACTTGGTTAGTTGTTTGAATTTATTTAATTTTTATATTTTCTCTTTCTTCGACCTGTTATAGATGTTTAATAGGTAAGGAAAGTTTGAATTATATTATAAATTATTTCTGGTGTTATTAATTTGGTATTTCTTTTTTAAGTTAAATTGGTTAATTTCGTATTTTTATTTTGATTTTAAAATTGCTGTTATTTGTAAATTTTCCTTTAGTATTTTACTTTTTTCTCATTTGGGTTGGTGTTCTTCCACCCTGGTTTTGAGGTTTTTTAAGTTGTTTTAATTTCTAACTATATAAGTATTTTAGATACAAAAGAGTCCTTTATTTTGTATTATTTTCACTTGGTTTGTTGTTTTTTTTATAAGTTTCTTATTTTTTTTTATTGAAACATCTGTTTCGGGATCACTTTTGGTTTTTTAATCGAGCAAAATCACCACTCCGTTAAATTACTCTTTAAGAATTTGCTGTAGAACGTATCAGTTTCGGTTATGACATTTTTCAATTGAAAACTTTTGCATTATGTTTATTAAGATTTTTCTTAAAGTGCTAATTGACTTTTTTTAAGTTTTGCTGTTCTTGTTTGTATTTGTTTATAGCTTGTTATTATTTTTTGAAAATGGGATGGGCAAAACGTTCTTGATTTTTGGTTGATTTGTTTAGGTTATATAGTAGGTTTGGAAATTTGTTTTTTCCATTGTTTTGGTTAATTATTAACTTTTTTGGATTTACTTGTGTTTCATTAGATTATTCTTAGCTAGGCTTGGCCATCTTTGTTTAGGCTAATTTTGTCTTGTGTATTTTACTTTCTGGTGTTGGGATCTTAATTTTCTCTGCAATTTGTTGTTGTGTGTTACTGTTTTTGTTGTAAATTTTGTGGTTGTTGGTCAGGAGACCTCTGAAATTAGTAGAAGATGGCCAATTAATTTCAGAGGGCCCCTGCTCCTGCAGAATCTTTCTAACGAAAACACATGACTTACAATAGTCATATTTTTTGCAATTTTTTTTAAAAAAAGAACTATATTTCTAATAAAAAACAGATCCAGTTCATTCTAGCATGCAATAAATTGAATATTTTATTTGAATTCCTTTACAACTATTTCGCCTACGTATAATTGTCTATTAAGCCCATTACAATACTGTTACTAAATCTTTAGATAGCCTGAAGTAAACACTTATCGCTAAAACTGTAGACATTCCTTTCTTTAGGTTATCCTAAACGCGTGGCCTAGGAACTGCTGAGCAGCAGTTGGACTGGATCATCTCTTGAGTCACTCGTTGTAGGGAGCTTTCCCACGAGTGCTGTGGAGAATCACGTAGCTGCCGGCGGATGACGACAAAAAACTCCTTAGTATTTTTGCAAATGTGTCCTTACTCTGTGCACTATTAAAATAGCGTTTGCTTGAATTGCAAATACAGTTTGCTACACACGAACGTTATGGGTGGTAAATTTAATTTAGGGCGCATCTTCGAAGACGCTTTTATTTAGTTCGCCGCAGCCGATTTTCAGCTGTGAGTGGCTTGCCAACGTGCTACCTTGGGCTCAGCCTGTAGGCGATTAACTTTTAAGTTCCCAGCGTTCTTCGCTCATACGAAATCGAGCGCTTCACATTCTGAATAGGGCCGTAAATGTACTTTTCTTTATGCTAAATTACAACATTAAACTTAATTCACAATGAAAAAGCATGTAAGCACAAACTGCCTATATAAGGAAATATTGAAATAAACAGTTCAGGCAATGGGGCCAGATGCAGGTTTCAGCGGATGATTACTTGTTACCAACCGATCCCCTTTCGCTCATTTGTAAGCCTTTCGATTTCGCATTACGTTTGTATTTGCAACAATTATAGTAAACGGATTAACCTACTACTACTACTACTGTATACACAGTCACATTTGTTATTCGGCAAATACAGAGGCGGCGACCAATAGATAGTATTATTCTTTATATGAAACCGTTCCTTTCAATGAGGCCTTTTCGACAACCGTATGCACGAGTTAATTTAATCTATAGTTTTTGTTTTAGTTCTAGTTAATATTGTACATTTAAAAATTGTAGTACTTTGCTCAATCGGTAGCGTGCACTCACATCAAGCAAAACCCTCTTGGTTACATGATCTCGTGTACTATCAATACCGGTTGAAAAACGAGGCCTCAGATCTACGGTCTAACGTCAGCACAAGAAGGTCGAATTGTCCCATGAAAGCCTCTTTTTTTGTTCTGATTTCTTGCGCTGGCGCCAGGCCGGAAAAATGTAGTCGCGTTTTCGAGCCATTATTGGTACTATTCGTGAAGGAATCTACTGTAACAACTGATACGTTGACAATTCAGGTTTTTATTAGTTTTGTATGTCCCGATAGTCCACGACTTGTTCACTTATTTTAGAATTCCACTGCGCGTGCTGTCTCTGATGCTCTAATTTAAAGTACTATTTTAAATCACATTTGGATACAATTCTTCTAATCTATTTTAGTATATTAAATATGTAGTCCTCTTTTTTGAATAGTAAAAATACAAAATTTGCAAAAAATAGAGACCTATTTTTAGACATTAAAGCAATCATGAATTTCTACTATCTCTCCATACAAAAAATTATAAAGCAAAATAAAATAAACTGCTCAACTACAGGTCTAAAGGGTAGCTTCAGAATGTGTAGTTCAAAACGTGACCACCGAAGTTCTGTAGATGGCGCCAAGTGGACAAGCCGCCACTGTGCTACAATGCTTGGAAATTTTGCAAAGTGGAAAATCGGCACCTTTCGCCAAAACCAAATAGCGCATGAAGGTGCTCGGGACCTTAGCAACAACTTTGCCCCCTTTCAAAATTTCGATATCTGTAGCCGTTCGAAAGTTACAGGCGATCCAGACGAACGGACGGACGGACGGACGGACGGACGGACAAAACGTTCGCATAAGTACGCTGAAGCTACTAATAAGAAGTAACATTTAGCATGATTATATATTGAATCTTTCAGTGCTATTCCATTAAGTAACATAAACTGTGTGAGTCAAGCGTCTCGTCACGCTCGTCTTGTTACACTTTTCTTGATACTATAACTTATGAAACTGTAAATTACTGAATCCTGTACCTTCGTCAATCAGATTATTAGTAGCTTCAGCGTACTTATGCAAACGTTGTGTCCGTCCGTCCGTCTGTTTGTCTGTCTGTCTGTCTGTCTGGATCGCCTGTAACTTTCGAACGGCTACAGATATCGAAATTTTTAAAGGGGGCAAAGTTGTTGCTAAGGTCCCGAGCACCTTCATGCGCTATTTGGTTTTGGCGAAAGGTGGCGATTTTCCACTTTGCAAAATTTCCAAGCATTGTAGCACAGTGGCGGCTTGTCCACTTGGCGCCATCTACAGAAGTTCGGTGGTCACGTTTTGAACTACACATTATGGGTGCACTATAATCACTTATAATAATGCAGAAGACTAAAAGCCGTGTTTACACAACTAAAAGTACCACGGTTGCATTCGTTTATTTCTATTTTCGGGTTTTTGTAAACAAACTTCCCTTAACTTGTAATAGCGATATTATCACAGAAAACAATCATTTATTATGCCTATTTCTTGTGTTTTTTAAAACTAAGCAGGCAGCTTCAAATGGAGGTCAATTTTCTTTAATAGCCATATCTCGTCATTGAATGCTGCCAAACACTCAAACAAAGACCCGTGCGTTTAACATAGTGTAAAAGCGACTCCAATGCTTACGCTACATAACCTAACCTATAAATGTGTTCTTCGATGCAACTGTGAGCTAAGTGTTGTTTAATAGAAAAGATGACGTGCTTCGCCACCGATTGCAAACATTATAATGAAAAACATACGTGCAAGTTTTTTACGTTCCCAAAAGAACCTAATTAGCGGCGACGGTGGATAAAATTCATTAGGTAAGAATCAGGTTATGTTACGGTTTATCATATAAATAAAGGAGAACGATCCAAACGTGTGTGTCACGACAATTACAGACGCGATGTCCCCCATTTGCGTTTGCATTCATTTCGCCGTCGCCTCGATTTCGTGACCGGGGCGGAGCCCCGAGCGCCCCTTGGAGAGGGGCAGAGCCCCGAAGACCTCCTTGGAGAGGGGTGGAGCCCCGAGGGCCCCCTTGAAAAGGGGTGGAGCTTTGGGGGGTTCCTTGGAGAGGAGCGGAGCCCCGATGGCCCCCTTGGAGAAGGGGCGGGGCCCCGATAGCCCCCTTGGAGAGGGGCGGAGCCCTGAGGGCCCCCTTAAAGAAAGGCGGAGCCCCGAGCGCCCCTTGGAGAGGGACGAAGCCCCAAGGGCCTCCTTGGAGAGGGGCGGAGCCCCAAGGGCCCCCTTGGATAAGGGCGGAGCCCCGAAGGCCCCCTTGGAGAGGGGCGGAGCCGCGATGGCCCCTTGGAGAGGTACGGAGCCCCAAGGGCCCCCTTGGAGAGGGGCGGAGCCCCGAGGGCCCCTTGGAGAGGGGCGGAGCCGCGATGGCCCCTTGGAGAGGTACGGAGCCCCAAGGGCCCCCTTGGAGAGGGGCGGAAACCCGATGGCCCCTTGGAAAGGGGCGGAGCCCCAAGGGCCCCCTTGGAGAGAGGCGGCGCCCCGTGAGTCCCCTTGGAGAGGGGCGGATGCCCGAGGGCCCCATTAGAGAGGGACGGAACCCCGTGAGCTTTCTTGGAGAGGGGCGCATCCCCGAGGGCCCCATTTTAAGCAATTATTCTCTCTTCAAATGATAACGGATCTCCTTTAGATGGTTAACATCAATTAAAACTTGCACGGGTGTTTATCTACAAATAACTCCGGTTTTATCAAAAAAACTGTTTTAAAACGGTGATACTGAAACTAACAATAATGGTTTTCAGTTGAAAACGTCTGAAATATTACTGAAATATGACTACAAATACCTGTGTCACGGCTTTTTGGATTAGCGGCTCTAATAGCCGGCAGGCACGCTGATCTAGAAGGCCGTGACCTGTGTAAACTGCAGGAGTCGTCTGTACCGCATTCACTCCATTTGTTACACTGTGACAGGATTTTCATGTGCATTTTTTTAACTGTGTCAGTGACATTTAGTAACAAAATATTACTAAAGTCAAAATTATTGCTTGGTTAAAATTTATTTTGCATTCGTACTTACTTTATTTTTGTGTATAAAATAACACAAGTGTAATTCAATGATGATACAATATTTATTTTGATGCTTAGGCCGTGTTCAGTAACTGAGCTACTTTAGATAATTTATAAAATGTCAATGTCTTATTTTGACATTAGTAACTTTTTGTAACTAAATATGCGTACACTGCTAAAAATATTCAATAGGACACTGAAACGACTCTTAATGGTGGATTTTAAAACAACCAATCAGAAACAGGACCAATATTGACCACACTGTACTGTGTACCTGTCAACACGTTAGTTCGTGGTGTGTATTTTTTTTGTGATATTTGTGTGGTGTAAGTATTTCGTGTGATCTGCTGTCATCCATGTTGTCTCGAGATGCCAACCATTGTTCCTTTTTCGCCTTCTGTTGGCATGAAACCGGTGACACCAATAACTCAGCAGAAGCGATGAGATTAAGAATCGAAAAATCGATGTAAGATCGAGAATCGAACTGATATAGAAAATTGGCGAAACTGGCGAAATGTTTAGCAGAGGTTTTTCAAATTTGGCATCTCGAGGCACATACGATACCGTACTGATCGTATGGGATTTTTTTGAGGTGTTTTTTTTTCAGATCATGGCGACAATAATTAGTAGTGCTGTGGCTCCTGTTGGAGCCTTTCAACGGTTGGGTGAAAGCAGTGAACTTCCACCCCACCACGTGAACGTTCCTCTTGGCTTAGAAGACTTCATGAGTTTGAGTCCTTTGCGGACTGGGGAGTCTGCTTATCTGGGAAGTTTGGCGATTAGTCGCTATATCGAAAAGTTGATAGCGATAGAGCCGTGTCATTTAGGTCGAATCTGCGTAGTTGATTCTGTCTTTTGGCCCTATTTTGATCGCTCTGTTGCTTCCGGTGCCACGGTTAACGTTCAGTGCTTCACGTACCATCACCGATTCGAGTTCGATTCTATTGTAACCGTACGAAATGTGTTTACTACGGAACGAAACCTGAAGCACTGGGTTATCTGGGTTTGGCAAAGGCGCACTGGCAGATTTGTGATGTATGATCCTTTGTCTGGCATCATTGATTCTTTCACTGAGAAAGGCCTGCTTTCTATTAGTGATCAATTGAATCTGGGTTGTTCTACTTCCGATTTTGGTAAGGCCCAAGATGATTCGTTCACTTTGCAGGCGGACGGGTTTAACTGTGGGATCATGTGCCTAATGGTGCTTGAGCAGCTAATCACCACTGGGCAAATAGCTGTTTGTGATAACCAAACAGCCCCGATTCACTTTCGTTCTAAGATGCAAAATGAACTGCGCGTTTTGTTGAGTCCTGAAGATCTGCAAAGACTGGTTCCTGTCACGCCTTCTTGGAGTGCCATCACTCGGGAACAAACTTGCTCTCGCGTACAAAACTATCGCCAGCGTATGTCGCAAGTAGATAAGGAGGAGGTTAAACAAGCCGATCGATTGCGCAAGCCCCCTGCTTCTCCTGCTGAACGGCAAAAAGCGCGTAGAAGCCGTTTGTCAGACGAGCAAGTTCAGGAGAGAAATGAGAAGAACCGACTGCGAATGCAGAAACAACGTGCCAGTAAGAGAAGTATGCCAGTGGATGTAGAAAATCAGGCATCTAATAAGCGATCGAAAACCAAACTAGCATTTTTAAACGCCGCTCGCGAAGAAGTAAATGAAGAGTTGATTGTGAAACTTCAGGAACAGTGCCACTTAGGTCCAATGGATATATTATGTCTACATTGTGGTGCAACGTACTTCAAATGTGAAAGGAAGGGAAAGACTGTGTGGTCATGTTGTGGAAATGACGTCCATAGTGTTCCAGATCTTTTGTTGATTTTCCCAGAGAACTCAGAGCGTTATTTGAGCGGAATGTTGATGAAATCGATGCGATTTTAGAAAAGGACCCTAATCAATTTGCGTTTTTTTTTTGAAAATGATGAGCAGAGCTTAAAACTACTTTTCAGTGGTGACACAAAAGGTGCTAAGCAGCGCATACGAAAATACATCACCAATTTCCACAAAAACATTCGTAATTACAATAGTGCGCACTCATTCCTGTCAATGAAAAGCAACTCTGTGGAGTTCAAGAACCAAGGGAGCTTTTGTTTTAAATTCACGGTGAAATTCATCATAATATGGGAAATGCCTTAAATCCTGCTACACAAGAACCTCAGCGAAACGGTCAGTTGTATTACATAGATACATCCGATGCTACTGAGTTAAGGATGTCTCATAAAGCAAACGATGACTGCTTACCGGGTTTATTGCCGGTGTTAACACATTTGATTAAAACCTGCGGCAATCCTTTTGTTGAGAGTTATTTGATGATGAAAGAAGTAGTTGACGCACAAATCGAGCAGTTTAAAAACCAAATGCAGCAAGCAACTTTTCCCAAAATTACGATGATTTTTGACGCTAACCGATCTCTTGACCCGAGAAGATACAATCCCGCGCAGGTCGGCGAAATTGCCGCTGTTTTTGTGAGCCCGGATGGTCAAGTACCTCTACAAACGGAGATGGTAATCCACGAACGTTCAAAGAGGTTCAAGACTATTCAGTTCACAAATAAATTCAGAAAACCGATGAGTTACCCTCTGTTTTTTCCACGTGGGCACAGCGGATGGCACCCTTATTTAGCTGAAGAATACAACCTAAACGGACGAAAGGTGACTCAATGTCACTATATACGGCACATTATTGCGATTAGATCAGCGTTTAATCCAATTTTGCATGGAGGGAAGCTATTTCATCAGTTTTTGGTCGACAGTTATGTAAGCATAGAACAAGAGCGCCTGCTGTTTGTAAAACTAAATCAAAAAAAGTTAAAAGCGGAAAAGTACGACAAAGTCCATAAAAAGTAGCGCAGCGGAGTGAAAATTCCGAAGCAGCCATTGGTAGAACGGTCATCCTGCCATCCTCATTTGTTGGTGGACCGAGGTATATGAGCGAACATTATCAAGACGCAATGGCTTTAGTTCGTGAATTTGGAAAACCAGATTTGTTCATAACATTTACATGTAACCCCCAATGGTCTGAAATTGAAGAAAACCTTCTTCTCGGACAGAAACCAGAGGATAGGCCTGACTTGGTTGCAAGAGTCTTCAAAAACAAGTTAGACATGCTTATGGACGACTTGAGAAAAAGTGAAGTCTTGGGAAAAGTCAAATGCTGGCTGTACGTCATCGAGTATCAGAAAAGAGGCCTTCCACATGCGCACATTTTGCTATCTTTAGACGAAAACTACAAGATAGTTTCAACTGAGGAAGTAGATAAGGTTATTAGAACTGAATTACCCGACATTGAGCAACAAAAAACGCTTCGCAGCATTGTAAACAAGCGATACGTGCATTGTTGTGGTGATAAAGACCCTGGTGCACCCTGCATGCAAGACGGAAAATGTACAAAACGCTTCCCGAAAGATTTCCAGCAGGAAAGTATTCTGAAGAGACGATCTTTCGCACTTCCCAGACGTCGAAACAATGGAGATTTTACAGTTCGCGTCAAAAATAATCAGCAGGTGCATCTCGATAATCGGTGGATTGTGTCTTACAACCCATATTTGGCAGCTAAGTACAACGCTCACATAAATGTTGAAATTTGCTCTTCCATACAAGCTATAAAATACTTATTTAAATACGTGTACAAGGGTCACGATCGGGCTCATTTGAAATTAGGCGAAGATGACAATTCAGCTCTGATTAACTGGGACGAAACGACAAAATTCGTTGATGCAAGATACGTCAGTGCCCCAGAGAGCTATTGGAGAATCGTTGGTTATGACATTCACGAGCGCAGCCATGGTGTGCAAAAGCTTCATATACATCTACCAGGTGAACACAATGTCTACTATACGGAGGTTGATAACGACGATGAACTGCAGGATAAAGCTGAGTTATCATCTTCAACCTTATTAGCGTACTTTGCATTAAACCAAAGTGATCTCGAAGCTCGAAAGTATTATTACCACGAAATTCCGAAATACTACGTTTACAAATCAAAGGAAAAGATGTTCACGAAACGGCAAAAGGGCAAAAGCATAGGTAGAATGTATTATGTATCCTTCAAAAATCAGGAACTCTTTTATTTGCGACTTTTGCTGCTTCACGTGAAAGGTGCAACATGTTTTGAAGATTTGAAAAAACATGACGGAATACAGTACAATACCTTCCGCAAATCAGCCGAAATGCATGGTCTTCTAAAAGACGATTTGGAGTGGAAGTACTGTCTAGCAGAAGCGAGTCACCATCAGTCAGCCTACTCGCTTCGCTGTCTGTTTGCAAACATTCTCATTCATTGCAGTCCACTGATCCTCTCCTTCTTTACAATGAATTTGCAAACGAATTATCAGAGGATTGGATCTATAAGCTGAGCAATGAAGAACAAGGTATTGATGTGGCATATTCTCATCTCGAACATCTATTAAATGACCAAAACATGACGCTTGAAAATGTCGGATTGCCGCCTTCTAGGGTTAATTTTGAAGATTTTTGACGGAATTTTCTGTCGTTGATGCAGAAACCGCAAAAAGAGAAGGGGAAGCAATGTATGCATCCCTTAATAACAAGCAAAAGCAAGTTGTGGACAAAATTCTAAAAAAGTTGATCGAAATGAGCAAAAAGAGGCGTCATGCTACTTCCTAGATGGGCCGGGCGGCTCAGGCAAAACGTAGGTACACATATCAGACTCTGTGCAAATTGCTAACGTCGAAAGAAAAACGCTTTATGACAACGGCTTTCACGGGTATTGCTGCCCAACTCTTGCCTGATGGAAGAACACTCCATTCCTCATTTGGCCTCCCCTTGGAAATTATGGATTTGTCGACTTCGAGCATTTCCCGAAGTGACAAAAAGGCCATTTGTTGAGGGAAACGGACGTTTTCATTATTGATGAGGCTTCAATGGTGCAGCACAATATTCTCAGGATCATTGACTTGACCCTTAGAGATGTTATGGATAACGAAGTCCCATTTGGCGGCGAAATCATGCTTCTAGGTGGTGATTTCCGTCAGGTTTTTCCTGTCAAGCGCCGAGCTACACGCACCGAATTGCTAGGTCTGTGCTTAACGCGTTCACCCTTATGGAGACACTTTGAAAAGATCAAATTGACTGAAAACATGCGTGTAAACAAAGACGAAGTTGCATTTGTAGACTGGCTCCTGAAATTGGGAGAAAACAAGTTGCCTGTACTCGACGAGGACAAAGTGGAGGTTCTCAGCAAATGCCATTTGACCCTAGATATATGCGAGGATGTTTACGGTGAAATGTTGAAGAACAAAGGCTACGAAAGTATGGCCAAATCTGCCATTTTATGTCCGAAAAATGAAGATGCATTAGCTTTGAACGCCAAAATACTGGGTCTGCTGGAGGGGGACGTAAAAGAGTACGTCAGCATTGACTCTGTGGAAAATAAAAATTCTAAAACAGAGCTTTTGAACTGTCCGATTGAATTTCTAAACAGCATTGAAGATACCAGTCTGCCACCGCATAGGCTGAAGTTAAAGAAGCATGCTATAATCATGCTTATTCGTAACTTGAGCATAAATCAAGGTTTGTGTAATGGTAACAAGGTTGGAAGTGCTAGAAATGGAGCGAAATGTCTTAATCTGTAAAATTCTGACCGGAAGTCAAAGAGGGACAGAGGTAGCGATCCCACGCATACCAGTAACATCAAAAAGTGAGAATTTGCCGTCCCCTATTCTTCGTCATCAATTTCCGGTTCGATTGTCGTACGCTATGACCAAAAACAAATCGCAAGGTCAAACGTTTAACAAAATCGGTATTTACTTGAAAGACGACATATTTACGCACGGACAGCTCTATGTAGCATTCTCAAGAGTGACGTCAATGACGGGTATTTACCTATTCCTTCCTCCACAAAAGAACCCTCTGCTTCCTGTCATGCGAAATGTTGTGTTTTCGGAGATTGTGTAGAGGACGTTACTAGGCTGAAGATTTATGGAGTCGTCCTGAAGGTGGTGGTCAGGTGGGACGGCAGGGGGAGGTAGGGGCGGGGCCTTCCCCATTTGTATTTGTTCTTCAAATAAACAATTTGTTGAAATTACGTGTCCCTGTGTACCTGTCAACACGTTAGTTCGTGGTGTGTATTTGTGTGATATTTGTGTGGTGTATTTCGTGTGATCTGCTGTCATCCATGTTGTCTCGAGATGCCAACCATTGTTCCTTTTTCGCCTTCTGTTGGCATGAAACCGGTGACACCAATAACTCGGCAGAAGCGATGAGATTAAGAATCGAAAAATCGATGTAAGATCGAGAATCGAACTGATCTAGAAAATTGGCGAAACTAGCGAAATGTTTAGCAGCGGTTTTCAAATTTGGCATCTCGAGGCACATACGATGGCGTGCTGATCGTAAGGGACTTTTTTGACGTGGTTTTTTTAGATCATGTCGACAATTAGTAGTGCGATGGCTCCTTTTGGAGCCTTTCAACGGTTAGGTGAAAGCATTGAGCTTCCACTTCACCACGTGAACGTTTCTCTTGGTTTAGAGGACGGATATTTCCCTATTTCTTCCTCCACAAAAGAGCCCTCTGCTTCCTTTCATGCGAAATGTTGTGTTTTCTGAGATTGTGTAACAAGTGTGTAACAGAACGGAAAGGCCCTACGTAATAGGCCTAAAAATGGTGGTAAATTGAATAGGATAGACCGCGCAATAGCGCGCGCAGCCCCGTTTATTGTTTAATAAGGTATTAGCAAAGAGCATATATGCTCTTTAGTATTAGGGCATTTTAAGAAAACTAATATCTATTTTATATTTTTAGGAGAGCAAATGCCGTCCAAAAGAATGACACAAGCAGCAGTGTCGTAACCGAAGCTGAAAACATGTTATTGAAGCAGCCGTGAACACAAGAATGGTATTAGATTGCACTGAAATCTGGCAAGTGTGTGGCGCACTAACCAATTTCCACTAATAAAGGAATAGAAAGATGATGTGCTTCGCCCCCGATTGCAAACATTATAATGAAAAACATGCGTGCACGTTTTTTACGTTCCCAAAAGAACCTAATCAGCGGCGACGGTGGATAAAATTAATTAGGTAAGAACACCTACTTTGACCAATTAGTGGAAACATTAGCAAACGTCCCTCCACAAAACTGGTGAACTATGACGAATCATATTTAACAGATGATCCAGGAAAAAAACGTGTCATAGTAAGACGTGGCTGCAAGCACCCATCAAGAATTATGGGCGCGTCAAAAGCATCAACTTCCATAATATTTGCTGGGGCTGCGGACTTGACATTGCTGCCTGTGTATGTTGTATATAAAGCTAGAAATCTATACCCCGCAGTGGCGTAAACTATGGGGGGTGATATGGGTGTCGGAACACCCCCCAGAGGCTTTAGGAATACTAAAATTCATCTTAAACAAAAATCTAAAACTAGATTTTAGTAATGTATAATTGAATATCAATTATTACATTCGAATTCGGACTCGATAATTTTAAAATCCGATCTCAACGAACCTCCTTTGGACGTGATTGCTGAATTCAAATTATACCGGAAATGCCAAAATGTACAAAATTTTCCATATAAGACAGCAATGGATGCGCTAGCTACGTACAATAAGGACATGTTTCCAAACATATTCAAGTTGCTGGAAATCTTTGCAACGATTCCTTTGTCAACTGCAACAGCTGAAAGATCATTCTCCACCTTAAATAGAATTAAGACTTTCCTCCGAAATACAACATCGCAATATAGGATGAATGGATTGGCAATACTCTCCATTCACAGAGAACTGCAGGTGAACGTAGATGAAATTATAAACGAGTTAGCAAAAAACCAAGAAAACTTGAATTACTACTATAAATTGTATGGCAATTGTAATGATTTTATTAACAGTATAGTTGCTTTCATTTCTATAGGACTTGCAAAATGACATTTAACATTTTCATAGGTTAGAGTTAGTACAAGGACAGGCATTATCTTGCAATTTTGTTTTACAAGTAAGCTAAGTTGTTATTTATTTAGCAAATAATTATTTCTGATTTCTTTTAGTTAATAAGCAAATAATAAGCAAAAAATAAATTTTTAAATGTAACTAGGTGGTCTATACTGCTAAGAAGTTAAATCAAGGCCTACCACAAGTCCTGTAGAAATGAAATCAACTATGCTTTATGATGCGCTCATTTTTTTTAAATTCGTCTTGTAAGGTCGATCACAGTGATCAAGAAGTATCATTTTCAATATTTTTACGCCTTTCCAATTTGCTTGACTTGAAGTAAAGTCGATTTTCTAATCATCCACAATTTGGAACTGAATTAAAACAAATTCCATATGAGGTTCTAGCATATAAACAAATTTATTTTTGAAATGTCAAGTTTAGGCAACAAAATACGCGTTTAGGCAAAATACTATGTCTCAAAGATGTTATTCTTTATAAAACAAATTTTGGCATAGTCTGGTTAAGCTTGGCCTACAAAACTGATAAAAAGGCACTCCCTAGAATCCGCCCCCTATTGATCCTCCCAGAACACCCCCCAGAGCAAAATCTTAGTTACGCCACTGATACCCCGAATGGGTATTAGGTGGACCCAGTGGTGCTTTATATAACAGATCTGAATCAGGATGGTTTGACGGAGACATTTTTGAAGATTGGTTTGCAAAAGTTGCTATTCCGTATTTCAGAAGGCTTGAAGGAAAAAAAAAATAAGTTACGAAATAATAACCTTGTGTAAGCAGCATGATATCAATTTTGCTTTCTTGCCCCCAAACAGCACCCACGTTTGCCAGCCGTTAGACGTATCGTTTTTCCGTCCATTAAAAATTGTCTGCCGTGAGATGCTGACAGAATGGAAGCTGCGAAATAGAGGAGTCCTTCCAAAGACACAATTTCCTGCTGTTCTGAAAAAAACGCTGGATCAAATGCAGCCCAATAATTCGAAAAAACCTAATAGCAGGTTTTCGAAGTGCTGGTCTGTGTCCAATAAACAGATATGCGGTCTTAAACAAAATTATAAGGAGCATTCGTGATAATGAACTGCAAGGAAATGTATTACAACAATCTTTTGAGGAAATTATGTGTGCACGCCAGGTTCCCAAAGAAACCACAAAAATTATAAGAAAAATAAATGTTCCCGCGGGTCAAGCCATAACAATGGAAGCCTTTGGCAACCCTTCTGAAATACAAAAATTCTTTCAGAAAATGAGAGTCCTGAAATACTTGAAGAGGAGAACCAAGAGGCCGAAGATGCTAGGCTGTCTGTAACACCAAGTTCGTTAAAGGACAATATGTTTATAATTGCAGAATTTATTTATAATTCTGGAACGAAAAAAGAATAAAAAAAATTGTTTGTTGCCCAGATAGTGCAGTGCAAAAAACAGTCTTATAAATAAATTGCCTAAGAAATTATCAGAGAAGCAACAACACTTTCATCTTTCCTACAGTAGAAGACGAAGCTTTTATTAAACTAGATCAAATAAAGTGGGACCTCGGTAGGCGAGCGGCGATTGCCGTTGCATCCGAGGTCACAGTGAAAATCGTGATCGTTCGGGCCGGAGCGGTTGAGAGTTCAACTCCCGGCACGGGTGGTCTAGATTTGTACTTAATTAAGGCTTAGGTTTAAGTGACGCCCGCGCCCCCTGAAGTAATGCGCGAGCGGTTCCGGGGGGCAACGGTAGTCGGTAGGAGAAAATAAAAAAAAAAAAAGATCAAATAAAGTGGATCCTCAAAGACCCTGTTATCTCTCGAGGCCGCCACACTTTTTGTTCAGAGTTATTTTATTAATTATAAGGCCATATTTTTATTATAGTTTTTTTATGCAATATTGTATTTGTGTTCCTATTATTTTAAATAGATTATTACTAAGATATTATGCATAGTTTTACTTTTTTCTATTGTTTAAAATATATTATTATACATATTTTTAATTTTGTTTAAAACAATCTTGTAGATTTTCAAGATTTCTTTTACATTTTCATAAATAAAGAACGAATGTAAATAAACACTGTTTTCTTTATATAAAATACAATACCTAAAACTTTTTATGCCTGTAAAAAGGCTTGCATAACAGAATTGCTTGGTTTTTACTTCCTTTTACTACTATAAAGGAAGTATTGGATTCACCCCAAAAATTCGAAATTGAGTTTTCAACAGATCTTCACGTTTAGAGTCCCCTGATCCCAAAAAACATATTTTTTTTCATTGGTCGTCTGTCTGTGTGTCTGTGAACAGAATATCTCAAAAACGAAAAGAGGTATGGCATTGAAACTTCATATATAAGTTTTTTGTACTATGTAGATGAGACAGCAAGCTTTTGAAGAAAATCGCATAACCGGAAGTAGGTGTTTACTCTTGTGATTTTTCAGTTTTTTTCGATTTTTTCAAAAACGGCTCTAACGATTTTTTTTTAAACTTTACATTTTTCTTACATTTTTAATGTGTATTGATGTGAGATAGGTGATTTTCCAGTTGAATACTTCTAAAGTGGGTTTCTTTTGTTTTTTTTTCTATTTTTTTTATTAACTCCTATTTTAAATAAAACACCCGGTATATTATTACATTTTTGAATTCACCTTAAAATTCTAGAGAAAATTTGTCTCTTCAACTAACACTCGATTTTGTACCGTTTTTGTAGAATTTGTAATTTTTGAAAATTTTTAACAAATGGTTAAAAATTAAAATGAAATTTTTGACTAATTATAAGATCACTGTAAAAGGAAGTTGTGTGAGTGTATCACACCAGATTTTTTTAATATAAATTGTGATTATATTGCTGCCTATTTAGAATAAATATGGTTTGGAAAATATTTTAATGATAAAATTCAGATCGTTCCATAAAGGCAACATTGCTGTGTAATTTGGAACACCACACATTTGTAAATAAACAATCAGAAAAAAATATTTTTGTTACATGACCACTATGTACGTGTCCTGAAATATATCTTCTTACTAATGCCATTTATTGTTTCTTACCAAAAAAATTTACTGCAAAATTAAAAAGGAAAAACTAAAAAAATCGTTTCAATTAGCCCCGTCTTACGGTAACAAGTGCAATGCACCCTGTATTTGGTGAAAATATTCATGGTTTTCATTTACCACATACTGTTGCAGTACCTTATCGTAAGAACAAAAATATAGCTTTTATCATGTGATTCCATCAAGTTGGAATTGCGATATTTAAATGGACATTTAACTTCCACGAGATCTTCCTCGCCTACAAGGCCATCTGGGATGGCCCCAAGGTATCCAAACTGATGGAGCCATAGTCCAGCAGATGTCACAGAAAGTCCAGTTGCTGCCCCAAATGTTTCAATTGCATTATTTTCATGTTCTCGCCCCCCACCGAAATGCCTTTACTCCATCTAAGTTATATGTTCCTGCATAATAATAGAACTTTATGAAAAAATGTAAAAAATATTTTGCAAAGTAAACCTGTTAATTTTTTGAAAAGCAATGCAGGGTAACGATTTCTTTTGCAAGCTGCTAGCACCGTATACCGAACAAACTGGCTGTTAAACGAAACCTGCGAATAATTAACCACAAGGGATCTTTTTAGTGCCCTATGGTTTTCTCAAATATAGTTATTACTTGCTCAGGAGAAACATTCACTTTTTGTTCAAAATAACTAATTTTTTCAGATATATTTTAATATTCTGCGGAGAAAATTATATAACTAATCTGTGGAACAATATTATCTTCCTGTGCAGTAAGTCTGGGTGCTAGAAGCCAACTGAATCCTACCACCCCTCCAAACGAAACCAATTTTTCTCTAAGCGTTTCGATCTCTTCCTTGGTAACAATTCTCTTTGAAGCTCGATATTCCTTAGACGGCAAAAACAATTCATCGATTGTTATCAAGTGCTTTAGATTGTTTAGGCACTGACCAGCTACATGACTGGTCTGTAACTAGGGTTGCCAGACCTTCTATATTTAATAGAAGTCTTCTATATTCAACGAAAATCTTCTATCTTCTATGTTCCTAAAATATAGAATCAAAATCTTCTATATTTCGGCGTTTCAGATAATATTATGCTATAATAATAAATACATAATTTGTAACCACCCCTTATACCGTTTACACAGTGTCAATATTTTGATTTTTGGCACCACGTGGCAACACTGCTGATATCATACTTATGTCACAGCATAGGGGGACCCCCTATTCTGTGCTTATGTAGTAAATTTAGAAGGCCAGTTCGGTATTCGTGGTGTCTCGTCTCGGTCTCGGTTTTATCCGCCTGAATCCTAACCGAACGTAACAAATTGTTACTGCCATAACAACGCTAAATAATAACATAACCTAAAATTTCGAGCCGGTTTGTTCTTTGCGGGTTTATTTTATTTCCATAGTGTAAGTGTAAATACTCTACTTATTGATATTCATAACAAGAATATGGCTGATTGTGATATGCACATTAGTAGTGATAGTGGTGGTGCTGACACCGACACCGACAAAGGTCTCGGTCAAAAAAGAAAACGAGCAAAATACACTTCTTCATACAAAAAAGAATGGGAACAAAAATTCCGTTTTTTAAAAAATATACCGAATGACAAAACTAAAGCAAGGTGCACCTTGTGCCACAAGGATTTTTCCTTTAAAAATCAAGGAGTAGGACAGGTAGTAACTTCACTTGATTAGTGACTCAAACATTAAAATTAACCATATTTTATTTATTTTTAGATTTCTCAACATCAGATTACGAAGGCTCATCAACTCGCCGTGGCTTCAGCAGAGAATAATAATGTTCTTAATAATTTTGTATTCAAAAAAGAGACCACTTCTGAAAATGATCTAATTAGTGCAGCAGAACTGAGCATTATTTACCACAATGTTAAACACAATCTTTCATACAATAGTCTTGATTGTTCAACCAAATTGTTTAAACACATTTTTAGTCAAGACGATCAAATTAAAAAAATACATTTACGGAGAACTAAAGCGGACGCAGCAGTTTGTAATGTATTATCCCCAGCTGCCTTAAAATTGGCCATTAAAAATGTAATTCATGAAAATACATTTTATGCAGTACAAATTGATGCATCCAACCGAAAAAATAGGAATTTTTTTCCTATTGTCATACAGTTTTTTACATCAGAATTTGGAGTACAAAATAAATTAGTAGATTTCGTCGAAAATTCTGATGAAAGTGCCAATGGATTGTTTCACATTGTGATGAACTCTTTGCAAACTTTGAATTTGTCAATTGATCACCTTACTTGTTTAAGCGCGGACAATTGCAACGCCAATTTTGGTGTGCATAATTCACTATATACGAGACTCAAGGAGAAAAATGAAGATATTTTTAAAGCTAACTGTCACGCGCATATACTTCACAACGCTGTCAAACACTCAATAGATAAACTAGAATTAGATGTAGAGAAATTAATTTTAAAAATATATTTTCATTTTTCTCTTTCAGCGAAACACAGAGATGCCCTTAAGGGATTTTTTGACTTTGTTGACAGGATTTCAAAGATGTGTTACATCATGTTACAACAAGGTGGCTATCTTTGAATCCGTGTATTGAAAGGCTGCTTCAAAATTGGGCACCTATTGTTTCATATTTCCAAAGCATAAATGATTGCCCTATTCATATTAAAAAATTATTAGATTTAAGAGAGTATGAACTAGAGATGGGCGCGTGAGTGAATTTTCGCTCACGTCACGCACGTTTCACGCTTGCTTTAATCGGTCACGTTCACGCACGTTCACGCTCACGTTCACTCACGTTCACGGCGTGACACGTCATTCACGACGTGACACGCAGCTTTTATTTCAAAATTTAAATTCAGATAGAACAGAATGGTCAAATTTAAAACCAATGAAAAAACCCTAAAGAGAACTAAAAATATGTTTTGCACCTGACATAATTTACGTGATATGTTGCAATCAGAATAGTTGACATAAAAAGAAAAAAATGAAAATTGACTACAATATCTTTGACAAGGGATAAATACTGATTTCTCGCAAATATATTTCTTGCAGCTGTCTTCAATGACATTACTTTTAATACTAAAAGCTGTCATTGGAATTGACGTTTCCCTTATTGGTATGAGTACAGAAGGTATATGTTGCTAAGCAACACTGTTAATTCGTAGTTTTGAAAGTACTTTTATTCGCAACCATATATGTGATGTTAACATTCCTGACCTCATTTGAGTGGGGGAAGTCGTACATTTCAGCCTGCTACTTCCCGCACTCACTTCCCGCTCAAGTGCGGGAAGTGAGTGCGGGAAGTACATTCCCGACCGCTGAGTAGGTAGGGATACTAGGAATCTCGTTGATCCATTCATGCGCGTCACAACCTGTCGTATCATAATATAATAATTTTTCCAATTATTGTTTAGAATAAAGTGGTTGCGAATAAAATAGTATACAAACCTCGACAGGAAGTTTTCTTAGTCTCGAGATAATAGCTGATTTCGACGCTTCGCGTCTCAATCAGCTAACTAATCTCTCGACAATAATGAAACACTTCCCATTTCGGGCTGTAATATACTCTTACGTACAAGGATCAACATTTTCAGAGTTAAGGCGAGTAGACAAAAATAACATTACTTTTATTAGAATAATAAGTTCATCTACACAAGTACACAATAAATTGGTTTAAAAATAAAACGTAATCAACATTTTCAGTGTTAAGTCGAGTATACAAAACAAAACATTAGGTACTTTTCTAAAAATAGGTTCATCTACACATCTACACATCTACACAATACATTTTTGGTTTAATAATAAAACGTAATTAATATTTTCAGCGTTAGCCGAGTATAAAAAACAAACCATTACTTTTATTAGAATAATAAGTTCATCTACACATCTACACATTAAAATGTTGATTTAAAAATAATATTTAATCAACATTTTCAGCGTTAAGTCGAATTCTGCGCTCTTCTAAAATTCGCCCAGCTGTAGAAAATACTCTTTCGCTTGTAGCGGAACTTGCCGGTATGTTTAAAGTTTTTTTAACAGTGGCGTATTTACACAGTTTTTCCAAAATCCTAAAATGTCATCTACATTTCCGAATTTTAATTTAACATACTAATTTAGTTGTTTCGACATCATCCTAATTACATGTGTCATCGTCAGAGCTATCTCTAAGTGTAGAAAGATAAGAATCTGATGCTGATGTACCAGTTCTGAGTCGTTTGCTATGTATTTCATCATTATCATCTATAGTTTTATTTGCATTATAATTTTTTCTTTTATGTGAAGGTATGAACTTTAAGGATTTATAATTAGGGTCCAAAAATAAAGTCACATAATGTAACTTGTTTGGCAAAATTTGTTATTTAATGAATTTAAAAGTTGCTGCACCCTGCAGTTTTTATTCGTTACTAAATATTTAACGTGAAATTAACGTGAAACGTGAATCACGCCTTGGAAATTTTCACTCACGTTCACTCACGTTCACGTCACGATTTTCAAATATTAGTCACGTTCACGACGTGACACGCCGTGACACGACGTGACACGACTGTTTTCACGTCACGCGCCCATCCCTAGTATGAACATGAAAATTCATGTGAAATTCCTGAAATTTATTTATTATTTTGTAATAATTTTTTAACTATCTTTGAAGATGCCATTAAACTTCTTGAAGGTTCCAAAATATCTGTTATAGATGTTTATGAAATAATGGATAATTTGCTTACGAAATTACAAAAAAGAATGGACGAACATTTTTTTTGGATTCTTGGTTAATTCAAAACTGAAAAAAATTGAGAATAAGACTGTATCGAATAACTTAGACTCACAGTTCTATCAAGTGTTGAATTCGGCCATTAATTACATAAATAAATGGTTTGATTTTGAAAAAAACACTTGGCTAGCAAAAGTTTCAATATTTAAAATTAATAAAGATACCGTTTTTAAGTTTGATGATTTTAATACAATAGTTGAAGCAATTCCAGAAAAATTTGTCCAGATAATGCAGTTAAATATGGATCAACTGTTTGATGAGATTGATTTGCTTAACAAGACGATAAAATTTTTACATCAAAGTCATCAAACTGACGATAATAGTAATAGTAATACTAATATTTCAACCAGTCAAAAGTGGCATATAATTTTTCAAAAGGCAGATTTGCCCAATATATTTAAAATACTGTCTCTTATTTTAAGCATGCCGGCTACTTCTGCTTTTGTAGAACGGGTATTTTCTATTATGGGGAACACGTGGAACGATTCCAGGAATCGATGTTCTACAGAATTAATTAGGGCAGAACTACTAATATCAATTAATTTTGAAAGGAATTGCTTAAATTTTTTTGATTTTGTCAAAGAAAATAAAATAGTTTTGTCAGACATGGGAAAAAATTCAAAGTATGGTTTTTAAAGCTTTTTATTTTACTGTATTTTTCGAGTTATTTTTATAGTTAGAGGAAGAGGATTGAGTTGTTCAGTTTAAAGTGATATTTTATGTTTTAATGTTTCATTTTTTGAGTTGAATTTAAAATAATGTTTAATCGTTATAATTTTCATATATCTGAATATGTTTAATATGTGTTTATTTTTAATACATTAGTAATTATACCTAATGTAATTATAGTAATAAATGATTTATTTGAATCTTCTATATACGAGGCTTGTTCAATTGAAACCCATCTTTGGTCCAGAAAAAATTTATTGGCAAATATATTTACAAATAATTACCACTACAATTAAGGCACATATCCCATTATTTCACCAACCGATGTATACCCTGCTTAAAGAATTCTTGTGGCTGCTGCTTGAAGAATTCTTTTACGGCATTTTGTACTTCTTCGTCCGACTGAAAACGATTACCTTTTAACGCCTTTTTCAGTGGCCCAAAGATGTGAAAATCGCAGGGCGATAAATCGGGACTATAGGGTGGATGCTCTAATATCCTCCATTTCTTTCGTTGTAGATTTTCTTTCACTACTTTGGCAACATGAGGCCGAGCATTGTCGTGCAGCAGAATGACACCACGCGAGAGCTTCCCTGGAGCGTGTTCAAAGTTTTATTATACAGGTTTGCGTTGATATGCACTCTAGGTTCTGTAAACTCTATGAGCAAGGGTCCTTCATGATCGAAAAAAAATGTTAACATGACCTTGCCTGCAGAAGGTTGAACTTTAAACTTCTTTGGTGGCGGAGAATTTGCGTGTTTCCATTGCATCGATGGCAGCTTACTGGATGGTTCAAAATAATGACACCAAGATTCGTCGCCAGCAATTATTGACGAAAGAGAGTCATTACCATTTTGCCTGTATTCCGTGAGATGTTGCAAAGATAAGCCCATTTGCAAGCTTTTTTGGTCCTCTGACAAAAGGCGAGGAACCCATTGCGCACAAATTTTGCTGTAACCCAGTTTGTGTACCATACTGTGGACAGATCCTATACTCACACCAACATTTTCTGAAATTGCCCTGATTGAAATTCGACGATTTTCTCTAATCAGGCCTTCCACACATGCCATATTCCTGTCTGTTGATGCAGTACTCAATGCACCTGGTCGCGGCTTATCATTCGTCTCCTCTCTTCCACTCTTAAAATTTCGACACCATTCCTTGACAGTTGGAGACGCAAAACATGCGTTTCCATACACTGCTTGCATTCGCGTATGAATTTGCAATGGTTGCAAACCTTCAACACACAAAAATTGAATGACCGCACGCTGATTATATTTGGACGGATTGTTAACAACAAACGCCATTTTAAAGTCACAATACTTAAAATCGCTGTCAAATACAAATGATAGGAACTAATCAGTGTGACGTTTACAAACACAACTAACATTGCAAAACGTCAGTTGAGTGATTACAATTGTTTCCAAGGCTAACCTGACCAAAGATGGGTTTCAATTGAACAAGCCTCGTATTTTTTGAAACTTCTATATTTTCAAGTTAATTCTTCTATTTTTGACATTTTCATTTCTGGCAACCCTATCTGTAACTGATATATTATAATGGGCAAATAGTGCCAGTGCAGCAACATGGTGACATGAAACTTGTCCACGAGGACATGTGCAAGAAGTTGAGGTTATGTTTTTGTCTTCATCGAGGAAGATCTACAAAGTAAAAATATATACTTAGTATTCGTTACTGCTTAGAATCCATCTGAAGCAGCAATCAGTATTTTAAATAATTATACTTTTTAAGCTAAAATGTATCTTACCTCAACATATGCTCTTTGGTATCGCGTATCTTTCATGCTTGCGTGTCCTGTACCATTTACCATTTAATACTGAACAGAAAAAGAAGACACTATTCAATTCAGCAGTATTGGCCGTATCCAATATGAAAGAAAGTTGCCCGGAGGCTATCCAATAATGTCCATAAAACGCTCTCCAGAGGCGAGCGTTTCCTTTCCAGAAACTTTCCATTTGAAAATATATTTTTTTGGAACTTTTCCTTATTGCCATTCTCTAGCATGGTTTTAAAACTTTCTTAAGTGCAACAAAAGTTATTAAATTCGTCCTAGATTTTAAATGCGGCATTTGCCGCGGGTTTCAGCTAGTACTTAATGTTTTCGCAGTGCTGAAGCTACTCTTTAGACCTGTACTTGAGCAGTTTATTTTTTAGTAGGTGAATTGGTTACGTTTTCTCCACGCCCATGACCTCTCTCTGACATCCCATTGGAGCGAGTTGTTTCGAATACCACTAATACGATGTTAATATTGGATATCTTCGTCAATGTTGAATTTTACCTAAAAGTTGTGTAATAACCTTAAACTGTATATGAAATCCTTTAAATCACCTAAATTTGCATAAAAAATCATTAGATGTGCCATAAAATGGAGACAAGGGGTATTATTTTAATTACATAAACACTATGCCCTTTTTATTACTTTTCACGATGCTATGACTGCCTTATTGCACAATTATGATCAACTATGCATAGACACTTTTCATTATGTTAATCACTACCACACCTCGAAGTTTGTACCATATTGTTTTGTAATTCCGTAATTTTAATTACAATCGCGTTTATTTACTGAAATGTCTTTGGCTTAGGAACCATACAATAAACTGAACTGTACGCACTGGTCGGGCTAATTATTTTTAATTTGTATTACTTGTATTAAAACGCAAAAAAGGTAACACAGAGCCAGTGAAACCTGGAGTGACAAAATAGTCAATTGTATAACATTCATTTAAAAAAAATTAATGAAAAATATTGTACTTGGGTCTGACATTGCAAGCTTTGGCGGTTTTCTACGGCAACGGAGCTGCAATCCAACGCGCAGCTTTTAAAACTGATCGAATCAGCCGTCCAAATTAAGCGTTCCTTTTCCTTTACAAGTAAACACGACACGCTGAAAATACATTAAGTTTTGATTGCCACTGGTTTTATTACTTTAATGTGACTGGATTTTGACTGTTTGGGAGATGCAAAAGTTAATTACTTCCAAGCCCGTCTAGACGATCTTTCGTGCGCTCTGTGACTTTTACGGGAAGGTATCAAGAAGATCTCTGGACTAGAGTTTACTAAAGGCAGTGTGACTAACTAAAGCAAGAAGGAAAGATTCAGGTCAGGTAGTTCAACTTCTCAGAAAGAAGCTAGGATGAGAACTTCACTTACGTGTGCTCGTATCTGAGGATAAAGCAACTCATGTGATTGCCCCAGGTGCTAGTTAAGATTCTGGACTGGCAACTCATCGCTTAGCATATACATATAGTAACGTTCTCTCTGATTTCTTCATTTCGTCTTTGATATGCTATGTTATACCATCAGGTACTGAAAACGCAGAAATTTGAAGTCTGAGAGTTGCCTTATACAATTGACGGTTGTTTCCTTTGGAAGAAGCGGACATACCTTTTGCTGAAGGTTTGGTGGAAGTACTCTCCTTGTATACGTGAATACTATTAAAACTCACGCTGGCTGTGGTATTTGTTTTGCTGTTTAGAAGAAGCTATCAAACAATAGACAATGACGGTTATGTATTTTAAACGAGCTGGCATGTTAAGTTAAGCCAGTTTAACAATCTTGATTCAGTATGCCATTCTCATTTCAAACCATTTATTTATTCTATCAGCAGTTCTGCGCGTACCCACACAATGAGGAAGCCTGTAAGTTATTAGGATACCACCGCGACTAATCTAAGAAAACAACTGTAGTTACTACTTGCTGTACCTTTCTACCACTTAAAAAATCGATTTTGGCAGTTCTTCGCCGCAAACATTTTTTAATTGTATTCCTGCGTAGACGATAAGTATTGAGGTGGTTGGTTAAGCATGTCAATACAATGTCATAGGTTGGCTGAGTGCCTCCTTATAAATTCCCTTATTTAGATCTTTGTTTCCTGCTAAACCCGCACTCGCGAATGTAAGATAGCACTAAATACCTTTCCGCAGCAAAAGGGGGCACTTTGATGTAAACAAGCATAAAGCTTAATCCCGGGGATATACAAGAGGAATAATAAATAATTCGCGCTAAGGAATAAAAACAACAATGGTATCTACAGGATACAGAAATAATCTCGGGCATAACATGATGACACAATTTATATAAGTACTTGTCGCACATTAAAGCGTCGTGAGAACGAAGAAGATGATATCAAGTGACATTGGGAACAGAGGGACGCACAAATCACGTCACGAACAAATGTTGGTGGAAATGCAACGAGAATAGAAATGCGGGATTTAGCGGTGCGAACTTCGCGCCGCAGAATACTAAACTCTGTAAGAAATGTGTGCTTAGGACGGGAATAATTTCGCGAGAGAAAAATGCGTTCCGTTTAAAGGACAAGAGAGGGACGGGAAAAAATCTCTTGTGTTTCAGAGGGATCATCTATCACTTTTTGTCGAGATTTGCACGACGAGGGAAGGATACATCGAAGCTCGCGCAGTCGGTTTTACCGCAGCCCGGAGTTCAATTTTGCACTCCACGGAATTGTCTGTGTGTGTGCGCTCCGGGCACGGAATATGTAATCCCGAAATTGCATTGGGTAATAAAGAAAAGGTTATAGTCAAATGCTCTGCTCGGGCAATTGCTGCATATTGAAAAATAAAACTTAATTTATCACGTAGCGCCATTCCTTGGTTTTCTAAATTGTTTTCAGGAAATAGAACATCGGGGTCTCGTGCATTCCAGTATTTATGACGAAATGCTGCGATAAATTTTCAATTTAAACTCGTTTATAGGATTTTTGCGGCTCTATAGATGCAAATTCCTGTTTTAAATTTATTTTTATTGTTGAGGTATATAGACATGGACGATATTACTCTAAATCTTCTTACGTATTACGAGTTTTTTCCTATTAAATTTCAAATCCTACCCCATTCTAACGCTTTGTTTTCGGATTACCGCCTACATGCATTGCCCTCTTCGTGTTCACCCTTAGATATAATAAAAATACAACTTCCAGGATCTTTACTCGTCTTTGAAGCTACTTTCCAGCCAGTTAAACATTTTCATTTCCATAGGGCATTACTACTACAAAGTTTCGGTGCACAATTAATAGCAACATATACAGTGTATTCAAAACTTTCTTATATTAGAAAGGCCCTTTTTACGAAGATTTCGAATATTTCCATTGCTACTCTAAGATAGAACTGTAATCTCGTCCAATTCATGTTTTATTTGAAACTCCATTTACACACCATTACATGTCGATATATAAAAATCATTCCAGTTTTCAATGTTCATAGTTAAAACCAACTTTGATTACTCTAGGGGCTAATCTATACTACTAACGATTTCAATTATCTATCTTTGTTTTCTAATTTAATCTACATTTTAGAATATTTGATTACATCATAAGAACCCTTGAAATGTTTATCAACATTTATCTTATTTTTGTTCTTCCTGTTGTGTTAGGATGAGGGACTGTTTCGATTTCAACTTTCAAATTATCAAAATGGCTTGAATACGGTTATTCTTCTTCTTTATTCACTTGCTTTTATTGCGAAACACAAAATAAAATTCTGTAACATCTATTACATTTATTTATCAAAACTCAAGAACGTCTTATTGTTCTTATTTTGCATCGTCTTGTCATCAGTTCATTGAATAATGACTCACTCTACTAATTTAATAAATGTAACGGCCCAGATCGTGACACCTTCGCAGTTAATAATCACCTATTGTATTTAACCATTATTCTGCTAGGAATAAAACTAAACTGTATCTCTTACATTGTAGTAATTAGATTGTAACGTATTGTGTATTTAAAACTTGCAACGAATTTTTGTGCACTCGAATAGTGCATGCCAGCTGAAAGAGTCTTGCGTGCGTTTATTAATAGAACGAGGCAACTGTTTTGCAGGATTCAAAAGGTTCGATACTGTTTCTTTGAGTTTGTTGCAGGTCAGAAACATCTAGTCTACATCGTGATGATGGTGTTAATAACACAATAGCTGAACAACAGTTGCCTAATACGATTACATTTTATAGTTTGATGCGGTATTCAGCTGATCGGTTGTGTAGTGAATAAAACTGGCGTGAGATACCTGGCGATGACTTCCTATCTGTTTTTGGTTATTGAATATAGGTGAAATAACGCTGCAATTCCAACCAAAAGGCATTCTTATCAGAAGATCTTATGTAAACAACTGTCAGTAGAATTGATAAGAAATCATTTAAACGACAGAGTTGATAATATTCATTTCTACACTAAATAAAGCATTAAAAAATGGCACTTGGTGAAGAAGAACCGCTGACATATCCAATACTAAATGCAAAAACTATAAATTTTTGCAAGCACAGAACAAGCTGAAATTATAATGTATGTAATACATTTAGATGTTTACAACATTCTACTTACGTTTGTTCAATTGGTGTAGAACACTTTTATTAATTTCCTTCAAGTATGTAAGAAAAACATTATTTACATGCCCTAAGTTGTAAGTTATGGGTAATTGTTATAATTATATTTGTGCTATTTATTTATGCTAAAATACTTTAAACTAAAGTTACGAAACATTTTGCATTTATGATTCTTGATGATCTTCCACATGATAATTATGAAAAAAGCACAACTACAAAGGAATAGGTAGTAGGCCTGCAAGGCTTAACTTGTGAAATACTGTAGACTCTGTAAAATGTAAGAAGTACATGATGACTCAGCAAAATCTGACCGGCAAGCTCCAGTCAGCTGATGGGCAGTGGCGTAGGGTTTTCGTTGTAAAGTTGGGGTACTTGTATATTACAAAATATAGAACTTTTTGAGTATCAAATTATTGTATTTAGCATATTCTGGAGATTTTGTAAAGATAATGTATTACCTTTAACAAGGAAAGACAAGAAATCACGTTGCGAAACAAGAATTACACCTCCAGAACAGCTAACTGCAAATGCTAGGTTATTTATAGGTTAAAGAGTGCACGTCCCGCGTGCTGCGCCACTGAGTTCCAACCTCCCCTTAAATTTGAATGTGAACTCGTCTAGACGAGAACTCGTTTCTGCGCATTATGTACTTCTTACATTTTACAGAGTCTAATTTTTTACATTTTTAATGTAGGACGATCGCTAGTTTATTTATATTGTTGCTCCTGTAAAATTGCATCAGAAGTGAACACACGTGTGTTTCTATCGTTTGACGTAACGCTACGAGCAGACCAAAATACTCTGTTGCGATCTCAGTCTTGCAGCTTGTTACAGTGTTGAAATCATCTAGATGCAGTTTAAGAAATGTTTCGAGTTCCTGCAGTTCGTAAGTGTATATTTGGTTGCATACTCATTTTTGCATCTTTAGGATATTTTGAAAAGCCTTGAATTTTAGGGGATTATAACAATTTTCTAAAGAGACTACGATGTATGATTTCCGGCGGCCATTTTATGAGACTGATTTTGTGAGAGTGTTTCTTCTGGGGCTGTATATGTGATATGGAATTTTCACTTCATGTGGATAATATAATTACAAAGCTATTGTGGACCCTGTTGATTAGCCTTAGGAAATCCTGTGTGAGATTGCTAGAATGAAGCCAGTTATACTGGATTAATAATTTATTTTTGCAAGATCACTTACTCGAGGCCACTCTGCAACTTTGGTATGATTTTATAGTTTCGTTTGACATAGGTCTCGATACTGTGTCACTTTAGGCCTCTTCTCGTTTTACTCGTACCAGATTCTGCATGTGCTCCCCATTCGGCTGTGATGTCGTTTGCTAAAACACCTGGAGGACCGACTTCCACACTGTTCTGAGTCCCTCACTTCGTGTGGCTGCTCTTCCGAAGCTTGAACCACAAGGTCTTTCCCCAGTGTGATAGCTGGAGAAAAGCCTGCCACACCTAATTTTGCACATGCTTGGACAGCATCCTCATGTCTACCATCTTGCAAAGCTCCACTGTGCTCTGCATACACCAAGATGGTATTGTCCTTTGCACCCAGGTATCTTCTAGTGTACACAACTCGTGTTTAGCCATCTGATCTCTCAAAACTGATATATCGTTAGCGCTGCTACTATGAAACTCTAAAAGTTTTGCCTACCGTTTATGCTGCGAAATTTCTTACCGATGCTGCGGTGAAATCGAGGAAAACCTGACGTCGCTGCCATATGTTCACCTTGTGCATTTAGTTATGCGAAATAGTTTAATTTTTCACTTTTTATGTATTTAATAATTTCTAGATTGGCTAACCTGTTAGCGTTTTGGACCGCGTTCAGCTCGGGAACTAAACTCAACGTTTTAAAAATCTAATGCTTTTGCGAGGACCTCCGGGAGTCTTAACATTAAAACGCTGAAAATACACAGTGAAGTGTGTAACACCCTAGGCGAATGGTACCATTCGCAAAGGCTTCTTGTTTAAAAATTAATTAATTGTTGAAGCGATTTGATGAGACTCCCGTTTATCGATATGGAAGTAGTTAGTTGAGATACGTGTGCTCGAGCGAATTGCGAGTTAAAATGGTAGAGTTTTGTTTTTCACTTCAAATTTATTAACATTAAAACCTTGTACATTTTATACTTAAAACTACATTAAATCTACAATTCCAATTACAAACAAGTATCCTATCATAGATTTGTTTTACCATCTTCGAGTATGGTGCAGAGTTTGTACGTGTACATACTGTACATAAACAATTGGATCATTTCAAGCTTTGGTATTTTCTTTCTTTTATTATTTACATGAGACAGCTAGGTGGTTTAGGAATGTACACGCACACCTGTAGGTTTTCTGGTGTGGACTGTCTCGAACCAATGGCGCTTCCGGACAACCCCCCCCCCCCCCCAATCCTGCTCAGGAACTAGCTGGAAAAAATTTGCTACAGTACTAAACAATTCCTGAACCGCCGTGTTGTAAATTATTTAATTTTTAATATATATATATTTGTGTACAGAAATTCCCCGTGTAGCAAGCTGTAATCGGTGATATTTAAGTAATGTTATTTTAGCAGAGTTTACCATACCTCGAAGCTGCACATACACTTCCGTCACTATGGAACATTCTCCTAATGGTATGCGCCTACTTTAATCCCGGCTGACATATCAGGTTGTGCTCAGAATAATTACACGCATTTATCATCTTATATTTTTGAGTATCGCGAGCTAGTACTTTTCTTCAGCGGCGGTCCCTCCCCCCTTCCTAGTGAACTAACACAAGCATGTTGTACGTTTGTTACGTATCCATGACTTCAACGTGAGAACGAAGATTATAGTGTATCGAGCAATCATTGTTCTAACAGTTTTATGGTTGCGAGACGTGGGTGACCTACAACTAAAACCTTAAAACACCATCAGCAGAGACACAGCCGTGTCAAACTATGGGGATTCATGGGAGCAACTTAAGCGTTCATACAAGCTCAGATCGACGTGAAAGGAGAACTGTGTCTGTGTATCGTATGACTTGTGGTAGGAAGCCTGGTGTCAGAGTTTTCAATTTGCGCGAGCCCCTCTGACGTAACCTAACAGCTGTCATCGAAATGACAACCGGGACCGACGGCTTAACGTGCTCTCCGAGGCACGGATAGCTGGATTCTACTACTACTATACATCGGACACCCGTCCGAGTGCCGACCGCAGCGAAATTTGCTTACTCTCGAGACTGTTTGAACAGTCCTTGGAGTATGTGGCTATGCAACCAGGCGAACTGTAATCGCTATGTTTGACGATGCACCAAGAACACGAAGGAGGCAACAAAATAAAGGCTGAGCTTTCCAATGACCAGAGTGCAGATAGTTGTGCTATTTAGTTATCGAAGAGTATACTTACGTAGTTCTGTCTGTGCACATACTTACATACCTTTTACGATTGTTTCCTAAAACTCTACAATAAGTAATGGCCAATACTAATATACTACTATATTAATATGATAAGGGGTCAATACTATTAGCACATGTACATACAGTCACGTGGTAATATGGAAACGCTGCGATGATCCAGTGTTAATGAATCAAATATAAGATGATCATCAACATTTAAAGCGTTTAAGATAACATTGAAACATTTTATAAAGCCATAGCATATGCAAGCATGTATTAATAAACGAACACCTGGAAGAAAGTTGTTAACTATTTTAGCACACTTCCTTCCCCCGACCTTAAATACTGTGACTGCTGCAGCAGCTACAAAAACCTTTAAGGTTAAAAACACGATTCTTGGCACACTTTCATGGCACATAAGCGCGCCAAGTTTTGTAGTGACCCAGTTATGGATCGAACATGGAACTGAAATTTACCGCTCACAAGCTTTTTCATTGGAAATTTATTTGGAACTCGCGTTGTCCTCCATTTTCGTAAATTATTGTTTATTTTCACTTACTCTGGTATATATATAACGCCATTTGATAAACAGCGCATTGCAAGGAGAACAAATATGTATTTTCAGTTCAAAGCAATTAAAAAGTATAGGTTAGATAGTTCAGCAAGTGTGCAAAGCTTAATCTCCTTAAAATAGCAAAAATATTTATTGCTAAGTTAATAAATATCTCTGATAGTGAAAATAATCCTTTAATCGTTTGAACATCTCGTTATTTTAAGCTGAAAATGTGCAATTGTGTGTTCTTCCAAAAAAGTAGATAACCGGCGAAACTGCTATATGTTAATTTCATGCACAAGCTATCGCATCATGCACTTCACCAGGAGTAACTGCCACAACTACAGAGTTAATTAACACTCCAGCTAGCTGCTTTTATTGCACAGTATACTAGCACTAACGAACTACAATATAACATACGGATTACCTAGCCATAATGAGGTTTGCTATCAGCAACAACAACTGTCATATGAAAACCAACAAGTTTAACATTACGTTTAGAATAGCAATCAAATCTGTGTGCAGATATTAATTTACATAAATACACAGAGAACTGTACCGCCATAGTTTATGATAATATTTTACAGAAATGAAAACCACATCAACGAAGAAAATATATTGCTACTTTCGTTTTCTCCCGCGTACAGTTTTGGGTACACGCCGCTGATTTTAGCCCGTTGAAATGGATGCTTTTTCGTTGAAGGTAACCTGAGCCTGAAGTGAAGGGGAACGTTTAATCGAAATCAAACGAACCACACGAATCACTTGTGGCCGGTGTGGCTTACCTGATTTCGATGTCGCGATAGCATAGCAAGCATAGATAACATTATGGCCGTAAAGACGCTTCGGTGGTTTTGCGTAATTAAAGCTCCAGCTGTGCTTGGACCCTTGGAATTTCGTTATTTAAATTACCGTCTTAATAGCATCACGCATCGCAATGACTCTTTTCGTTTCTTCTTAAAGCTGGCTGATTTAAAACGTTTGGCGAAGGTGTTAGAACCCCTATGAGTGATTTAGGTTCTCTGTATAACTCCTTCGGTCATTCCGTTGTCTGCCAGGTTATCTTCCCTGAGCTAGGGTTCCGAACGACGCCGACGCCACCCACTCTCTTGCCTTTACAAATTCGTATAGTTATATTACTGTATTGGGCTATAATCATCCATGTACTGTGTGTGTATTTTTTCATATATACCATCCATCATCTTAGATACAATATTTCTGACGCTTTTGTTTGGAAATGCCATTTATGCTATTCATGTGTGCCCTTTTACAAGTATTTTCCTAATATCTACATCTCGTGAACCTTTCTCTTTCAGGGAGACTAAACACCATTGGAGACGTGGCTAAATTTCGGATAGTCCATTCTAGGAAATTTATTTTGCTTCGAATATATTCGCCGCGGCGTCACTCTAGCATAGGTCTAGCATAGGACTACCGGCTGATACCTGTTCCTTGTATTTTCGTGCGTTTACTGTAACGCATTAATATACTGTAAAGGTTTTATGTTAAATATTATTATTATTTAATTCAATAAATAAATACCCTACACATATTTTGATTTTTATTTGATATCAAATTTTTACTGATTAAAAACAAATAATTATAACCGTAACAATGGGTTCATTGAATCTGTGTTTTGCCCTTTCTAGTATTGAGCACATCTGCAAGTACAATAAATTGTGGCTAGCTCAATTTTTTTTTTTCGATAGGCATGGACTCGAATCTGGTTGGGTTCACCTGTTTGTACAAAATAAAAATCCCCGTGATACGCCACTGGGCTATGAAATTTAGAAGTAGCAACGCGCAAACTCTGTGCTGTCAAATTGAATCCATCAACAAATAGATTTAATGTGCGGTTCGTTTTTGTGTAATTACAGTGAATTCAAACGCAAATCTATGAACAAATTATCAGGTATTTATTCAATTTATGGTAATTTCGCGGGCTAATATATCTTTTGTTTCTAGTGTTCTTTGTTTCATGACGTAAACGGACGCGGCTTGGGTGAATTCAGATGTTATCCGTTTCAGTAACCTCACAATTCTAATTTGGTTATTTATTGGGTAAATAATTTATCTGGAGACTAGCCGGCATGGCTGCTTACTCGAAATGGTAACGTCTCGCTGGTACATGAATTTCAGGCTCCTCAAGCGCTCAATGTAGTTTCTACAATACCTTGAACTTTTTAGGTGGTCGAACGTTCTACCTTCGGAAAGGAACCCCAAGCTGGATCTTCTCTGGAAGTCTCTCCCTGCGATGAAGATGATGCTGGCCTTGGTGCTGCAGCTCCCCACGATGCCTCGCAGTCGTCAGCTCTGGATTTCGACTCCTTGTTTGTTCGCAGTCGCTCATCGGAAATTGGAGCTGGTCACCGTTCGCACTTTCGGAAACTGGCTGGTGGTGCAAGAATTTTTATTATCGTGGAAAACGTTGAACACACGTTCACTGATACTCCAAATTTTGCTTAACACGAAGCTGTAATAATTTTTTTATTATTTTGATTGTAAATAGGTTAAAAGTTAAATAATTTGGAGACACAAATTAAGCTTGCTAACTAATAATTTATTTCAATTGTTTCTCTTGTCCAGTTCGTTATAAACAAAAACACATCAGAAATACAAAAAACGGATATTGAACTGATTCAAATTAAGTACTGTTACAATTAAAATGCTTAAAACTAATTACTTTCACAATAAAATCCTATTTATTAAAATTGTCCTTTCAATCTTGTAATTATTGTCTTTTAATGTCACTCGCATTGCACAATTTAACTGTCCTTTCACTTAATTGATGCACTGACTAGTGGTTCATTTCGTGCACTTCCTTTCTACCTACTTGCAGTTCACTTAAGCCTCTACTTTTTTTCTACTTCCAAATCCTAGTGTGAATTCCACCAAATCTTGAACGTCGTTGATCCATGTTATAATTTGCCCTTAGATCTGTTATTGTGCTCTTTTGCACTGTATTTGGAACATTCTGTCCTTTATAAAGGAAAAGTGAGATTAATATTTAGAAAGAGAACTTAGAAAGTGTAAAAATAACTATTCTAGTGACGAGAAATTGAAGCTTTGAGAAAGGATGAGGTCGATATGGAGAACTTTCAACATCATTTGGCCTTGAAAAGAACAAGGTGTGTAGAATATGTCTTGAGTAAAATATAGGTTATCATAATATTGTACACGCCTTTTGAATTATTAGTCCGTCGACTACGTTAAAAGCATCTTCTTTACATTTTCCAGCTTAAAGAGAGAAAAATGGGAAACCAGATCCAAATTAAATTTCAGTCATAAACGACATAAAGTTAAAACTCAATTTAATCATAAATAACATAATATATAGGACCCTTGAATAAATCATCATAAATTTTAAAAGAAAGCCCTAAAGATGCATGCCCACGAGGTCGTCTAGCAAATTAACTTTTCGATTTGAAGATACCTTGACACACAACTCTACTATAAAACAGTGGGCTGCAAGAAAGTTTGCTAAACTTGCTGCAATAATGCGAGACTGGAATGATATAATCGGAGAAGGCAAAGAAGACACAACTCTAAGAAGATATGAACTAGGAAAATAAAATTTAATAAAAGAAGCAACAGAATTTTGTTAAAAATATGCATAAACTATAACTCATTGAATATTTCAGTATCGCGTTCTAAAATGCTATACCTGAAAGATGTCTGGTTACCTCAGTAGGCATCGAAGATTTAGACATCAAGCAAAATATTATAGAGGCTACGGGACGTAGACGTAGACAGTGGCCATAATCTTCTAATTAAATACAGACTGATTTTTAAGAAACTAGTGAGGAAGAAAGTAAACAAATGGAATACCGATAAGTGCAAAAAGACAAGTAAACTGCTGTTTAAGGTAAATAGAACAACATTTAAACAACACAATAAAAACAAACAGCAACTGCAAAGATTAATGAATATGCAACATGGTCTCTTAGAAGAAGCAGCTAAAATCATTGGATTGAAAGAGAAAGTCAACGGAAAATTATGAAAACGATAATCTGATTGCGAAACGAAGGAAAGACATGGACGCAACCAGTGAGCAAAGACAACAAATGTATAGGCAATTCAGAAACCAAATCTAAAGAAAATCATCCAAGGAGAAAAAGGAAAACTGCTAACATATTCAAGAGGAGATACGAAATCAAAAAGTTGCTAGAACAATTGCCAGTCAAATTATTAAAAACCTGAATCTGAACCACCTCGATAAAGCAACGCAGGGCATATACAGTTGGGTGTTTGGATTGTACGTCCCACAGTACCTACCTAGGCCACTTTTCCAAGACCATTTTGAGTACTTTTATTACTATTAACTTAAAGTAACCTTAACTTAACCCATAGTAAGGAGTTTCCAGGAGGTGACAACTGCCGGGGTTCGGATTCAAACCACAGATTCCCGGCATCTCCTATGAGCTTAACTGTAGCAATCGCCGCACCCTCTTACGGAGACCGCGACATATTCAATTACAAGTGCATACACCAGAGGTCTCAACAAAATTCTCGCACACAAATGCAGGTATTCCGAACGATTATCCTCACCACGCATGCATCGATGAGGAAGAACGAGAACGAAAATTATATTGCGTTTATGGATTTTGAAAAGGCTTTGGATGGGCTAATTTAGAGATGGATTTTCGAAATACTGAAAGAAGTTGGAGGTCAGAAAGATAAAGGTTACACAGAATATATATCAATACCAATAGTAGAATACACCTTTTTGATATTACTGTTCAACTTTTACATACAAAAAGCGATTGAGGTTAGGAAAACAATTAAGATAGGCACTGGAAAATGTGGAAAAAATAGATACAGTAAGATAATGCAACTATATAGCTTTAATAATAATCCCAAGAAGAAGTAGCAGAAACTACGATAAGTGTATATTACGCGCGAAAAACTGTTGGGTTTGAATGTTGTTACATTTATTCTAGGTTACATGTAATATCAACGAAAATTCCCGATGGAAAGGTTTAACTTAATTTATATTCAAATTACTACCTCAAAGTGAATGTTGGAGAAAAGTCATGAGCATTAAGACGTGCATAATTGACTTCCCAAGTAGTTCGAGAGAGAATGAGGTGACCAGTGAGGGCGCCACGTTCAGTAACCTACCAAGGCATCCTCCATTGAACCATTCGGAGCGACAAAGCTACGACAGAAAGAGGAAGAAAGAGATAAAGAATTAAAAAAAACAACCGCGGCTAGTATTGAATTTACAGTGTACGTTTATTTACAACAATTATCAACGAACAACATAACAATCCAAGCCATGCCAGATAAGAGCGTTTAGCGCAATACTAAAATCATAAACACCCAAAATGACAGAGATAGTATCAATTAAGTATAAGAGCCATAACAATTCGCATTCAAATCAAGCGTAGTTGCAACGTATTGATCATAAATTAAAACTTACGCCGGGTCGGTGTACACAACACGGGCTTAGAAGAAAAATCTATGACATTTCGGATACCATATTAAGTCTATTGCAGGCAGACCATGGGACCATCTTCTCAATCGCATGCGGAATCGATCCAGCGAAGTAAGCAACGCTCTAATTAAGGAATCACTAAAACTACTTGAAAACCTTGCAGAGTACAAAAGTAACGAAGGTTTCTGGGCGTTACAATTTGTGCACGTATTAACGTTGTAGCAATGCTACAAATTAATTTCGTTCTCAGGTAATGTTGTCGAAAGATCTTTATCAAGCGCAGCGTTTTCATACAAAAATTGGTAACCTTATTAGTCAATTGCGACATAGGACTTTGTTCCAATCGTCGCACACTGCGTGTAATTGAATGCAATCAGATCAGTCCTTTTGCTATTCCTGCTACAATGAATAAAGTTATGTGAAATCGAAACATTTAGGCGGCAAAATAGTAAACGACGGACATGTCGACAGTGAAACATATTCAACTGTGGAAGACAAAAGTTCGATAAGAAAACAGCTGATGGTCGAACTAAGTTTACACCAATTCTGCGTTCAAAGCCGTAGTCGAGCTGTTTTCGCTGATGGGCGTCACCCGGCGAGTCCAGAAAAACCCATCAGAAACGCGCGAAGCGCATCGTTAGGCAGCCGATAATGGTAATTTTCTACTTTGACGGTTGTGGTAGTCCTGGAAATCTCATGACTGGAAGTGGTCGATCCTCTGCTTGTGGCACATCCAGGGATTTTTCCTTCGACAGTGTGGACTGCGGCTCCGATGATGAATCCCAAAATGTAAAGGAGAACGAAAGGGCAGCTGGACGTAAGTGGACTGCAAGAAAAATTATCTAGCGAACATAGAAAACAGAGGACAAAGAGAGAGTAAAACGGAAAAGCCCTGAAACAAATTATCTGGGCATTAGCCCACATAAAGCTAAATATAAATGCAGCTCATCTCAGATTTCAGGAGGCCAGAGGACATTTTGATTTGAAAGGAAAGCTACCATATCCAGAAATAATCGGAGGGTGCGGCGATCCAGCTGCAGGACGAAGGCTGCGCCTGGTCGAACACATGAAGCAGCTTTCGAAGCAAAATTCCGAAAGAGGGGTTGTAGCGAATGAGGAAGATATCCTCTACTTCTAAGTTGCGTAAATTTTAAGGCACAATGAATAGCTTCTAAATCAAATCAGGCTAGCCAATTTGGCTATATTGCAATGACCCTGTACGTATAATATTTGTATGTTTATAATTAATGTGATAAATAAAAAGAGTCACCACACAATATTTAATTTAATTCTACCACTTGCTAAATCAAACTAACTGATTAATTAATTTCGTTGGGTACGCCAAAATTGAGAATTACTCTTATGGTAGTTTGCCCTTTTTCTAATCCATTCATCTGATTTCCTAACTTCGCTAGCTCAATTTTAAATAGAGACATGAAATTAAAACTCAAAATCTCGGGTGTTGGGTTCCTGACTTTCCAAGTTAAAATTCTACGGTACGCCTCTGAAAAGTAGGCAGATTGACCTGAAATGTAGGCGTAATGTGCCGTTTGTACGTCAAATCTATCACAACAAGTTCCAGTTATTTTCAGCTCGCGTGTGAAATTGATTTATCAACAATTAAATGAACAAATTTTGATGGTAAGATTTTGAATAATTGCCTTCAAGCGGCTTCTAGTCATTCTCGTGTTTTTCCAGATCGTTAGCTATTGGTGCATTCTTAAAAAGGACGCCGTATTCGCATTTGTTTCTTGGTGCCTCCAATTGACGATTTTAATTGAAAATCCTGGGAAAATACCTCGCCATCCACGGGAACTGTTACGATTCTCGTGTTCTCCAGGTCGTAATTAACGTATGCTCAAATTTTCACACCGATCGGACAGATCAAAATTGGACAATTCACTAACCTCACTTTCGTAGAATCGGGACCCTCTTTTGATGGTGAATCTGGCTGTAATCTTGCTCCCCGGGCTGCTCGTGATGCTGGATTATGTTCTGGCCTGATGTGTGGAGCTGCCGGAAGAATCCTGACACCCTATGCCTTCCCACGATGCTGCAGATTGATGCTGCGGGAAATCGCCTCCAAGCCGTGGCTGCCATCGTCGCCTCGGAACGCCAAAAACTCAAATACCTGGAATCTCTTGCCTCCAATTGTGCTGATACACTCGAATTCGCTGATTACGATGGTGCTATTTATTTTTTTATACATTTATGCTTTCTATGAAATTTTGGTAATTAAAGATAGAGCAAAAACCAAGCACTTTCACCAATTTATTTAGAACAATTGCTATCCCGTTGTTATTGACAAAACACTGTCTACAGATTTGAATTGTAGGAAATCAACCAGGTACAAACACATAACTTATAATCTAATTTTAACAAATTTTATCAGTTATTTACAAACTCTTATGTACTAAAATTATTGTCTTTTGAAATTGTTCATTTCTCAATGTTTTTTAATGTGCCACTCACTTGATTTTTATAACACACTTAAATGCCCATTGTTTATCACTACACTGACTAGTTTTTTAATCCACCAACATTGTCTAATTTCTTGCTTATTTGAATTCCATCTAATTTCTTGCTATTTCAATCTCTTCAAATCCCCAAGTCTTGTATTTTCATGTAATAAATGACTTGCCTGGCTTTTCTATGTTCTTTGCCTTATTCTTCTAGTCATTCTTGTTCTCACCTTTATTAAAAATGTTCATTTGCTACCCATTCTCTAATGACTTTACTTTCTACGCTTCCATTTTTAAGCTGTGTCTAACTTGAACTTTTTGTGCCAGTTCTTAATTAATTTAGATTCGGCTTTTAGTTTGTGCAAATCTATTACATTACGATTAAAATTATATTGCTAAACCCAATACACGGAATTTGAGCTTCCATATTTCTGTGCCTATTCAAATATAATCAATGTCATTGGCGAATTATACCAGTGTTATTATGATTTGGCAATTTATGTGAATTTTCTCAGATGCTTGCATTATTACAACTCTGTGCTTTAATGATTTAATTTGCTATTTGCTTGTACTGCAATCAGAGCCGATTTGAGGGTTAAATACCATCGCAATATAAAGCTTACGCCGGTATTCGAAATCGTCGAATCCGCTTCTTAAGCGTAACAAACTGTAATGTTCTTCTCTAGTATTTAATTGTTTCACTTTTATTTTTACATAGCCAAGTAATTAACATCTATAGCATGCTCTTATGCGAAGTCAGGCAGAAAATGGCCCAAGTAAGAATATCGTTTCTTGATACATCAAAGTTTACTGCATATTAGTACAGCTATTTCAGTTTGAAACATAGATCGTGCAGTAGCTATGTAGCTGATTCTAATCAATGTTTGACAACGCACAATTCCAGTTTTATGATAGTACATAAAATTCGGATATATTGAGTTAAAGTCGCACATATAAAGTTACTTGGGAATATCATTTCTTTGCAGAAGGCGAAATGGGTTTAGACATAAAATTTTCGGCTACTTCAGATGTAATGCGCTATTCGGTTATACGTTTTCCTTTATGTCGCTTATGTGGCCCACTAGAATCAAACCATCTTTAAGTCATCTACGAAAAGTAAGCATAACGACCGCAAAATAAGTTGGAATGCGTTGAAAATGGCGAGCATAAAGGCATTTTAGCGCCCACGCCTTCGAATCTACCGGCTCTCGCTATTCAATCGAATTAGAATTATTTTGTAAACAAGATAAAACCAAATCAACAACAATTTGTGAAAGCCATTCGAATTGAAATCACATAAAGCATACAGAGGCTGCTGAACATCGTCGACGATTTCGCAGTATTTATTCTGTAAATACAAAGCTCCGGCTCGGGATAATTGCATTTGTAACGATCGCGCAATTAACGAATAAAATGATTCAGCACAAAATCACAGAGGACGACTTTTCCATCTTTAATATCTCTATTGGCAATTCTAACAGCTCAATTTATTCACAAAGAATGAAATTACCATTCCCATTCAACCTGAATTTGAAAATATCCAGAGGTGGACTCTTCGTTTTCGTCCTTGGTTTCCTTTCAATGGAAACGAGTAGGTATGTTTTGACTAAGTTAAATAATACACAAATATTATTATTCCAAGCTAACCGGTAAAAATGGTGGAAATTCGATTTTGTTGTACCCTGTAAAGTTTTGCATACAAAGGGCAAACGGAAAGTGGTTATAAAAAATTATGATTCTAAAACCGATTACTGTGTGATTGGATTTCGACTTTACCAATATACAGGGAGTAACCATATTCGCATAAACCTCGATCGCTGGTCGCACATCTTTCCGGGGAACTGCGTAATAAGAAGCCACAAGTTACAACGTGTTCTTTATACCAGCACCCTCTTCGTGCCCGAACAAAGTTATAAAAAAATTATACGATATCCCAGAACGGCAATAAAATTTTACACATCTTTGGTAGACGTTGATCTGCATACAAAACACTTATCGAAATTATTCGTCCCTTGCAGCGTCGAATTATTTGGCCGAAATTCCGGCGCTCAAACAAATTGGCCGCAGCCAAAAAAGGCGGCATCGGCATCGGTTCGTAATTTGTAAGCACACTTTACATTTACTAGTCGCGATAGCGGGGAGAATTATGAATTGTCGTTTCCTTGATTATTTATCACTTTAATAATACCCATTTCCAATGCCTTCCTCATTGTCACATAATATATTGAGACACGCAGAGGCAATCAATATGGCCCTTACGCCCTTCACGCCACCCCCGGCGCAGCATTAGAGCAATAAGTCAACATGCATATAAACGTTAGTAGTCGCGATTACGGTTCGTTTAAATCGATGTGTGCTGGAACCGCTGTCAATTGTTGTCGATTAGTGATTACGAGCGCTCTCTAATCAGCGGTGGCTGGAGGCACTAACGAGTGCCACTATTGCATTTGGCTATTGACTGAATTAATTACACGGTTTCGCTGCAGTCTGGTCTCGGTCCTTCGCTTCTGATTAATACAATGCGAGAGAGACGGCGCCAGCTCGTGACGTGCTGCTGAAAATGTGCTTTCGCACCGAACGACGATGAGGTGAAATTTTATCCAAATAGACGTCAAAGAAATTTTCGTTGCAATTAAGGTTTTGAAACTGCAGTCTGTATAAAGTATGTAATCATCACTTGACTTGAAAGCTGGTAATATGTATTGATAGTGTAGCTCGTACAGTTTTCAGTACGTATCCCCATTAACTACAAGTTTCGGTTAATCCAGATAACACAAATATATCGTAATAATATCTTATAGACACCCTAGTCTATACATAGTATGTGATTCACACTTGACTTGAAAACTACTGTATTGATAGTTTAGTTTATACAGTTTGCAGTACGTATGGCCCATGGCTACTTACATCGGATAATCCACCTCGCACAAGGATATCCAGACGGCCATCTTCTGGATACTGTAGCCTGTAAGAGGTATGCGATTATGAGCTAACTAGAAAGCTTCTGAAATGTACTGATAGTGTAGCTTATATAGTTTTCAGTACTTATCCCTGTACTCGCATGCTAGGGTTAAACCGGATAGAAAGTTATGTTATAGCGGGATTTTACAATAGAACCGGACCGCATTTACCGCAACATAGTTTTCGTTGGGAGGCAACGGCAGTCAAGTCCCTGAGCATCCACAGCTAGCTCGTGGGAGGGTGTGGTTGCTCACGAAGTCCGGCCCTGTCTTAGAACAGTAAAAATTCCGATAAAATGCCAAGGCGCAACTGTAAAATACAACCCGCAGCTGTATGGATCTACTCCGCTCACGGCGGAAGAAGCGGGTCTAGTACAAAATACTTATTTCGAAGCTTAACCGTGTGTCCACTAAAGACCTAATTGCTGTAGCTACTGAAGTTCTACTATGTAATATACTATGCAGGCAATTACGGTCTTTATCATAGAAGTGTTGTGGATATAAATTTTTCCAATTGGCCAGATAGGGCAGTGAAAAATGTTGATTCGTATTCCGACCGAGTCATAATGATACAACTTCAAACAACAACAGTTAACGTGAATATAGATGACGGCACACTTAAGACTTTCTATGAAGAACCTTACGTACTAAAACAAACAAAGAAAAGTTAAGTATGGATGAGAATGGATATACTAGATGTCATGGAACAGCTATATGATACATGTTAGAACTTCTAAAGATATCTGAAAGTGATGATACAGATGTTCGTATCATTTCGGAGTCGCTACTGGCATCAGGAAGCTGCCGTCGGAACTGAACAATCGTTAACCGACGAAGTGGAAATAATAATGGGTGCACGCCTGCGATGTATTCTCTTGCAGTTGCTTTTCAACTTCTACTCGGAGGAGATATTAAAAAAAGCACTCCATGACTCACAGGAAGAACTAGTTATCAATGGAAGGATAATGAATAATATTAGATCTACAACAGCTGATGAACTTAATAGTAGGAACATATGACGAATTCGGCTTCAAACTAAACACAAGTAAAACCGAAAACTTTAAAAAAGAATTATTAAAGATAATGGTCTCTCCGTAAATGGGACATCACTAAAATCAGTTACAAAGACAGAATACCTAGCATGTAACATCAATTAACTATGGGACCCTTCCACTGAAACCAGAGTCCGAATTCAGGAAGTTCATATGAGGAAGATAGATCTGAACACAGGGATTCGAATGAAGAATGAAGAATGTTATGTATTCCTGATTATTTTATACGGCACTAACTGAGACAATGCTTCAATGGCATGAAGCCTTCGAGATGTGCTTATGCGTATCAATGCTTACTCAAAGAAGGGGAAGGAGAGGACATAAATCGTCAAAATCAACGTAAGCAGTGTCCCGAACGAAGGTGAACTTCATCTACTGTACAACTTTTTAGTGCCGCTGCAAATAAAATTGCAAATATGATAGCTGACAGATCGCCAACGATCTGTAACCGCCAAGGCGCCAAACGAAGAAGAGCCTTGCGTGTTTGCTGTAAAATAACAAAATAACAGGGCTCCAGCAAAGTCTCATTAAACTTTATAAATATTTGCAAGCGTTAAATTTATAACTTTGTTGTTAATAGTCAACGACATTTGCAGCCTGCTATTAGTTTAACATATTAATAAATTACTCTTTACACTGAAATATTCTTCTAGCTTACCGCCTCAATAAATATTAGAATTAATTGGACTTGTATTGCTATTTGTTAAGATATGTAGCATACTGGATAATCTAATCCTTACGCACATGGTATTAAGCAAAGGCATTTGTTTTTTGAAAAAGCGATTATTGTATGTATTAATACGCTTCGTTCTCCAAAGGCCTATGTGATAAGCGTCATCTCAGCAAATTACGGAATGTAGCTTATTGGAGTGCTCCACCTACTATTTCAACTCATGATTTTGTATTAACAAAACCGTTGTTCATTAATAATTTGATTATGTAACTCATGATTTATTGCTGTTTTTAGAATTTTACAATGACGCGGCGGTTTGAGTTTTTGTTTATTAATGGCAATTCTTGGTGTTTATTTTAAATATAAGAACCCCGTATGCAATTTGATATATTAGCAACCTTAAATTCAGGGTTGTTCGAATATAAGAGTCCTTCGTAATTTTTAGTATTTTATTTGTTTAATTTATGGCTGGATTTGGAAGATGGCAAAATTAAAGTTGTTTGTGACATGGAAAGTTCGATATATTCTTTTAGATGTGGTTGTTTTTTATTGCTTTTAATATGTACTTCCATTAACCGCAGTTATCTCACTTTAAAAGAATGCTATTTGCAGGAATTAGTATTCGAGCTTAGCTGCTACTTTTATTAAAATCTTTTATTTGAATTCTACATCTAGTATTTTATTTAACACAATTTAATGTTTTTTTAGATAGAAGCCTTCAACGGTAAGTAAAATTTGTTTAGTTGGCCTATTCTCCTAATCCTTACGATCATAATACAGTGTGTCTGCTTAAGTTCGCATCATATGGAAAACTTTTTCATTATTAATTTTACGGAAAAAGGTTATTCTTTATAAAAAGTTCTGCATGGTCCAAAACTTAAAATACAATCATCAGATATAAATTTTTTTAGCCGTATACGAGGAATGTCAAAAAATATGGATTCTTCTCAAGAGTAAAGTACCTTTATTTGTGACAATATCGAAAAATTTTATTAAGAAAAGTTGATTAGAATCGAAAACTACGTTCAAATATCCAATTACACCTATTTACGATCAGGTTTTGTTATTTTTCACATTTTTTTAAGTTGTTTCATATGGGAAACTTTATTTTTGACAATATCGGAAACTTTTTTCAGTTATCTCTTTATTCGTTAAAACTTTGATAACCTTTACGTCTCGTAACCTCTATGTTGCATTATTTTGATGATTTTCCATATGAAACAACTTAAACAAATGTGAAAAATAACAAAACAGATTCGTAGATAGGTTTAATTGGATATTTGAACGTAGTTTTAGATTCTAATCAACTTTTCTTAATAACAATTTTCGATATTGTCACAAATAAAGCTACTTTATTCTTGAGCAGAATTCATATTTTTTGACATTCCTCGTATACGGCTTAAACAAATTTATATCTGATGATTGCATTTTAAGTTTTGGACAATGCAGAACTTTTTATAAAGATTTTTTTTTCATAAAAATTAATAATAAAAAAGTTTTCCATATGGTGCGAACTTAAGCAGACACTGTATAATGGTTGACAATTTTGAGTTAGCCTTATATTAGCTAGAGTGTTAGTATTGGCATCATCGACCTAAACGAAACCATGATTATTTTAAGATAGCAACAGATGTTTTAGGGTTTACCGTAAAGCTTGTAATAACATATAATAAGTAGTGGTCGTCATAAAATATATATGGGCATAGCCATGAAGTAATGATGAGAAAAGGTTGCACCTGGTAATCCTATAATTGGCCTAATCGTTTACATAAAAATAGTATAGCTTGCATGGACTGTCGATTTCATTCTATCACTTATTCATGTCGTTTTACCTCCTTTCTGGTCTGCTGTATTTCTGTTTCGCTAACTGCAGGATCTAGAAAATGATACATACTTATTTTAATTGCTTGATTAGCTCAGAAAATTGTATGCGTGTCTGAACTGTAAATCTTTGCATTAATAATGGCGCAATTAGCCTCCTTACTGTGCTATTAGTTTATCGTTATGCAGGCCAATTAAGTGGTTAAGCTGTTGTAAGTGCTAACTTGTAAATTTCGCGTTTACATGTAATACATGTCCAAGCATGTGAAGGCCCTCGCTTTCATTAGCTAAAAGCTGCCATAAATTGTTCATAAGTTGCAAATTAAGAGTCACAACTGGTTCGCCTTCTTTTCGAGGGCGGAAAACAAAGACGAAATAAGTACATTATGTAATTTCCAAAATACATAAATTAAAGCATATTTAGCGCGAATGAGGGAGCCGAGCGCATCTGTTTTAAATTGAGAGGGTGATTAAAATTTAAAGGTTCTTATTTTACGTTATGCAGGGCGATAAGAGTTCTTTACATTTATTTTTTAATTATTTAAAAGCTTAAGTGTAGGAAATGAAAGCAGACGGGGATTACACAAAGATTATGATCGCGGTCCAAACGGCAGTTAAAAGGTGTTTGTAGCCGTCGCTGAAATGGGTCAAGTAAAAATTTGCTTAACTTCTGTTCGCTCAGAATAATTAAGAGATTTAGCACCTAATAAATGCATTTACTTAATGAAGCCTCGTAGAGCAGCTTTGTTCCCTCGCCGCCTTTTAAAAATATATCTAAAATAACGTGCCCGGTTTGGAATACACAAGTAACTACTTTTAGGAATCAGTGGGTACCTAAATAATATATTTGGAATATTTTCCAGCAAATTGTTGTTTCCCCAATGATCATTACATCAAGCTGTAACCTACACAAATTGAGGAATCAATGCGGGAAAGACACGACATGTTTGTAAAATTGCAGTATTGACAAGCGAAGCGTTTCCTCGAATACAGTCTAATTCTTATATTTTTCTCAGAACTGAAAACAACTGAAATTTTATTCCATTACAGAGAATTTGCGGTGCTACTTTGAACTACAGCAGTATCTTTATTTTGGATATGTCTGCGATTTACAGCGCTAACTCTACTACCATGCTGCGGCTATATTTTAGCTTATTTTTGTAATCAATATATCTAACCAAAGCGTCATTTGTTCTACTTTCCTAGCCTTCGCTTACAGACATCTCGAAGGGTTAAAAGTCAGTTCATAGGCAACAAGTTTTTTGAAATAGCTTAGGTATCGGAACTTTAGAAGTTGGTACTGTTGGACAACTAGAAATAACAGAGCAGTTTAACTTGCAAATAAAAGAAAGCTGCTGCAGCACACTTTCTTCTTTAGTTTACACTATACTATTTTAAATTCATCATATGTTAGTACTTTTTTCATTTTGTGCACTAACACACTGCAGCATTCGTATTTTCTGCCACTCAAAATAGTACAGCAAATCGTTTTCCATCACTGCCTTCACTGATTCGATCATTTATTTCTAACATCGGAAACTAACTCAAAATGATCCCTTCAACACAGACTAAATGTAGAACAAGTGAACATCGCATGGGGGCAAATCTACCAAATGTGGAGACGAATTCGTTCTTTCCGTGTCTGTAAAACGTATTGATAATTTTGGTTTACTATGTACCTATGTACCCGTCTGGCACTCATCTTCCAAAACGACACCTTTTATTTGAACCAATACAATCAACTTGCCCTTAAACGTGAACTTGGTTCGGTTTGCTTTTTCCATTTTTGAGCAGACTAGGGTTTTCTAATTCATTGACTGTTCTCTTTCGTTTCAGGATCCTACTGGAACATTCAAGTTTAATCGCAAGTTGTATCACTTTAAAAAACTATTTTTTTTTCAGTTTCTTTCAAAATGTCGGTACAGATTCGGTTGTGATCCTCTTTTCAATCAGGAGGAAGAAGTCTTGGTTCCACCTTCGCGCAAACGTCTCATGCTTAAATTATCGTACACAATTTGCCTAAAGATTGTTCTATAATGATACTGTGCGATTTGGCAACTTTAATTACTTACTTAAACACATGGAAAGATGACTCAGTTCGTTGAAAAACCCCTGACCACACAAATATTTAACACCCGCTAAATATGGATTTCGACAGCTAAGCTGTCATTTTCAATAGCCTTGAAGAGAAACTAACAAGACAAGATGCACGACTTTCACTGGTGATTTGGTGAAGAAAGTATCTTCGCCCAACTTTGTCGTGCTAGTTTCTCTCCAAGGCTATTTAAAATGACAGCTTAGCTGTCGAAATACATATTTAGCGGTTGTTAAATATTTGTGTGGTTAGAGGTTTCCAACGAATTGTATCAGATTCAAATCACAGGCTCCAGCAGTGTTTATACATGAAGAGATATTCAATAAATGCTTGAACTGTTGTTAACTGAAAAAGTTGAAAACCACCGTTTCACTTTCTTTGGAATTTAGTTTGCTTTTACTTGCTTGGTTTCTCAGACAATAAACAGCCGCGGATATTAAATCTTTCCGAGGGATTACGATAGTAGTTGCTACATCAATATAGTGCTAAGCTATATAAATTCAGCTCTGTTGCCAAATATAATTCTTTTGATAAAATTATCCAGTGTTATAAAGCAGCTAAGTTATTTAAAACGGCGAACGTCAATACAAATACGTCATAAACGGTTAAAACGAAAAAAAAGCATCACAACGAATAAAAATTCAAATTCATATTTTACAGATGATTGTACAGACCTAACACGGGGTTATGGCCAGACTTAGTGAAGTAAATTATTGTGAGAACTACACATTCAACATAGCTAACTTCTTCCTCATTACTGTAGATGTCATGGAAAGTGATGTACTGGATTTTAGGACATCGAAATTTGGAAGAAAATATTCTACCTAATTTCATTTCATTTCAGATCATATATTTAGAAAAAGATCTGTGATAAATTGGCAATACAATTCTATAAATGACGCAAAGAAAAGTTTTGAATTTCAGTATTCATGGGGTGCAAATTCCGTTATGTGCAGTGCAGCCAAAATTACACCTTTGAAAAAAAGTCTTGCAATTCAAAGATGCCAAGGAGATGCTGAGATGCGTATATCTAGACTACACATCAATCTAAATGGTTTCATGGTTGATACATGAATTAGATTTAAAGACTAATCCATTCATACTAGGCAATCGGACAAAAGATTCACTATTTTACATACTGGAACTATTATTAGTTTATTCTTTTAGGGTTATTTGCTGCCAAACTCGGTCAATAACACCAGAGATCATCACAGAATAAGGAACGAAGAACAAGGAACGACAATTATTAAAGAGTGGGTGTTCCAGCAGCTTATTACTACGTTACAGTACAGTAAACCTTCTATGTTCTCTTGAAAAAAAAAGCCAAACGAAAAAATGGCTGATTAATCACAATATGCAAGGTGTGTACGTAGGTATTATCTATAACCTCTTTTTACCTAGCGGTGTACAGACTGGTCCTTGCAGCTTTTAGCATCTGGCGATGCAGTCCTACACCACGCCCGAATTTCCGAGTTACAAAGTTGAAGCGCGCCACCAAGACACACACCTCACAGCTCACACCAATATACTGCAATGGTCTTAGTCCCTACAACTCAACTCTGATAGCACTGCCAAATTAATGGACATTTCTCTGAAGCTCAGGGTGGGCTATTTTATATAACTGCAAGGCTAAAACTTGAATTTAACAGGATGAATGCATTTGTAAAGGGATGCCAGTGATAGCAGAATATTTAAATAAAGAACGCAATAAGCAAAGGTCAATTCTCACAAGGATCTAAGTTGACTGTAAGATATTTAAAATAAGAGGTTTGTGCAAAGGTAATAGCCGAACTAAAAGAGATTATTAATTACAAAAGGTATTGCAAAGACAATTAAATGAAGCGTAGAATTCAAGTAAAGTTAGACCGTGAAATTGTGTCAGGGTTTTAAAAGAAAGGTATAAGTAGCTAGATAAACCAATTAACGTTGCAACGAGCAGCTAAGAAGGCAGGCATTAAGGCATATAACGGAAATTGTAAGAATCAGCAAGACTGGGTAAAAAGCGAAGAAAAGCAGACAACAGATGGACCAAAAATCGTGTGTAAAAGTAGACAGGTGAATTCGAAGGAAGCCTTGGTGCAGGAAGTACTCTAACTTAAATAATCAGTGCAGTGACGCGTGTGAACCATTAAAAGCAATTAATAAAAAACGTGCAGTGGCGCTAAGACACGGATAATTGGTTATAAATGTAAACAATTATATTAAAGATAAGAATTTTGTAAATAGTTTTAGTTGTAAGCAAATTTAGTGTTAAAAGTAATCAATTTGAACTTGGACAATATCCGTTTTTTATTAATATTCCACTTGCAATTGATTATGACAGATTTTCGAGGAGAACAAAAGAATAAATTGTAAGAATTATTGTGTTGAAATGTGCTGCATTTTTCATATAATAAATATACAGTTATCAGCATAAAAACTATACAGTTTTACTGAGTGCACGTCCAAGGTGGTGTGGTAGTATTTGCAGAGATTTCCGCCACAAAAAAGTTAAATGTTCTTCGAAGCTCCGTTACGATAACCTAGCAACCGATGCAGCCCAAGCTCCAATCTCTGCGTGGAGCCAAGCGAGTCAACACAGCCTAGAGGGGAAGGTACCAGGTCATAGGGCAGCCTTCTAAGAACGTGCCCCGGGAGTTTCATCAGGATCAGCCCCACAGCAGCCCAAGAATTGCATCACCGTCTTCCACAAGTTCCCGATTCAAGATCGGTAGAGAACAGGTACCGTTTTTGACTAAAACTAGCTACGTTAGGCCCATGAAACTTATGTGTATGTAAGAAGAGTCAATACTTAAGACAATCCAAGCATTTTCCGTGGTGATAAAGCAAATGCAGCTCGCAATATAGGCCGAGTCCATAATTTGAGGTTAGGTGAAGTTTGAACTCAAGCGACGCTTCAAAAAACAATTGAAAATTTGCTCGTGTCTCTTCGACGGGATCGACAATCAAGTGCTGTAAAAACAAATGATAATTAATGCCGCCAGTAATCCAATTACCGGTAAAAACTGATAAATTTCACTTTGTTTTTAAGTCACTGACCGCTAACTTGCCAGCGGGATCCATTTTGGTGTAGCATTTGACCTAATTTCGAATATTTGCTTGTGCGCATTAGAGCTAAGACGGAAAACAGATCCGTACTCAAATAATTTGAAAAATTACACATTCAACCAGGAACCCAACTGAGATGAGTGACTGCTTTGCCAATATGAGCTAGCGTTTATTTATCAATATTTGCAGGTAAATGGAATATAATAAAGGGCATTTAACCATTTATTTTGGCAAGTCAAGTAAATACAACTCACTTTTATCTTCCTAAAATTTATAGTACAAACAAAATTTTGCATGGTGGCTCTAGTCAACAATTAATTAATTAAATAAAATAAACAAAGTGCACAACCATAGCAATACATGTTATTTAAAAGCCATTTTTGGAGTTTAGAAAGCGTTTTAGATTGAACTATAAGAAATCTTATGTAATAAAACTTGGGCATGTCCCTTAGGTAACCCCTGTTCGATTATCAATATAACCAATCGAAATGACATGGGTTTTTCAAAAACCTACAATAAACACATACATTCTGAGTCCTTGTATACGGACAGGGTTGCAAAATTATGGCGTAACATTTTTTTCAAGTTTTATGCAGACAAAAAAACTGGGACAATTTTCAATAGAGATTTTAACGTTATTTGATTATCTTAAACGATGATTTAAACAATTATAATTGTTATAAAAGTTGTGCTTTCAATCAACTTCTCAATTGTACATATCAAAGCGGTCACATTCACAACAAAACAGATTAACTGTTCCAGTTTTTTTGTCTTGAATAGTACACTTCTGTGCAATAAAATTAAGAACACCCGGATTTGTTGCATTTATTAATAGCATTTTTTTCGAAAGGTCTTAGTTTTGGCCTTTTCATAAAGGTGTTATTTTCCAGTTATGGTGTTTTATCATTTATTGAAACTGCTGCTAGGCAATTAAAATAGACCAGATTTATACAAACTATAATATTGTAAAAAATAGTCATAAGACGTGTGGTTAATTTTATTGCACAGAAGTGTACATCATAGCTACATTTTTGTAACGATTCTGAAAATTAATCGTGTCTAATATTTCAGTTTAAAAATAATCCTCCATTCGTAATTTCATCAGAGGTATCTGACTTCGGAATTGATAACGATGCTGCTTCAAACTTTACGCCACGTTACATCATCCTTGGTGTGCGTCAGCACAAAGCGTTTACATCATCCTGTTGACACATCGCGTCAGCTGATTTTCAGCGGCCGAAGCCGCAATAAGTGAATTTGTGCGCGAGAGTACGCCCTGTTCGCACGATTTGTTTTTTGACTTACCGTTGCGCATTGATAATCACACTTCCACTTAAGGAGTGTATTTATTCAAGCATGTAGATTCAGAATTAAGCTCGTGGACATTTCATAGCTATTGTTGATAGCGTATATAATATTTCTATACTACTATTGTGTATTCTTTTAATGTATTTTTATGCATTTATGTCCTTTTCCAGAGTATATGTATTTTCGTGCAAACTGTTTGGTTTTTATATCTAGCAGGATTTGCATGTATGATTACAGAATTATAGGTGATAACAAGCAGGCTGCAACGAGCTATATTGATAAAAAGCCTTAGCCACGCTGAGGTAAGAGCGGGTCTTGTGCTTCTACGACTGAGTTAACTAACAAACAAAGGGCAATCTAAATTCATAGTAAAGGAGAGTATAGGTCATGGGAACAGCCGTATTACAGATTGTAATTCTGGATGTGGCATAAGAGAAACACCTTCTGACTAAATTATTGAGACAGTGGTCATACATACCTACAAAAATACAAGAGTAACGTAAAAAATTAAATCGCACAGCCAAGGCAATAATTCAATTCGAATGCCAAGAACTTACAAACTTGGCGTGGAGCAGAAATTGGTTATTCCAATTTGGGTTTTCCATAGGATGCGACCACCTGCATTAGAATTACAAAATACACCTAACTATAAAATTTATTTGAAGAGCTATGATAAATGGAATTTTAAAGTTCTACCGAGCACTTGTATATACGTAGTACATACGAATAATAATCCTTAAAACAGCAATACTTGTGGACAGTAAACTCATGTGTGGTTCCAATATCGAATACGAAACAATATCACATTTATCTATTTAAAATTTTATATGATTTAGTACATAGTTTATTAAAGATAATATGCATTCGACTATACCACGTTTATCGAACAGCTTCAGTAAAAGCTCCTCCCACAACTGAGGGCTATATTTGAATAAAACATTTTTATTGGTGGGCTGGTTGTGAAGAGCTCAGTTTCATTGTAATTTGTGTAAAACCGTTTTTTTGCAATGAAGGCCATTCCAGTAATTTGATTTCTGAATCTGTTCGTTATACGGAGCATAGCAACAGTGGATCTGCTGTGAGCCATAACCGCAAAATGGATTGAATTTGAATTCGACCGATCGGTCAGCTTTTCAAAACAAAGTGGATTTTATCCACATATGAAACAGTCACCCTAACATGGCCTTCTGCTGTGCAAAGTCCAAGTGAATGGATTATAGGTGAGTCGCCCTATTGCAAGGCAAGTAAGATCAGTAAAATTTATTTAGCTGCTTTTAAAAGCTTTTATCTAGGAAGTGCAGAAGGATGTAAGTAATAGCAATAAAGCAGCTTCACGAGTGATTTTTTTGCACTGTTGTGGCCCAACTGCAGTTTCATGAGTGCGAAGCCCAAACAAAAACGCGCGGTTTGTTTTTTGCAACTCTATTAAATTTAGCAATTGTTGAAACGGGGAGGGATTTTTTATCGGCAATCGATAGAGCGCCGACTTCCCCCTGCAACACAAATCTAAATAAAGCCCGGCTTCCCTCCTATATTGTGTATATTCTGATTTATCTTGCGGTTTTGCTTATCTCCAATTGTAATTAGCACGTACCGCATAAACGGCCTGGCGAATGTATGCGCCTATATTAACACCAATATCACAACGTTAGAATTTATACCGAATCTCTGCCGTTATACCTTCCCGGATATAATAATCTCATTAACCCGAGAAAATACAATATCTAGTTATGCCCCTGTCATTTTTATTGCGCGGATTAGATTTGCCGGATTGTATATTGGAGTACGTGAATTAGAGATAAGCAACCGGACATATGACGGCGAGCGAAGAACCTTAATTGGAAATAAAAATCGGCTCGTACTAACAGCGGGAAGGAATTAGCGCAAGTTTCTCTGACAGTCATTCGCCGAAAAGAGTTCTTAGCGATTAGTTAAACTTTTAATTCCCATTTCTATTTTCATTAAGCTGCAATGACTGGTAAGGTCTCAAGGGTTAATCTGAGCCCAATGTTTTTGTACAGTACTTAAAACTTTAAGCCATCGTTTTCAGTTAATCTTATTCGACAACCCTTGTAGTTATTGAAAACGAAGATTAAATAAAATATATTTTTCATCCAGCATCGAATTGTTCATATTTCAGATGCGTATATGAAAAACAGCTAATACGAATATAGATCACCGAAAGATACATGGTAACAGAAACGTATGTATAAGGTGACAAGGCAACAAGCTGACAATTTATTGTAGAATATTCCAAATTCTGTATAATAACTATAAATAATATAAAAAACTACAAATTAATCATTTTAATTTGTCGAAGTCTCATAATAGTCCAGGAAATTGGTAGTTTAGGCGAGAAAAAATCCCGGGCTTAGGTTTTATGACTGATCTTTATGTTTTCAGGTGTGCTGAATCCGAATTTCAACTTTGCCGCGCGCTATCGTGATCGCCTTTAGCCGAAATTTGACAATTTATTTAAATTTCATGGTTTTTTTCTTGTTTATTTAATATAAATCGTACTAAATTTTATTAAACATTGTTCGGGGTAGTACTTTATGCTTTCACATGTGCTGAATGCAAATATAACCCTCCCGACCCTCTACGATTACGGGAAATGCCTAAATTTAACAATTAAATTAAATTTTATAGGTTTTTTTCCTAGGTTTTTAAATTTTTTTCGCTATATAAATCGTACTAAATTTTATTAAATATAATTCTGGGTGGTTTTTTATGTTTTCAGGTGCGCTAAATCCGAATATCATCCCCATGACCCCCTACAGGTGACCTAAGTAGCCGAAAACTTGAAAAAACCTCAAAAAACTCCGAATTTTCTATTCTGCTTTTTTTCTACAAAAAGCCGATTTTTGAGCTGTTTTCACCTATTCCATAGGTTCTTTGGTGTGCTGAATCCGAATTTGATTCCCATGAGCCCTTACGATCACTGTATAGTAGTTACTACTCGTAGAAAATTAAAAATAAGAAACCAGTGCTGCCACAACTCTCGGTAGTTTTGGTATGTGAAGCAGGAAATTATTGGGAAAATTAACAAAACTCAATATAAAAAAACAAATTTTATTTCCCAAATGTGGAGAGGTGAAATTATTACAAAAAAAGAGGGAACACTGATAAAAACTAATTTAAATCATTTGTTAGAACAGTGTAGGAACGCATACCGTGAGACTATGTATCAGAACATCTGCGTTTGGTAGAGCGTGAGGCTGTAGCTGTATCTTGGAGCTGGTGGGCCTGAGTCGAGGGTCCTGGTTCTGGTGGGTATTCATTCTTGGATGGAATGGTGAGCGGTTCATCATCATCTGGAACAGAAATGATGGAGAGGTGAAATGATTGCAAAGAAGAGGGAACACTGATTAAAACTAATATAAATCATGTGGTAAATAGTGAAGGAATGCGTACCGTGCGACTGTGTAGAAGAATATCTTCGTTTAGTAGGCCTCTCTTGGATCTGCTGGGCCTGGGTCGAGGGTCCTGGTTCTGGCGAGCATTTTTGATTTGAGTCACTACAAAGTCGAAAAGTTTCGTGGTTGGGAAAGCGAGCAGTTCATCATCGTCTAGAACAGAAATGATAGAAAGGTGAAATGATTACAAAAAGAGGGAACACTAAGAAGAACTAATCACATAAGTTCATTAACTTCATACTTCCATGTTTTCTTACCTTCATTGTTCTCGGTTTCAGGAGCAATCACAACGTCGTCAGTCTCCAGCCCCTCCTGCTCTGCCTCTTCGAGCAAATCAACACGATCTGCATTGTTGCATCTTCCTTCACAGAATCTGCAGATGCTGGTGCACAACAGTCCTACACGTCTGCAGCCGCAATTCTGTGAGCAATTTTTTTTGCACCCACACGAAATTTTGGCCAGTAGCTCTGGCGGTGCTGGTGGGAGATCCGTCAAAATTGGGAGTAGTCCATTCTTTACTTTCTTCCATCCCTATTGGATGGGTTCACATGGATTTCCCAGCCACACTTGCACTTGGTGAAACGTACGATATATATGATGCTGTGCTGCAGCACTCGTTGGAGGGAGCATTGCCATGTTACAGTTACTTTTGTACGCTGCTGTAACATACTGTCTGTATCTTTATCTATCCAATGTGGTGCTGTAGGGGGAGGATCCATATAAAGATATGAAGTTTTCACCCGCATCAATCAGTGCCTTCTTGTCGGCATCGGGATCATAGAAAACTTCCAACGTTTTCAGGAGCTTAGGATCCTTTCGCAATGTTTTCAAACATTTCATCTTCCCCTGATTATAAACGAAGAAGTGGAATCGCACCCACTGATGGCGTGAAGAAGGAGTATGAAACCTGCAACTTCTTCATCCACGGCAGTGGATGGGTGGTACAAGATGGATGGCCTTGCTCCTCTTCCAGGTTTGATAAAGTATACGTTTTCGGATGTTTTCTTTCCGATCATGATCACAAGAAGATCAACATCCTCGCCAACCACTGTCACACTTTTTTTTTGCGAAGCCAAGGACTGAGCAGTGTCTACAATCAGGGTGTCAGCATCTTCCACTACCTGGTAAGTTGTAATGTTGGCTTCGGCAAACTTATTCCTGAGATAGGATATAAATCGTTCTTTATTCTTGGAGTTGCCTACTAAACGCAGATATTCTTCTACACAGTCGCACGGTACGCATTCCTTCACTATTTACCACGTGATTTATATTAGTTTTAATCAGTGTTCCCTCTTCTTTGCAATCATTTCACCTCTCCATCATTTCTGTTCCAGATGATGATGAACCGCTCACCATTCCATTCAAGAATGAATACCCACCAGAACCAGGACCATCGACTCAGGCCCACCAGCTCCAAGATACAGCTACAGCCTCACGCTCTACCAAACGCAGATGTTCTGATACATAGTCTCACGGTATGCGTTCCTACACTGTTCTAACAAATGATTTAAATTAGTTTTTATCAGTGTTCCCTCTTTTTTTGTAATAATTTCACCTCTCCACATTTGGGAAATAAAATTTGTTTTTATATATTGAGTTTTGTTAATTTTCACATATAATCTCATAAGAGCATTAATTCTTTCCGGATTTTTTTTTGAGTGCGTTCCAACAACGTCGAATTAATTTGCCCGAGCGGGACGCGAGGGCAAATTAGGACGTTGTTGAATGCACGAAAAATAATTTCCGGATATGAATTAATGCTCGAATGGAGATTCGGTAAGAAAATCGTAACGACACAAACCCTCAAAAGAAGTAATGTCTACGTACAAAAAATTTCCAAAAAAATTTTTTGTTGTCTTGGATACGGCTCGTGAACTAATTTTTCTATTGGTCATTAATGAGGGTCGTACGATTTTCCCAATAATTTCCTGCTTCACATACCAAAACTACCGAGAGTTGTGGCAGCACTGGTTTCTTATTTTTAATTTTCTACGAGTAGTAACTACTATACAGTGATCGTAAGGGCTCAAAAATTCGGATTCAGCACACCAAAGAACCTGTGGAATAGGTGAAAACAGCTCAAAAATCGACTTTTTGTAGAAAAAAAGCAGAATAGAAAATTCGGAGTTTTTTGAGGTTTTTTCAAGTTTTCGGCTACTTAGGTCACCTGTAGGGGGTCATGGGGATGATATTCGGATTTAGCGCACCTGAAAACATAAAAAACCACCCAGAATTATATTTAATAAAATTTAGTACGATTTATATAGCGAAAAAAATTTAAAAACCTAGGAAAAAAACCTATAAAATTTAATTAAATTGTCAAATTTAGGCATTTCCCGTAATCGTAGAGGGTCGGGAGGGCTATATTTGCATTCAGCACACGTGAAAGCATAAAGTACTACCCCGAACAATGTTGAATAAAATTTAGTACGATTTATATTAAATAAACAAGAAAAAAACCATGAAATTTAAATAAATTGTCAAATTTCGACTAAAGGCGACCACGATAGCGCGCGGCAAAGTTGAAATTCGGATTCAGCACACCTGAAAACATAAAGATCAGTCATAAAACCTAAGCCCGGGATTTTTTCTTCAAACCACCCTTTTCTGACACCGATTTCCTGGACTATAATCTTCGAAATTGAGATCTTGTGCCACATCAATTCCAACTGGCATTTCTTGAACAACGCTAATTTTAGACGTTGATAGCATGCATGATAATTTGTCGGTATGTTTTATGGTCGATCCTAGTTCGTCTAACGTTCTGGCAAAATATCTCGTTCTTAGCGTGTGGATTCAAGCTAATTGCTCGTAGGTTTGAACATTTGAACTACTTTTGCCCATATTTGCGGCCGACGAACCTTTGCGCACTTACATCACTTGTAGTCAAGTAAAGTAAATTGTGGTTCCATTTGTCAGCTCACAAAAATGTTGTTCAACCCTGTCGGACACAGACCCACTAATTCCGACCAACATTTCGCTGAATGCTCGCAGTCTATTGTTTTCTTCATCGTTGCTAACTTATTTATGGTTGATTATATTGCATTGCTTTGGCGATTTGCTGTCAATTTAAAATGAACTGAAAAAAAATCTGCATATTTACCTAAATTATCGTAAATTTTTTAGGTGGCTATAAATACTTTTGCCGTTCTGAAGTAAGCTCTGGGGTGGGGTAGATCTCAGTTAGCAGTGAAGTAAGCTCTGCTTGCTCTTATGAGACTTGTTTGGCAGACGAATATTTGGTAGCATTTGGATATCGCGCGACATAATGTTACGAGCAGGTAACAAACTACGAAAGTAGCATATATCTTGTGAGTATATTTGAGTGGCTACTTGACTATATGAAAACTGACACTTTCGTATGTGGGCGTGGAAAAAATATTTATGAATTGTTTTGAAACCCTTCCTTGTTGCAGTAACAGCTCAAATGTATGTTTATGAATGTTAACTGTACTGTACTATTTCCACTTCAGGTCAAATAAACTATTCCATTCATAGCACCGTACTCATATGTCGCAAAGCCGAGCAGGATTTTCTGGTGGAATCCCCAAGTCGATCAGCAGCATCCAACAGATCAAGCACGCCCTAAAATACTTTATCCCCGTAGCTCCGAAGATGCAATTATGTTGACTACCACGAGGCAGCCTGATTTTATTCCAGTGTACGACCCTCGCCCCCACTAGGAGATGTTATTGATACTCTTTCCCCCCATTTGAGCTCCGCGTTGTTCTTCTAAGGAGTTTTAGAGTACGTATTGAACAGTATCAACGACAGGAAGCAGTCTTGCTTTATAGCAATTTTGTGAGTCTGAGTTCATCTACTACGATTTTCCTAGTGTAAGTTTCGGAGAACTATTCTTGTCTATACTACTTTTTCGAAGGACTTCTCAAAGTCTATTAAACGGACCTTTGAGTGCACGATCTTACTGCAACGTTTCCTCAGTTCTTCTGTATAATTTAGAGGAATGGACCACGTTGAAAAATCGGTTGCGTGGAATGTGTTGGCAACGAAGACGTTATGAAGAGGATAAAGAAACATACCTCGGGCATGAGATGTGACACCCAGAGAAGTATGATCTGCTCCACCTTGTCATGCAGGAGAAGATCTGCGGCAGGTGGTACTTCTCGCCATCTTTGGAAGAATTTTAGTTTGGTTAACAAAGATTCTAGTGTACCCAAACCATCCCTCAAGCCGAAGTGTTCATTACCCATCACCTCCTGACTTTTGATAGATTATATTAATGAGGATTGTATTAAGCAGTAGTTAGAGAGAGGTATTCAAAATATTAAGTCACCACACGCATTGGAACTGAATTTATTGGGAAAAGGAATAAAAGGTGGTTGTGGGATTATGCCAGTTTCATAAACACGATTGAAAATGGTGCTTAATGAGAAAATATTTTCATCTTATAGAAATTTGAGGCAGTCTGATGGAATTCCAATCTCCGAAGTGATACATATGAATTTATTTTCCGTGTGCCAGTGTTGCCCATTCTTTATCTTTCTCCGAGTGTATAATTATCTCTCCTTTGGAGTTCTTTAAGAGGCTTAGTATTCTTTCTCTGTGTAAATTTTTTGTTGAGTTTCTTGTGAGAATTGAATCTATCATGTTTTCTTTGGTGTCCTTCATTTCCCGACGCCTCTGCTCCACCCATTTCTTCTTAGCCCTTTTCATCTTTGTGCACGCTTAACAATGCAATTCTCTATGGTATCCTTCATTTATGCTTTTGGATTTCCGCAGTCCATTCCTTTCCCCGTTGAATAGCGTCCTTGTTTGAGTCATGGCAAAATTCATGGCATTCCAGCTGTTTTCCATGTTTACAATGTCCATGTATCAATCAAATACCGCTCGCCTAATAAGCTTAGCAAGATATGCAGACAATTATCTCTCTTTCTCATGTTCTCCATCCAATTTCATCCAATTGCAGCTATTGCTTCTGCTATTAATACATTGACTGAATTACAACCCTCTGTGTGCCTTCTGCTGGCCTTTCCTCATCTTCTGTTCCAATTTTCCTGCTATTCTCCAATTTGCTACTTCTAGAGGCGCTTCTGCCCCACTCCTTACATTGTCTGCCTATCTTAATCTTCTCCATTTTTAATATTTTCAATAATTTCCTTAAATACCTTTGTTGCAGTCCTTTTCAACAATGGTTAAACAAATGGATGTTAATCATATAGCAGGATTAGCCAATGAAATGCGGTTCTGTAATTATTTTTAATTATCTTACAATATGAATAGTTCTTGCAGTTGTACTGTACATCAATGTCGTCTAAACGTTTATTGAGTAATAACTCTCATTATTTTCCATTGGTGTTACCTATAATATTTTAATATTTTATTTATGGCATCATCTTCCTATGGTGTTTGTCTATTTTCCCATTTATTTCAGTCCACTTTAAAATTTTTCTATAATACTTTTGAGAACTTTTTTATGATCTTATTTTACGCCGAACTTACATGACAGATACATTAGTAAATCCTCTCTGTACCTGTTTATATCTCAATTTCCTCAGTAAATAACTTTTCCATTTCACTTCTAAGTCCAGGTATTCGCATTTTACATTACATTTTAGATATTTCACACTTCTTGCGCCTGATTTTTGTAACGAATGTTCTTGTCGTGACTAAACACTTTATTTACTTTCATAATTCGTTTATTTCATCCTGTTACTCTATTGTACGCCCTAGGTGTGCTGTCGAACTCTGTGAGTCATTTCATAATTTCGTGTTCGTAGTCATCTATGTACTGTGTATTTAATTTATGGTAGTACATCATTCTTCATCTTAGACACAATATTTACGATGTTTGTGTCATTTATGTTGTTTATATACGTTTTTCACAAGTATTCACCTAAGGGCCACAAGTCTTGAGCCTTTCTCTGTCAGGATAGCTAAACTAGATATAGAGAAGCGACTGAATTGAGGCCAATTTGAAAGTTACATCTGTGACGTCACTGCACAGAAACTCTTTCGTACTGTTATTTCTTCTTTCCCAATCTTCAAAAATATATTCCAACGTTTCATCGGCTTTGGTGAAAGTTTTTTGAGATTTATTGTCGTTCACATGCAAATTATTGTTTTTAAATTTCTCGAAACCAAAACTGCGTTAAAAATTGTGCGAGATCGTAGGTCGAGTGGAATTTGAGCAGTTTTTGTTGAGAGAAATGTGGTATAATTTGCATCTTGACGAAAAAAAATCTCTTAAAAAATCTTGCCTTGGGTGATATTTGGAAAGATTATTCAACAATATGAGTAGATCACTTTTACCGTGTCCGACAGCACACATTTTTAACGTTTTCGACTATTAATTCTATACTGGAGCTACCAAGACAATTATTATACGTTTTTAGAACGACGCTGATTTGCAAACTTCACTTTGACGTTTTGGTGAAATGTCAGCCAATAGCTACTCACTAAATTGAAATCATTAAAACCAATTGGACTCGCGTGAAGGCACTGTGACATTATAGGTGTTTTCAATGACAGTCAATTTTGAGTAGCCGTTTCTGACAAATTGAACAATTTTCATTGGTTCGTTCATTATAGCGTTGAATAATCAAGGGTAATACCACAAGCAGTGGATATATTTTTGACAAATATTTTGTCGTTTCCATGTAAATTATTGCGTTTAAATTTCACGATACAAAATCACATTAAAAATGTCACGAGCCGAAGGCGAGTGACATTTAAATGTGATTTTGTTGAGTGAAATTTGCAATAATTTCTATGGAAATGGCAAAATATTTTAAAATAATATATCCACTTCGAGTGGTATTTGGGACGACTATTTAACAATATTAATACATAAGGATTAACTTTATTGAAAAATAATCCAACAATTAATATAATTATTCCTTCTCAATTAAATTCAGCGGAATACTTCCAAAACACAGCATTTTAAAATTTTTAAAACAAGCCACACCGTTTGTTGGGGTTTAGTGTTACGTAACCTAGCGATATCACTAAGGACAGAACATCGTTGCTAAGCGATAGTTCGCAACAAGGCTATTTATTTTTTGAGTAAGTACATTGTTTTGTGAATATTTTGCATGGTGCCCAATATTCAGTGATATACTGCTGTTATTGGTTGAAAAAAGCAAATGTCTGCAATGTGATTGGCTTATATGTTATAGTGTTGAATAGTCATAGTAATTTACTGCCATTTTTATGTCAATAGCAATTCGACGTGTCCAATTCTGACAAAAAAGCTCAATTTAATTTAATAGTCCTCTTGTTTATGTTTCAAACCAAAAACAGGGTCTGAGATGCACAATCAAAGCCAAAGCTATTGATTAAAGTCGTTCCACGCTTGACAAGGCATCTACTAACCACTAGATGTAAGTTAGGGACTGGCTAGTTGATATTGCATATAATAGAGAGGGGACTGATTAACGAAGCTGTCGATAGTTAAGATTGGTAGTTCCCTCATCAAGTTTTCATCACACTTGGTGCAACTTGAACAAAACGGTTGTCGGTCTAAATTAAGCCACTAGCCACATAAGCAGGGCACATCTAAGAAAGTCATTTGAATTTAACGGACACATTTCTTGCCATTTAATATTGCACTTATTATTACCTAACCATGAAAATTAATTATTTGTAAGTACAGTATCGAGAAAAGGTGAATTCATAGAAGCCTATGGAATTATGAAGTTATGTGCATTACAGCATCACAAAAAGCCAAATAATGAAAGTTACTACTGTGCCTAACAAACTGTATTTCACTTTATAATTTAAATTACTACAAGTATACAATTTCATTGCCGTGTAAATAAACATATGTTGACCATCTATTAAAACTGAACAACAAACTAAATTACACTTCAATGCAATATAAACCAACTAAGTTGTTTTAAAAATGCATAAGCTGCACATATATCAAGATTTGCTACTTCTAAAATTCTACAGAAGAGTTTTATTCTGCCACTAGCTTCTTGAACACTTAGACGATGGTAACGTTTTCCATTTTCCCGGTTCATCGAATGAATCTTGGTTTCATTTCAGCGAGTACGTGAATTCCCAGCTAATATAAACGGGAAGTTGACTTCGTTCGCCTAGGTGTGGTTATACACAATACATAGCCGCTTTGTACGTCTGCGTTTATTCTTCTTTGCTATTATATGTTTAGTATTAGTTAAATAGATCCCTATAACTTTTAAACGCCGCGTATAGGTATCGAAAACAAGCAGTTTTGGAATAGCATTTCGGTTGGAAGCTCGAAAAAGAAAACTGGTTTTCGCTGGCCGAGAAAAAAGTGTTTCTTCCGCGAGCACAGGAGAACTCCGGACGAATCAGTTTTGAAGTTAAACACAGAGCCAGCAAAAGGCGGAACTCTTGTGATTTTAGGAGTACAATACAGAGGAAAACAAGCGTTTAAATAGCCAGGTAAGCAATAGTTAAGGAATTGCCAGTCTGATTTGCGGGGTCCTAGCCCAGGTAGGTCGCAACAGGCATGCGTTAGTCAATACTGCAGGTGACTGGTACTGAGGTTCGACCGTCTCATATGAGGTTCGACCGTCTTCGAGTGTGGACGCATGAGAATTTTGCTCTGTAGTTTATTATATATATTACAAAATAAATGCGTGCAGTATAAATTAATCCTACATAAAATGTCTTTGTGTAACGTCTGTGATGAGAAGTTGCCACCGGAGGCTGATTTTGTGCATTGTGAAGGCTGTAACAGTAATATTCATTACTTATGCAGTGGTGTGCGAGAAACATCCTTTCGCAAACTTAGCATTGAGGCGAAATTAGCATGGAGATGTGGAAAGTGTAAAACGAAGGCAAGTGCTGATACTCAGTCGCATATACAAACCTCGAGCACTGTCAATGCAGATATGTTATCAATCATAACACGTGCGGTTAAGGAGGCAGTTAAAGAAGAGAACAAGTTGTTGTCTGATAAGCTGGATGCATTCCAACAATCCTTAGATTATTATCACGATCAACTACGAGATTTAAAAAAACTATTATGCGAAAAAGATAAACGACTGGATGAATGTTTTTCTGTGATGGACAAATTAAATTCTGACAATGTAAATCTAAAGAAAGAAAATTCTGATTTCAAACAAAGAATTAATCACCTGGAACAATACAGCCGTTTGAATTGTGTAGAAATCAGAGGAGTACCGGAGCCGCGGGATGAAAATGTGTTGGCCACAATAGGTATTATTGGCCGTGCGCTGAACTTTCCTATCGATAAAACTATGATCGATGCATGTCACAGATTAGCTCCTAATCAATCGAGGCCTCTTGAACCACGATGTATTATTTTGAAATTTCTTAGTCGCATCTATAAAGAAGAATTTTTGAACGCGAGGAAAATCAAACGCACTTTCTCCACTAAGGATCTGGACCCATCCTCTGGAATATCTAATCCCATCTACATCAACGAGTTTCTATCTCCTGAGTACAGAAAATTGTTTAACCAGTGTCGTGAGTTTAAAAAGTCTAATGGTATTCGATTTTTGTGGGTTAAAAATGGCAAGATCATGATGCGGAAAAGTGAAAATACTCGGGTATACGTAATAAATTCCACTTCCGATTTTACTGATGTACATTAGTTTTACGATTTTCAATTTTGTGAACTCTCACGCTTTGCAATTATTATTAGAATTTAAGGAAGCTGAGCTTAATATATTTTTAAGTTACTTTATCATAATGAATCTAGGTTCCGTGTTTCAGAGGTCTTCTTTTTATGGTTACTTTTTGAAGAATGTAGATTTGAAATTATATTGTATTTCTGATGTGAATGATCAATATGTTGCTATTGTTTAATGAGCCAATTTAATTTTCAGTACGAAATGTGATGTAAAATTTAGTTTAGTTTGCATACCATTATTTTTTATCTGTGTGACTAATTTGAAAATAATTTTAAGTTGCTTTATGATAAAGAATCTAGGTTTTGTGGGTGAAAGGTTTTTTTTCTTATTATTGTTACTTTGTGGGAAAATTTATACATATTTAAAATTATATTATTTTTCTCATATGGAAGATTGCTACGAGCTACTAAACGAGTCACAGTCATCTTCAATTGGTAGGAGTATTTTTCCTACAGCTTGTCTATTTACTTATTTATCTAGATACTTACATGATTAACACCATTAAGATAGCTCATTTAAACGTACGATCTCTTTTAACTAATTTTGCAGAATTTAAATCTCTGATACTGAATGATGGCTACGATATAGTAGGAGTGTCTGAAACGAGGCTTTTCCCTCATATTCCGAATGAAGCTGTAAACATCGAAGGGTATAACTTTCTACGTGAAGACCGTGTTACTACTACATGGGGAGGAGGTGTTGGTATGTATATTAAAAATAATTATTCTTCTGTCTTACTTCAAACGGCAAGCAATAGTATTGCTTTAGAACAGATTTGGGTCAGCATTAAAATTGCTAGTATTAGAATAAGGGTTGGTACCGTATATAGGAGGCAAGAGTACTCGCATTCTGATTTTTTAAATGCTTTCCAAGACTCTGTTTCTTTAATTTTATCTTCATGTGACGAAATAGTGTGCATGGGCGATTTTAATTTAAATCTCCTTAAATTTCATGAGGTTGCATGTGTACAATTTTATTCTGCCTTGGATGCAATGGGGCTCAAGCAAATTATACTAGAACCCACTCGAGTTACAACCACCACCGCCACATTAATTGATTTTATAATTGTTGGCTCAGATATAGAAGTAAAAAATACAGGTGTTATAAATATGCATCATATATCTGATCATTCTTTAATATATTGTCACTATCCAATAAATACAAATGTACGTGTTAATCCACATTTATTTACGTTTAGAGACTTTCGATCTTTCGACAGTAATGATTTTCGAAATGACTTACAGCAAATACAATGGCAAAATATTTACAACATCGTAGATATAAATGATAAAGTTACATATTTTACTAATAACATGTTAACTCTGTTTAACCGGCATGCTCCTGTAAAAACGGTAAAGATAACAAAACCTAAAGCACCATGGCTTACTGATAACATTAGACTAATGATGGCTTTAAGAGATGCTGCTTTTAAACGATTTAAAAGGCTTAGGACTAGTGGCTCTTGGGAATATTACAAATCTTTACGAAATTTTACAACGTGTGCGATTAGAAAAGAAAAACAAGCTTATTTAGAATATCGAGCCCGAAATGATTCTAAGACTATGTGGAAGGAACTCAGATCATTAAATATATATCACTCAAAGAAATCCAATAACAATACTATTCCACCTCATCTTAATGATGTTAATAAAATCAATGATACTTTTTTAAGTGCCGGCAGGCCATCTATTTCTGGTAACATAGAATTAGAAGATTACTACAATCATTCATTCCTAAAACCGTTTGAGTCCTTGTTTTGCTTCAAACTGTCTGATGAAAATGAAATATCAAGTATAATATTCGGTATTAAAACGAATGCGGTTGGCTGTGACGGTATAAGTGTGTCAATGCTTAGAATGTGTTTTCCTACTATCTTGCCTATTATTACTCACATAATTAATTGTTGTTTGTTATCTTCTGTGTTTCCTGATAAATGGAAGACCGCTGATGTCATTCCGTTACCTAAGATCAATGAACCTAAACTGTTTAAGGACCTTCGTCCTATCAGTATATTGCCAGTTATGTCTAAAATTTTAGAAAAAATAATGGTAGCACAAATAACAACTTACATTGCGCTTCATAATATCTTACCCGAAACACAATCAGGTTTTAGAAAGGGGTACAGCTGTGCTACTGCTCTCCTGAACATAACTGATGATATACTGTCTGCTGCTGATAAAGACAGAACATCCGTTTTAGTCATGTTAGACTATTCAAAAGCATTTGACACTATTTCCCATAAAATTTTGTTCAGTATCTTGCGGTTTATTGGTTTTGCTGCCGGCGCTGTGGAACTCATGCGGTCGTACCTTACAAATCGTTTTCAGAAAGTCATTTTAAATGGGGAAACCTCATTTCCTTTACCAATTATGGCTGGCGTGCCTCAAGGTTCAAATCTAGGACCTTTACTCTACTCACTGTACACATGCAATTTCCGAAATTATGTTAAGCACTGCAAGTATCACCTATATGCCGACGATACACAACTTCAAATCGATTTTAAACCTGAAGATGTTGCGCAAACTAATAATTTCATTAAATCCGATATTGATGCTCTTGTTGAAATATCTGAAAAACATTGTCTAAAAATTAACGCAGAAAAATCCGTGGTTATGGTATTTGGCCAACGTAAAGCTAGAAATTTAATTAAACAGGACGTGATTGTTAAGGTTGGAGATGAGGTTTTGCTTGTAAAAGAAAGTGCAAAAAATCTTGGTCTGATCTTAGATGAAGATTTAAAATTTTCTCAACATATTAGTCATTTATTACGTAAAGCTTATATTAATTTGAAGTTGATATTTAATCAAAGATTTTGTTTAACTAGAAAATTAAAGATACTGTTATGTGAATCTCTTGTTTTGTCCCATTTTAATCATTGTGATGTTGTGTACGGACCGTGCATAGATAGCTATGATGTGAAAAGAGTTCAACGAATGCAGAACTCTTGTCTTCGGCTTGTATATGGTATCAAAAAGTTTAATCGCATCTCTCATACATTAACTGAAGCTAAATGGCTTAATATGTATAATAGAAGAATGTTGCATTCCTCAGTTCTGTTTCATAAAGTTATAGTTACTAAGCAACCAACTTACCTGTTTAATAAAGTAAAATTTAGATACAATGTTCACAAGGTGAATGTAAGAAAAAAAAGCATTATCACACCTCCAATCCATAAATCTCATTTATTTGAAAAATCGTTTTCATATACCATCAGTAATGTTTACAACACCTTGCCGGAATTTCTAAAAACACTTAAAGTTTCCACATTCAGACACCAGCTTACTAGCCTTATTTATAAAAATCAAAAATAATGTTTTTGTTTCTTTTTGTTTTCTTATAATCTCTTCTCATCATAGTTAAATGTATACAGTTAATTCTTATTACGCATTACACAAACATTCTCATTCGTATTTGCACGTCACTAAATTAACTTTTTTATATTTTAAATTTACTTAAAAATTAAATTTAAATGTTATTTTTTCATATCCTCTCAAGACGTATTTTTAGTAAACGAAGCAATAGGGTTAAGTGTAAGAGCAGATTATGAAAATTTGCTTTTTCATAAATCTGAACTTCGCCCTTTTGAAGGTGACTGTGACCTACTTCCAAAAAATATTGTTATTTTGTTATTTTGTAAAAAAAAATATGTATTTTGTTAAAATATTTTAATGTATTTATATTTTGAGATGGTACAGATCTCCTTCAATAAACGACCATTATTATTATTATTATTATTATTATTATAGCTTTATACGTTAATTAGCCATTTAAGAGGCCCGGCATCGAGTAATCCATTGTGCCTCAAGGACTGGACGCTCAAACTATCTTGTATTTGGTGCGAATTGCGTCTGGGAATATGCACAGCCGGCTTATAACAAAAAGGCGGCGTTTTAAACAACTGTTTGTAAGCGATTTAATATTATGGTTCTGTCTGTACTGTCCGTGAACGGATTTCGGAGATGTGCGTTTATTTGGTTAATATAAATGCGTAGTAGTAAAAGCGTTTTGCACGTACACGGACAGTACTGTTCGTTTAATGAATCCGTAGTAGAGGTGGCTTTTTTTGGTGAGCAATATAATACTAGTGCGCGTATATATGATGAGATATAACCACCCACTTTATGGTTGAGTATTTAACAGTAGTATTATTTAATCTTGTTTATTTAGAATGAAATAAATGCGCTCATTGTTAATTGGTGCGCAAAACAGATTGGCCTTTATTTGAGTAGATTTTTGTAGCTATTATTTTCAGCTTACCAAGCCTAGACTCGTGCAATTGCTGGGTTCATTTTTCACATCAGCTTTTCTTGATCACAACTGAAGTAAATACAATAAAAGAAATCTCATTGCTATTGAGCTATTAAATTACAAATTGTATGTGCCAAAACTGCATCATTACAAATGGGATTGCAATGTAACGATACAAAAGGAGAGAAAAGAAGAAAATGTACTAGCATATCAAAACAACATTGCTGATCATATAACAAATAGAGATAGAGAAGAAGACATACAGGAAGAAGATGAAGATAGAAGATGAGAATAAAATTACCAAAAGGGTAAAGTGGATGCACAATAGACGAACATCAAAAACAGTATATAAAAGCGACAGAAAAAGTTTTAGGGCATGTAATAACCATGACAAGAGACCCTTGGCGGGGCAAGGAGTCCAAAGCAGCTAGGCGCAAGCAAAACTACTAGAAATAAAGATATAAGAAAGCTAATAATATCAGTGAAGAGAATTTGCAAAATATTATAAAAGAAGCATTTAATTTACAACTTAGAAAGGCGAAAAGGTCATACCAAGGAACGAAATTAAAAAAATGTGTAAAATAAATACTAAGGGTCACAAAGAGCGAATTTGAATCTAGAACTATGATGAAAACGAATAAGAAACACTGGAAAGATGAGAGTAATACTATTTGAGATTACTCACCAACGATAGTAGAAAAGACAAATACATCAAAGAAACACAATGGCACAGATAAAGTGTTATTAAGATTGCAGCATCTCATGTAAATATAATAACGACATTGACATTAAACTAACGAATTTTACAAGAAAACGCAGGACCCTGGGAAATAAATGCAGAAAAGGAGTTCAAACTACTTTTGACCAAATAATAGCAACACCCACAATACTCTACCGTAAAGTATTGGTCATAAGAAAGTCAGATGAAGGCAAAATCTAGACATCAAAAATTAAATAATGTAATAATGGTAATAATCACATCTTTTATTCATAAACATGGATTCACATAGCGAAATTCAGAATTGCCGTTTTTAAATCTGACCTAAAAATTAAAAAAAAGGAAAAGTGGGCTTGATATCTAGCAACTGCAAAATTAAAATAACAATTAATTAATTGGCATGAATTATGATTAACAAATAAACAGTAAAGAATAATACAATTAATAAGTTAATAATAAAGAAGTAGTTATGGAGGAGGCACGTGAATAGGGATTAGCACCTTACACGTTACCTTTGTAGAGACAGTAAGTGTTTAATATCTGTTACAGAATCCAATAGACAAGAACACATACGCAAGCAGGATGTCAGACAAAAACTACGTGTATACGCAGCCAACAAAAAAAAATAGGAGAATACCGCTAAAGGTCGTTGAATGATTTGAACAGAGCAGCAAAAGACAGAATCCCAAAATAGATGCGAGATCCGACAAAGAGGATAGGTTTGAAAGGATTTAGCCGCTTCTGATATCGCTGCCCCGCATATGTGCTGTAGGAGCACTCATTTTCGCAGTCATCCAGGGCGTTTAATCTTGACTTGGTCGTGCAATTTGGTCAGAAGGTCGCAATTGATGGTAAGACCATTGTCAAGAAAGTCGATAACCAAGACGCAGCGACAATCCCAGAAAACCGAAATCATTACTTTGTCTGACGAAATTTCTAAACATCTTTGAATGGAGACAGTTGGGAAGCTGCAACTCCATGCTGTCTTCTTTGTTAGAAAAGTCATGTTGTTGAACCCAACTTTCGGTCATAGTGACGATTCTGTCAAAAGAGTCAGAATCTGGATCAATATCGAGAAAATCTAACGATCTCCATCCTGTTTATGAAAGGGAGTCAACATTCGAGGCATCCATCCGGCTGAGACCTCATCATATGCAAAATGTTATATGCTTGTCAATCTCTACAGTCGCTTTAACAGTAATTCGGTTATATTCCAATACTAACTTTCCATTTTGGCCATGATTTCAGAGTGATATGCCATTGCAAATGTACGGCTATTTGCACGCTTCGATGCCCATTGTGCTAAGTTGAAACTTATTTGCTGTTGGACAGACAGGAATGAAAATGGATGAGAACTTTGTTAACTGTTTTCAGCCTTTTAGCTATTTCAGTAACATCAACACCCTCTCTAATCATAATCACTGCACATGGTACGCCACTCTGACAGCTAACTAAGAAGATTAGCAACGGCAACCGGAATTAGTCGTTAAACGAGAGTCTTCTATAATAACTAGAAATAAATTTTAGCTCAAAGTAGCTGCTATCCAGGCACTTTGCTAATCGAGACAGGTACATGATGAGAAGGCGCTACTTAACCAATCCCTGAAAAACACGACAAGGGGACGTAAATATAATTGTAACTGATAAGTAAGGGGGCAGTTTACGTCGTTCAATAAGTACTCGATAGTACATATACAAAAACATAAAACCAGATCATGCACAACAGCAAGGGATGTTTAAAACCAACAATAAAGTCTTAAAATAAGTCTTATTATTAAAGCAAGAAAAAGTTAAATATATAGTAATAATAAAATATCAAATAGCTCCATTTTAAATTGGCAACATAATTAAGTATCTTAAGTTAAGGGGAGGTAGAGCATTAGAGCTAACATTAGTAAGTAAGGTAAAATAGAGGTTAACTTTAAAATTACCGTAGCAATGGCTTTAGTGCTGCAAATGATTTGTTATTGAAAGAAACAGATCGTCTGGGTATAACAACCCGTGGGAATTTGAAATCGTATTACATGCAAGAATTTCTGGAACTCTGTAATAAATAAAAAATGTATATAGCCTAAGTTATGTTGACATACAGAATTATCGCAAAACGTAAATAAGATAAACGTGAAATTTCGACAATTAACTTTTGAAGATTAGGTAAAGCTTCGAAACGTCATGCTTTCCGTAACTGGTTATAAAATAAAAATATCCCACAGCTAGTAATAAAATAGTTATTTAGACCACAAGTGTTAGAAGTGCAACTTTTTTTAACAAGTGTGGAGGGTTATTAAAAGAGGCGCATCCACACGCGTGAAAAATAAGCACGCTAACACGAGTTGTCTACAAGATTTTTAAAAATTTCATTAAATATTCAAATCCAAGGCTATTTTGTATAGAATTTTATTTGCCTTCATTTTAGTCAAGTGCGTTGGTCAGTTCTGGTAACTAAGGAAACGTCTATTTAAAATCATTCATTCCTGAATTAAAAGCAAAGTGTCACTTTTCTCACTGAGTGAAAAAAAGTGGCACTTTACTCACCGACATTAATTAAAAAATCCTACTTTTTTAAATAACATTTTAAAAAATAAATTTTTGCATAGATCGTGAAATAAAAGTAGGCTTTTTTAACGAATAATTGTAAAGAAGGTAATGCTTTTTTAACCTCTTTATTGAAATCGTGAAAACTCCTTTTCGACCACATTTAGAGTTATAAGATATCACACTACCTACAAAGAAATTATATTTACAACATGCATGAAAGCAACTTTTTTACTCGTGTGATTGACCTTCAAACTCGTAAAAAAGCTATCGCTTTGAAAACTAGTTTTACAAATAACTATTTTACATCAGATTAACATGCGAAAAAGAGAAAGCGTAACTACTAGATTTTCAAAATATTGACATATATTTATCTGACATGACATTTACTATTACATCGGTTAAAAGTTTAGAAAATTATTTTTCTTGCATAAAACACTTTATAAAATACGATTTTGTAAAACGTTTTTTACTTTTACTCGGCCAACGAAATCTCACGCGTTACACAGATTGAAGCATTTTCTAATTGATTTTATAAATAGATATTTTTAACCAAAAATGGAAAAGCGAAAAAAACACTTTTTGCTCTAGTGAAAGAAGTATGCCATTTTCACATTAATAATGACCACTAAAAAGTTGAAATTTCAGTATAGGATTGCAAAAGAAACAGTTTTATCTATTCTCCGTTTTTAGTTGAAGTTTGTGTTATACTTTTTCATAACCTGATTGAATATTGTGCTAGGAAGGGGGGTATACAACTCTTTAAGAAGTTGAGGTTGGAAAACACTGGTCTAAAAAGATATATTTCACGTCAAGAGTAATTATCATAAAAAGCCTAGGGATCCATTTTCAAAGTAAATGCTAAACGTGGTGGCATGAAATGTTTGAGATGGCGCAAAACTGTACTGAACAGATCAATCCTCCGGAATTCTCTCACAGCACAGATCGGAGAATGCAAAAGAGAAACTTTTCCGCGCGCTTAGTGATCTGTAGAGACATTTGTAAGCGGCCAATAAATTTATTTGGACCTTTTAAAATGATCCGGAGCGGATGCTCCAAGCAACTCCCGAAAAACTTCCCAAATTGATTAAAATACAAACCACAACTCAGCAGCAAGTTCCCTCACAATAGGTTTCCTGTCCGGAATTACTTCTATTTAATTTCCATGTGGTCTATATATCACGGTTTGCCATCGTCTTCGTAGCTAGGTATAAATTATAGCATAGGGACGTAACATAATTTAGAACATGCAATACGTCAGGCACAGTTAAGGTCGAGTTTGACTTCGCGAGAAGTTGCAGGCTTGACAGGGGATGCAACAGTTCACCCTTGTGCTGCGGGCTACACGTGTTTTGCCGAAATCCACTCAAACTTCAAGGTTGACAAGAAAATCCTATCGGATCTCCCGTGTCAGGTGGTCGCTTGAAAGGATTGGAAATCCGAAACGGCGTTTACTTATATGCTGTGGGGGATATTTTAGCCATTCTGGTAACTCGAGTTATTTAGCGGATTATCGTTGTCACGTTTAACTCCCTCATACAGATTTAAAGCTAATTAATTTGCTCAAAACTACCAAATGGTGAATGTAAAATAGGTATATGTCTAGGTAATCTTAACTAGGACTATCACACAGCACTGGTCTCCGCTTATTAACTACCTACTTTCGGGAAACATTCCTGTTGTTATTTTCTTTAATTTCCTTGAATATTATCGAAATCCTTCTTTGGTCAAATACCACTCTCTTTATATTTTTTAGATGAACAATACGCTTTAAAAACATTTTTTTTCATATGCAGTAACTATACAGTTACACATTTTGTTCTGTAGTAAAATGGAATAAGATATATTGCCCAGCAACAATTGGTATCCCCTACGGCTAGAACTAAGAGCATCTGCTGTCGGCCATACTGAACAAATGCATTTTTTAGATTGGGTCAGACGCAGAGCCAGATTAATCAATCAGACACACAAAAGCTTGCGACTAAAGGCACCCTATTAGGGCCGAGAAATTTGCTTGAAAGGAAGATTTTTTAAGTTTTACTAGCAGCCATGTGAAAGTTCTATGCGAATCTAGGGCTTCATATAATATGAAATTCGAAATTTCTGATAGAATAGCGTAAGACGAGGCAGGGTCAGTTCAGATAGTAAAACGATGACTGACCTTCAACTAAAACTTTTGTTGAACGTTGAAGAGATTTTTCCTAGGATTTAAATTAAATATTTCAGTTTGAAGAGCAATACGCCTTTCGTTGTCGAAGACTGTTATGTATGTATGTACGTATTGTCAGTAACCTCATTTTACCTTGCGGTGTAGAGGCTGGTGCTCTATTATTCAGTAGTAAAGCGTCTTACTCCGTCTTAACTCCAGAATAATTGCACATAGTTGAAATATTAATTAAAGCATATATCAAATATTGACGTAATTTAAATAAATAGATTAATGTACTCGTAAGTGAAATATGCATAAGGAAATTGCAGATTAACTATCCAAAATTGTTAAATGCACTACTAAGGAGTTGTCGATAGCGCAATGACTATGACACATATATTATAGGTTAAATTTGGAATGACTAGTTGAATTCGTCTATTTACCCACAATGCAAGAGCCTTCTTTCGTTTACAATTAATAACAGTATCGCACTTACAGACCCAAGATCTTTTTTCTTGTTTCTAAGGCGTTTTGTAAACCGGAATGTGACTTGTGGTTAATTTCCATTAGATTTCAAAGTGTTGCAAGATAATTTTACGCAAAATTCCTGCGAATGCGGGGATACCCTAAAGTTGGATTGAACCGAGTTCTATTTCACTAGCGTGACGTGAAGGCCGAGAACGGATTAATTTTGTCTTGCAAAAGCCGTACAATTTCCGATATTACAATCACTTAGGCGGTGCGTGAAGCGCATCTAGCATTTGATCTAAGAATAGTGAAAATGAACTACAGCAACAATTTCCTTATAAACAAGCAATGGTAGGATAAATCATCTAAACTGCCTTAAAAGGTTATCTAGCTTGCTTCAAATAGGTGAGTAATCAAGCTTAAGGTACATTATACAAGCAATCTAAAGTTTGCCGGATACAAGATAGCACAGCCACGAAAGCATACTAAAACTATTATTATGAGTACAACCGACCTCCAATGCTAGTCCTCGAGGTTGCAGCAGGTTCAAAAGAAAATCTCGATAAGCATCAGGGTGACCGGGTAAATGCAACAGGCTTAGCCAAGGCTTGTGTGTATCGAGCTGCAGGTGAGTGCTTCGACGAAGGGGTTATACCAGAGCGTCTACCTTCGATCTTTGTTGCAGACATGGAATTTCCACACACGCAATGCTGAAGGCGACAGATGGGGGCCAAACTTCGCCAGTTAACCAGGGACCAAAATCGTTCGCACCGGAACAGAAGGAAAGAATTATCAGGGGGCTAAAAGAGCGTCACATAATAGAACCTAACTAATTAGCATCACCCTTAGGTCTTTTTGGCTCCGTTTTGCCAGAAAGGTAAGATGCGCATCGCTCAGATAATTTTCCAAACTATGTTTGAGCTTGGGAAATTGAAAAATAACTCTCACGAAGACTGCATTGACATCTCCGGAAGGTCTAAAATGCAGCAAGATTAATTTCCCAATCAAGATGCCTGTGACAAAACCCAATTAAGACACGTTTCAAAACGTAGTCTCGCAAAGCAACTTTTCTGAAGCAGCACATCATGGGAAATGGCTGAAAAAGCAGATAAGGAGTCAAAATTTTGGGCCTTGAATTAAACTTGACATATACAACCCAGAAATCTCTATGCGCGAAACGAAAGCTAAACTTTAGGAATTTTTATACATTGAAATTTTGGGACATGGCTAACCGTTAGATCAAAATGTAACTTGCAAAAGGTCTGAAAGCTCAGTTGTATTGTAGCCAAAAATTAGACTTATGAAATATAAGGCAAAAAGTTAGCTTTAACTAAAATTAGGACAAATAATTAAATGGATAACTATAAATGACTTTTGAACCATAGCATTCTTCAATCGGGAAATAAAAATGCCGTTTACCCTAACTGTTTTACGGTGGCCTTGTAATAACATGTTTGCCAGTTAAACTTGTCAGGAGGTCGTAGTTCACTTCGCTACGAGTTAATTAGGGCGAGGACGTATTGAATTGAATAAAATATTATGAATTGGAAACTATCAACTTTGGGATCGTAGATAGGACTGGTCTTTGAAGTAGGAAATGGAGACAATCCTCCTCGTTTATCGACAGTGCTTGTATGCGACGGCCAACGTCCTGCGACGTCGGATTTACCTTAAAGAAGCCCCTCGCAGCCGTTAAATTCCTTTACACATAAACAAATCTTATGACACAAAGGTCGCATACAAATATCATCAAAGAAAAGCACGGTTAATTTAATCTAATTATATTGAAGGTGAATATCAGTGGGTGGAATTAACACAAACTAAACGACACCGAAATGTTATTCCTATTACCTATATGATATCATAGAATTGTTACAGACTGCTAAACGTAATTACTGACTTCTTCAGATACTTACGTTATTGGTTACCTGACCTGACTAAAAGTTTATGACTAAATTACGGCGTTATATGGGGTTCTCAAAAAAGTAGAACTTGTTAATTTGCTGACCACATCACTGTACATCGTTGGCGCTTAAAATTAGAAAAGCACAATACTTTATACGACGGCGCATATTAAAATGCCGTTGGAATCTCGCATCTCGGCGAGGTTGCTCCGAAATACTTATTAGATGCTGACTGACGACTTTATCAACCAACGATGTCCTTGTGCCCGGGCTAACGCTGCTGAATCCCCAAGCGGAAAACGAAAAGCGTACTAACAAATCGGAATTCTCGGCACACGAGCTTTCACAGTGGAAGTCCTTTACTAAACCGCATAAGCTAATTGGAGATTAAATTTTCCGGTATGAAACTCCCAGCTGCAATAAGACTCAGCGTCATCAACGACTAAGGGAAAATGGCGGATATTGACGACACAAACTGCCTAAAGGCTACGGAAGCCACGAATACTAAATGCTACGAATGCCAAAATGCCACATTGAAAGCGTATCCTCGTCCGGGGCTGCTGAACTTAACACTTGACTTCTCTGCAGATACTCTGCCAACTACACTCGTAGAAGGTTGCACGGAGACTCCCTTAAAACCCGGTAAATGACACATACCTTGCGTCCCTCGGCATCTCTTTCCTAGCCACGCGCGTTATGTTCTTTGCAGCTGATTGCACAACGATTTTCCAGAAGACGGACGCTTAAACCGGCAAGTAAGTTTCAGACAGGATGAGACTTGTCGAAATGCTACGGGAGGTCACCAAGAAGATTGTTAAGATAAGAATGACGTAAATGGTTGAGAGCAAAATTTTAAAACTTGATCCGAACCACCCTCAATTTCCTAGCAGCCACATCAATTAAGCACGACTTGCGTGCATCAGAAACTGTAAAACTGGGCTCGCGTTTGCAGGACGCTGATTAATATCATGAAAAAGCAGAGAATGCCGTTAGTTATTTCGTACATGGGCTACATCTTTTAAAAGGTGCTAGAATCTGAAATTACCACAACACTCTTTATTTGCATTTAAACGAGATGGATTCTGCGATATGCTTCCTAATACTCTGCATGCCTCAGTTTAGCCTATATCTGATCAAATTTTTCAACTAAGAATGTTCAAGAAAGGTGACAATGGTTGCTGAGAAAGGTTGCGTAAGTCAGACCGTTCTTAAAAATAAAGAAAAACTTATCCACCACACATAATTGTTGTAACTTCTTGATAACTTTTGAAACAGTAATACTATAATGGTAAAAGTTTAAAGCTAGTATTCGACAAGCCATGATTTAAAAAGAAGTTTTATAAGATAGGATAGGTATATTTTGAATTTAAAAAAAACTTAACATGCTAATTATGCATGAACATTATAAATTGAAAAGTATAAACGTAAAAGTTTGTATCCACAATAATGGAATTAAAAGTAACTATTAGTCCAGTCAATCTGTACATTTCACCTTGCATTAAATCGGGTAGTTCTAATTTTTTTATATGTTTTCTATGGTTGAGGCGTAATGATGAATCTAAGTTTTCGACCTCGGCCGAGTGCCGGAAGTAGCTAAAATAACAAAAAAAACGAGAAATTTTCGACCGAAGTACGGTTTTTGTCGATTTTCATCCTGAAGCACTGGATTTTCAGCAAAAGTGGTTTTATCCTGTGTTAAATTAGAGGAAATTTTAAACAATTTAAGACCAGAACGGTGTCTGTAGACCTAAGAGTTTTCAAGATACAGCTTTTCAAAGTTTCACACATTTTTCACATTTTGCCATTTTTATGGATTTTAGTTGGTTCTACCTCAAAAGGTTAGTAGTAGTAGAAGACAAATAATGTTAAGCAAATCAATCTGCATTCAAATTATAATAATATGAGACGAAAATGGTCCTTGGTACCTCGTTCTGTCATAAGCTAAGTTGCATTGTAGAATTGTTGAAAAATAACTGTACCTAAAAGATAGCTTCTGTATACAGGGTGATTTATAACGGGCGGAGCAAACTTCAACAGTATGTTGGGGAGGTCATTTTGAGTAAAAAATGTCATATGAACATAGGTCGCATTCCATTTAGTTACCCAACTACAAGAGACCAAAATTTATTAAGCGGCAGGTAAAGGTAAAACCGCTCAAAGTAGCCACTGTTTCAAGCGTCATATCTACTACGTATGTGGGCCAACCATATCAAAACTTTTTTTTTGTATGATAGTCTGTAGTTTTATCTATCAAACGATATGGATTTGATGGCAATTTATTGGTAGGAAGGGCATTAAAAAAATATTTTAAAAACACATTGCAATTTATCTCCAAAGAGTTTTTCTCCCAAACAGCTTGTCCAATCTTAGTCTTTTTTATATCAGAATTATTCTTTTTCACAGTTCTAGTGTATGAGATAAAAAATAGAATAAATTCTAAAAAAAATGTAAAAAATAAGTTTGAACCTCAAGTTCCCTTTGTACGATTTTTATGAAATTATCTCGTTCGCTAGATATTAAGAAGTCTAGGACATTGGCGTAAACAAAATTTGAAATTTATGTTTCGTTTTTGAGCAAAACGTTAGACAGATAAAACTACAGGTTACGATACAAAAAAAAATGATGTAATTGGCTCACATACGTAGTAAGAATGACGCTTGAAATATTGGCTACTTTGAGCGGTTTTACCTTTACCCGCCCCTTAATAAAACTTTGGTCTTTTGTAGTTGGGTAACTAAATGGAATACGACCTATGTTCATATAACATCTTTTACTCAAAATGACCTCCCCAGCAAACTGTTGAAGTTTAATCCGCCCGTTATAAATCACCCTGTATAGTCCAATCAAATGGTAGAAGATAGGGTGAAGTTTTGGTGTAGTTTTGATGTTTAGTTTCTATATGTTCTTTGGGTAGCTGAACACAAATATCAGGTTTGCCAACAAAAATTTTGACCGAAAACATGTTTTTTGAAGCAAAAACAGTGTAAAAACCGATTTTTTTAGTTTTTCTAAAATTACCCGAAAGCTATCCATTTTTCGTAAATGTTGAACCTATATGAAACGAAAGAAAATAAAATTTTCTACATTTTATGACGTCGAGTTTTTTTTTCTTCGATCATTCGTTCAGCCGCGAGAGCGCCGCGAAATTATAGTCGAGTCAAATGGTAGAAAATAGGGGAAGTTTTGGAGTCTTGATATTTGGTTCCTATATGTTTTTTGGGTCGCTGTACGCGAATATCAACTTTTCCAACATTTTATTTATGAAGATTCATTTCATATACCATTTTTGATTTACGAAAAATGGATAGTATTCGAGTTACTTTGAAATAAACTGAGATAATTTCCTTTTTTTTTGCTTTTAACACCTAATTTCGCGGCGCTCTCGCGACTGAACGATTGATCGGAAAAGAAAACCTCTAGTACATAAAATGTAGGAAATTTTATCTTCTTTCGTTTCATATAGGTTCAACATTGACGAAATTGGATAGTTTTCGAGTAACTTTAGAAAAACTAAAAAAAAACGTTTTTTAAGACCGTTTTTGTTTAAAAAAAACTTGTTTTCGGTCAAAATTATTGTTGGCAAACCTGATATTCGTATACAGCGACCCAAAAACCATATAGGAACCAAATATCAAAACTCCACCAAAACTTTCCACTATTTTCTACCTTTTGACTGAACTACAACTTCGCGGCGCTCTCGCGGCTGAACGATTGGTCGGAGAAAAAAAAACTCTACTTCATAAAATGTAGGAAATGTTATCTTCTTTCATTTCATATAGGTTTAACATTTACGAAACCAGGTCTTCGGGGTTAAAATTAACGAGAACCGAAACAAGGTCGACAATTTTGGATTTTTTTGGTTATTTGAAGTACTTCCGGCACCCGGCAGAGGTCGAAAACTTAGATTCATCATTAGGCCTCAACCATGTAAGACATATAAAAAAATCAGAACTACCCGATTTGATGCAAGGTCACACCCCCTTTTGATGACATATTGACTGGACTATATCCGACTAAACGAATCCCTTTTTGTAAGACAATAATGTAAAAAAAGACTAAATAAATCTCAAAAAACAATTACAATAGTTACAAGAAATTAATATTGAAATAAGCAATATGTAAAAGTAATTTAGCTGAAAAATGTTAACTATGCAATGTAAGTACACCAGAAAATGCAATGTCAATTTGGAACTATGACCAAAATACGAAGTACCACTTAAAGAAACTCATATAAAACATATTGCTATGGAATTGTACTCGAATGCCATACTGTCCAATTGATTATTACACACGACTGATATCACCCAATGAGCACAATGCATTTTTTAAAATCGACCAATCCCGAACTGCTTACCTGATAAGCGCCCTTGTGCTGCTTATCAAGCGATAAACGTACTAGTGCTGATTACCGACCCCGTAGATAGTGTCATAATTAGAAATAGAAATGCAAGAAACACGCAATTAGAGATTTTTGACATTATTAGATCTATTTTAAATCATAATTCGTATACGGGTTTTGTGTAATAAACTTCAACATATAAACGCGGGCGACACACTTACATATAATTTTGCCCGTGTCAAAAGTCATGTGCTGGTTGCCCTTAGAAAACTGCTCTTGGGTAAGCCCTCGGGACAGTTTTCATTGCAACCAGCACTCGAGCCTTGGCGTTTGCAAAATTATGGGTAAGTATGTCTCGCTCTTGTTATATTGCTATTGATCATTTCATTTTCAAAGAATTACAAAAGAAATAATAGAATTGGTTATGGTTTAATTGTTAAAACGTTGATAGTGGAAAAAGCTAAATAATCTACTAAAATGATCCATCATATATCAATATAAAAGTTACGAAGGTTTATATGAACAGGATTGACTAGCTTGGCAGCAGGTTGTCATTTGAAAAACTAGTAACTGAAAATAAATGGATTGAGTCTCTACACTTGAGTATTAGACTAATTTGATTAAATTACCATTAGATCCAATGCAATATGGGTTAAATGGCATTCTTGCACCAACATTGTTTACACTTTCAAATAACCTCGGGTATAGTTTTACTATTTAATAAAGCACGTAATTATAATATGTTTGAATAATCAGTTAAGTGTTATCTTCTTGTCCTCTCTTTCGTACCCGTAATATAGGAATTTTGGTTTTAAGTACTTTGTTTTGCCTGCTGACGTTTACCTTAATCCAGCATTAGTCATCCTGCATAGACAAAGCCACATCCAGTTGCAGTTAAGTGTACATCTGGGACAGCAACTCCTCCTGTACCTCGATGGCTCTGCACCTCCTCCACTGCAGCAGGGCTCTGCAGATTGAACAAGCACTGCAGGGCCACGCACTGACGGTACACCTGTTGTTGTCTGATGGCACCGCAGACGTACTCAACCAATCGCCTTCCTTAATTATACTCGATTAAACTCAATAACAGGTGTATTCAATTGTTTTGTGTACATAAAGCAGCTTTCAACACATTTTTATTTGTTGGAGGCCCAATATTTTACAGCTTGCTAATTCGGAATTAATTAAGTACCTAACAACTGACAGTTTATTTCATATATTTACATATTATTACTACATTCGATTATAAATTTTAAAATCTCACAATTTGACAGCTCACTAAAACACATGTAAATAACTAAAAATTTTCTTAATCGGAGAAAATGTAAATTTTCAATTTGTAAAAAATATGTAAAGCTTAAACACTGAAGAAGGCTCGTAAAAAGAAGTCAAATATATATTGTTTATGAATTTTTAATGTATTCTTCAACATAAATGACTGCAAAAATTACCCAACAAATAATTGTTACAGAAGATGTTCAAAGTGGCTACCAGGTGCTTCAGCGCATGCACGAATTTCTCTTCTTCTTGTTCTCTGTTGAGATTCACCCTCTTCGTTCTAGCTGAGTTTTTTCCATTAGATCCCTTTTATTCAGTGAAGTAGTTATCACGGCAGAGGAGATTCTCTTTCTGCTCCATGCACAATTTTTTTCTGAATGATGGGTACATGACTGATCTCCATTGGATCCACATTGGGACATACTAAGATGATGATGGAAGAACCACGCTGTGACAGCATTGAGGCTATGCAGAAGTGCAGAATTCGACATGATTTGCCCTTAAATGCTTTGGAGTACAAATCGTTTCCATATTAGGCTCAGCAAATTATTCAATTTATAAAGTAACTCGATATCAGATTAATTTACTTTGGTACTAAACCTATAAAAATTGGTGTATTATGAGCTTTACCGAAATCGAATACTAGTATTAATAAAGGCACTTCACGAAAATCAATATGCCACAATAGGGCATCAGTACCGTTTAATAAAGTAGTAGTTCAACTCTGTTCAGTCTTGAACACTGTCTGAAACTCATCCACATCGTCGTTCACATCCGAGTATTAAGGCGACTATTCACCACTATAACATCTAAGCCAATGATATTGCAGACATTTGCTTTTTTCAACCAATAACAGCAGTATATCACTGAATATTGGGCACCATGGAAAATATTCACAAAACAATGTGCGTACTCAAAAACTAAATAGCCTTGTTGCGAAATATCGCTTAGCAATGATGTTTTGTCCTTAGCGATATCTCTAGGTTACGTAAAACTAAACACCAACAAACTGTGTAAACAAAGTTTGGGTTGCGTTAAAAATGTTAAAATGTTTTTTTTAAGTATTCTGCTTAATTTAATTGAGGATGAATATTAATTGTTGGATTATTTTTCAATAAAGTTAATCGTTATGTATTAATACCTCGCAAAGCGGATATATATTTTTTAAATATTTTGCCATTTCCATAGAAATTATTGCAAATTTCACTCAATAAAATCACACTTAAATGTTCCTCGCCTTCGGCTCGTGACATTTTTGATATGATTTTGTTTCGTGAAATTTAAACGCAATAATTTACATGGAAACGGCAAAATATTTGTCAAAAATATATCCACTACTTGTGGTATTACCCTTGATTATTCAACACTATAATGAAAAAACCAATGAAAATTGTTCAATTTGTCAGAAACGGCCAATGAAAACTGACTGTCTTTGAAAACACCTAATGTGTTTTCACGGGAGCCCGATTGGTTTCAATGATTTCAATTTAGTGAGTAGCTTTTGACTGACATTTCACCAAAACATCAAGATGAAGTTTGCAAATCAGCGTCGTTACAAACACTCATAATAATCGTGTTGGAAGCTCGCTCCAGTATTGAATGAATAGGGGTAAACGTTAAAATTGTGTGCTGTCGAACACGGTAAAAGTCATCTACCCATATTATTGAATAATCTTTCCAAATACCACTCAAGGCAACATTTTTTAAGAATTTTTTTTTCGTCAACATGCAAATTATTGCAAATTTCTCTCAACAATAACTGCTCAAATTCCACTCGACCTGCGGTATGCGGATTTTTTAACGCAGTTTTGGTTTCGAGAAATTTAAACGCAATTATTTGCTGCGAACTAAAAAAATCTCAAAAAATGTTTACCTCTTGTGGTATTACCCTTGATTATGTTTACTTCCTTTTACGATAAAAGAAGTATTGTATTCACCCCAAAAATTCGAAATTGAGTTTTCAACAGACCTTTACGTTTTAGAGTCCAATGAACCAAAAAAACATGTTTTTGTTCATTGGTCTGTCTGTCTGTCTATCTGTCTGTGTGTGTGTCTGACTGTGTGTGTATCTGTGAACAGAATATCTCAAAAACGAAAAGAGATATGGCGCTGAAACTTTATATATAAGTTTTGTGTACTATCTAGATGCGGCAGCAAGCTTTTGAAGAAAATCGCATAACCAAAAGTATGGTGTTTACTCTTGTGATTTTTCAGTTTTTTTTCGATTTTTTCAAAAACGGCATAAACGATTTTTTTCAAGCTTCACACTTTTATCACATTTTTAATGTGTATTGATGTGAGATAAGTAATTTTCCAGTTCAATACTTCTAAAATGGGTTTCTTTTGTTTTCTATTCAATTTTTTTTATTAACTCCTATTTTAAATAGAACACCAGGTATATCATTATATTTTCGAATTCAGCTTAAAATGTTAGATAAAATGTGTCGCTTCAACTAACGCTCTACTTTGTACCGTTTTTGTAGAATTTGTAATTTCTGAAAATGTTTGACAAATGCTTAAAAATTTAAAATTAAATTTATGGGTAATTATAAGATCACTGTAAAAGGAAGTTGTGTGATTGTATCACATCAGATTTTTAAACAGTGCTATCAGCCAATAGTAATGAGAAAAAGCTGATTACAGCGACTATTTTTTCACAAACCATTCTAATCGTTCTTCTACTGTAACACAACTAGCTAAAAGTGGGATAGGTGAGCAGCAGTTCTTAAAAATAACAGGACAATCATGTGGAAGCTCCATCAAACCCTATCTAAGACTGTTTAAAAAATAATCACGCCGAATTACATTCGTGGTAATAGTTTTTTTATAATTGTAATTAGATTCGTGAATATAGTTAAAATTATCAAAAAATTATCACCACTTATGTAATTACTGTTGAGTATTTAGTAACTTTTGAACATGCAGAAATTTACGAAATATCGCAAATCATTGTGTCAAGTTTTTCACCGTTAATAAAATATATGAAGGCAGTTACGCTTTTTGAGCAAATAGAAGAATATAGTAGCAATACAATTGCGTTTAAATGTTGGTAAGTGTAAATAATAATTAATAAATTAATTAAAAACGCAAAAGTCACTAAACGCAATAAATCGTGTTCTATATATAATTTAGTAATTTGGTGAGCTCAATCATCATAAGGTTATGATTTAATCTATTTAGAAATGCTGAGAAATTTACTAACTTATAAAAGTGTAGAAAAACATTATAAATAAGTCAGAAATTAATAGAACTGAATTACTCAAACAAGTTGTTGTATATAGGCAATCCTTTCTACTATGATTATTACGCAGTTAGAGGTTACATGACAAATCCGGTAATGAGCTTTATGCTCTACAGTTTTACTTGTCTTTCGAGATAAGAGTCACGCTAAGCATTGTACATTTAAAACAAAAAGTGTCAATTGGGACGTGTTTTCCCTAGTTTTTGTCGTTTTGTGAATATGGCTCTTTTATAAATATTAATTAATTATAGTACAATTAGAAACAATTAGGGAATGCACTCTAAGTAAGTAAAATAAACTCAAACTATGATACTATCCATTCACACAACTCGTAAACTGTCAAAACGCTGTCAAGTTGGTACCTTGTTTAAATTCGGTTTTGGAATTTCTGTTTGCTAATTTTGGCAGAACTGAAATTTTTTAAATTTAAAAACTTTTCTTATGTCACATTTTCTAAAAAAAATAATCTTCAAAATTCTTTAATTTTAGTGTATAAACTTCAATTGGAACAGAAACAAAAGAGGGTTTTATTATTGGAAAGGGCAAAAAGGCTGTCGACGCCAGTGGTTAATTTTGCAAATAAAAGTGGACTGTATTTTAACACTATTTACAGAATTTGTCAGGCAGTAACTTACGTGGTTACTGCCTGACAAATCCTGTCTAACTGGTGGTCAACTCAACATTCTTGCCATCTACACCCTCGCCCCTCTTTACGAGGAAGGACGGACCTTTCTTAAAACTAGGCTATAGTTAATTATTAACTTCGTTTAAATTTTGACACATGTAACATAACCTAACTTTAAATATTACTAGAAATCACTACATCCTAGTACATTTCCAACAAACTGTAATTTCCAGGTACACACAACAAATATTTAAAAAAGTTGACATTGAAAATTCACAGGTTTTCTGAATAGATAATGCATATTTTAAATCACATGGTTTATTAAAAAGCATATTGAGTAACAAAGAACAATCGCTAAGTAAAAAATTCATATCCGACTACCATAGAACACAAAAACCAAGTAAACATAATTATAAAGTTTCAACGCCATTAGTTTTAATATCAAAATTTGTCATTGAAGTTGACGGTTCTCTTAATGATACAAAAAGTATATGTTGCAAGGCAACACTTTCAATTTCTAGGAAAGTACGTTTACTTCCTATCAATTAAAGTAAGTTCTATTTGGTCGGTTATGGATGCAGTTGTCCCCATGCTTTTTAAATAAGAAATGTCAAAAGTAGTCAATCATTTAAAATGTTGAATATTTTGTCGTTTCTTGGTTGCAGAAAAAATAGTATATGTTATTCGGATTCAAAGTGGCAAATGCAAACATAATTGCTTATCAAACAAAGTGCCACTTTTAGTCCTAGCAAAACGATATATATATATTTATTAGAAAGTAATAAAAGAGAGAGTAAAGCTGTAAAGCAGAAAACTTAACTACAAATTGGTTTAAAATAGACAAATTGACTAACATGCATTTAAGAATGCAAAAATTCATATAAAAATTGCAATTAATTCAATAATATTAACGGTATATAGCAAACACATATAGAAGTTCATTGTATATAACTAAATTAGTAATACAGAACATGAAAGTATGCCGCGAAGGCGCTACTCAGCCATTCATGCTCCTGGTTGTAATAAACGCTACAAATTTTTTTATGTTTACTCTTTAAGTTTATTATAAAGATCCTGATCCTAGTTTTACCTGGTTTTGTCATGTTTAACATCTTGAGGTTTAAAAGATTCCCTTAATTAATTGGCGCAGCGTATGTAGCTATATACAGGGTTATTGAATTTCGGGACTCGCCGGTGCGATTTCGAAAACGGTAGAAGATGGTGCGTTGAATTGGGACAAAGGTACAGAATATAATAGTGAGTAATATTCAAACTGTAAATTAGACTTCAGGGTCTTAATTTTCGAAGTATGTAGAAAAACGGACTCTTTTTCCTGTTTTTTTTATTAAAGGAAGAATATTTGTTATTTGCAATAAAACTATCTTGGCAATATTAAGACACTTACTAAAGAAGGATTAATATCTTATTTTAGATTTATATGTTTTCCATAATTGTCTAAATACATAATGATTTTTTTAAATTATAAATGCACTTCAACAATGGCTATGACACCGTTGAGCAGAGCGTATTTTCCTCTTTTCATTAATATAAGGTTTGTTGCACTTATTTTCATACGTTGATAATACTTTGTAAGATTCTATAATACTATCAAACTCCACCAAACACTCGATTTCCGTATCCATTGTTATGAGGCTACGTAGCTTCCAGAACCGATTTAAAAGAATATCGAGAGGCAAGGTGTCACGGAGTTTCATTTTACTGGCGTTTACGAAGCTCCTCGGGTGACCCCTTAAGGAAACAAGATTTTCCACCTCCAGTGTAATTTTACGACAAACTCTTCGAGTCCTTTAGAATTATACGGCCTCCATGAGCGCCCACGTTATAAGACCAGAACAATTAAGGGAGTTTTTTGCTAAGCCGGTTGTAGTTGGCAGTGTGAAGGGCGGAGCATGGCACACAGTTCCTGAGGATAATCGCATTATTTGCGAACACGCATCCCGCCGTACCCGCAGGGCTGGTGGTATTGATTGACGATTGTTCGTCTGCTTGTTAAGGCCAATTCCCTTGCGTCCTCACTCGCTATCTTCACAGGTTGCCCTCTTAACGCTCCTCTAACGTGCCTCCTTATGCGGCCCCACGTTGGGGCCAAGACGCGTAATCCGCGATCCAGGCGGCGTCTCTCTTCGTAGACACGCATGTGAGAGCAACAGGCGGGCAAACGCTCGCACTATTTCTCTCCCAGAATGTCCTATACACACTGTTGCGTTCCATTACCTGCGTGTCCTGAGGGGGAGCCTACATCAGTACATCCTTGACGCGCCTGATTGCCTGGGGACCTTGGATTCCCAAGACGAAGCTTTTGTTTATGCAATCGAAATTGGTATACCGGGTAATTGATGATGTTAGCTATTTTTAGCTCTTTCTTTTATGCGCCACTTCAGAAAGCCGGCTGACTTTGATTAATACAGGACCGATTTCGAGACAACGGGATTGGAAAAATCAATGCCAGGGACGATCTTCCAGGCACGCAATTTCGAAGCACCCCGTATAGTCGGAATTTGTCAAGTTAACGTTGATTCGCATTTTCATATATGAGGGCCTCGGTAGTAGGAGATGTTAAGTAACAACTTGGGATTTTTGAACGAATCCTATTAATTTATTGTGAAAAAAATATTATAAAAACAAAAGCAAGCTTAATCTAGACGTTAACTGTTAATTCTATAATCTATAAAAAAACTGAGAAGCTAAAACGTATCTCTTCAGTACTATTTTGTTGCATCGAAAAAGTTTTTCTTTTAACACTTAAGCAGGCGTATCACTTTCCTGGCATATTCTGTCGCATGGGGTGCCTTTGATACACCTAGATTTATATCACTTCCCAGGGTTATCTGGCAGTTTTTTCTGTATTTTTAACTGAGTTGGGCTTAGACAGGCAAATAGTTATTTATGGACCGCCCAATGAAGTAATTGAATTACCAGATTCTCAATTACTCAAATGAAATAGTAATTCAATTATCAATTACTTGGTTATTGTAATTGCACAACATAAATTACTTTTTTCCATAACTTTCTCTAGAAAATGTGGTTATATTTGTATTAGCAGTATTTAGCCAAGTGATAGTACATCGTTTTAAACAAAGAAGTTGAGCCGGGGTCGGTAGCTCAGTGGTAAGCATCCTGACTACTGATCTAAGGGTCGCGAGTTCGATTCTCGGTCCCAGTGAGGTTTTCAAAAATAAAAAATGCGGATGAAAGCCTCTACAGAATGCCATCATTCGGAAGTGATGTAAAACCGTGGGTCTCATGTTACTACGATGTTTAGCATGTAAAAGATCCCTTGCTAGAGTTAGAACTCCTTAGCCCCGGCAAAATTCTAAGTAGGACTTTGACCATATGTCGGTGTCTAAGGTACCTGGCACTCTGCATGCCTAGACCTTGTCCATTAACAAACAAACAAACAAAACAAATTGAAATTACCACAGGCAGAACCGTAACTGCTACGTGGGTCCCCTGGGTGGCGGATGGGGGAAGTCCTGGAGACAGGATTGTCTCGAATAATCACAATAAGAGGCCATGGACCAAATAACGGTTGGCCTTTGAGCCAACACCCCATTCTCGGAACAAAATAAATAGTTAAAAATCCTCATACATTTGCGCCGGACGGATCAAATCGAAGACGAAACAAGCTACGAAAAAGGACTTTGAACATAGGCACATGAAACATACAAGTTATAAACAGTAAATACAGTGAAGTTTTTAAACAGTTAGAAATATTTCGAGTAGATATTTGTACCCTGACCGAGACGAAAAAGAAAGGCAAAGGCAGTGAAGAAAAAGGTAATTATATACATCTATACAGTGGCGTCCCCAAAGATAGAAGAGAAGTGGTGCTTCAGCACAAGAATCTGAAAAGGAATATAATACAGTGGGAAGCCGTCAGTGAAGGTATCATGAATGTTTGTTTAAAAATACATGAACGTTACATAGCAGTAATCGCAGTCTAGGCTCCTACAGACGTTTCGAATATACGTAGACGTTAAGGATGATTTCGAAAACGAATTGATAAATGTATTGAAAGAATTGGAAATAGAAAAGAAATAACAGCCGTGGGGGATTTTAATGCGAAGATGGGCAATCCCAAGATAACGGAGAAGACATATCAAATGAGAATGGAGATCGACTACTCGAAATATGCGTACGTTTTACTTTTAAAATCTTCAATGGGTACTTTCAACACAAACCAATCCACAAATACACCTGGGCTCAACCTACAAGAAAACTAAAATCAATAATAGATTATATTATTACTAGCAACCCAGTGAGACAAATGTCTCATTTAAAAAAACAAAAAATACCGTTTTTCAGATAGAACGCGTATTAAATAAAAACTGTACCCAGACCTGGAAGGTGTCAAAGTGGTACGCCGCATCGGAACGTTCTGGAAGCTGTCAAAGTGGTTGCCTAACCGATCGAGGTTTTAAGGAGCAGAGGGTCGCAGCTCCGTTTGGCTGCTGAAACAGCATACCGACACTTCCGGTTTTCGAGAAATACTTTCAAACAGCAGGTATAGCGAACAATTACTTAAAAACCCTTTCAGAGGTCACTGGTCTTGCCAACCCTAGTTTAACTACCGGTTTATCGCAGGTAGAAATAGCCCATGTCGCAAAACTGCCTCAAATTGTTCTCCCTAAATTTGCGGGGTCCTATGAAAAATAGACGGAATTTCACGACAGGTTCGCTTCCCTTATTCAGTAATAATGTATTAAGGGCAAATGCTTTTGCCGGTAAAAATGTTTTACGAAAGTATTTTGTTTTGGCAATGTCACAAGACAAACTAACTTGATCAAATTCCCGAGCCGAAGGCGAGGGAATTTGTCAAAGTTAGTTTGTCGAGGGGCATTGCCAAAAAAACAACAAATCTTAAGTAAAACATTTTCCGAGCAAAATCATGAGCCCGCAATACATTTTGTGGACTATTTCCCAAATATCGGTTCATTTTGACATTTATACTGATGCGCAATGACAGTTTAAATGACGTTTCTTAAATACCACCTTGATTAAAGCAACATATTTGGTAGTTGCCGTGGATGCAAGTGGCAAAAGAAACTGACAAAATCCCAAGGGAAAATTTCGATTTTTTGCCACTACAAAAACACACGATTGGTTGAATTTTGAAAAAGCATGGCTTTTCATTGGATAATAAGAGATGTGGGAAATAGTCACAATAATCACTCGCTGAGTAATGTTCAAAAATATTATTATTTACAAGGATGCCTTAAAGACGACGCCGCGCAAATAATCAGCTCTTTAACTGTATCTGTTGCCAACTGTCAATCGGCTTGGCGATTATTAGTACAGCAGTACCAAAACGAGCGCGCAATTATTAATTTCCGAATTAAGGGGATGTTAGATATACCAAATGTAAGGCAAGATTCACATGCTCAGCTTAGATCCTTTTTGGATACTTTTTTAAAACATCGCCCTTTAGAAAATTTAGAACCCACGGGACACCCTGTTATTTTACTTGATGACAGCAAAATTAGATGTAAGCTCTAGAAGGTGCAATAAAAAACAATAAACCGCCTAAAATTACAGATTTCATTACATTTTTAACGGAACGCTGTAATTTTCTGGAAAATATCGATATTAAATCAATTTCAACTGCTGCCCCTCCGAAAAGGAGTTCCAGTGATTTGCGTACTAGAGCTTACGCGCACGTGTCGTTAAAGAACAATTCAGCTTGTAGCTATTGCCGCGGCACGCACTCAGTATATTCATGCAAAAAATTATTAGACATGTCACCAAATGTTAGACTGACGGAAGTAAAACGGGTTAATCTGTGGACTAATTGCTTACGTCCAGGACATTCAAATTCATCATGCCGATCTGGCCCATGCAGAATATGTCAGAAAAAGCATAACAGTTTATTGCACATCAATCTTCAGAATCCTGTCAATACGACGCAAATGCCCATTCCAGGTCAAAATAGTACGCTTGGTGGAAACACCACTCCAAGCTATGCCGATCAACTCCCGCAACCAAATTACGATTGCAGTCGATTTCAGTCTCTTACTCCAAATATAGAAAATACGACCTACTCTCAAAATATTTGCAGTATACCAAACATTTCTACAAATGCTCACTGTAGCTATATACACCCTTACTCATTCGTATTGCTATCTACAGCTCTCGTATATGTATTTGATTCCCAAAATCAACCCATATTGTGCCGAGCGCTGTTAGACAACAGTTCGCAGTCTAGCTTCATTACCGAAGGCTTAATACGGCGCTTAGGATTGCAAGCCAGAAAAATAAATCTACCAATATCTGGAATAAGTCAGTCTTTAATCAATATTAATTACCAGTCCCAGATTAAAATAAAATCTAGACTAAATGAACATGAAGTCCTGGTTTCGTGTCTCATTATAGACAAAATAACAGATATCATGCCCCAAAAATATATCGACATTTCCAAATTAAAAATACCATCAGATTTGTCACTGGCAGATCCAAATTTCGATACACCGTCAAATATTGACGTACTCTTAGGGGCTAGCGTATTTTTTTATCTTCTCGCTACAGGTCAAGTTAAGCTAGGACCACGTCAACCCATGATGCAAGAAACTAAGCTGGGGTGTATTGTTTCGGGCCCTATACAAATTTCCCAAAAACAGCCAATACAAAAATGTTTTCTAATCTCAAATCAAGAGATTAACAATCAATTAGAGCGCTTTTGGAGGTTAGAAGAGAATTATACTCGCGATTATTATTCTAAGGAGGAAAATGAGTGTGAGAATCACTTTGTAAATCCTTTTAGTAGAGACCCTATCATAGGACGGTGAAATTGCCATTTAAAGACAATTATATTTAGTTAGGTGAATCTAGGGAAAATACAATTAAACGTTTTTATGCATTAGAACGCAAATTAAATAAAAATATCACCCTTAAAGAAAGCTATTGCAGTTTCATGAAGAAATATCAAGACTTAGGTCACATGACTAAAATAATGCCCAGTCAAAATCCAACCTCAAACTTAGCATATTACATACCCCATCATGCAGTTGAAAAACAAGAAATCTTAACGACCAAACTACGAGCAGTCTTTGATGCTTCCGCTAATACGAGTTCGGGCCTCCCATTAAATGATAGGTCCAAATATACAGAGTGATTTATTTACCATAATTTTAAAATTTCGTCAACATAACGTCGTGTTAACTGGTGACATCAATAAGATGTATCGCCAGATATTAGTCCATCCTTCTCAACGGAATTACCAGCGAATTCTTTGGCGCGAATATAGCGAAGCTGAGCTAGAACATTTTGAATTAAACACGGTCACATACGGTACCGCCCCAGCGTCCTTTCTCGCCACACGATGTTTAAAGCAGTTAGCGCTAGAAAACAAAGGCAGATATCCTCTTGAAAGTAACATACTTATGACGGTTTTTTATGGACTATCTACTCTCAGGAAGTCAGGATATTGAATCAATGATAACCATTAGAAATAACATTATACGTATGTTACAACAAGCAGGATTTGAATTACGCAAATTTTGCTCGAACGAACAAGGCGTTGTGGCTGATTTGCTTGACCAAAACGAAATAATTTCCAATTACGTGACAACTGAACATAACAGTGTAAAAACCCTAGGTGTATCCTGGAATCCTTTAAGCGATGACTTTCAGTACAACGCTGTCATACCAGATGATATTTCTAGTAACGTTTCCAAAAGGCGTATACTATCGTATATATCACAAATATTTGATCCATTAGGACTTCTAGGCCCTGTCATAACACAAGCTAAATGCATCATGCAACAACTATGGAAGCTACGTATTGATTGGGACCAAACAATACCTGATGAGTTGCATAAATTTTCAATCTTAACTTCAGCACATTAATTCCATTCGTTTACCTAGACACGCCTTAATAAAAAAAAACCTCAAATGTACAGTTGCACGGTTTCTGCGATGCAACCATCAAGGCTGACGGTGCCGCGATTTTCGTTAGATCGCAAGACGAAAATAATATCCAAACTACTCTATTATGTGCCAAATCACGAGTAGCACCCCTTAAGGCTATCTCGCTACCCAGATGGGAACTTTGCGGTGCAGTATTGCTTGGTCAGTTAATGAATAAAGTCAAATCTTTATTATCATTAGATATCGATGCTATATATTATTGGACTGATTCAACTATAGTGTTATCTTGGTTGTCAGCCGAAGCTCATACTTGGCAAACCTTTGTTTGTAATCGAGTATCCGAAATACAAAAAATTACTGACGTTAATAATTGGTATCACATCAACACCCAAGGAATTAGCAAATTCTGGTTTATGGTGGAACGGTCCGTCGTTTTTACTATCAGACATCAATCAATGGCGAATAAAAACAAATATTTTGAATTATTCCAGAATTAATGCAGAAGTGCCCGAATGTAAACGACAATCTATTTCGTTACACTGTGCAATTACTCTTGATTTATTTAATAAATATTCCAGTTATTCCAAATTACAGCGGATAACAGCATATTGTTTAGGGTTTATTCGGAATCTCAAATCAACTCCAGGTAGCAAACTACGCGGACCACTAACAATTTCGGAAACATCGGATAGCACCCGTGTTCTTGTCAAAATTGCTCAGGCCGAATGTTTTTCTGACGACATTAAGGCAATTAACATCTCGAAAAATGTAAAACCAAGCAGTAAGCTTGCCCCTTTAAATCCCTTTATGGACAGTCACGGACTCTTGCGAGTGGGCGGCCGCCTTAAAAACTCAATGTTAAGCTACAATGCAAGGCATCCGATTTTACTTCCACAAAACACCCTCTCACAAAGCTTGTAATTCAATACGAACACCTCCGCAACCTTCATGCAGGTCCACAAGCTACACTAGCATGTATTAGGCAAGGATATTGGCTACTCAACGGTAGTCAGGCAGTAAGATCTGTAGTCCACAAATGCGTGACGTTTTTCAAATCTAACCCTAAAAGTGTTTCTCCACAAATGGAAGATTTACCTAAATCTAGGGTGACCCCATCCAGGATTTTTTCGATCTGCGGTAGTGATTATGCAGGCCCGTTTCAAATAAAGGATGGCAAGTCCAGGAACAGAAAAATTGTTAAGGCTTACATATGTATTTTTGTTTGCATGGCTACAAGGGCTGTGCACCTGGAACTTGTCAGCGAGTTGTCCACCGACTCATTCCTATGTGCGCTTAAAAGACTAGTGTCGAGACGAGGTTTATACAAAAAGATTTACTTACATAATGCCACTAACTATCGCGAAGCAGACAATGTTTTGAAATCTATTAAACATATTCTACATGAACAAAAATTGCACAATTTTTTCTTGAAAAATAACATTGAATGGAGTTTTCTTCCTGCCAGGTCGCCTCATATGGGCGGATTGGGGGAATCTTGTGTACGGGCTGTGAAATATCACCTCAGACGCATTACCAATAACTTTCATTTCACGATTAAAGAATTCTATACTTTGATAACCCAAGTAGAAGCGGTATTAAATTCTCGTCCATTAATGCCCTTATCCTTGGTCCCAACCGACGTTGAGGCACTGACACCGGGTCATTTTATAATTGGCAAAGCGCTCACCGCCGTACCAGAAGTAGATCTGCAGTCCACTCCGATTAGCAAGCTTTCTCGCTATAAGCACATCTGCAAAATGTCTCAGCATTTGTGGACCAGGTGGTCCAAGGACTATCTTCATCGTCTTCAGCAGCGCTCGAAATGGCGTTTTCAGAAGGAAGCCAAGAAGTTAATAGGGGCGTTGGTACTGCTGAAGGACAACGCGCCTCCCCTACAATGGCCCATGGGACTCATCACAGCGATCCACACAGGTACTGATGGAATAGTGCGCGTAGTGAGCGTTAAAACAAAAAACAGTGAGATTAAACGTGCCGTTGCGCAAATATGTGTGTTACCGGTAAGTGAAGAATGGTTTGATATAGGGGACGTTCGACGTTATAGACAATCATTTGCATTTGCATGTCGCGCTTAATGTCGTTTTTTTTGTCCTAATGTATATTGTATATTTGAAAAATTGTAAATTTAGCATTCTGTGTGTATACAGGAGACCTTCGAAAATGAAGATTAAGAGAAATATCAGAGGATGATTTTTCACTATTACAATACTTCCTTTGCCTTAGGCGAGGGAAGTAGTAATAACGAGAACACACAAATTTAGCCACTTTCACAATTTGAATTTGTAAACGTATCTAAGCACCCATCACAAATATTTTGTATGTGGTCTACTAGTCTACCTACGCATGTTTTTTTAGTTTGCATAATAGAATTTTGTTTTGAAATTTCTCTGGGTCGGACATATCTGCTCTGTCTTACCAGCAATTGCAGTGGTGGAGAATGATTTTCCTCAGTGCCAATTGTTGCAATTTTTGAACGAAGATGTTTGACAGACTTTTACTTGTTTCTCTTCTAGAAATATGTTCATTCACTAGACTAAAACTAACTTCTCTAATTTTTTTTACCAATATAATATAATATATAATAATGAATTCAAAACAGAAACACAGAAAGTAGCCCGGGTTGTTCACTACACCCCAAGCATTTTTGACGCGTGCTGAACACTAGAAGAGCAGATTCTAAAATTAAACTGAAAACTGAAAGCGCGATCTACATGTCGATTAGTTTATAGAAAGGTACTGAAAAGTGACGCCGTATGTGTAACTATAAGTGAAAACTACAGCCATATTTATAAGAATGGGGTGTTTTCTACGCTTAAGACGTGACCACTCAAGAGCAATATAATAAAGAGTTGCCCCATTTCTGCATACCGCATAAGGTCTCTTCTTGCGTTCACCTTGAGCATTTTGACGTTAGCTTATAGTTGGGGTACATTCTTAGAGCTATGCCTAACCACAGTTACCCTGCATGTGTTTAATTACTATACAGGGATAAAAAGAGTCTGAATTATGGCTACGGTTATCGAGGAATAGAACCGTTGATTATGGTCGGGACTACTAAATTTTTGAAAGGAATATGATGATTAACGAGTTCAGTTAAGATAATTACTTATCTGTTGATTTTTGAAGAATTGGCTGTGCCTCTCGTCTTATAAAAGTGACCCGCACAGACAGCTGATGCTGGTTGAGGTCTAATTTGGGTTGCCCATTCAATTTATACGTAAAATTTCCAATTTGTCTTATCTCATTCGACGTTCTGAGTTGAGATTCGAAGTATTTTTTACCTGATTTGTGAAGCTATACATTTGGTGCACGTAAGATTTTACGTGGTTTTGTAGTAACTTTCACTTTGGATCAGATATTTATGTGTCCATGCGTCACGTTGTGGTACTATTTGCCTAGTTCTGTCTTCGTCGCTTAGAAATTGAAAATCAATTTGAGCAAAGAAACAAACAATTAGCCAAAGTTTGTGGCGTTTGTTTCCAGCCCACTTAAAATGGAGATCTGGGTTTGAATGAATAGCTGAGTATTCGATATTGGTCCCAATTATTGTTTGCGGAGCGTTTCGTGCTACTATTTAGATGATGGAGTTGAACTTACCCAGCAATATTTAATATGCCGTAAAAATCCATGCTGGCAAATTGGTGATGCAATTTAATTCTTTCTTTAGGTATTTATTGAGTCAACACCTTCAATGTATTCTGCGTAAGGCTACAGTAAACACGTTAAAGCCGTTTCTCATCTTGAATTAATTTGTTAAATAAAATACACATCTGTGAGTTAGTGGGGGCTTTTTGCTTGATGTTCTTTTATTCGTTTTTATTTATGAGTTTGCTACTTATCGTGTTTGGTTCTTTTGACCTCTTCTTTGTATCATGGGATTACGGTCGTCTAGATTTGCGTCTTTAGATGTGAACTCGGCCTGCTAGATTTAGATCTGGTTGCCGGATGGGAGAATCCACCTTACACTTTGTGCCTCTTGACCTCGCAGTGCGCTTGAATTCTAAGACAAACCACTTATTTATATGAAAATGGAATTTTGCATTTGAAAAATATACTGAGTTGAATTAGTTTGATAATGTACGTTCTTGAAGTATTCTTACTCACACCGGCTTTGCCTATGTATCATAGCAGTAGTACTTTGTATACGCATGCCTTGTAGTTTAATTAATAAAACGATAAACTTATATTTCTAAACTCCATGTGATAACGTCGCGTATTAAATATTACTTTCATGTAAATACCATAAAGTTTCATATACATAACTTCTGTACCAGGAACTGTCTTTTTATATACATCTTTTACCTACTTCCATATATATTTTAAACTAAACGTCACTGTAATTGCATCGAATTTATGTCGTGTTATTGCTGTGATAGATTATGGCTTATCCAAGATTTTGCGTGAAATAAAGTTAAATTATTGAGGGCTCAGATTTAATATTTGAATTTTTCCTGCAAGTTTTCCTTATCTAATTTTGCCAGTTGTTGGTTATTTAAATTGGTGGCGCCTGTATTTAGTTATATCCAGTTTAGTGTTGACCCTCTCCTTTCTGCCGGAGTTTAGTTTGAACGCAACGGTCACGGGACCTTTTTGAGTATTTAGAATTCGCTATCTGGCTTGCTTAGAAGAGTTGCGTATTTTTTTATAACGGGTTAGAGCTTATCAAGAAGCGTGCGTCCTTCGAACTTAGATTGAAGAGTTATTGAATAATTAAGTTGATGGCGCCGTTATTCAGTTATACTCACTTTACTGTTAACCCACCCCTTCTACGGACTAGGTTAGCTGGTTCGTTGAACGCTATTGATTACTAACCATTTTGTTTATTCATAGCTCGATATCCTACTTATATTGAAGTGTTGCAAGATCATACGTTTTTCTTGTACGTCCGCGTATTAGAGCGGCAGCGGTCACAAATTATGTAGATGTCTAACTGAAATTTGTTATTTACGTTTAGGGCAATATGCACTGGCAAAAAAATCTTAAATTAAGTAATAGCATTAATTAGGTCTAAGTGAAGGATGGTTGAAATTTGACAGATGGTATAAACGTTACTAAAATGGCCGACTGAATAAAAACATACATTGTTCGCCATAAATGTGGACAAATGAATTTTTCTTATTATGCATTTCCAGAAAATTTTATTCTTGATAAACGTTCTTGCATCTGCTTAAAATCTGGTGGCATAATGCATAGCCTCATACTCCAAGGAGTGATTAAACAGAGTTAACCAACGTCCTCGACGTTCGGCATTCGGACGCGTGTCCGACCTATAGTGGTAGTAAAATCGTAGCCAGCCGTACCTCGGAGAACACGTTAAGCCGTAGGTCCCGGCTGTTATTTCGGTGACAGTCGTTAGCTTACGTCAGAGCGGCTCGTGCAACCACAAAACTCTGACACCAGGTTTCCTACTGCAAGCTATATAACACACAAAAATAATCTGCTTAAATTAGAGATGCACTTATCTTTTTGAGTCTTCATGCAATATGAAGTTATCAGTCTATTATACTATTTTATTTGTCACATGTCTACAAATCACAGGCAGATTTAATTAGATACGTCCAACACTGTATTACTGGGAATAAACTGCCAAGTAGTGTCAATCCTATGGGACAAGAGAACACCGCCTATTGCAATCGAATGCCTGCTGACGACAATCACAAATAGACTAACAATCCCTAACGTCAAAAACAAGAAGTTAATCTGACAGGTGGGCATTGACACCCGGAGCTAATTAATCCACGTAACGCTTTCAGAGGGGGCTTAACAAAAAAACATCGCACAACTGGAGGAGAAGAATCCAAGCCAATGTGACCGCTCCTATAACCAACGTTTACTGAGGCAGATAAAAGCTCCGATATCCTTATAAATTCACAAAGCAAATAAGTAGCTTAAGCTAAGGTGAGATAGAGCATTAGGACTAACGTAAGTATATAAAGCTTTATGTCAAAATTAACGTAAAAATACTTCAGTTATACATACTACATGCTTAGGTATAACTTATTAAGTTTTTAATTGGTTGGGTAAATATACAAGGGGAACGTGTATCCAATTTTAACATCTTAGCATCACTAAAACTAATCGTTAGATTTTAATCTTGAAAACTAAACTAACATTAAGCTGACAGTCAGCTTCCTAAGTATAAAGAATTAATTTTTTTTTTGCTTTTGAGCTACATTTATAATTCGATATAAAAATGTTCCTTTATCTGAATAATTTTGTCTTTATTTCTTATTGGAAGGTCTACCTTAAGGCACATCATTTGTCCTTCTCCTTGGATCTATTGCTACGATTATCTTCTCTATTTTTGCTCCACATTATTAATTCAGGTATTCTTTGAGTAACTTCTTTACTTCGATATTTGTTGCTTTATTCATAGCGTTTTTTTAAAATAGCTGTCCTCTTAGTTCAAGGTTTTCTTTTTTTATCGCTGGTTTTGCAACTGCTTGTCTCAATATTTCAAATACTACCTTGGATTTCTCGTTTATAGTTTCTATGTTCTGCCTTCCTGTCGAAACTGTAGTACAGTGTAGACTTTTAAATACTTAATACTATATACTATGACGTCAACACCCACTACGAATTTAAATAGGTAATAAAACGAACTTGTATGAAAAATCAACAAATATAAGCGATATGGTAATTCAGACTAATTTATATTAACGGGCGTGAAAGGTGCAGTAAGAATGTGTACCTTGTTTTATGACATTTTAGAAAGAAAATGCGCTAGACATCGAATTTCATTTTTCGGAAAACAACAGAGAAGTTGGATGTCTATTTTGTCTTTCGTATTGCTCTCAATAAGTTGATTTCATATAACAGTAATAGCAGATTACCATTTAATCCCAGGGAAAATAGGACATGAGTTTCAATACAAAATAATGGCAATTATTACTCTCATGAAAAATAAAGGGTTACTGCATTGTGTACTTTATGTGAAACGCCTACAACCAGATGGACATGATACTCGAGCAACTTTTGAAATTAAACTGTTCTCGTAGAGGGAGCTTTCGAACGAAAATATGATTAACAAGGTGCTGTTCTTGTTGTCGGGCGCTTTCTATCCAGCATCCAAAGCCTTTCAGAAGTTTACCTGAGCATAGTCAACTCGAGCGTATTCCGAGACGTGGAAATTTGTGCGAAAATGAAAAACTCCGAAGTGTCTTTATATAATGGCTCAAAGGCTTTGCGTTAAAACGGTTAAAAGTGTTTGAAATAAAGCATGTCTAATAAAATATTCAGGAGGAGGTTTTCTTTTATTTAGCGCGAAATCTTATAACGTGAATTGAGACGCAGCAGACTGAAGAGTACTTTAGGCGGTTCTCTTTAAAGCAACTCTCCTCTTTCGCTAAGCCTGGAGATGCCTTATTTTCTTTCTATTTTTTCTCGGTGTTCGTGTGTGAAGAAGCTGGTGTCAACACGGGATTTTCTCGCACGAAGGGTGGGATTGCTAAAGGCGAAAATGCTATTCATTTTTATAGCGGTGCGCGTCTAGCAGGTCTGCCGCGTCCCTTGCACCATTGGAATTCTTCGTAAGCACGTAATCCACGCCTCTCTGACAGCCAGTTCGTTAGGCACACGGCTCAGTGCCGTACGTGCCGAGGGATGCGAAATCAATGAATTAACATACCCTCCCCCGCGTGCGCTTCCAGCGGAAATGCGATCCGAGCGTAAGAGACGAGCAACAAATTTAACACTCTGTTGCGTCTTCGAAAGTCGATCTACTCGAACTCATAATCTTCTTCCATAAATATATTTTTACAATGCGAGGCGATTTTGTAAAGCCCTAACGTGGAAGTAATTTGTGTAAAGAGAAACGCGTTGCGAGATTCTAGTCCGCTCGGTGATTTACGTAATGATGGTGCAGTTGGGAATTTCGTTCGTTTCTCATAGTATTTATTTATTTATAAAGCAATATGGCAATAATCGGTTACAAACATATAGATACCTGTAACTAGCTATGATTTCGAAGGCTAGCTATTGACCAGCTATTTCCATCGTAGGTGGATATGATTAAAGTTTATAATATTGGTCATCTATAGCATGTTAGGTTCTGTCGATTTATTTTTGATGTCAAATAATGCAATGTTCTGTAAATTTTTAATTAAAATAACAACCGTTAATATAAATACAACGTATAAAAGTAATTAAAAACTATAAAATAACAGCAAATAATAAAAATGCAAGCTTTGTTTTAAAGATGATTCTCCATACCTAATACACAACAGCTGATCTACATGAAGTAAGTTATTGTACAAATATTAAATTTAGATTGGGAAACTACACAATCCTACAAATGTAAATTTTACGTTGGAGAGATTACTGACAGGCCTGAAGGTACATTTCAAGTTCCAGGGTGATAGAACTAAAATTACTGAAACTTATCAACTGAATGGGGTGCAAGCGTTATTAGGCGAATGATTATAGATTTTGATATGTTTTGTTGGACTTTTTCCACTGTCTAAGGTATATATCACATAACGTTTCGGGAGTTCTGATATAGTCTCGGCTTCAGGTGTTCCTGGTTAGTCCTGAGAGGGATTGATATTGTACGCTTTTATAATTAAACGCATGCCTCCCCCGGGGTTTGAACCCGGAACCGCTAATCGCTGTGATTACTAGTCTGTCGCTCTTACCACTATGCCACCAGCGCGGTTATATATTTTAGTTATAAACTTATATATCTTACCGCTCTATGCGCAGTAGACTATTTTTGTAATTCTCTGCGCAGTAGTGGCATCCAAATGGGCTTTAGTTCTGCGCTAGCCTGGCTAATTGGTTCTACTGCCAGCGCTATGTATGTAGCTTCTTTCAGCTTCCTACGGAACTTGTTTTCCTCTTTAACTACAATTGATGCGTTATCCCATTGTATATGGTGGTCTTCGTTTCAGACGTGTTCTGCGTTCTTCGATTTGATGGTTTTGTCCTTTGTAATATTTTTGGGGTGTTCTGATAATCGCACTCGTAGGAGTCGTTGTGTTTCCCCTATATATGGTCTTCCACACTCGCACGGTACGCTGTAGATACAGTTTTTTGAACTCTGATTGATCTTCGTTCTGAGGTTTGGTATGCGTCATCATGACTCTTAGAGTTGTTGTGGACTTGAAGGCAGTTCTTATGTTGAATCTATTTCCGATTCTTCTCAGTTTGTAGGAAACTCCTCGGATGTATGGTATTACGGCCGTGGTTGTTGGCTCCGTTTTCTCATCCCCTGTCGGTGTTATATTTTTGTCCATCTCTGTTAGCGTTTGGTTTAGAGTTCTTTTTGGGTAGCCATTAGCTTGCAGCATTTTTGTGGTTATCCCAATTTCCCGTTTAAGGTCTTCTTCCTCCGAGCATATGGTCTTGACTCGGCTATATAGGCATCTCGCGACGCCACGTTAGAATCGTAGTGTAAGTATCTCCCCCATGGGTTGGTTTTCGATATACCTTTGTTTGTACCGTGTCACCATTCGTATGCACTAGTACGTCTAGGTATGGGAGTTTGCCTTCCGATTCTATTTCCGTCGTGAGTTTAATTGATCGGGCTTGATTATTGAGACGTTCCAGGAAGCCGTCCAGAGAATTTGGAAGGTTCTATAACTAGATACAAGCAAGCAGAAGAAGCAAGAAGAAAATAAGATTTAAATGGAATAGGTTTATTTTAAATAATAAAATTGATAAGAAGTTACATTGGTTAAAAAATTTTTAATTGCTGGATGATATGTTGGGGAGTGCTGAGGACGTGTGGATCTATCAACGGAGAATAGCAGAGGAACGACTAGATTCTGTTGGTTAATGACGAAAGAGATTGCTAAAGTAGGAGCTAAGGAAGAAGAATATTAATTAATTAGGGATCATCTGTGATAGTAGCAAACTTGCCTTAAAGTCGTTAAAACGAGGGAAGCTTTGGAAGGTGACAGTAGCGTTGGTTAAGTAGAACGGGGCCATTCCTGCTAGCAGGCAAGGGTTTGACAAGTTGACAGCTGTTTGTCAGTAAGCAGTGCATCACAGCAGGACTAACTGGGGATCCGGGCTGTGGATATCAGGAGGAGTACTGTCTTGGTGGTGACATTGAAGCAGGGGGAGTAAGATGAGTTCAAGGTGGGTTATTAGTCCTATTGTCCTATTGAAGCTATAATAAATAAAAGACAATTAAAAAAGTGTAATAAACTATGATCAAATACTTACCGTATAATATTGAGTCAATAAGAGGTGGATAGAAGTTATATTTGTTATATTTGATTGAAAATATTAGTAGAGCACTGTTTGCCGTACAAGGTGAGAGTTCACGTCATTAAACAATATAAAGTCATTATTAGAATAAAATTTCAATTAATAAGCAACTAGATAATCGAACTAATGCTGAAAAGAGTTTCAAGGCGCTATCGTTATTAATAAAAAAATAATATTGAATTTCAAACTATATAATTCAAGTTAAAAAAAATAGCGAGAGGAGTCACTATAATGTATTATAATCTACAAACAATTTTTGAATTTTTTTTGTAGTATTCGCTTGCTGTAAGTATGTTAAATACAGTTTAAAAATTAAGTATTGTTTATTTTTAACTACGCATATAAAAAACTACACAAAACAGTGAAATAGAAATAATGAATTATGTTTTTTTCCCAGAATTATATAATACCAACTCAGCATTTATATTACATTGTTATGCATGGTTTTGGTAATTTATTCAGATGATAGTACTAAATAACTACAATGTATTGCTGTCATTTCTTTTGCAGATCGTGACCTTGCTTATAAATATTTAATTAATGCTCTTATTAAATAAAAAGCTCGAAGTATTATTGAAATGCTATGTCTGGAAATGGATTTGCCATATTTGAAATTATAATACGATTATATAACTTTAGCTTTGTTGGGATAAAATAGTTTGCAGCAGAAGAACCCTTCATTTAATGTGTATTCTTAGACATATGTAATTTTTGTATGATACCAAAATAGCGATATTTATTTATTTCCCTTTTTTATTTTTCAATAAAATCTATTAAAATTAAGTGAACTGACAAATAAATGTCTCGACTAGTTGTTCTTCTTCTGGTTTAAATTCTTCTTGAGATCTAAGTAATGCCAAAGCATCAAGAACTTATTTTTCTGCTGTCTGGAAAGCTTTCCAAAAAGTTTGCCTTTATTCTTGAAAGACCCAATATTATCACAGCCCGTAAGTGCCTGAAGAGCTAACAATGCCTTAACTTTTGTCGGTCCTGTACTGGAATAAACAAGATTGGTACCAATAAATTGTCTACGAGCACCAACTTCTGTAACAAACATGCTGTATTTTGGTAAAAGTTGCGACCACCAAAGTAAAAGGATGAAAACATCAGTATCTGCTGAATATATGTGCAGGGTAGTAGAATGAAAGGAGATGTACAATGAGTGTCTTCTAGCGTGTTTGAAGTTCTCTAACGTCATTTCCACCCGATGACCTTGCCTTATTCCACCAACTAACCATCAGTTTTTGTTTAATTCTCTGTGCATGCAATGCGGCTTTATTTGCGAGATATGCTTTTAACGCATCCTTAGTATTACAATGAGATAGTATGGTCTTATTGCTACGTTTTGAATATTGGTGGAGTCTATCATGTTGTACTCAACAAGCATTGCTTTTCCAGTTATTTTGCTCCTCGTAGAATTCTTGAGAGAATCTTCCAGGTAAGTATCAAATACTAAGTGAGTTTCGTAGTACTTCAGGAAATAAAGTTCTAAATTCAATTGCAAGTTCATGGCAAGGCTTCACATAGACAGGTTTATGAAGGACTTGCAATGCTGTCGCGTCGAGTTGATTTGGTAAAAATGTTGTTGGATATAAATCTTGTTACTGTTCAATAACCTTCATCAAATTGCTTTTGTTTGCAGATAAAATCATTGTAATCATCTAAGTTGTACAATGAAGGAGGTACTACCGAAACTTCAAATTTACTAATGCATTCTTGCAGGTCAATGTTAGTTCTACTTCTTGAAAGAATTAGCAAACACCTGATCAATGAACAGTCTACAGTTGTATTACAGTGTCTGATAGTTTTATTTTGACGACTTTGTGTACGACTTTCTCTCTGATGATGCAAGCTGCAAGGTCTTGCGAAACGTTAGCGAATATGGATGCAGCAAAACGGCCAAATCTGCCTAAGTATCTTCGTTCTCGAGATACTCAAACAACACGAGCCACCAAGGAGCATGGCAATCGCGCGGGTTTTTGCTCGACTTCACAATGTGCAAGGTACATTAAGCCAAAAAATGCTGGGTGTTCATATACAAATACTACGCGGTCTAAGCCGAAATTCTATGCTAAGGAGAATACATCGAGTAACCGCGAAAACCTCAAACAGTACATAAGTTGGGTTAAATCAGCTTATTTTTGTCGAAATTAACTATATCTGAAGTTTGGCCCATTCTTTACCGAACACCCTGTATAGTGTCAGTTTTTCTTAACTCCAAGGTTACATTTTTCTTATTGAATCCGCTTTTATTTAAAGTTATTGTACAACGCCTGTCCTTTTTCTTTCATTCTCGAAATGTCCTTCTGGATGTTTTCATCAAAAACTACTTTTGCTCAAATGTAAATATATTCTTATTCTTCATTATAAGTTACAGAGCTAATGGATGACATGATAGAATTATACATCTGTGGAGCATCATTCTTTTGCCGATTTTCTTGGATCGCGGTGAGGTGATGGTGTTTCTACCGTTTGCTATTTGTGATCCTTAACATTTATTTTGCTTCGGTTGACAACGTTGACAAGTCAGGGGAAGTTAAGAAAGATCGTATTATAGCCTGTTTTCTTTGAGTGATATTAACCACACCGCCTACTACTTTAATTTTTCTGTTCTTTTGTTTAAGAGCTTCGTCAGTAACTAAAGAACAAAAAGATACATTTGTCTTACTAACAACCCAGTTTACTCTGGAAAACTTGGTTCACAAGTCAGGGTGTTTGGTTTCAAGCAGTTTCATGTTAACTAAGCACCACGCTATCATACTACATAGTTGATGAGACCAAGCGCAAAAACGTACTGAAACTCTTCTAATAATTCCAGATGTAATTGCCAGTCAGCAGTTCGAACCGATCTAATAAATAAAAGCAATGTGTTAACCATACGAATGCACTGAACGCCAACTTTTAAGGTTGGCTTTTCTCTAACACACTTTAACTCCTTTTCGTAACATTTTGGATTAACCAGGGGCTATTTCTTCCTTTTTTGACATAAACTACAAAAAGAAAAGTCTATATACTTTTTTTCTTTGTTTCGATGATGGTGGAAGTTGAACTTTGAAATTACTTTCAATATCGCGATGCATCGATATCTTTGAAATCTGATTTCTCTTTAGTACTTCAAGTCAAATTGATATCTTCGATATTTTTTCACACCTTTAATATCTGTAAGCGATACGTATTTCTATTTCAGAGCTTGAAACATAAAAAAAGTAAAATGGACAAAAAAATTGGAACACAAATTTCATTTTAATGAAAAATAAGAGAAAAACTAAAGACATGATATTATCTCAGAAACGGTAACAGTTATCAAAAAAATCGTAATTAGCTTTTTGGTTTCTTACTTTATTTGGAACAAAAGAGTTCATTAGCAAAATTTGCCTAAAACCAACCGCAAACGAGTTACAGAGGACAAAATATTAGGGTCACTTCCGGCAGGCATCTTGAAAATGTGGACGGTCTGCCATTGGATCAGGCAAAACACATGATAGTACGTGATTGTATGGTTCATAAGATATCCATCCCATATAGCCATACTATACCTTCATTCAAAATCCCACAGACTAGGAAATATTTACTTATGCCCGTGCACTATAGCTTGACAATTGATCGTTATCTTGCAAATGCAATAAATAAAAACTTTAGGAAGATGTTATGCAAATAGAAATAGATGCAGTCCAATTTTAGTCGATAGGGGAAAAGTAAGCTTCCTAAGTAATATGAAAGAAAGTCTGTGCATAAATGGTTTCTCCACTACTAAGATGTAAGGAACTGACATCGAATAAATCTTTGCACAGCGTAATGATGCTCTTTCATTTGCTATAACTTGTTATCTATACCATAAAATCGGTGGTCTCTTTCTTAGTATGTATCTATGTATGTATCTTTGTTCGCTATCTCCTCCGAAGGTACAGGACCGATTAAATTGTATGATAGCTTAAAATGTTGCGAATTTTTAGACTTAGATCGTAGGCCGGTTTTTGTATTCAAAAAAGGATGAAAAAGTAAGGTAAAATTAAATTATAGTTAATTTAATTAAATCGTGTAATTAGCGAAGCGTAGCTCGGGTGATTTACTAGTCATTTTATAAAAGTGTTAAGTGACAATTTTTCCAACTAATAGTCTAGATATTCCAAATAGTTATAATTATTGCAAATGTTAGTTTACTATAGGCGCTCAAGATATTGAGTTATTAAGCAGCATGCAACAATCGCTTCAAGAAGCATTTGAAGTTTTTTGCTTTACGATCACAGAAATTCCGCCATTATATGAGAATAAGCCTAATAGCGACAATCGAGACCAACAGAATATTCCGAAAGAACCGCCCCAGTTAGAAGTTAGCGGGTTCGTATTAAACCGAAGATTTATCTAACAAGATTTTTCGAAGCGAGCCCCTCTCGAGCGCCCCAGTTGGAAATTTTTACTTTGGGCATTTGTTTTGATCCCTCAGTCGGCGGCGGCTCGAAGTTGGAGTGTAGCGGAAAGTTGCGAGATTGAGAGGGATTCGGAGTTACTATCGCGGAATCAATTAGAAAGCGTCGTGGTGTGCGTGGCTGAGCGGGATGCGTGCACACGCACGGCTCGAGTGCCCGATAAGCGTGAATCATGAACGGGTGGCGGTGATCGTAATGGGGCCGTCACGCGCCGCCACACTACATATTACTGCGCTCCACCCGCTCCGGATTTGGTATTGACAAATGCCATTGTTGGCTCATATAAATTGCGCTTCGACTGACGTTTTGCGTGTGTCGACACGGTCCGGCTCCTGAGCAAATGAGTGATGATGCCGCCGATGGGGCGGCAGACGCTCCGGGGGCGACAGCTACTTTACGACATTAAGGAGTGAAGCAGCTAACTGCCGAAGCACGGGCATTACGGGCTTCGTGTGGGCTCGCTCTCAGACTCTTTCAGCTGAGGGTTTACTGCTTTGGGATACTAATAAAACACGCGGTTTTTCGCACGAAGCGCGGAATTACGGGCTATTGCGCGTGGAGGGCGCTCATTTGCCCAGCACTTTAGAATGTACAATAATGTATCACTATTTACCGGAGCTCACCGCCATTCTAAATCTTTTATACACAGACACCCATCACTTTATTTCGAGTGGTTCTGTTGTTTGGCTTAGACTACAAATAAACCAATGATCGCAAAAACAACTTACTTTCTTTAATTCTTCGTACAGCATTTTCTCAAAATCTTTTAACACTGCCTGTGAGTATAACTACTTATAACGTGGAATCTGCACAACAGAAGTTTTAAGTTGAATACTTTTACAAAATAATTATTAAACCACGAGGAGTTAGAATTTTTTGCAAACCGCAACTATCAATGGTTAAAGTCAAACCTCTTTCTGGCAGTTGGTTACCTTCTTCTTAATGTAATCATTTGACTTAGACAGTATCTAAAGGTGTGTTATGCCTGGATATTTTTAAAAGACAGTGTGTTTTAGTATTACGTTTATAAATTCTTTCTCGACTACTTCTTCAGGGATTTCATTATTGAAAATTAAATGTTGATAATTTGATGTTAAACTACACCTCGCTTTTACGTAGAAAATGTCAAGGTGTTTCGATGTTTCTGTCACTAAAACATCTTAAACGCATTAATACGATATCGATACGGTACCTTAATCGTCCAGTTCTCTGAGGGATATACCATAATAGACAACACCAAAAATCTAACCAGTTGTAACTTAGTGGGTTTCGATATTCTCCAATATCTCCACACCTGCGTCGACTTGGCTACTGTTGTTTTGACAAGAGTAATTCTGCTTCGGATTTCATCTTCACAGTCACCGGTGCTAGTTATTCGAGCACCCGGATGTATTAGATTTTCTACGACCTCGATCTCGTTGATTCTTCTTTTGCTGTGCTGATTTTCCTTTGCTCGCCCGACAACTAGTATTTTGTTCTTCGACGCCTATATTCCTTCACCTGCCACTTGTATTCTCCCAAAGTACTGCAATGTCGTCTGAGCATCTCAGATTGCAAACTCTTCTTCCAAAGATAGAGATTCCATCATCCCACCCTTTAATAGATGTACGTATAATTTACTCTCCGTACATGTTATACATGAGTGGTAGGGTGATACAGCACTGCTTCACCTCTTTTTTAACTTTAAAAGATCCTGTTAGGTGGTCTTCTACTTTGCCTTGGGCTTTGTTAGAAGAGTAGAGATTGTGGTTTAAGAAAGTGAGATGATGCCACACGCCAATTTTCATGATGCTTCATAGTTTGTTCCACTCAATGCAACCAAATGCGTTTTAGTAATCCAGGAAACAAAGCTAGCCAAGTATGTTGAATTCTCTCAGTTTTTTGACAATCTGGGGAACTTTTAGGACTTGTTTATTGCACACCCGGCCTGTTCATCAGAAATTTGTGGATAAATGTTATAAGCATCTAGTTTATCATACATAGCAAGTATAGCAACACTTTACTCGCATGAGAGATCAAAACAATTATTCTATGGTTACTGCGATTGGTTTTCGCTTATTTCTTATAGTTTGGAACGAATATTAACTTTATCGAGTCATCAGGCCATATTTCCTTGTTGCATGTGATATGTAAAATATTAATGTAAAGAGGCAGTTCGGCAGCTTTTATTATTTCTGATACAATTGCGTCAAGTCTAGGTGCTTACTGCTATTGAGAGCTGTAATAGCAACAGTTATTTCTGATGTAAGAATGTCTAGTTCACTTTCTGCATTTTCTAAGTTGTCGGTATTAGTTTGAGTATTTGTTTCTCATTTGCAGCTGATTTACCGGGAGGTAATTAATACGAGGGAACAGTTGTAGCAAATAATTTTCGAGGCTGCTAATGAAATTCCCGAAAACTATAATATTGATCAAGTGTCTGAATCACTAGTACGACGATCCCATGCTTGTATTGTGGCTGTAGGGAAGCATTTGAATATTTGCTATAGCTTTCTATTTATTAGTAATTGTTTTTTTAAATTTTGTTGTTAATTTTGTGTTTATTATAATGTATTTTTAAATTAGTCGGATAATTACTTTCCAACACAAACAGAAGTACATTTTTTCAATTACCATCCTTTATCTTTGTAAGAGAGTATTTTGGTAATAAGGTGTATTTGGTTAATTGCTTTGTTTTGGCCTGAAAAAGCTTTGGTTACATTTTTCACACCCTATTATGACTCACCCTATACATACTATAGAGAATTATTTATTTCTTAGATTTACAATTTTGTTTGTATAATATGATAGTGAGCAAAGCTAGTGATAAATCGACGGATGTTTCCTAATATTAATACCGAGTACCTTCCTCATCTTAGGTGTTCTGATTACTAATATAAATGTGAAGAGGATATAAATAAAATTTTTAAAGCTCGTATGAAAACAAATCAGAAAAAGCCTCTCCTCTTGTGACATTTTTGTCAGGTTAGTACGTTAGTTTCTGCGAATTTAAAGTACTATATTGGGTGGTTGATTTGAACACTATTGAGTAGGACACGTTTCATGGTATAACGGCCATCTATCCACACCAGTCGTTGGGTTTTCATGGTAAAAAAGTTGAAGATGGTCGCTTCTTTTGCAGAATGAACACCTATCTGCATATTCTCGGAATTAATTAAACTCCTATCTCTTGTTCCTTAGTTTTTTTTGTTTTTATTTTCAGTGTGGAATTGGCGTTTGTGGGTTAGTTCGGATTTTACTTCTCGTGCAATATGTTTTATTGGTTGTCAGTACTTTTGCTTGCATATTAGGATTCGATGTTTTGGCTTTGTGATTTTGGTTGCAGATCGGAGATAGTGATTGTGGAAGGGCTGACTTTTGTCAGGGGTGCACGCCAGTTTACCCGCCAGCGTGTTTATCCACCCAGCTGCGTAGGCTAATATTAGGGCGGGTGTTTAAACCAGCAATTAAAAAGTTATTCTCTCCAGTATCCTTCTCTTTCACCTACATTTAAATTGGTGTTTTTATAACTTTTGTCCTGTGAATCATTTCGAAATTTCTGTCATTTGTTTTATATCGAATTCGAGACTATTATTGCGCATGTTGGGTTGCCTATGCTTCTACTTTAGTTTTTCAGAAATTAAAAGTCTGCAATTTACTGTAGGAGCTACTGTCTATTCCAACTTTGAAAAGGTTTATTCTTGATATGGTTTCTCGTACTGTAAAACATATTTTTGGAGGTGATTTTGGTACACACTCCTCTAAAATTGGCCGTCATCAAGTTCAGCATTTATGTGCCAGTTCTGATTTGCTATAATCTAATTAGTTAAACCAAAATCTAACGGTATTTAGGAAGAAACTATCCTTTGGCAGCCTGACGTCTTAGGTATGTCACTGTTTCGTTCCCCATGCACGTTGGCGGACGAGAGAGTTGGGGTAAGTGTTGTGCTGCTCTGAACCGAACCAATCCTGAAGCCCTGCAGCCCCCTTAGTTGGCTAATACCTTCCGTAGTATGGTACAAGGTCAGACGAATTTACACTGCTGCCGTGCTTACATGATCTCGCAGTTTTGCTTAAAATTCATTGTAGTTCGCATTTAGCGCACTAACTGCAATTTATATCTTTGTATTAATTTGGCAACTCTAATTGCCTCCAGCGCTGTTCAATTCATTACTAATAAACCAATTCGGATGTATAATTTTATGTGACAATAATCTTGCGGGCGATTTTAAAGTCAAATTTGGGACATATCAAGCCCGAGAAATCGCAAATAGAGAACCAACAGTGAAAACAAGCAAGTAAGGCCAGGAGAGACTATTGAAGAAAAGGACAGTCCATAACATTAGTGAGTAATTTACTTCCTTTTCTAAAATCTGTGGTTATGGTAGTGAAACTTAAAGATCAAATTTTGCATGAACCGTAAGTGATAAAGATAGATAAGAGCAAATCAAAGCACAAGGAACTCCTTTCGACCGTGGTCGAGTGGGCAACACATTATACACGTAAATGTACGATTAGCTGCATAACATACAACAAAAGTAATTGAATTATCCGGCTTTAGCAAAGGTATAACAACAAAACAGGACACAGGTTAATATACAAATACATTAAATAACAGAACAAGGCGAAAAGACCGAGCTTAGCTGGCCCATGCATGGGCTGGAAATTGAAACGCGTAGATTTTCGCTAGTAACGGTCAGGGGACTCGAAGACTTGACCGCGACCGACCTGAAGGAAATAAAGATAAAAATATGGAAAAAATGCTAGAAGCAATATTATCAAAACTAGAAGGAATGGAAACTAGGAGCGCCCGAATAGAAAATAAACTGGACAAAATACAAACAGAAATGCCTCAACTGAAGAGAGAACCACTTACACTCAAAGAAGAGATCGAAGAACTAAAAAAAGCAAAAGAAACCATGATATAAAAAATAAACTTCATAGAAAACCAGATAGAAAATCAAGAGAAAAAAAAAGAACTCAACATAATCATAAAAGGCTTGAAACCAGATGGCACCGTCACCGACGAGGTAGGAAAATTCTTAAAAGACAAATTACACGTAGAAGCCACAATAAACGAGAACGAGACGAAAGTAATAAAACCGAACAATAACAACGAACCATTTGTAATAGTAACATTTGAAAGGAGAGAAGACAAACAACAAGTTATGGCAAAAAAACACAAATGAAGAAACACAAAAGTATTCATAGATAACGACAGAACCAAATCCGAACTAAAAACTCAATCAATAATCAGACACCAAGCTAACCCATAGAAAACCCAAGGGAGAAAAGTAAGAATAAGGTTGAAAAACTAGGGATTGATCAGGAAGTTTGGATGTGGGATGAAGAAGAACAGAAACTCAACCCAACAAACAACGATTCAATTATGAAACAAGGCAAAAGGAAAAACTAATAAGACTGGAAGGAAAGACAAAGAAAAAGATAACAACCGCAACGAAAAGGTTAAAGAGAAATAAACAAAAAAGCGAGGAAAAAACGAAATAAAAATTGGAACATGGAACACTAGGACCACGCTAGTAGTAAGAAAAATGATCGAAGTAGCACAAGAGATGGAAAGATATAAAGTTGAAATAGTGACACTACAAGAAATAAGATGGAAACAACAAGGAAAATTTGATAAGGAAAATGATGCACTATATTACTCTGGCGAATATAAATAAGGAAAAACCGGAGTCGGATTTATGATAACTAGGAAACTCAGGAAGGATATAATTTAGTTGAGAGCGATAAACGGAAGAATATGCATTATAAGAATTCAAAGTAAACAAGCAAATCTAACAATAGTCAACGCATATGCACCCACAGATGAAGCGGAAGACGAGGACAAGCAAAAATTCTACGAACAACTGGAAGAAGTTTGCGAAGAAATACCGAGGAATGACAAGCTGATGATTATTGGAGATTTTAACGCAAAAATTTGAAAAGAAGAACACAACAAACACGTTGCCGGTAAAGAAACAATCCATGACACTACAAACGATAACGATTTAAGACTATGTAATTTAGCCTCACTGACAAATACATACATAATAAGCACGAAATAAAAACATAGGAAATTACACAAAATAACGTGGATGCGACCTGGGACGACCGAAGGAAACCAGATAGACCATATTCTGATAACAAACAAATGGAGAAAAATTGTGAATGATGTAAGGTCGTATAGAGGCACAAATGTAGATACAGATCACGTTCTGGTAATCGCAAAACTAAAGATGAAAATAATAGTATTCTGAAACCAGAAAAAGTAAGAAGGCGATGGAATACACAACTGAATAAAGATAAATTAAAAAATATTTACATTGAAACCATGGAAATGAACCTAGAAGTAAACACAAACACTAGTATAGAAGAAGAATGGCAAAATATAAAAGACACAATAATACACACAGCGGAAAACACCCTAGGAGAAAGTAACCGTGCAATAACAAAAGACAGTTGGTTTGATAAAGAATGCAGAGAAAAAATAACCGCAAAAATAGAGAAAAGAGAATGGGAGATACATTTTAAAGAACTCTACAGAAAACAAACCGATATAGAAGAAGAAGAAGGCGAAGAAGCAAGAGAGGAAAAAAACGAAGAAAAGGAAACACCAAGAATTCATGAACATAATACAACAACTAAAGTTAAATAAAGCATCGGGCCCCGATAAAATTAATAATGAATTGATAATAAATGGAGGCGAAGTATTACTAACACATATACTCAGATGAATAGCTCTCTATAATTAAATTAAATATTAAATCCACACAATATGTTGTTTGAACTATAAACTCAGGCTGATTAAGAAGTGAGCTGTACTTATTGAATGCCTAAATGAATGGTTATTTGCCGGTTTTTATATTTCATCTACCTGCAAATAATGATAAATAAACGCTAGCTCTCAACTAAAGCAATCACTCTAACTCAGTTGGGTTTCTTGTCGATTGTAAATTATAAAGTATTTGAGTACGGTTCTGTTTACCGCATTTGTTCCAATACGCATAAGTAAAATATTTGAAAGTAGGTCAAATATTACACAAAATGGATTTCGTATGCAAGATTGCGTGTTTGACGTTTTAAAAATCGTGAAATTATCAAAGTTCGTACAGGTATTTATGACGTCAGAAGAGACGCTGGTGGCGAAAATTAGCAATTGTTTTTCGGCCGTATCCGGTTTCACCTTCGCATAACCTCAAATAATGAATCCGCTTGGTTTGCGAGCTGCATCTCCTCTATAGCTGCGGAAATGCTTGGATCTTCTTAAGTAATGCCTTCTGTATCATGCACGTAATTTTCAAGCGCCTAACGTTTATAACTTTAGCCAAATTTTGTGTCTGATAAATCGCCGAACTCCTCGGGTCGGTGTAGTGACGCCGTTGAAATTCTGAAGCTGCTACGGGCCCCCTCGTGATAAAACCTCTTGGAGACGTGCTACAGGGCTGCTCTACGTCCAGGAATCTTCGCCTCTAGGCTGCGATGATGTCCTTGGCTACACGCAGTGATCGAAAATTCGAGCTGAACGGCTGCTAACTTCTCGAAAGGGCCCTTTTATGGAACTTTCAAATTTTTTGTGTCGGAAACACCTACAAACGATACCACACCAACTGGGATATTCACTTAGTAAAACGGTACACTTTTTAAGTTGGAAAATGCTCATTTATTATACAACAATGTGATTTAAAGTGGCGCAGAATTTACATTGTCATTTCTTACAATTTATTCATTTGTTCTCGCCAAATCCGTTATAAACAAATGCTGAACTAATATTAATATAAACGGATATTGACCTAGTTCAAATCAATTACATCTTAAAATAAATCTGCTTATAGACTTTTATATTTACAAATTTCTTATATCTAAAATATTGTCTACATTTTTTATTAAAATTTCTCTTTGCGCCACCACACGTTTTATTAATTGCTTTTCTCTGTTCACACGCCTAATTGCACTGATTAATTTTTTAGAGTTCACTTCCTGCACAATTCCTTTTCCTGTCTCTGTTTGCTTTTCACTCGTTTTCCCATGTCATGTGTCCTTTTCACCACTGCTATTTCCTGTTCATTATGCCTGCCTTCTAATTGTTCTTTGCAACGTATAATTAGTTTATTCTGGCTTATACCTTTTTTAGAACCCTCACAAAGGTTCTCTGTCTAAATTAATTGAATTCTACGCTTCATTTTCTTGGTTCGGCTATTACTTTTGCACAAACCTATTATTTAAATTGATCTGACAGTGAACGTAGATCCCTGTGAAAATGAGCTTTGCCTTTTGCGTTCCCTATTCAAGTACTACTCTATTACTGTCATCTCTTTACCAATGCATTTATTATGTGAAATTCAAGTTTTAGCCTTGCAGTTATATAAAACACCTCAACCCTGTGCTTATTGAAATGTCCATTAAATTGTCAACGCTATCAGAGTTGAGTTTTAGGGCCTAAGACCATTCCAATACATAACCTAATAGTAAAAATCTGGAAGAAAGAGTCAATTCCAACAGACTGGAAAAGCGGATTACTAACACTTATATTCAAAAAGGGAGACGCAGCCTGTTATGGAAATTATAGAGGCATTATGCTACGAAATACGATACACAAGATTTTGACATGGATGCTAAGAAATTGATTAAATATTTATGTAGAAGAAGAACTAGGACAATACCAACAAGGATTCCGAAAAGGAAAATCAACAATAGATGCTATACACGTTCTAACACAAACAATGGAAAAATGCTACGAATTCAATATAGAACTACACATATTGTTTATCGACTTTCAACAAGCCTTCGACAGCATCAGAGAAATATTAATAGAAGAAATGAAAAAAAAATGGAAATACCGACAAAACTCATCAAACTGACACAAATGACAATGAGAAATTCCCAAGCAAAAATAATAACTCATGAAAGAACTACACGACCAATCAATATAGAAAAAAAAGTGAGACTAGGGGACGCCCTGTCAACCACATTATTTAATATTGCATTAGAAGGAGTCATACAAGCAGCAGAGATAAACAAAAGCATAGTACAAAGTTCAGTAGAAATTATAGCATATGGAGACGACCTTGCGTTAATGACCAGGGATAGGAAAACATTGGAAAAAGTTCTACCCTCACTAGGAAAAGAGGCAAACAAAAGAGGTTTGAGGATAAATGGGAAAAACAAATGTAAAACAAATAAAAATAGGAAACCATAGCTTCAAGAAAGTAGAACACTTTAAATATCTAGGAGTCATCGTCAACGACAAAAGCAACAGAAGCGCAGAAATTACAGAGCGCATTCGAACTGGGAATCGGGCATACGGGAAATATAAAAAATTACTTAAAAATAGGACACTTAGGGCCGGTTCTACATTCCAAGGATAAAGTTATCCGGAGAATAAATACCCTAGAAACGATTGTTGTAACAAAGGTGACTATGCCAATTATACCTCGGATAGCTTATTCTAGGTATACAAAGTGCCCGGATTTCGTAGGGATAACATGGGTAACTTTTGTATTTGAAGAGATAGAGAGATGGTTAAATTAGCAAAAAGGTGCAGATTTGAGAGCTCATTAAGAATCAATTTTCAAATTTTAGTTGTCATAGCCCACTTGTTTAAAATTTAACAAAAAACAAAATCTCCTATTTTCTTTTATATGCCGTAACTTTTTTGTTACTTAACATATTGAGATGCGATTTAAACTAATTTGCATGGAAATTTAAATACTTTTATTGGCACTTAATAAAACCAATTTCATTTGGGCATATTTTTAATAATCTAACCTAACCTCAAAATTTTAAATTGGTACCGTGCAATTTGTTTATGGAAACTTTTTCAAAATTTTGAAAAACTGAGCTTATTCTTTTTACAGGCAGAAATCACTACTGCCGTGATCACAATAACTTTGTTTTTTAGTGTGAGTGTTATTACTTCAACTTATAATGGAAAATTGTGAAAATATGATGTATTTTGTGCGTATACCAAGTGCTACAAGAACGTAAAACTTACACGTCAAACATACGAAACACACTGACACTACTGGAAGGCACGTATGATGATAAGCGTGCTTTTTGTTTCGAAACATAATTTCACAGATAACGTAATAAATAAAAAACAAAATTATTGTGATCATGGCACTAGTAATTTCTGCCTGTAAAAAGAATAAGCTCAGTTTTTCAAAATTTTGAAGAAGTTTCCATATCATGTAGTACATCATTGCATTCAGAAAAGAAAATCCTCTCTTAAAAGGGCCAAAAAAATTGCACGGTACCAATTTAAAATTTTGAACTTAGGTTAGATTACTACAAATTTTGCACAAATAAAATTGCTTTTATTACGTGCCAATAAATGTATTTAAATTACCATGCGAATTAGTTCAAATCGCATCTCAATATCTTAAGTACCTAACAAAACAGTTACGGCATATAAAAGAAATTAGGAGATTTTGTTTTTTTTAAATTTTAGACAAGTGGGCCATGATTGAATATGGATCCTTAATGAGCTCTCAAACCTGCACCTTTTTGCTAATTTAACCATCTCTCTATCTCATCAAATACAAAAGTTACCCATGTTGTCTCTACGAAATTGGGGCACCCTGCATACTCACATTGTAGAACCGGCCGCGGCCCTTAGTAAAAAAACAAGACTTAAAGTATATAAGGCAGGAATAAGACCTATGATAACGTATGCAGCGGAGAAGATGTACCTGTCAAATAGAGATCAAGAGAAGCTAAGGATATTAGAAAGAAAAATACTAAGAACAATCCTAGGACCAAAAACAGAACAAAGAGAATTTATACCATTGATAAACCATGAGATAAGGGAGATGATGGAGGAGGAGGAGTACACTGTGCAATTTATAAAAACGCAAAGATTAAAATGCTTTGGACACATCCAAAGAAGACGAACAGGTGAAATAATGAAAAAGATAAAGGGTTGGATACCGCCAGGGGGAAGACCAAGAGGAAGACCGAAACTTAGATGGAAAGACCAATTACACGAGTATATTAGAAAATGGGAATTAAGGACTGGAGGGAAACAACCCAGAACAGGAAGAAATGGAACGACACCATAAATAAGGCTAAACGACACATATAACCGAGCGAAAGAACAAATAGAATACGTGGAGCAATTCACCACAACAAAATTAATTAATAAAGCTTCGGTGAAAGAAGCGACCTTTATTCCGACCCGGAATATATGGTCAATATATATAATCTTGCGGGGACAGCAAAGTCTTTGGTAGGTGATTATACATACTTATTCTTATGGTTTATGAATTTTGTGCAGAAACCTTTTACATGTAATGTGCTGGTTATGAAGCAATAATAGGCATTAATTTACCTATGAGTTATTTTAGTCTGTCAGAAGAAACAACGATTTCAAATAAATATGTCTAAGGTAGGAGAGGAAATAGCAAATATGAACTGACTTGCTGTGTGGTGCCGGTAGCAGAACATTTGGAGGGTGGTTCTATAATTCGATTATTTCTGTCAAAATTGTATCTTTACTTTTTTGAAGAAATTGGAAGTCTTGATAGGTTAGACAAATAAATGATAAATTAAAGACCTTGTCCTTGTGGTAACGTAAATTTTAGATATTGCGGTCTACAAACATATATTACAAGAAAGTGTATTACCTCGTCCCACTACGATACTCGTATTTTGAATCTACTTCTCACCTTGCCCACTGACGTCGCAAAAGTTCCGTTGGCGTTACGGAAGTTCTCAAATAAGTCTTACCTGAATGGTCAGTACAGATGAGAGCAAAACACTGAATACCGCAATCAGGATTACTGGACGCAACATATACAGGATGTTATGGAAGTCCACGTAAAAAATTTAACCACATAGAGATCTCATGAAACTGAACACCTTATTTATTAACAATTTTTTGAAAAACACCCCAAAACTGATTTAAAATACAAAAGAATTTTACTCTAAAGTCGTATGGGGTAATATTTTAATTTAATGGAACCAAACAGACAAAAAAACACTTCTTTCAAATTCAGACCAACAAAAGTTGCATAGATACTGATAAAATTTAAAGTTGGCAGCTGGTCACTAATGTACCTATCAATTGAAGTAGGTGACTTATTGGGCGAATGTTTTTATGTGCAAAAACTTTGCAGTTTTAATATACTTGTGTTTCAACTTGATTTAAACACACATAAATTTGAATAACAAAATTTAGGAAACTACTCAGAAGTCCTAAATGTAATTCTGATTTCATAAACAAACAGTTTTAACATCCAGTTTTACTTCATAATTTCGCAAGTTTATATTTAATTTAGATTTGTTTTAATATTGAATTAAAACAGGCAAATTTCAGTTCCCATTTACGAAATATTAACAAACGAATATTGTTTCTCAAGCATTGAGTTTAACCACCGCAGTAAATTGCAACTTGGCATTTCGCTCAGTACGCGACCTAGAAACCCAAGTTCACCGCACCATCCTGCAAACACATGCGGAACTATAAAAAGCTTATTGTGCTGAATTGTCGTCTTCGTACCTTTAAACGCGTTCCATTAAACTACACTATTATGAACTTTGATATGTTACTTAGTTAATCATTCTTGTTTTGTATAAATACACGTTTATTTTCGTAATAAAAACAATCTGCATTTAATGTCTGATTCATTCACTACGTCTACACCCTAATACTAAGCCATAATATCATCGAGACGTGAGGCTGCGTCTCTTGGGGTTGTTTACTGTCGTCCCTTTTAAGTACCATTGACTACATTGGTTTAAAAGCGCAAAGCAACGGAATCCTGATTCAGCCTCCAGGCAATTCTGTTCATGGTCCTTCGAGCCGGATCTATCTACAACTAAAGGACAAACACATCCCAAAGGTCACCAGCATCCTGAGAAGAAGACAACATCTGCCAACCACCCAGTTCCCAGAAAATGGCTAACAACATGGAGAAATTCAACAAATTAGCTGTCGCCCAAGAACAGCTCGCGCAGAAGATAAAGTAAGTATTATCTAACAGCAACAAGGACCCTGCCAGCCGAAAAAACGAAGCCTACATCGCCAGTCGCAACAAAACGCTGGACGAGCTTTGGAACAATGCAACTAAAAATCATGCAGAAATGGGGCAGCTAAGTATTCCAACTCATAATTATTTTACAACAGGGTATTACGATTAAATTAAAGCCATGTACGGCGAAGCAAAAAGTTACTTGTAGAGCTGTTCAAAATCAACGGAAATTTCCAACCCCTCCGTAAGCAGAAATCAAGAGGAAATGGTGGCCAACCCCGAGCAAAAGGTTCGTATCCGAAAATTGCAGATTCGGATTCAGAATTTTAAGCAAGCGATGGACGACGCCGAACTAACACAAGAATTAGAGAGGCCCGCCATCACGACAAGGGAATTAAGAGAAAAATGGGATCGTGTGGTCGAGATGGACGAAGAAGTTATGTCGAACGACATGGCTTCAGAACAAATGCACTTCAGTCCTGAATATACTACATTGGAAGACAGGTATAGAAATTTAATTATTTTATTGCAAGCACCAACAAGGAACGAGCAAGCAGCAGCCATCTCGCTTCCTCAAGTCAAAATCCCCATATACGAGGGAAATTATGAGGAATGGGCCACTTTCAAGGACCTGTTCACCAAATTAGTAGATGAAAACCAGAATATGGACGATGTCATCAATATGCAATATCTAAAGACGCATGTCAAGGGAGAGCCAAGCCGACTGATCCAGCATCTAGCAGTTACCCAAGCAAACTACAACACCGCCTGGAATCTGCTGCAACAAAGGTATCAAAATAATCGCCTTATTTTAACTAAATTGCTAGATACCATATTCGATCTGCCGGTCCTCTCCGAAGAGTCAGCCCAAGGGTTAAAAACATTGCACGACTCCATCAAGGAATGTGTGGAGGCAATCAAAAATTTAGGCATTTCCACCGACAGTTGGGGTCCGTAGATTAACAGAGCTATCGCTCGAAAATGGGATCCTGAAACCAACAAATTATATGAGCAGTCGCTTCAATGTCCAAACGAAGTTCAGGATCACCAAAATTTAATGGCTTTTCTGCAAGTGCGGTTCCAATCCCTGGAATCCATAGATGGAGCTCGAAAGCCGACGCAGGAAAGACCACAGAAGAATTACGCTTCAGCATCCCTAAATTGCAAGCTGTGCCATGGAGATCATTACATCGACAACTGTAGTCAATTCCAGAGGCTACCTACCCATGAAAAACAAGAATCAGTAAAAACCTATCGATTGTGTTATCGATGCTTGCGGCACGATTCAAATATACCATGCCGTGGCTTAATTGTAGAATCTGTCGCTTCCCGCATCATACACTGCTTCATAAGCGCAGCCACCATCAAGGCCGCCCCCTGCCCAAAAGATGAGAACGTCAGCTCATGCAGCAGCCATTAAGACTTTCAACGCTCCAGAGAAGAAACCGAAGTCGGACATCATCGCCGCCAATGTAGGCGCACAGGAGAGCCAAGTCCTACTTGCTACAGCAATGGTTCAAGTAAAGGCAGCATCCGGGATGACTCATCTATTAGGAGTATTAATAGATCCCGGGTCTCACTGGTCATTTATCACGGAAGCATCAGCCGAATTATTGGCGTTACCCAGGACCAAAGTTCGAGCTGAAATCACAGGAATCGGGAACAGCGAGCCAAAAATTGCTAAATGGAAAATCCCAGGTTTGATCACACCTAGATTTTCAAGTAACTTTTCCCTACCTGTCAATTTACTAGTAATTTCTAAACTTACAAAAGCCATGCCTTCAGCACCCATCCCAAATATAAATATTAACTCCTGAAGCAATATCTTCATCGCCGATCCAACCTTCAACCAACCTGGCCCTATAGATATAATTCTAGGCGCCGAAGAATATTCCAAAATAATTCTAGAAGGAATCACTAAAACAAAGGATGGCATCTTAGGACAAAATACCGAGCTGGGCTGGATTTTATCTGGAACCATTGGAAGACAACATAACGACAGCATTAAAGTCAACACCACGGTTACCAAAATTGGAGAAGAATATCAGTTGCAGAAATTCTGGGACATAGAAGAAGTGCCCACACAAAGAAAACTTTCCACAGAAGATCAGGTATGCAAGGAAAAAATTATTGAGACAGTCAAAGAGATTCATCCGGCATCAAATGGATCCATCCCAGGAGTAACAATCCAGCAGGTGAAGAAAATATCAACAACCGATCCTATAGCGGAAGAACCAGCAATAGCAGCTGCCAATATAAAGAATACGGAAGTTCAACATCCTGTTATCATCGAATGTGAAAAAATAGCATCTTATTATCCGCAAGAAAATCACCAAGTGCATGGAGTTTCCAAAGTCCTCATTCACGAAGTCCTCGTTCACGAAGTTCCCATTCACAAAGTCGATGGACAGAAAAAAAAGGAAATTGCAGGCCACGAACAAATCGTTGGAACTCCTCCAGATGCTTCTACAGCAGCTCCTAGCGATGGATGGAGCCAAGAAGTTGCAGCAATAACTGCTGCTAACAAGAACACCTCCGAGTCCACTAAAAACTTGACACTCGGTAATGGATGGAGCCAAGAAGTTGCAGCAATAGCTACAAAAAATGAAAAACCCTCCGACTCCATTAAAAACTCGACACCCGGTGGAGAGCAGCACCAAGACTTGTCGGCAGGGGATACAGGAAAAGAAAAATCAAATGCCAAACACTTCGCGCCAAGCGGTGGAAGCAGCCCAGAAATTGCAGTAATAAATGCAGCAAACAAGAAACCCTCCGAGTTCATTAAAAACTTAGCACCGAGTGGAGGGTGGCAACAAGACACAGCGGCAAGAATTCCAGTACACGAGAAACCCTCCGAGTTCACTAAAAATTTAGCACCTAGTGGAGGGTGGCATCAAGAAATGGCATCAAGAGATGCAGCAAGCGAGCAAACCTCCGAGTTCGCTAAGCACTTAGCCCCTCGGAGAAGATGGTATCAAGAAAACGGCTTATTAAAGTCTGCGAGGGAATTTACCGAAAACACGCAATGTGGAATACCGATGCGGCATCCTCTAAAACAGCTAACCTCGGCAAGAGTGATATTAATTATCGTATTCACTCATATAATGTTCGTCTCCAAAGGAAGAGACAGCAGATGGACGTTGTCGGGATGTTCCAAACCAAGTGGCAACGCATTCAACGACACAATAACACAAAAGCTCTTTTACAGAAATATCAAAGGAGTCAGTGTTGCAGCAGCCGAACCACTTCGAGGATTTACAACCCTCTCGGTTAGACCTGCAACATCATCTGAAGGAAATAGCATGGAGAGCCATCCGACATCGCTACTACCTATCCAGAAGAATCATCAACAGCGTCTAAAAGACGTGACATGGAAAACCATCTGCCACCACTCCTATCTATCCAGCGGTATCACCGGCAGCATATTGGGAGCCGCCGCTCTAATAGGAGCCTTCTACTACATTCGGAAAAGGATCAACCGAAGGAAGCATCAATCCAGAAGAATATCCTCTAAAAACTCTTAATGTGGAAGAAACAATATAGTTTTTTCTTTTTCTTTTTCTTCAGCCTAAAATTGGCAATATGTTTAAACTAGATTTAAACACACATAAATTTTAATAACAAAATTTACGAAACCAGTCTGAAGTTCTAAATGTAATTCTGATTTCATAAACAAACAGTTTTAACATCCAGTTTTACTTCATAATTTCGCAAGTTCATATTTAATTTAGATCTGTTTTAATCTTGAATTAAAACAGGCAAATTTCAGTTCCCATTTACGAAATATTAACAAACGAATATTGTTTCGCAAGCATTGAGTTTAACCACCGCAGTAAATTGCAACTTGGCATTTCGCTCAGTACGCGACCTAGAAACCCAAGTTCACCGCACCATCCTGCAAACACATGCGGAACTATAAAAAGCTTATTGTGCTGAATTGTCGTCTTCGTATCTTTAAACGCGTTCCATTAAACTACACTATTATGAACTTTGATATGTTACTTAGTTAAGCATTCTTGTTTTGTATAAATACACGTTTATTTTCGTAATAAAAACAATCTGCATTTAATGTCTGATTCATTCACTACGTCGCCACCCTAATACTAAGCCATATCATCGAGACGTGAGGCTGCGTCTTTTGGGGTGGTTTACTGTCGTCCCCTTTAAGTACCATTGACTACATTGGTTTAAAACGCAAACGCAGTCTCGTTTACGTGCTTTAAGGGATAGAACCAGCGCAAAGCAACGGAATCCTGATTCAGCCTCCAGGCAATTCTGTTCACTAGTGTTATTCACCTTTAACTTAGATTTGCTTACCAAGTGGTTCGTCAAAATTTAGGAGATAAATGATTGAAATAAAATGCGATTAAATGAAAAACGATAAATAAAAAAGGTTTTCAGTTTGTTGAGCTCTATCATTGGTTGAAAATATTACGTGGACCCTGTATTGTCTGTTGTAGTTATCAATAACGTATTACATTCGATGTGAGAGGTCGTGTGATGTTTTCCCTATAATGTACCCCATGTAAATAAATGTAGTTTTGATACAGTTTCTACAGTTTAATTTACCAGCTTATTAGGCCAGCTTGAACAATGAAGAAGAAATCAGCAATTCGTCTCGTCGAACTCTTTCTCACTCCAAGGTTTAAGGCAGAGAGTAGATCAGAAGTGGGCCAGCGGTCATAAAGCAGGGAGCTTGTGCGTACATGCAAATTTTGTCAACATACGACGACTGTCGTGTATATTAAGCTTGTCTATCTGCAATTCCGAATATTAAATGTCATACCAATCTTCGATTAGATATATTTGCATGAAACTTCCTATCATCCCCCCGTACATCAACGCCTTGTATTTTAGCGTTTTGTAAAGTGTCGCGATGTATCATGACGCAGTCCTGGAGAACCTTTCCTTACCAGTCGCAAGATCAACGCCGATTGCTTGTAATCAGCAGTTAATTTTTGAACTGACGTCGCAGCCCTGAATGATCTCTCGTTATATCGCGTGTAGATTGACGCCAATTTCACACGTTTTGATCTTCGGACTGTCCGTTTTGGTTTCGTCAAATATCGGACACCCGCCACGCGTCAAAATTGCAATCCGCAATTTTCAACTCATTCTTGGCTGACGCGCCATAATTGTCCACCATTCCCGCATCAGTGCCGTTTATTTGTTGCATCCAGCTAGATTTAATATATTTTATATGCATCTTCTTTGTATTTCATAAATGAGTTGTGCAATAAGTTCTGGCGCGTATTTTCATTAGATGTGCAGTAACGCCTTAAGCGCTCTGTGCCAATCTTATCCTGCGAAATAGCATCTCGGGCGCACGCATGCGAATGTTCTTGCTTAACGCACTATGTGACGTGACGAGTAAGTTAAATTCTGTGTTTGTTGTGCTTGTAGTTGCAAGTTTGAAGATAAGGTTATCTGAGCAGCGTTTTGAAATTTACTTAATGTGAAGAGGGTGCAGTCTTGTATCTGGTGGTGAGCATGCATATTTTCTATTGCCAAGGGGAGTGCTTTCGTGGCCGCAGTCTCTCAGTACTAGGTGGCATCCTTACAAATAACACAAATTTGTCCTCGTAATTTTCCAAGTACAATTGTTTTCACTACCGTGAGTAAGCTACATGTCTACATGTCGTAAACGGGGTTACCTGTGTAACCCATTTGAGAATATGTTGTGCATTTTTTCTTGTCAAGCGGTTGCAATTTTCACGTTTTGCAAATTTTTTTTCAATTTATATTTATATGTGCAGACAGGCTCAGTTATACTAGGTAATGGCTGAAAGTGAATGGATAATTGAAAATCAAGAATAATTCAAAATGCAGAAAAACGTAGGGGTCGGTAAAGGGCTTAGGCAACATAAGTTAATTTTATTTTCTACCAAGAAAATGTTGTGAAATGCAGATAAAACTAAGAAACAGCTACATTTGGACGCACTTTTCTATGTGAAATAGCCTCCGACAAGGTTGTCGGCAGGGTTAATCCGCAAGATCGTTATTCGGCTTCCGCACAATCGAGTGTCTACTATACATACCTAGTTTTGAGCTTTTCTACCGTAAGGTGTACGGTTTGGTGTCAGTTGGTTGTCATTATCCGTCATTTTTTCCACTCATTGTTGTCATGCAATTTTGGGTCATTGTGTTTGAACCCCAGTCCTCCTTGTTTCACTTCTCTTCTTACCCCATCTGTTCACGTCTGAGTTATTTTTTTTATTTTACTTTCTACTTTTAATATTGCTTCACCATCCTGGCCATCCTAATTGCCATGCTTAGGTCACTTGTTGTGTTTCTAATTACCTCTTTTAAAATTTGTCCTCTTATTTTGCTCTTTTGGCCTTTTGTTTTCTCTATCTTTCTCTCTTTGATTTTCTACCATCGGTATGATCTTTAGTTACGTTCCAAATATGTAACCGTGAATTTTTTCTCCCAGTTAAATATCAAACACTGTTTCGGTTAATTGGTCTACCAAGCTTTGAACTTAAATTCGCTGCACTTTTGCACCCAAAATTTCCGAGTACACAACCTATAGGCGGGAGATATTTTTTCGGCTGCCATGTTACTTTTTCCACAAATCAGCGTGCTTCTGATTTTTGCCTACTGAAACCATTCGAAGTATTCGTACGGGGATTATTTTGATTGTCGCCCAATGTGTGGATTTCTTACATCTGAACCGTAGTCACAAAAGAAATTTAGGTCCTGCTGTTCGGTCGCCTCAGCCGCCGAGTATTTCGTGATGTGGTAGTTTCCGTTTTGAAGCAAAGTGTTCACTAGTCGCCCAAAATCAGGTCTGTCTTCTTCACCACTAATTGACTCCGTTAAATGATTATTGCTCAAACTATAGGTAAATGTATATGACCATAATCTCTCGCCTTAATTCCGTTTGAACTGGCTATTTGGAATACTAATAGTTAAGACGTTGTTATGGGGTATTTTGAATTAATGTTATACTTTACCTAATACCTACGTATTGTAACAAATTTGAAACCCATCGGATTTATCATGTAGCAGTTTACGTATAGGAGTTCTGATTTTCCACCATTTCCATTTTCCACTTATCAACATTTTATTCTTTGATCTTCTTTTTCCCTGTCTGACAATCTTCGCCGCTGTTGCTTCTGTATCCCTTTAGTGCCTTTCATGTCTTCACTTGCTTATTGCTTTCTTCGTAATTTGCTTTACAAAAACTATGTCTTATACAAAAAATTAGTACTGTAGAAGAACCTTAATCAAGTTCACAGTAAGGTTAACGAATAGCTATATGTGTATCGTTGGCAAACTTGGCCCCTAGTTCTTGTTCGACAAAACTTGCGAGACCATATCGGAAATCAATGTCGGCGAAAATTTATTATTAGCTCATCTATCTATTCCAAGTTTCCCTTTCATTCGAACGGGGCGACGGAATATGAGTAAAAGTTTTCTGACAGCTGGAATGCGTCCTTGAAGGGAACAGTACTTGAATATTGTTAGCCGGAAGGTGTCACCGTGCTTGTAATATGATAATAGGAGGTGATTAATCGCGGGCCGCGCGACCTCCGCCATTTCCGAACTTTGCCTATTCGTTATTGTTGTCGGCGCTATTTTACATAACGGCGACCTGTGCCTCTTATTACCGAAAGTTGGCGCTCCGCCCGCTAAGAAGCTTTCATATAAATGAATCCGAAGCGGCTCGATCCCGTCCTTTATTGGACAAATGCGTTCCGCGAGAAAGAAACGATAAAGTATAAGGAAAGCGGTTCACTGAGGCGCTATATCTTTTCGGAAGCCGGGCGAAACTGATTAGCATAAGATCGGCGGCCCTTGTCTGGAGCTGTTAATGTGTTCATCGGGAACACAGAACTAAAATGTTTGAATAGGGAATGGGTACGAGATTGACTCGGATCGCAGCTCCCATAGACGCCCGAAATAAAACAAAATAAAAGATTGCATTTAAGATTAGGGGATAAAGCGCCTCTCTCAGATACTCGGGTAATTTTCCTGAATTGTAGATGTCCAGAAGTTTCTCATTATCTTCTATTCTGTTGCATTCTTATGGCTCCATCCTTAAATGAAAAATGTTTTATGTTGTTTGCCCCGTTTATCCTTTATTTACGAAAACGAATTAGGTCAGAACGTCTCATAAACTAAAATATTAACTGCATCAATATTCCAATTCGAAATTAGAATGCCCACCGCTGCCATAAATTTTATTTGGCCTAGCCTTTCAGACTTTTATATTTTCATCTGATTTATTTTAATAAAGTATGACATAAAGTAACCACTTGTAATTTGATATCCGACGAATTTCCCTGAAAAGATATACATGTATGGCTTTATGACTCCCAAATACATTTCGGATGTTTGTTACATACTTAAGCCGGTTGCTTAATTAATTACTTAAATATTTGCAATGCAACATTGACTACATTCTAGAGCTGAGTATTCTAACGATGCTGATCCAGCATTCCTGTTTTCAGTAAGTTGAAATGGTCTAAAACAGTTATAAACTTAGTTCCTGTTTTAGCAGTGGTTACATTAGTGTCTAACCATGTAACTGTTTTTATAAGGATTTTTTGAATGTGATAGGAAGAGGATCTTTTAAGACACACGAGTGCTAACTAACAAATCTTGTCGCAAGGTAATATTAAGTTGAAGGGGTTAACCTATTTCTCAAATTGTGAAAACAAATCGAATTGACAACAATTAAAATGTCAATGTTGTCATAACAAAATAATAAGAATAGGTACTTTCCTGTTGTTTTTATTAAAATTGCAATATACCAGAGTTACACAGGTGGGTAGTTTCTTGGCGATTCTCTGTTCAAAGGTACTGTACATCGTTTTAACGTGTTTAGGTTAATTGCAGTCTTGATCACGCGTGTTGTAAATATTTCCCTCAGAAAAACTGACACATTTGCAATGGTATACGACATGACAGCAATGTGGAGCTACTTTACGCATCTATGGATTGTCGACAAGCAGCATGCCGAATTTCGAAACCCTTGTCTAAAAACTGGTGCAGAAACGCAAAAGTGGAACAAGCAGGGAAACAGAGAAAAAAGATAAAGAAAAAGACCTGAAAATAAATTCCACAAAGCATTGGATGATGTCAAAGCAGGGATAACCAAATCTTACCTTGGTTTGCGAGTTTCCAAAAAATGCGTTACTTCCAAAATAAATCATATCCCGAAACAATCGCATGATTGTAGCAATTCACCCAAGAGACCAAGTCAGAAGTTCTAAGAATTCCAAACAGGAAATGGAGAGCGCAATTCAATTTCCAGTTCTAATTAGTGAAAGTAATTTCAATAACTGATATGTATTAAAAATAGGAATTCTATTGCAGTGTTCAAACTATTTGTTTAGCGCAGCTTTCAACTTCTCAGCTATTGATTTTTGACAATAAAAAGCTACTGTGCAAATATGTTTGCTTCCGTAGGAATGAAACGGTTTTGGTCTTGTAACATTTATGTTTACAGTAGGACTACTTTATATAAACTCAATACGCGCATTGTGCGTTTTCAAAAAGTATTAAAATGCACTTTCTCCTTCATGTTGTTTGGAATTAAAAATCTAATATTTACTACTAATATTCAACACAAAAAATAAAAAGTATATAGTTTTCCTCATTCGGATTACCTTGACACTCCCTATAAACATAAAAGCAAATGTAGTGAAGGAGGGATAAGCTACTAATACCTTTCTTCCTGTACATTTTATTATTAAAAATAAAAATACAATATATTTCCTCAGTGATCATTCTAAGAAATGTGTATTTACACCTTTGCAGGTTTTCTACTAGTAGCGGATTTAAGGCTGCATTGGGCATAAGTAGCTTATTTTCCACACAAAATTTCGATTTTTTAACCAATAACGATCGAACGGTTAAGTATGCCGATTTAATTGTAAGCCGTTGACAAGCACTGCTTTGGCTAGTTCACAGTGGGGTGGATCTTGGTGCAGCTGCAGTCTTAAATGTGAAGGACGTAATTAAATACAACCACAGATTAATAATTTACAGCGAAATCAATATTAGATAAATAACACCAGCTTCAATAACAAAAAAAGATTTGAGTAAATAATAGCGCACAGAATCGATTCTAGCGAAGTTTAGAAGACCCTAACTGAAGTGACCATCAGTTCTCGAAACACAATACATTTATAAATAGGGCATTGTTCATATTCCATTAATCTTACAGCAGTGACGCTCAATGACAAAGCCTCACTGGCGACACGAAGCTTCACAGGCCCATGTATTTGTTTACATCTTTTAATGGTTTTTAAAATTATATTTGCTTTTTGAGTAATAAGTGTGATTTTATACACCTTTCTGCTGCAGATTACGTAGCTTACTTATAGTTGAAGAAAAAACGCCCTCTTTCAAAAAACTAAAGGAATTATGTATTTATTGTAAAAAATAGAAAAAATCAAGAATATATGGCCAATAGATACAATATTTTGGGCTGTATCTGCTTTTCAGGTTGAACCTCACACATTCAAGACATAGAAATTCCAAAGGAGATACAAATTTTGCAGTAGCATCGAGTTTTGCAATTTTTTCTGCATGAAAGATACCGCATTTTTATGTTTAGTGCTCCTTAATCTCTTCTAGGACCGCAACTTCATGGTACCTGATTTCAGGTGGGATATTTTTCAATAGAAAGCACCTTACCTGGCGATCTTGGGTTAGGGTAATTGCAAGTTTTTCTTAAAGCGGTATTCTTAGTATGCTGGATGTCATTACTACTATTCTTCAGAAAAATAATTTCAAAATTTGTGCCCGCTATGTTTAGTAGAGCATAAATAATTTTCATGGGCCATCGCCTTGTGCTCCTAGAAACACTATTTGTGAGGCCAAGTCTGACAAACTCAAGTTTTAAGTAACTTTTAAATAAATACAAGTATATGGACATCGGTATGACAAGTGATACAGAATGGGCTTTCCGAAAGACACCTAATAGTACTGGTTCCTAAGGCCATCCCAATCCTCTCCTATAAATAAAAACATTCCCCTCAAGTTCAAGAGACTTGGAGATACCACTGCAGTGCTAAAAAAACTTCTTCGTACAATCGCTGGGTGGCGTGCATATATCAGTGGAATTAGCTGTTTATTACTCTTGGCAAATAACAAGTACAGAACAAATACACAAGATATACAAGGAAAATAGAATTGGCACACAAGTACTGATCGTTTACTAGTTAAAAATTATCAAACAAGTGAAATTTGTAATCAATTGAAGGCGATCAATAGTCATAAAATTATAATGAATTTAAAATTAAGGTTACGTACATTTTCTCTGGATAAAACGGCTTTCAAAACAACATGAAAGATGCATCTTGCAATATCGGAAGTAATTTTAAGACTCAAGAATTTTCATAATTTAAGCAAATGATCTTACACAGAAGTTGTGCGAGTAACATTTTTCATAAAAATTGAATACCAATTGCGAATCTCAAAAATTATCCCTCTTTGTAGTCTTTCTCAATGGTTACAGTTTTTGTACTTTTACAAAGCGAGTAACCTGTTTCTTGCATTAAATTGTTAAAACATTCTGTAGATATGCTATTATAGCTTCGTTTCCAGTTCATGTTTGTTTCGTTAAGTATATTCTTGTCTCTTTGGCTTCTTATCGTTTGGATAAGATGCTGGATATTCTGAGGCCCCTGTGATTCTTCTTTCTTCGTGTATGAATTATTCCCAAAAATAGATCTCCTGCTAATCGCCGAAACAGATTTTACCAATCGAAAATTCATAAGAATTTCTGGATACCAAATTTACGATGATACTGCCAAAATTAGAAAAAAGCATTACTCAACCAATTTACAAACGGTCATCCCACTTACTGACCAACAGATGGGGGAACGAATTCGTGATCTGCTAGACCTTTGCGTCACGAAAAGAATAGCACAAAGATACAGCACAGCAGTTTCAACTTATCTACGAATCACTATCCGATACTTATACAATATACAGTGTTGCTCAGGAATCAAATTCGACATTCTCTACATAATCGGTATAGGGGCTGAGAATGTTTTGATAGCTGACAAATCCTTACTACTAAAATTCCTTTTTTGTTTGCTGATTCTGTACTGGATACTCTTTTCTTTTTATTCCTTGTACATTTTTCGGTAACGACATTGCAACTTCTAAACGTTTGTCGTTTGTAGTGGTGGCAAAAAGCAACAAAGAAGATGTTACATTACTTTTTCAAAGACTCGATTTTTACGCCTTGCATTTGGACGGTTTTATCAGTTTGCCTTTCACATTAGGCTCGCCCGCTGTTTGAGGCAATGCCGCACAGAGGGTTATAAGAGGAAAATCCTTCTTGCAAATTGTCACAATGCCTACGTTCAGATTAACTTTTAGAAAATGGCGTAACAATTCTTTAAAGTACAATAGCATACAAATTATGCAATAGATATATTAAAATAGCGGAACTCTGCTTATTTTTTATTTTTATACCTGTGTATGACTTCTTTTTGGATGTTGTTATGTTACTCATAGGTTACGCTGCGGATATTTGCGCATCTGGAAACAATGGACACTTAATGGGAGTAGGTTAACAACAGAATAATAGCCTTTAAATTAATTATTATTGGCTTTAAATTTAATTTACAAAGTTACTTTATTACCTAAGAATGGTATCACCGTTTTATACAAATAAAATTATTTAAATAAACTGCAATAAATTTAAAAAAAATAATTCAGTCAACAATATTATGTATTTTTCAAAACAATATCAAAGTTTCAGAATTTCAAACGCAATTTATCCTTCAATCCCCAAGAAATTCAAAAAAAAATTTCAGTCCCTTCAAAAACATTTCCTTAGTCCTTAGTGCTTAAATTACTTTTATTATTTTTGATGTGTTCGTAAGTATTATATTGTTAAATTCACAAAGTTCCAGAATTTTACATTAAAATTTATTTGTCAACTTCTGTCTGAACCACCTAGATGCCAATATTTTTTAAAATGAAAATATGGTATTGTCATAGGAACTACATATGTGTGCAAAGTTTCAAAGTGAATATGTGAAAGTGGGTCAGAATTGGATTACAAAATTTGACTCTAATAAACTAACTAACTGAATAGTTAACTTAACAGGTGAAGTTAAATAAAATATGGTAAAAATATGTTAATAAATTAATGTATTATATTCGTCTAACATATTTCTTTGGTAGAAACGCCCAAATCTTTTGAGATATTGTTTTTGCTTCTCGAAACCTCTATTCTGACGCACTGTGCCGCCACGATTACTTTTTTCGATTTTTTTCGGTACTCGATTCTGGCTTACATTACTACGATTCTGCGTGCATTAGCCGACTGCTCATTTAAAAAAATGTAGATATTGTTCCTCGAGCCCAAATTATATATGTTGGGGTAAGCTGTTCCTAAATAGGTTTGGCTTCTACTTTATAAATCCTATATTTCTACGTAACTATATGGATGGTTTTAGTTAAGCGTTTCCGTTTTGTGCACACTTCGATCCACTCCAGAGGTTTTCGATTGACTGCTCCAGGAATCCGATTGCTTCTCATCAACTGGAGTTTCGCCACAGCATTTCAAGGTGTGCGGCATAAGGCCATAATTTATTGTGGCATCCATAAATCAACAAAGGTTTTTTTCATTGTTTATCATATCGCCTTAGCATGCATGTTCAGATCTCGTAATTTTAAGAGTTAAATTGTTTTACAGGATTAGTGCGTCAAATTTCAATATGTGGAGATTAAGTAAATTAAATAAAATGTGTTTAATATTATAGTGATTAGGTCAGTTGTTTGAAAAACAAATCGAAATGTTTAATGCATTTGATGTAATCTTATAGTTTGTATAGTTGATCAGCAATGAGATCACCACCGTTACCTGTTCTTGTAATTAATTTTACGCTGACGTCCGGTACGTGGATAATGCATTTGTGCACATGAGTGCATGCAGAAGCACTGAACAGATTTTTGGACAATTTGGAAACCAGCATCAATGCAAGTTCACTATCAAAACAGAAAAAGTAAAGGTTACTGTTCCTGGATGTACTAGTAAAATGTGATGAAAACTTGTTGTTGCAGAAAGTGTACAGCAAAACAATAACACAAGCCGCTACCTTTACGCGTCTTTACACTATCAAGACTTTCTGATCCATACCGTGCTCTTTATATAGAAATTACATCCTTTTGGATACTTATATTTTCTTATTGCCAGCCTCTTCATCTTCTTTCGGGTGCCCTATTCTTTCGCTTTTTCTTAAGCGCCTATCTCGTGGTTCTTTTACTAGTCTGTCTCCATCCACACTTGTGACGTGCTCATTACAATGAGTCATATTTTATTCATTCTATCTCTGTTGCTTTTATGCTCCATGTTTTGCGTATATTTATATTGTACATTTAATCCCTTCTGAGCTGTCTTACGTACTATAATTGTCAGAGTCTTCAGTTCTGTAATTTGGTGGTTCCCTTAGCTTCACCTACAATTCCGTGTGCACGCCTACAAATTCGCCCAGTAGCTACGGATGACGATGCGTCAAGCGGAGGGCATAAACCCAAGCCTGCGATGTAGAAAGCAGCCAAAAAGACCCAGACGTATATTAGTGGGCTAACCCTGTTTATATGGTTCTACGCGATGCGATAGTAGTTGAAGTGCTACTAATTTTTGACGTGTAGCCGAATTAGCCACTTCTAAGCCGCTTATAGCCGTTGAAAGGAACTGTTGTTGCTAATTTATCCCCGTCGCGTCGCATTGCAACTGAACTGAAATGCCTGAGAGGCTACTTCAGGATTCCGTTACTTTGCGCTGATTCTATCCGCCAAGCACGTAAACAAGACTGTGTTTACGTTTTAAACCAATGTAGTCAATGGTACTTGAACGGACGACAGTAGAAACACTAACCCCTGGAGCACAGCCTCATGCCCCATAAATATTATGGCTTAGAAGGGGTAGTGAATGAATCAAACATTAAATGCAGATTGTTTTATTATAAAAAATAAACTGGTATTTATACAAAACTAAAAATGCTTAACGAAGTAACAATATCAAAGTTCATATATACAGTTTACTGGGCGAGAGTGTTTAAATTACAAAACAGCAGAGTAGCAATTGTGCAGTTTTTATTTCCTGCTAGAGCAAAGGTCGCCCGTTGAACTTACTACTGTAGGTCGGTATTGTGCATGGAGTGCAGATTTGCATTTTTCCTGGTCTTTAACTCCTCTGATTGCGTAATAACACTGGCTTTTAAATTATGAATAATGTTTCGTAAATTTGGACTGAAATATATATTTTTAATCTAATTTAAACATATTAAATTTAGTAATTATGAGGCAAAGACTGGTGATTGCAACATTAAATGTTTCTTGCTAATAAATGGGAATTGCATTTAAAAACGTGCAACTGGATTTCGTAAATTTTAGAAAATAAAATTTATGTGTGTTTAAATCAAGTTTAAGTCTCTCGCATTTGCTCAAAATTTAAATGATGTGTCTTAGGTTCCTTCAGTTCCACGGAATTACAATTTTTATGGGTCAACTTCCATCACCAGGTTTCAGCGTATCTGCCGTACATACGGTCTTGTTCGTGGAGCACTTGTACTCCAGGTCAGATTTCAGCTAATCTGACGTGGGCTAGTGGTGTCGCAGGCCTGTGACTAAGCTGACCACCTTTCAATTTATATGTATAAACCCTGAGATCCTTCGTGATCAAAAAAAGTTTTTCTTCAATGAGAAATACAGAATGTTTATAGAAAACAAAAAGCAAGCAAATAAAAACAACGTTTACATTCCTTACTATTAAGGGTTAGCAAATATAATACAGGGTGTAACTCAAATACTTGCTCATATCGTACGTCACAAATTGGCCAAAAAAGTTCATATAAGCATAGTTTCAATTCGCAACCTTTACGGGGACACTAATGGGGAAGGGGGGGGGGGGGTATTTATGAAGTGGTTTTAATTTTTTCCGTACAGCTTTAAGAGATTAAAATTAGCAACTCGTATAAATGTTTTTGTTAAAAATTCTTAACGTAAAAATTTTTGGATAAAATGATTTGGAAAACCTGTTTTACTTAAAAACGTTTTAGCTAGTTTTAGTTTTTTTCTTAAAACCAATAGTTTTTTACAAAACAAATACATTATGAGTTGCCAATTGCAACACCATAAAGCCATATACATTTTTTTTAATCTTAAGGAAGTCTTCTATTGGTAGAAAATATCTCCCTGTCTAAATGCGTAATGTTATAGATGCAGTTACAAGAGACAATTTCCTTTTTTTTTTACGTAACTGTCGAAGGAACTGGTGTTTTTTTGTTGTTTTTTTAATTTTCTGTTTTTATTCAATTTCACTTCTATTAGTACTTTCTGTTTTCACAAATACTGTGGAAATATCAATAACGTTTTTTGTAGTTAAAAAAATAATAATAAAGGCATTAACAATCATTTGAATATCCTTTCCTAATTTTCAGTAAAATGACAAAAATCCAATTTCAACCCCCCCCCCCCCCAATATCTCCATAAAGGTTGAAAATTGTACCTATGTTTATATGAACTTATATTGTCAATTTGTTACGTAAAATCCGCCCTTAAAATAATGCCAAACATTTCAGTTACACCATATACATACAGGGTCTCGAAAAGATGCGGGGGTGGAAGGTATTTCTAAAACTATGAGAGTTATATGAAAATCGTTTAAGTTGTAGGTACTAAAAATGGTGCACATTAATGAAATGTGTTTATTTTACATGGTGGCTCACAGAAGTGTGGGGGACCAAACCTACTCTTTTTTTTTAAATAGAATGCCCTATAGTTAGGTATAATATACAGCTGTATGGAGATTCTCAACCATGGGTAGGCGTACGTGTAGAGGTACACGGGGTGGTTCCAAAGGGCACGCCTGGTTGTTTATACAAAATGGCGGACTTCATTTGTTTTGTTTTCAAAAAAATATTTAAATTATAGAAAATTATATGTGGATAATCAACCCTTTTTCTACAATGCGAAGCAAATCTGTCGTATCCACAAACGAAGAAATGGGACGATCGATGTTTCTTGTGATATGACCTACAAAGAAAAATATAGATGATTTTTGAGGCTTTTACGGCCATTGTCATGACGTAATAAACTACGAAAGAAGAGTTCTTCGATCTCAATCATGACACGGTCCAATCCGGAAGTCGTTTAATATGAACCGGTTAACAGACAACGAAGTAATTTTTCATCGCCAAGCAGGCAGCGAACAAATTACAAAAACATCTGTTCACCAGCAAATCGCCCCGATCCTACACGAATTTAAAAGAAAACCGTTACAAAAATAAAACAATAAATCGCGGCATGCCAGCTCAAAGGAGCACCAATTCTCAAGTGCAAACCTCTGCACAACAAAGACAATAAAGGGCCAACGGCTCGCCAGACCCCAAAACAAAAATTGCAAGCACATAAAACACCCCAATAAATCCGGGAGCCGACAAACACGGCGCCGCTGAGAACAACTCCGAACGCGCTACCAAATTAATAATCCAAGTTCAATTACTAAAACGCTCTTAAATCAGAGTGCGCCCAATCAAAACTCCCACATAAAGATACCTGCCGATAGGAAAAATTAGCCGCCACCTGATAAAAATCAACCCCAAGTCTCTAGCACCGGGCAGGTCGAGAAAAACAAATTTTTCCATCAGCCAGCGAATGCTCGCTCTAGAAAGCGGCCGAAATTCAGCGTACACAGCGGCCCAGCGGAAACGCATTTTGTAACGGAGAAATCAGGGCCACGACCGAATACAGCGGGCAAGGGTGCAAATTAAATTATAATTAGCGGAAGGAAGCATCCCAGGAAGGCGTGAATAGTATCAAATTCATATAAAATTAGCGCGCAACCAATCGAAGCAAAAATAACTTCTTAACATACGCAATAAGAGTAATGCTTAAGTAAGTTTTACGCCGAACACGGAATTAAAAATTCCAATTTCAATTAATCTTTACCAAAACCTAGCAAATTGGGTGTCGTTAGAATCAACATTTCAACGACTATTGATTGCGACCCAAATCAAGTCGATAATTGATCACGCCGCTCAATTAAACGCGATAATTCGAAATACATCCCTTCTACTTCGACCAATGGGCTGCGAGATCGCGTCTGACAAAGGACTGGCCCCTTTAAATAGTCGGACGCTGGCAGTAGGAAATCACTCAACCCAGGAGAGTCAGCCAACAGCATCCAGCCTTCAGGACCAGCTAGCAGCTCCAGCCTCCCAAGGATTTACCAGCCCCAGCCCTCTCCAGAGCCTATCACCTTCGTTGGACATAGCTGTTTTCCGCATCCACTGGACTTAGCTGTCTGCCGCATCCACTGGACTTAGCTGCCTGCCGCATCCACTGGACTTAGCTGTCTGCCGCATCCACTGGACTTAGCTGAATACCACATCTACTGGACATAGAGTCTGCCGCATCCACTGGACTTAGCTGTCTACCGCATCTACTGGACTTAGCTGTCTACCGCATCTACTGGACATAGAGCCTGCCGCATCCACTGGACTTAGCTGTCTACCGCATCTACTGGACATAGAGCCTGCCGCATCCACTGGACTTAGCTGTCTACCGCATCTACTGGACATAGAGCCTGCCGCATCCACTGGACTTAGCTGTCTGCCGCATCTACTGGACTCAGGGCCAACCGCCTTCGTTGGACTTAGAGCCAATCGCCTTCGCTGGACAGAGAGCCTGCCGTCTTCGTGGGATTTGGACACGGAGCCACTTTAGCCGCCGGCACCGCCTCCGAAGGACCACACCAGCTTCCAACTGCGGATGCCAATCCGCCATTTTCTTTTTCTGTACATATATGTTACCTAGTTATAAGCTTATCTGTATGTTAGTTAGTAGTGTAAATATAATAAACTTTGTTCCAATCAAATCCAGTGTCTAGCTGAGGGTAACGCCCACCCTCCTCTTCCGAAACCGACGCCATTGAAGTAACCCTACCGCTGAGCTATAAACCGAGGCGTGTTACGTTTATTACTTAAGAAAAATATAACCGATAAAGCAGTGAGGAGGCTTTTGTCATTTCTAATTAAGTACGGACTTATGCGAGTGTGGCTTTGCCAAATATATTGCTACCCATAAGCCGTAATTATTTACACTTCAGTTTGCATGAAGTGCCAGTTTACTTCGTGACAACCAAATTTTTAAAACATTTCTGATTACTTGACAAGTGTCTTACTAAATTTAGTGCTATTATCCATATATTTCCTAATTTAATGTACCAAAAACTATATACATAGTACTATTAATTTCCTAAATTGTTAGTTTGATTTATCTGTTTTATGAACAGTTTTCTATTGTATTTGTTATTTGTTTAAATACTAGTATTGTTAGTATTTTTGCGATTTAAATTACTAAAAATATAAATAGTATATGTATTCGTTGCATTTTTGTTGTCATTTTTATAAAATACTCCCTCAATCATTAATGACGATCTTTTATTTTGTAATAATAAAGCGTATGTTAATATTAAGCACACAATAGTCTTCAGGGGTACTTGAGAAACAACTAACATGCTAAGAGATGCGACAAGAAAAAGGGTTCAGAACCGCTGTTCTAAAGTTAACGGGTTTGGAAATAATAACGATTTTATTAAAAAAAAGCTCGACGTTATCTAAAAATTAGGTTTTTCTGAATTACTTTACGAGCGAGAAATAGTGCTTTTTGGCGTTAATGGTATATAGGGTGCTCAAAATTTTGAAATTTAATAATTATGGATTTATACGTCTGTATTTTTTAAAACCCCTTGTAATGAGTTTTCTTCTAATATCTTAAATCATATTGCTCAATTCTACGGTTTAGCCTCTCTTGAGTTGTCCTTTTAAAAGGGTAATAAATAAACACATGTAAAATGAATACTCCGAAAAGAATAATTTAACCCTTCTTGACTCAAGAGATAGGAATAACGAAAGAATGAGAAATACAAAACTAAATTACCCCTAGAATCAAATGAAAGTAGATTAAAAATAAAACAAATACTCAAAAAGTCTGTACCTAATTATATGAAATTTCCAAATATTTCTCCTTATTTGCGGCTATTATATGAAACGTATTTTATTTTCATTGATATAAGTAACGGTGAAGTTAATTTTAGACATTATTACAAAATTAGTGCAACCCGGAGAAATTATTACAAAACCCGGAGCCCGGAGGCACGGTGTCTAAACCCTGAGACTCCGGATGAAACCCTGAGAGGTTGTTACCCTACCTGTGACTGCGACTACAACCAGCCTATTTAGGATCCAGTAGTACCAAATTGATAGTAAGCCCGCTTCGGCTGTCCGCTGAATATTTCGCCTGTATTAATGTATGTTCAGTATAAAGTTGCAACTGTATCATTAAACACAATGCAGTCTGTACAACCCTACTCAGTGAAATTCATGAGTGAGTTAAGCATTAACAAGTCGAGGCAAGTTCAACTCCATGTCAACGCCTTAGCCATCTCTTTCTTTGTTACGGGGCGCCAAACACCGTTAGCCGAAAATATATGACTCAGTGGCGCTCTACAAATTATAGACACACACTTACTACTTCTGTCGTCCAAACTAAAAGTGCCTGCCTACAACTTGTAATGCAACTGTAGAAAATTATACATTGGTTAAACCGAGAGGGGAATAAAGGATCTATGGTAGCCCAGAACCAATTGCAGAATGGTGTACAATGAATCTAAGTTAAAATTCTTCACCGCATTATCCGTTAATATCCAAAAGCAGTTAGAAAATAATCACGAAGAACTAACGACTTCAGTATAGTTAGTGGAGAAAAAAAGTGGAAGTTTGCTTTTCCTGCAAAGTTTAATAATTCGGCCACAACGATGTAGCAAACCCGAACCCATAAACAAGACAAATAAATCAGTCAGAACCAAATGACGAAAACTTCATTGTTTAAATGACGCCTGACAAAGTCAGCAGTATTATCGGCGGAACGTCAATACAAAATCTTGTACAAATATGGCACCGCCCGGAAGCTCGACGTCTATTGGACAAATTGTTTCCAATGGATTCATGTGTACTAATAATAATGATATCAGATTATTACTGTGATATTAAATTTTGCATTGGTCTTTGTAAAGTTCTTACAGATTCTCTATAATGAAACCGAAGGTTCGCATGCAGTTGAACTTACTACTGTATCTTATATTTCGTGAAATTTCTTATTTAAATATTCTTTCTAATAATAACTACTACAGCAAAAATCTGATTATTAGCATGCACCGAACCAGATACTTTCAGCTAGTTACTGAAACTTGCTCGTTGCATTGGAAGATAAAATAAACAACTCTATATCAGCTAGATACGTTATATGACAATTATGGATTAACTAAGTAGTGTTGGCTCCAAACTTAACCAATATCTGCAACTACAGTTTAAAGTGCTTGTTAATGAGTATTAACAACGCTTCAGCATGTTTTGTCCATTTATCCAGACTATCCTGAATCTTGGCAAACATCAGTGTGCAAATGATAGGTTTGTCTGCACATGAAGATGATATCGCAAGATGTATCCCATGCAGAACGACTTGTGTAGTCTAATGTGGCAGTAAAGCAGTAGTACAAGCACTAAATCCATAATTCTGTTCATGAAATGCCCTCGTCGTCTATGCTAATGGATCGACATCGCGCCTTCGCGACCCTCTGAAGACGGAGCCACTTGTCATCTAGCAAGTAAACAGCCCGACTCGATGTTTGCTTACGAGCTCGCTATTTGTCAAACATTTTATTTTCTTTCGTAGTTTAGTCGGTGCAGACTTGAAGCGGATGACATATTGGCTCATTTAACGGGAGGCGAGACTTCTTGTGTACTTTTATCGCTGCAGATTACTTTGTCTACACAAGAGATTAAATCAAATATTTTTCATCCAGGAAGTACAGCCGTTTACCTTTATTTGTGTTTCCAAATTAGGAGTGTGTTTTCCCTTCCTGCAGCGCTTATTTGCCCTCTAAGTGGAAATGGGACGCGATAATCAACAGCTGATTTATTTTGCTCTTCAGCTTGTAAATACAGCACGACGGCTACACGAGCTCTGGACATTTCCAGATAAGGATACTTTTTGCAGCGTAGCATGCACTTAATTCGTTCCAACTCTTTATTCTTGAATTCATTAATCTGTTGCACGAGGGCCCGCTCTGAATGCAACTTGTTTAGCGGAGATAAATATGCTTAGTTAATTACGTTTGGAAAAGAGCAATTCTACAAAGTACACTTTGGTGCTAGATGTCTGCGTCTCAGAATTCAAGGCAAAATTCAAAATACATTTTCATTAACTGGTTATGAAGATGGATTGCTTATTTAAAGCTTTTCTATTACGTTCTACTTTATGGTTTCTAAAAGTATAAACTCATCAATCTGTTTCCTTTAATAATAGCTAGATTAAATATGATAAGGTAATATTGACTATAACAATTAGTGGTAAACCAGATTTCTATAAGAGGAATAAGGATAACATTTATAAAGCAGTAAGAAATCTAGGCAATGAAATGAAACAAATAAAATGTGTAAACTGAAGTAATTTATCGTAAATTATTGTGGATAAAATTAAGGAAGTGCTAAGAAAGGAGGGAATCGGATTAATCTTCAGTTGGTATTGTGACGCTATAATTAGGTTATTAATACATAAATAATGGCGTTACCGCTATCAATAATATAGTGTCAAAGTTTTCATACAGGCTTTTACTGTAATGTAAGCTAATTGTCTTTCATTAATACATTATATTTGGAAAAACGTTTCGGTATACAAGTTCCTACAGTAAAATTTGGCATTTACAAGAGCAAGGCAGTTATAGCTTCCTATAGTTTTTTTCTATTTTCTATTTGTGAGTCTTTATCAATTCACTTGAATTCTTAGTAAGTCTAATATTGACAGTTCCTTGGTCTTGGTCAGGCATAGCATTTTAAGACTAGATGTACTTCGCTCTTAAAACATGTACGAATTTGGAGGTATCATTTAGTCTAACTTGGAGAAGCAGTACATATTACAATATTGTATTTAAACTACATAAGCTATTATTAAGAAGCATTTAACAATATAGGGTTATTCAAGATTTCTAATAGTAGAGACCGTAGCCGTTTGTACAAATGCAAAATATGACTCTAACTATTTAAATGATACATCCACGTAAATCAGCAGATCCACGGATATCGAGGGACATTAGTCGGACATCCAAGGTAATCCAGATGCTTAACGACGTCCACAGATCTCCAGGAATGTCCGCTAGATGTGCTATTAGGCACTGACGGGTATCTAAATAGATCAGCCTGGTGCTACAATACATCAGATAATATTAGCTGAGTAACACGTAATTTCGACGGAATATCCTAAAGTCATCAGCGCGACATTTACGGACATCTACGAATATTGGCGAGATATCTACGAAAATCCATTGGCATTCGCGGAACATCTTTGTACAAAGCGATCAAAAATAAAAACAATCGCGGGAGCCCATGAAAAAATTACTACTGTCTACACTGTACTTTATAAAGCTACATTTGAACTAAAATTAACTGTATCATTAGTCCATGTGGCTTTAACTCAGTCTAACAAGCTACACAAATATGCAAAAACATGTAATTTAAACCAAATTTATAGAATAAATTGGTGAGTGGTATTAAAATAACACGTGGATAAGTTAAACACGATGTCGAAAATGACTTTTCTGATTAAAAAATTTGACAGTTCGATGTCAGTAAAATGAGGCAAGTTTTATTGTTTCGGTTCATCCCGCGACATCGATGGAAAATCCATAGGCATCTGCTGAACATCCACGCACATATAGAGCATCTACGAGACATCTACATACAAACCCGGACGTTTAGAGACATCAGTGAGACATCCAATAGCATTCAAGAACACCCCCCGAAGATCGTTGCGACATCCATGAACATCAATGAGGCATTTATAGCCATTAACGAAACATCCATGAACATCGGTGCAGAATGAAGTTACATAAGCGAGCTATCCGCAAACGTTTAGAAACATCGGTCGAACATTTAGGTCAGTGGTTCTCAAACTTATTTGGCTTACCGCCGACTTTTCAGAAAAAAAAAAATACTCAGCGCCCTCTGGAAATCTACATTCTTTAAGCGAACAAACAGAAAGATATTGTAGTGGTACCTTCTTGAGACTAATAATTATCTATAAAAGTATTCCTATTATTTTGAAAGAATAAATTAATTGGCAATTAAAAAGTACAAGGGGGAATTTATACATTAAAAGTACACCATAAATATTTGAGAATTGTTTAATGAATGATATATTAGATACAGTTACTGTTAAATTGTGAATAGTTTATTAAAAAGGTTCGAGCATATAAGTTGATTTAGTTGGGATAGTTGTTTGGTAACATCAGAGCTTAGATTTTAACTTGTATTAACTGGCAATCGGAATAATTAAAGTGAAAGCCAAACTCAAATAATTATCTGAAAAAGTCGATTATGAAATGTTATAATAAAATTTATCATATAGAAATTTGGTATAAATTATTATTGATAGAGATAATGACCAATTTTTTCTGTATTTGTAGCCTATATTTTGAGTGAAAGCAAAATTTGAATAATAAAAACCCTTTATCTTACAGTAGCGCCTATTACCATACATTATACAACTGTTTTCGGTGACTAAAATTAAGTTTTATTCACAAGTGAGTTTTCATTATTTATACTACTGCATTGTTGGTAGCACTGTCAAGCTATTTCAAATTCGTAATTTTCAAGTTAAGTTTTGCGTCAGTATGTGTCAAATAACAAACAAAACCTAACCTACTAACCTCGAATTTGACATAGACTGACAATACACTTCAGTACTGCCAATACACTTCAGTACTGTCAAACGTATATCACAAATCATAGGCGACTAAT